>OX383284.1:20000000-21250000 GCA_947523025.1 Dryobota labecula | reverse complement strand
TTTGCTGCCGAGCGAAACACACAACTTCTCACCTCACTACAGCGAGGAAAATGCTAGGTGCAAGAAAAACAACTTAAATAACATATTAGATTAGTGTTTGTTCCTATAATAAGTTCTAAGAACCTTTGACAAACCATTCCAGAACATTTTAATTTTCCCGTGATCAAAAGCCAGTTCCTTCCTTGTTATATAAATCTCAAAAGAATGGAGAAAAATAAGCATTCTTATTCTAAACACAATTTAAATCAGTTCACATCTGCGTGCACATAATTGCACCCTAGTGCAGTATGATGTCAATTGAGACAAATAACATGGTAGGGAAAATACCCATAAATATTTCTAAGAAACCATCAATTTTCCTACCAACGGCAATTATTTCTGATATCGGCGATCAAAGTCGTTCGAAACGAAGAGATTTGCTTTTATTGTTAACTAGCTTTTGCCCGCGGATCCGCCCGCGTGTATGTCGGTTATCGCGTAAAAAAGTAGCTTATTTCCTTCTCCATTTCCCAGGCTATATCTCTGTCAAATTTCATGACGATCGATTCAGCGGTTTAGGCGTAACAGACAGACAGATAGAGTTATTTTCACATTTATAATATTAGTATGGATTATTTTAACTTTTCTATTAGTGGAGGGCTCTTGATTGTCATTTTGTTTCCAGAAGCGATATAGATAACTTTGTTTATATTTATATTAGAAATATTGTAACCAGAAACAAATTAGGATCAATTATAGTAATATATTAATGTAAAATTCATTTTTATTATAAACGAAGCAGCAGAGTTGTCTGATTAACATCTGGAAAGGTTTACTTTTCAGTCCAAGTTCTAATTTTTATATATTTTTTACTCCTTGTAGAGCTCCATTTATCCTGTCTTCTCAATTTTGACGCAAAACCTGGAGCTAAAATTTCACCATACTTATGAGGGTAGGTATAGTACGGTCCACTAGCGCCACTCCTATAAAAAAATATTATCTCGTGACTGAGAAGGAATTATGAAAAACGGCTCAATCAGCGACCTTAGAAAATTCTAGACACACTTACTGATTTCGAATGAGCCGTTTTTCATAATTCCTTCTCAGTAACGAGATAATGGTGCCGATTCCCTTGTTCACAAACTAAACTAAATTTAAGTTCAGTGCATCTTTTTCTTTCTATTTCATTAAGAAAAGGACAGAAGATAATTTTTAGTTTAGAAGAAAGAGAAAGAAGAAAGAAAAAGTATATAATGGGACTCATACAGGAAGATCACATTTTAAAGTAAACACTCATAATAACACTAATAAAAAATAAAATAAACAACAAAAGTAAAATGAAAACAAAATCCTGTACGGGGCCAAAAGGCTCCTATCTCAGCATGATGCTGCGACATTTAAAAATAAGTGTCGCAGCGCTGGTATTCTGATAGGGCCCGCTGTGTTGTCACGGACAGATACAGAAATAAAAAGTGAAATAAAATAAACAAAAAAATAGATATGTGCGAAATAACGTAAAATAAAATAAATTATTAACAAAAATCATCACAATCCGCGTGTCAGTACCCGACGTAACAACAGTTACTTACATATCTAAGCCTTTAGTGTCTGTGGCATGGCATCGCTTTGACAAGTAGAGAGACGCAAGCGCTGGTAATCCGCGGGTCTCCAGTATAGTGTTGCTAAGCCTTTAGTGTCTGTGGCATGGCATCGCTTTGACAAGTAAAGAGACGCAAGCGCTGGTAATCCGCGGGTCTCCAGTTTAGTGTTGTCAAATTAATCAGCGCCTGTCACTACTCCATACAAGATATGACGTGATTAAAAACTTGCCGACTAAAATTACGTCAATTTACGTCAAGCGCTGATTAATTTGACTCTGTCCTTTTCTTAATGAAATAGAAAGAAAAAGATGCACTGAACTCAAATTTAGGTTAGTTTGTGAACAAGGGAATCGGCACCATTACCTCTTAAACACTTTTGTTATTAGAGATCATCAAAGAGAAAAGACCAAATCTTGCAGTTGCACTAGGTATATTTTACTGTATGTTAATTTTATTCCATAACCAATTAAGTCATATACCTATACATAATTTCTGATTACAAGAAGCCCCGTCTGGCTGTCTCAAAGTTGTGAACCAACTGGTTTGTCTGGTCAAACCTGGTACGTAGAGATGTCCCTACCGTCGCAGGCGCAGCCACCTGGCACATTGTGACTTTTTTTCTTACATTTAGCTAAACATCTTTAACTATTAAGCACAAGGACTGTTCATGTAGGTCATGTAAACTTCTGCATTGATTATTATCTGAAGCAAATATTTGTGATCAACTTCGGGCAATTCAGACGCGTAGCGTGTCGTAGTTAACTATGTTAGTAGAGATAGAGGCGTTTTTTTTTTTTTTTTTTGCGTTATCATAGCAATTTTTTTGCGTCGATCATTCAAGATGCCAAGCAGTTTGTACAAAGTTAATAACAGCAAAAAGTATACGTTTTTTACAAACAATTATTTTATTATTATTATTTGCTTTATTTTATCACTTACATAATATCGTTTTTATCCACTGTTTTATGTTGTGTACTTATACTACTTATCTATTTATTTGTTAGTAATGTTAGTTTTGTACACATGGCTACACATCAAACTATACATTTCCAGAATAAGCTGACCTCTCACTATACGAAAATCCTATAAAATGCGAGATTAGCTTATACTGGAAATGTATAGCTTGATGTGTAGCCATGTGTACATAAATAAGGTTGGTATTGTTAGGTGTAAGGGCTGCCCGCCAAGTACCGTGTGGTGCCGGACGTAAGTATACATTCTCTATGCATTTTTAACACCACACTGCGATCGCCAACCCGCCTGCCAAGCGTGGCGATTATGGCAAATCCCCCAATTGGGGGAGGCTTATGTCCAGCAGTGGACGTCTTTCGGCTGAAATGATGAAGGGCTGCCTTTTGCGGTAAAAGCCTCCCCCACACCGTTCCAGGTGACTCTATCCTTTGCCCGTCTAAGCCATAAGTTTCCGGCTATTTGTTAAAAACAATTAGATGAATATTATTACGTTTTTAATACTCATAAAAAAATGTAAATAATACATAACATGAAACAAACTCAAGAATTCTTAAGGAGTAACAAACAGGACCGTGAAAACAAGGTCCTCGTCTGTCGCACAACAAAACGTACGACAAACATTCGCCGACGCACGACGTTGCGTTCATTTGCATTTATTTAGGTAAAAATAATATATTTACGGCAGCCACCTGGCCAGTGATGTAATGTGATCACGTCGAAATACCACTCTATTATGTTACATTTAGCAAAAACAAGATTTGGGACACAGGTGGGATCAAAGACAGCCTTTTACGGCTGTTGACGACAAATATTCAGTCAAAATATCAACTTTAGATAGATAACCTAGCCTTATTTACATATAGTCGAAAAAACTGCAAACATTTGACTGGGTATTTCTTAAATAGAATAACGGATATAAATACGATTATTGTATGTAAACAATCTCAATCTGCTTTGTAAGTCTGTTGTGTTTTACATAATTGAAACTGAGCCAAAACTTTGCTGAAACACTGAGTTCATACCGCAATGCAAATCAATGGACGTCTTGATTTACGACGCTGAAATTAAACTATTCGGAACGGAACATTATAATCTAGATGCTGGAAAAGAACACACAGCACAACAGAACTAAAGTGATGGAAATAAAAACCAAAATGCTTTTGACCAGTTTACATTTTTCAATCCGTCCATTGAAAACACCTTATTAATATCGATATCGATTGATATGCGACAATGGTTCCTCTTCAAGGTGCTCCAAGGGCTTTGACTTGGATAATAAAAATGCCAGTTCAAAAGTTTTACAAGGTTTTTTGTAGGTTGGTAACAATGTCCTACAGGTGTATCTAATTATAATGGCAGGCGTCAGCTGGTCCAACACATGTTCGTTTATGAATCTTTTAATCATTTAATATGCCGAAATAATTACAATACTTGGCATGAATTAAAATTATACCAATCTACAGAAAATAATTTTAAGTTAAACGTTACAAGCATTACATTAAATATCCATTTATGCAAAATTGAGAATGTATTATATGTATGTAGGTACAAATAAGCCACAGTGGTCGGTGAGTCAACATAGTTACTTTTATTCATATTTACCTAAATGGTATTTTCAAATACTGACTTATGTGTTTATTAAACATTTATTTTGTGTTTATAATCCAGAAAATACCTATTATTGAAACATTTGCGAACATACTCGATGCTGAAAACAATAAAGTTCTGTAAACCTTTGTATTAGCAATGTAGCCTTTTGAAACCTCTGAGTCATAGATTAAAACTTATAGCTGAGTGGCCTGTGGTGGCGGTTAATTTAATACAAAAATAACTAATCGTAAGATACGAATTTCGATCAATTATGGGCCTATACTACCTCAAATGGCTTAGCATGATCCTCCGCTATGTCGAAAATACTGCAGCATTAATCTTGAAATAAATATATGGTAAAGTTGAAGATTAATGTTAAGTACTATGTTAGCGGAAAACACGATTCCATAAAATTTTCTCGATAGAAAAAAAATCCAAAGTTACCTCCAAACCGAACAATAAACCGCTGGTATTAAAAAAATACTTCAAATTAGATGATGAAACTTTGCATATTAACTGAACTAACTATAAAGCAGGTCTTATGTTATTTACTTTTTTTAAATGACCATTATTTTCACCGTAAAACGAAATTACCCAAACTATCAGCGCCTTGGAGACTTTTCCCTGCCGCCCTGTCTCGCTTGCTCGCGTAACCGGTAGCAATAGTGTGCGAGCGAGATACAGAGTGAGGTAGCGCTGAGGTTGTATAGACTCTTAAATGCAAGGCGACGACTTTTAGGATAAAAACTCTATTTACTACAACAACAAAGCACGTAGTTTTTCCTGCTTTGTCACTACAAGCCGTGTTAATTTCCGTAATTTCCTTAATTTATCTTAACAACTGACAATACTTAGTGTCATGAATAAAAAACGTTAAAGAAGGACCAAGCTGTACCTGTCAATAGGTAGGTTTTCTAACAAAGAGATCTAACTTTCTTTATAAACTGACGTAGGGCAATAAAAACTAAGCAAAGGCTGTGCAAGCGGCAGTCTGGACGTATAATAAGCATAGCCTTTTTTAGTCTGTGAGACTAGGCCACATCGCCATATTCGAAACGTTCAAACGAATCAAAATACGTCTATGGCTTATAGACAAGACAGTATACGGATCATGCATCGCTTCGTTCAATTTAATGATATTTGCAATGTTAGCGGTCTTTTTGCACTGTAATGTGCTTATCTGGCTAGAGCTTAGGGGAAATTTAGAGCGAGTTCCTTCTACAACCAGATTGACATAGCTCACCACTTTCGAGTGTACCTATGTTAGAGAACTACGAGAATGTTAAGAGCGCATTAAAACTCGGAACGCGTTAAAACTGAACCCTAAAAATTACAAAAATAACACAGTAGGTACAACATAAATATATTGTGTTATTTTTGTAATTTTAGGGTTCCGTACCTCAAAAGGAAAAAAACGGAACCCACGGAACGGAAAAAATCACTCGTGTGTCTGTCCGTCCGTCCGTCACAGCCGATTTGCTCCGAATCTACTAAGCTGATTAAGTTGAAATTTGGTACACATATGAACTTCTGTGACCCAAACACGGCCGTAAATAAATGAATTTTAAATTTAGGGCACAAACCAGAAAATTAAAAATAAACTTTTGCAAATTTTACCGTGTGACATATCAAATGAAAATACTTATTGTAAGGATTTCAGATATATTTTATTTATAATTTTAAAATAAATACTTTAAAAAAATATAGAAAATAGTTCTTCACCCTATAGATTAACGGAAAACCTATAAGAAGTCTATGGTCTTAAAATAACATGGTAAATCTCTCAATATTGTGCGTAGTAATTTACATTTTCATTTGGAATGTATAAGAGAACTTGTTATTCAAATTCAACTACAATGTTAAGTTTGTTCTAAGGATAAATTCATCCCAACTACGGAACCCTTTATTGTGTGTGATCCTGATCTTGGCACAGACTTGGCCGGTTTTTCTACACTGCAGCTCTACATTGTGTTTTTATCTGACACAGTTACCTATATTTAATTAATGCTGCATTCAAATGTTATAAATTTATAAACTATATTCTGAATGTACATTTCTGAGTCAACAAAGAGAATCAGCGACTAAATAAATCCTCAGGACAGCAATAAATCTATACCTAAGATACATAGTAAACTACGATTGCTTTGACAATTTAACGAGCGCCTAAAGCAGTCGATTATAATTATCTGCAGTCAGTATCGACTAAGCAGATTGGTGGCCATTTTGGTAGAATATTAACGTTAACGGTAGGCAAAGGCGTGCATTATAATTCCTGTCGCGACAACATTTAACGACCTTATTCAGCATTCAAGGCGACAACAGTCCGACGCAGGTTTAGTTAATTGTCTGTGGCATGTGATGTCTCGAATCGACTCGATTAATCGTTAATTGACCGTTGTGGTATTATCTAAATTACTGTTATGATGACCACTGAGCTCGTTCAACATCAGGCTTATTTCAATTTAGATTAGGTTTTAAACTAAACATTTTGGTCTGAGATTTATGTAAGAGACTAAGGAAAATACACATTTTCTTGGCCTTCCCTTTTAAATTTACTTGAAGTTTTAGGACTCATGGTGACTCGCAGGATGACATTTACACAACAAAAAAAAACCCAAAGACAAATCGACGCTGTAATACTTTATTATGTACCTAGGGCACAAAGTTATCAGTACACACACATTGTAGCCTCATAAGCCGTTTATTGAGAAACACAGGATTTTTTATAAATTTTATAAATGGTATCTGGCAGGTCCACCTAGGAGGTTGTCGGCTGCTTAACCTGGCATGCTTGTGGGTGCCTCAATATATAAAGGCTTTCAGCCAGGGCATTAAACCTAAAAACTAAGCGCCTACGGGTCCCCTGTGGGAAACGGTCCTTGGCTTAGGGCGTCGGCGTCGCTGGGGGAGGGCAGCAAAGGACAGGGCGACAGACTCGATCGGATTACAAAACCACAGGATTCGCCCGCACTTCCTTTATACTCAGTACATTCTTTCGACATCAATGGCTTGACTACGCATGCAATAAAAATGTTGGCACGGCAAATTATAGTAAATAGTCTCACATATCCGCATGAATACATGGTAAACGATAAGCTATAGAGTTGTTTACTTGTAGACAACAAATACATGAGTTATTTAAAACTGTCAGACCATAACTAACAGCGAATAATGATGCGGTTTCCATAATTTTCCATGCAAAGATGTGCACATAGCACTTTAATACCGAGACCCGCGTGAAAATAAACCTAATGAATGTGCAATGAAATTTCGTTCCATATTCCTTCCTTAACTTAGAACACGACGCAGTCCGGCTAGGCTAGAACAAGTCTTAGTACTTGCGAGTCGGCTAGCCACGCCCATCCTGTGCTCGCGTATCGATGCATCGATATAACTTACGCGTAGATACTCGATTATCGATAGATGAATCAATATAGTAATCGGATCGCTGAGTTCAACATTTGGCCAGTGACCCGTGCCATGTGTTTCACTAATTCTGAATTTGTATTTTATTTTTGTAACTGGCAACTGGATGACCCGCAATCTTGTAGAACTTTCTAGATTCAAAAATTATTTCACCTCATAGCTATGAAAGCAGTCTTGATGCTTTTTTTTTTAATTCGAGGATTTTTTTTTAATTTTCCATACGTGGAAAGTACGCTTGAATTTACCTGATGAGAGGGATGAAAACAGTACTTTGCGTCTCTGGGAAACGATTTTCCCTGCTGTCAAATAATTTAAAAATGATGCAAGCCATGTCCCAACTTTTTATACATCCACTCTGTTGAATCGCGGCGTAAAATTGTAACAATTTAAAAATATTATCAACAATTTTGTAATATGACTTTATACTTATTTACTTTTCACTAAATCATTATTTATTTTACATAGGTTTGTGCTAAATATTTACCACCATCAATGATAAAAAATACTGGCTGGTAGAATGCCACGGAAAAATAAACATAAAAAAGGCGGGAAAGCGGCAATTCGATCTTCAGTTGTTTTGTCGAGTACTAAATAATTATGTATGTATTTACCTTAAACATACTCGTAGCTATAAAATGAGTTAATCAGTTTTTATAAAATTACGTTCTTCATATTCGAAATGAAAAGCAGTGTTAACCTCGGGTGAAAGAACCTATTCAGGTACTCGGAACTATTGGATAGGTCCCTTTCAACCCTTGTATAACTCTCTACTATAGTTTACCTTCATTCACTATGGGAATACATACCTACTTAAACAATATTTATAAGTTTACGTCGAGAAAAAATCTCTGCACACTGGAACTTTTGCTTTTTCATTTGCTTAACTTTTTTTTAAACGACACAGAATTAATGTTTAATTATCTTTGTTACAGATTTTAACTGACGAGTGCTTGGATAGCTGAACGAGGCCATAGGTAGGTACGTGTTTATTTACTCAGTAGGTATCATAGCACCTATACTCCATTTGTAATAAAATAAGATTAGACATTTAAATAAACCTTTTTTACAGTCCGTTCAACCGATTTTGACTTCTATTCCGTAAGCATAAGGATGGCATTAAAAGCAAAAAAGTGGTTACAATACCAACTGTTTACTGCAGCTGCTATTTGTCATGCCACCAACGCAATAGAAGTCAAAATCAGTTAAACGGACTGTAAGAAAGGTTTATTTAAATGTCCAATCTTATTTCAAATGGAGTACTTAAAGGTCTTGGCTAAATGCAATGCAGAGAGAAGTTATTGCGTTCTACTATTACTTAGGAATTTCTCAGTAGCAGCCCGGAGTCTAGATTTATGCCCGGTTGATGGCAATAGGCTCGCCCCCTATTATATGGGACTTAAAACCATAACCGGCGAAATGTGGGTATAGTATAGGTACACCTCTGCCTACGCCTTAATGGATAAAAGGCGTGATTAAAAAAATAAAAGGCGTGGTCATCTCTTAGCTGCCACGGGTTATTTTATTTTATTTTGTTTCTATTTGTTGTACCTACTCTGGACGCTTTTAACGTGTAAGTTTTTATTATTTTTATTTTTACATCGTTCTCACATTTAGTGATAAATTCAACATTATAGATGTAACGAATACTTTTGTGAAAATTTAATTTAAAAAAGTGTCCATGGAGTTTCTTGCCCGTTCTTCTCCATAGGTACCTACCTACGCTTTGGAATGGGAATGTAGCTTCATTTTTCTTACTGACCGACTCCTTGACAATTCAAAAGTGCCTGTAAGTAAATGGTTTAATTGAAATAAATGATTTGAGTTTGAGTTTAAAAAAAAAAAATAAGAAAGGAAGTCGCTGCACACTGATGATTGTTTTGAAAGATAAATAATTAAATCGTTAGGGGTCATTCAAGTTCTGCCAGGGTTGCGGGTTTGTCCGAAAGGGATACCGTGGCCCTGGCACACAGGCAATTGAAGGAACACGGGTGGGTTCTAGTCAGTGAAAGTCTGACACGCCCTCCCGCTCCACCCAGAGCGGGAGAAGTTATTTGATAATATCCCACCCCAAAAAAAAGTGGTCTTTCAAGTATTACGTAATCAGCAAAGGGGGAGGGGGGTACTTAGATTATTTTTGATGACATAGGGGACGGGGTGATCTGGATGATGATTACGTCAGCAATATTTACTAATTTACTTTTTCAGATTGCTCTGTAAAATTTAGTTGATCTTGATTTGAATAAAGATGGCAACCCCATTTTCAGGGATTCCCAAAATAATTGATATGGCTTACTCGCTCTCACGCAGTGTTTTAGAGTTAAAAAGAAGCGAAGTAGAAAAATTACTTAAATGGGCATTCAATTAATTTATAGTCTATAAATTCCTTATTTCTATTTACTCATGAGAGAAAGAAACCTGTACAGATTTCTTTTGAAGAAATACCAATGTTTACGTCAGCATAGCAGGGTATGAGCTTTGCTTACTTTTGCTGACAAGGGGGAGGTGGGGGTTCAAAATTACTAAAATTCTGCTTAGGCCATTCAAGTATTACGTACTTGAATGACATCGTTACAGTAGATAAATATCTAATGGGAGAAAATCAAATGAACCAATTTCTCAAACTACTGGTGTAATTTGCGCGATTTTCGTTATCCCAAGTAAAGAACACATAATTTTTTAAGAAATACATAATTGCTATTAGGTATCAACAAACAATAATAATATTTCGTGCGTAGATATGTAAATAATTGTTATAAACCAGTAGACACCATAATCTATTAATAAAACAATTAATAAAACCACGTAGATATTTATATAAATATTCACTCAGTATAATAAACTAACCAGCAAACATTAATATCTATGAGGTTACCGAGTACTCATATTAAATTAATATAACATTTGCATAACATGTTACATAGATCTAGGTACATAATCCTCATCGAGTTTCGTGAATGAAGCAAAATATTATCTATCAATCAATATTATCTATATGATTTATCTATCGGAAAATCACGAAAAACATTTGAATCTATAATCTATCTATCTATCTAGCCCATAATGTCCCACCGCTGGGCAAAGGCTTCCGTTTCCCTTTTCTACACGTCTCGCCACTACCATTGCGGGCCAGTCCTTTAATATCAATCATATTTGGCTACTTCGGCTCTATCGTCATCATCATTTCAGCCGAAAGACGTCCACTGCTGGACATAGGCGGAGGCCTATGTCCAGCAGTGGACGTCTTTTGGCTCAAATTCCCCCATTTGGGGGGGTTTCCTATAATTGCCACGCTTGGCAGGCGGGTTGGCGATCGCAGTATGGTATTAAAAATGCATAGAGACGCTGCTGCCCATTCTTTAGTAAGTCCCTTAGTCGACTTTTACGACACCCACGGGAGGAAATGGGGTGGTGCTATTCTTTACGTCCGGCACCACACGGTACACGGTAGTTCGGCTCTATGAGTGATAGATAAAGATAACAGAACAAATTATTTCAAACATTTTATTTTTATGAATCATGCATGAATAAAGATGACCGCTAAAATCAGGTAAGTTCCTTCTCGATGACGGTTTTGGTAACACAAGAATGACGTACGCATACGAGAAGGAAGCCTACATGAAAAATATATGATTTTTTATAAAACAAACGAAACTTTGGACCATCGAACATGGAACATTGTGTCTAAGAAAAGTTCGATTGTAGCCAAGCCTGATCAAAACTGAACCTTTCAGTAGCTTTTGACAGCTACTCTTACCCATTTTGATGTCCTGATCCAAATAAGTTACCAAAGATATGACTACATTTATTTCTTTATAGGAGACAAGCGAGGCCAAAACCTGTATTTCAGAATACCAGCACCCTAATTGCGTAACACATTATCAATCATAATCTGAATGATTTTGAAGTTTATTGCTAGTCCATTGCTTCTTATGTTCGAAAATCTTCTGCTCAACAACGTAAATAACTCAATGAATGTTGTTGAATTGTCAAAATGAAACCCATCGCTACTATGTGTTACGTAATGGTTACGTAACTACTCCGCAGGATCTTTTCTAATGCCTATGATCCTCAAACACAGACCGAAGTATCTAGAAATATTACAATGATTGTTTGTCAGTGTGAGTAAATAAATTGTACATGATACTGTAATAGGATAGCATCTGCAGTGCCTAGTATGTACGCACTACGTACCACAGATAAATGTGCCGAGGGGAAAATTATCTGTCATCTAATATCACACATGAATTATTTATATGTGTATTAGTTCCGTACTCGTATTATCCTGGGTTTCTTTTGTATTTTCTGCTTATGTATTGTGATATTTGCGGTATTTTGTTCTTGTATTGCACAAGTCAACCATGTTCTTATACAGGGTGGCAGGGACATCGACGCGAAGCCTGTTACCAGAGTCCATGATTCTGGAATCCCCTGCGTTGAAAATTTTCGTCGGTAATCTAAAAAAAAAATTGCTGTTCCATACATTTTGACCGCGTAGGTATTGCAGTTTTGTAGGAAATAGCTGTTTTTTTTTTTTTATAAACCCTTCATATTTTTCATTTAGGGGGGTCCAGAATCATGTACTGCATCCATGGTAACCGATTTCGCGCCGATGTCCCTTCCACCCTGTATATTATGTCGCAGTAAGATGGTTGATGCCGTGATATAGTTAAATGAAAGCGATTCATAACTGTCCAAATATATCAGATTCAAAAATCAAAATCATTTATTTGCCTGAATACGGTACAGAAGGTTGGTAACATAATACAAAATTGTTCTCTTCTTCTGCCTTTAATTTCGGCGTGCAAATATAAAATTAAGTTACATATTTAATTAAATTACTTTTAGATCATAATCATGCAGTCATTAAACAGATAATCCCATTAAAATTGTATTATTGAATTAAATAAATGTCAATATAATATTGAAAATTTTTTTTTAAAAAAAATCATAAATGTCAATAATAATCATATCAATAATGGGGGAGATTCGCCACACAATAACAATAATAATTTTTAATGACCGTGCAATAAAAATATAACTATCTTACTAGACTAATCTAGTGAAATAATTATAAGTACCTATATAAATTTCTTTGATAGTATATCCCTAGGGATATAACTACATATATCACGGCTTCAACTATCTTACTGCGACATATACCTAGCTACATTAGTTAGCTACTCTACTATAGGTACCTACCTATTTTAATACAATGTTTTTCTGATGCAAAATTTTCGGGAAATCCCGAAAATGACGTATTGCATAAATGTTAACGTAAATAAAATTCCCAATATTTTATTTTATTTTTGACTTTCCTAAATCTAGAATAATTATCAAAAACCAGATTACACGAGATTTACCTTAAAGTATTTTGGGGATTTTGAAACTTCTTTTGAGTTGCGAAACAAGAAAATGTAACCTATAGGTACAAGAAACACGCTATCAAAATGAGTGACTCATTCATTAAAACATAATATCCGTGGATAAACAGTAATCTCAGAGGCACATTATTTGTGATGAAACCAAGTAAGATCCCAATGCCGTTGTTACTAAATCGTAAACACACAATTTAGTAATATTTTAGCGTATTTTGTAGACATTATTTATCTGTACCTTCGTCTGTTCGTTAGGCACTAAATCACGTCCAACCCAGCAACAGATGAATTAGAATTACACAGAATAAGCTGCATAGCAAATAGGTACCTATCTATCTAGATATTTGCGCGAAACTTTCACCACAATTCTAGACTTGAATACCTAAACAGATTTAATAAATATAAATATATCTAATAAGTAGAGCTTAGCAGAAGGATTTCCCCGTATCGTAAGAGGAAAATTAATAATCTAAGAATAAGAAATACATCATTTTATCCGGCAGAAAATCCAAACGTTTTTACGTAGCGCCAATCGGGGAAATCCATCCCCAACCACTACGCAGAAAACTTGTTACAGTTTAAATCGAATTCTTGATATGTGTCGTCACGACACGATTGATTTAGGTCAGGATTATTAAAATATGTCAGTCCGTCAGACACGGGCTATGCATTTTTGCACGCGCCATCGCGTCACTACAGCAAGGCGGCCCCCGGCGGGCGATTGTATGCAAACTAAATCATTCATCTAACTGCGTAAATTTAATATGCAGTAGGTACCTCGTCCTAGTCGCTTTCGGTATCTTTATTCGACATTGTTCGTAAAGCCAGTTCGGGCCATGCAAATACGCATTAATGATTTATGTTAGGGATGGGCTTATTATGTATCCGTCTTCGTGTCCGAGACCGCGAGTCCGCAACCCGTTGAATGGACTTCGTGTGACCTACAGATTACATAATTATGCTTTAAGATAAAGTGAATGACGAAAGAATATGACGTATGTTGCAGGTAGATACTAGTATCTAGATTCGTATGACGTCTGTATTTCCTAACCGATTGGCTCAATACCTGCATAATAGGAAACTACACACTACTATGACGGACATATAACTGGTCTGTCTGGAATCACCATATTACTGACATGATCGTCATATTGTCCGCAGATAACTTTATGAGGAATGGGCAAATCAGTGACAGTTTTTAAAAGAATTCAAGTTTAAATTCCTAATAACAATGCCATCAAAACATAACTAAGTAACAATGTGATCCATTGTAACATTGCAAGTTACTTAAAGCCCGTCACAGCCCGTGCAACATGAGTAATTTACTGACATAGTTAAACGTTATTTAACTGAATAATAATTTCCATTTTAATTAAAAACGAATCATTTATTTATAGTATCATTTTATTATTTATCAATGGTGTAAAACTAAATTCACCACATTTTGATAATTGTATAACGTCATACATTTATTCGTTGCTCAATTTAGTCAGATTTACCAGCATGTGTCTGTCCAGTCAATCTTCTAAGTTAGCATATGGGTCTCTACACTTTCATACTCTGTAATGCACCATACTTCTCCATGTTACACTATTCTTCTCTGGGTTACGCCATTATTTTCTTTTATTTACGACATTTTCCCCTTATTTACAATATTTTTTCATATCTACGTCAGTCTACACTATTTTGCTCCTATCGCTCTTTTCAGTGCAGGTTAGTTTTGCTGTCAACCTCCTGTTATCTATCAGTAGCGGCGTTAGGGCAGGACGAGGTTGGGCGACCGCCCAACCCAAGGGCGCCGGACGTGAAGGGGGCGCCAGCTTCAGGTCTGGTTTCCCGTTTCGTCCTTCCATTGAGAATTTTGGTCACAGTAGCGAGTGGGAAAAGGAGTTTTTCTAAACATAAGCTGATAAAAACCTATCTGCAATCGATAATATCTCAATCGAGATTGACAAACTTGGCAACTTTGTCAATCGAAAATGAAATTGCAGAAAACAGACTTCGATGCCTTAACACATTGAATGCCACCGCGGTCACCGGTGAACGCTAACAATAGTTTTTCTATTGTGTCTGTTGTCTGGCAGTCAAAGCCTTAATGAGAGAGTTTGCCGATAGAAAGACTAAAAAATTTTTTTTTTTTTTTAGTAAAAGTTTTATTGAAATAAACAGTTGTCTAAAAAAAACATTTTTCTTCTCATGTATGAATTGAGGCGCCATAGAAACCTCGCCCAGGGCGCCAGTAATGTTAAAACCGGCACTGCCTGTTATCAACTTTTGGTTGCGTCTATATAACATCCCTACAAAGCCCAATACATTCCTGGCGATTAATGACGGTGCATTTTCTAGTTCGACATAATGAAACACAAGACGACTTCGTTTTTTATTATGTGGCTAAATATAGCAGTATAAAAATGGAACGTAATCTTATTTATCAAAACATATAATATTAATAATTTGTTATAGATACCTAATAAAGGCGACTTCAAAAAATAAAGAGAGCTTATCTAGTAATCCACTTTTATGATAGGAAGTCTTATATTGTTGCTTACTCCTACAGTATTGGTAGCTCATCGATAATTGCCTTGATGATCTATACTCTCAAGAAAATTATAGTTTACTAAGCTTCTGCCTGCGACTTCGTCCGTGTGTCAGAGTGAAATTTCTTGTTCCCCGTTCCCCAATCCGTTCTCGACATATCATCATTCGCATGCTATAATAGTTATTCTGCTATTCGGGGCAGACACAAATCCAACAAATCAAAGATCATGCAAATCGCTGCGGCCGTTCTTGAGTTATAAATGGTATAACTAACCCGACTTTGTTTTATATATTTAGATTTGGACTGTAACCACTCTTCTTTATCATGATGACTGCCCATCAGCATCTTTATCAACCTTTCGAAAAACTCGCACTTTTATTATTGGTTTGCATGTCTTAGGTTGTCATCTATGAAGTCGCCCCCTTTCTAGAAATAATATTATCCAAGGTTGCCTGGAAGAGATCGCAGTATGCGATAAGGCCGCCCAGTGTATATTTTATAGTGTAAGTATAAAGTTTTATTTTCTTTTGTAATGTGTTATCTGTACAATAAAGTAAATAAATAAATATCTTGCACACAACACAATCCAACAATCGTTTCTTCGGTGTTCTCCTAATACTACGTATAAAGCCATTCACATTTATACTCAAAACCTTCCTCAAATGTTGTAATTAAATCTGCTGAAATAATTAACTGCAATGAGAAATAAGTAATAACAATCAATGCATGTTGGCTATCCATAATAAATAAATGACCTAATTAAATTAATAACAATTATGTAGGTATTATGTAGGTAAAGGAAACATTATGTGCAATAGGAGCGTTCAACGTAGCGTTCAGCATTTTTCAGCGAATTTAAACCACAGAATAAAATTAACAGTGCGAATTAGTCAGTAGGTACTGCTAAGAACGCTGTCTGGATAACATTTTCATTAGTTCTTAAATCTATACAAATATAATAAACAGGTAAACTAAGTCCCGTATTACAGAACGTCACTCAATTCTCTAGCATTACTTAAAACTAGTTTCAACCAATCTAGGCTTGAATCTAGTTTTAAGAAATGCTTGAGTATTGAGTGTGGTTATGTAATACGCCTAAGTGAGTTTGTATGTAGGGGTAATCTTCTGAACTACTGCAGATCCAATTTACGAACATTCAGTAATGGGGAGCTACAGTATTGCCTAGTGTCAAAGGTATACTTCTTCTTAAAACAAGAAACACGCAGACCAAGTCGCGGGCAGAAGCTAGGCTTGATAATAAGCATATGGTGCTCTATTTACCTCAGACCTAGTTATTCTCATTTCTGCGCAAATAAACTTGAGTCAGATGTTTCTCCTTCTTTCTATGTTCCTATACTAAGGTACTTACAATAAAACCGTTCAATCTGAACGAGTCGTAATTATCTGAACGACATTATATCACCATCAAGACGCACTTGATTGACGACCGTCCATTGTTTTGTATCCCGTGTTTATCACGTTGACTTGACAATAACTGGGCTTACTTAGCCGTTATAGGTAATCACTAATGCGAAATCTTAAGAGGATACCGAGCGCGCAGTGACGCTCTCATCGTTTGTTTGGTGATTTCTTATATTTTAGATTGAAAATGCAGAAAATAAGCATGTTATGTTGTGCTCCACAAGACTATACGTTATTATTACTTATTACAAACAGTAGTTTGACATTGTTAAGAGGGCTGTCTGGCTTATTCCACTAATCCCCCCTGAGAGAATCCCCCTCAGTGGGGAAAACTGAACCCTAATGTAATGTTATTTTTTTCAATTCTAGTTTTCCCCCCTAAGCGGGAATATCAGGGATGAATTCTAGACTGTTTTTAAAGATTTCACTTTTCCTCCTAAGGGGGAATTTTAGGGGGGATTTGTGGAATAAGCCGGCTGTCTCGGGTCCACTAGCGCCACTCCTTTAAAAAAATATATCTCGTGACTGAGAAGGAATTATGAAAAACGGCTCAATCAGCTGCCGAGGCAGCTGACAGTGTGTCTAGAATTTTCTAATATCTTTTATAAAGTTTCATATTGAGACACGAAGCCACAACATACGATCTAGAGGCATGTGGCGGTTTTTCTTTAGATTGAATTTTGATGCTTCGTGTCTATAAGAAAATAGTGGCCAATAAGCTCCGTTTTAAGGATTACAATAAAACATAACAATGTAAAACTACTGTGTTTGTAAGTTGATAAAGAAAGTTTATAGTCACATAAAATACAGTAATTAATTATTTCAAAATCAAGTCGTATATTCAAACTGGGCTGAAAATCATGATGCAGGTGTTGGGAAGAAGGTTGATGATAAAATCAATTACTTACAACTTTGTATAATGTTACCAGTCCAGTGACACGTACAGAAAAAGGGGCCAAATTATAGTTACACGGTCTTTTATAACATTTCAAATGACAGTTGTCTACCCTTACTACCTATCTTACATGAATATTGGTACAGATAAAATGAACTGAACCAAATACTTTTAAACTAAAAATTGTAACAAAGCCTTTGTAAAATATAATTGATAAGTAAACTAATCTCTTAGATATTCTTAACAAAATAATTTAATGGAACTTACAAACTCAATCAATTAGTAATTCAACATAGGTACAACAAATGAGTCAAATGGCAACAACAAATAAATTGGTCAGTGTGACCATAAACAAACTAATATTTGATACGATAACAATCAGCACTTTTTGAACATCAAAATTACATACGACAGTCCCCCAAAAGGCCCCCCCTTCACTGTCCTAGTTCTATATCTGGGAAGAAGTGGCGCAACAAACTCCTCAGCAGCCCATATGTGTGGTAAATACAGTCTTTGTAGCAAGATCAACTGTATTCTATTCTCTTCCTAATATAATTTTGTTTTTCACCCCTTGCTAAAACTGTGACCGGATAGCATTATAGTAGTAAGCTCTTTTAAATTATTTTTGCCAAACTATTTCCCTCAGTCCTTAAAGATCTAAGTAATTATCTTTTCAGCTTCCTATTCTTCTAATTATGGAAATTAGAAAGTTGAATGGCCTGTTTCTATTAGAAGTCTTTAACAATAATTTAATTATGAGGGTACCGAGCGCGCAGTGGCGCCCTCATCGTTTGTTTGGTGATTTCTTTTATTTTAGTAATCATATTAATAACGTATAGTCTTGTGGAGCACAATGTAACATGCTTATTTTCGGCATTTTCATTCGAAAATAAATGAAATCACCAAACAAACGATGAGGGCGCCACTGCGCGCTCGGTACCCTCATAATGTCTTTCATCAGTAAAAAAGGTAAGTAGATATAAATTATTAGTGACCTACGTTTTTCAGACGTCTTTAAAAACTATGTAGTTGTCTAATTATTAAGTCTGATGTCATTTATTTAAATGGTATGAAAACATGCATATTATTGCAAAATATTTAAAATATTGTTTATACTCGTACAATTTTATGTAGGTTTTACCTTAGAACTATAAATTAGACATGAATAATAAGAGACTACAGAGGCCCTAGTGTGAGTTTCTTTTAACCATCTCGATTTTATGCATCGAGCGCGTTCGGCGCTCCTATTTTGCCTCCGAATGGTCTTTCATCAATGGGAGTGCTGAACGCGCTCGATGCGTAAATTCGAAAGGATAATATTTTTGTGTTCACCAAAAATCTTAAGGTACATCTATGTATGCATTTCTAAAATTTTATTCTTCCCCGAAAAATACTGATCGTGCACCAAATATTAAAGGTTAGGTTAGGTTAGGTTATATTTTGGTGCACATTCAGTATATTTGGTGGAACACAGGCAAAATTAGGTAAATGAAATGGAAGTACTTTTAAATAAAATTGAAGTACTTTTAAATACCATCCAATTCGAAATGGTTAACATAAACTCACACTAGGTCCTCAGCCTCAGTAGACCTTTAATGAATTATGAATCATGAACTCATGAAACATCTCATACGCTTCAAATAATATATATAATTCAAGGCGGACTAGAATAACAAGATGAGAGCAGTTAAGTACCTGCATAGGTACATAGTACCTACACATCTGTTTGAATGGCGTCTTTGTGTACCGTAGAGCTCGTTCACTTATCTTATCACGGTTATCACTTATCGCTTCAGGGATACAGAGATGCGGTCGCGTCAGTGCTTACATTGTGTTCCGTTCACCTCTTCCACAGTAAAGGTAAAAATCAATGACCTGCCGTATCAGCGATTTTACGCAATGTTTCAAACAATAACAAAATCAAGTGATAAGTTTTTAATTCAGTCCAATTTACCTCTGTATTAGGAATCTAATGCCAGACTACCTATTGATGCGACACATTACGATCGTGACCTCGCCTTGTAAACAAACATCAAATTAATGTTTTAGCACTCGTGAATCATCGTCATCGCTTCGAAAAACCGAATTGTGGTGTCGGAATTAAAATATAAATTGGAGTTAGTCTGCTGGCGATCGGGCGCCGCGAAACACGTCTCCACAAACAGCCGCCAATCGCGTCACCTCTCGTGATCGTGATCACGTAATTATCTGGCGACAAATACATTCCCTTCGCAGTGACAATCAGACGGTCAACATAATCTCGTACGTTATTGTGCGCCGTGACTTATTGTGTTGTGGTTTATGTGAAAGTGCTACGACTTTCTACAATAAACTAGTGCGAAACTTGTCTAGTTATATGAATTAAGTATCTATTGATATATAAGCGAGTCTGAATCCACTTGGAGCATTCAATATAATGTAAGTAGTATCTATCTGCTCGTAGTCGTACGGTGGGCCAGCACATCAAGTTACCACAAACTATAAACATTTTAATCGTCAACATTTTTAAGTTTAAAATCGTTTGGAGAAATTTGACAGTTTCGTGTAGCTTCATGTGCTGGCCAATGTACACAAAGCTGTGAAATTATAATAATCTGAAGCTTTCATACATATATTTCTTCATATTTTTTTTATTTTTTTCATTTGCTTTTTGGAATTTAAACTCTGATTTAGAATAAGTAGAGCCATGTTGTACGAGGAACGACTACCTACTTATTAAATATCTACTTTTGTTAAAAACATACAGAAGCAGTTTAAATAATTACTTTTTAACTCTTTCTGTATGTTTTTCCCAAATGAAGAGTTTTTAATAAGTAGTCTTTCTTTGTATGTACATATTACTTATTAAATAACAATAGCTTGCTTCGCGAACTGTAGAAGGAAAAAGGAAAAACAAATTTAATCTAAATATTTATATTAAACAAAGTCAGAACGACTTTGTTTTATATAAATATTTACATTAAATTTAAAACTTATAAATTGTGTAATTAATACACAATTTATAACTCAAGAATGGCTCCGACGATTTGTATGATCTTTGATATATTGGATTTGTCCCCGCTCCGAATAGCAGAATAACTATTATAACATACGAAAAATTCAAGAAAAAAATATTTATTAAGAAAATTCATGTACTCATACATTTTGTATGGAACAGCCTTTTGATGATATCTCGAGAATAGATCCGGGAACTGGGGAACAAAAAATTTCACGCGGACGAAGTCGCAGGCAGATGCCAGTAGGATAATAAATTTTTGAATGTGAATCAAGGTGACCACTCTCAATTTTATAAATTACTATATAGCTGCACCCGGCAATGCGTTGCCACATACCATGCGTTGCAATGGCACGTAGAGTAAAAAGTGTTGGTCGAACTTTTTTTGGGCCAGAATCCCTTTCGGACGTCCTCAAAACACACTACCTACCAAAGTTTCATCACAATCTGGGCCTCAAGTCTGCTATTACAATAGTGTCAGAATGGTCTCGCCATTGTGAGTATTTGACAGTGTTTTTATGGCAAATCTGTCAAAAACTCACAATGAAGAGACCATTCTGACACTATTGTAATAGCAGACTTGAGGCCCTGATCAATGGTTTAGGAATGCATAGAGGACAAACATACAAACATTGATGTTTATTTATATAAGTAAGATATAGATATTGTTTTAAATGTTACCAAGTAGTAGGTAATATCGTAAATATAAGTATCCACCTGTTATTTAATATTTGTGGGGACTCTACCTTCCGCTCTGACTGCCCTACCATTATACCATACTATCTCTTTATAATATAAAAACAAAGAATAATAATATCCTTCAATAAGTCCTGTCACATAAAGTTATCTCTCAAAAGAACATATTGTAGCAATGTGTTGAGCGAAGGCACGACACAGACCGACAGATGGACAAAGCGCAGATAAGATTTCACGCGAACAAAGCTATACCATCTGTGCACCGTGTGTGTATTAATTGGGTGCACGACAATCAAGATACATGTAGGAATATCATATTATACGAGTATTAGGCTCGGCATGCCCACCAACGTAAATATGTTACGTGTATTTATTATATTATTTTGCGACCTATCTATGCAACCTATGCGACCTATCCATTTTACGGGAAAACCGATACTTTGATGACCACGCACACGTGTTAACTGTGCATAAAATAACGGTCAAAAGGACTACTTTGCAAATGTTGTTTTTCATTGTTCTAGGTGAAACAACGTTGTTACCATATTGTTAGCTCGCCAAAAACGCAATTACAAAAATAAATTGTTCAAACCATTGTTTCCTACTACTGTTATTTGTAAACGTGACCCGCGTGTTTTTTTCGTGTTTGGAGAAAATTTCATAATTGATGTAATATTCGATTTAGACTAAGAAGTAATGGGACGTATTTGTTGTTTCCAGAGTTCGCTACGAGATGGGGGCGAGGTCCCGGGAGTTGATTCTGCTCCTGGCAGTGTGTGCGCTGGCACTCAGCGAGTCCGTGAACAAGGTCGCCGACGACAAGAAGAAGGAAGATGTCGATAACTTCCTGTTCCAGTACGACGACTTCGACGCGGCCGATGACCAGGAAGTGCTGTACAATGAGAACAGACCGTGCCCAAGGGACTGCATATGCACTGTATCCCAAGGATACAGAACAGCCAAGTGCGATCGTCTTGAAATCGGCACACAGAAGTTCGGCGATGACATCACTGACCTTGTCATTGAGAACGCCGACCCGCGGTTCCCCATTCAGTTGACAGACTTCATCTTCAAGAAACTCGGTCTTCACCAAATTACAACAGTGAAAATTGTAAACAGTTCGATCGATTTTGTTGGACCTAATGCATTCCATGGCCTTCCTAACCTGTATGCAGTTAATTTGTCGAACGATAGACTGAAGATTTTACATCCAGAAACGTTCGCACATAACAAAAAGTTAGTACTGCTCACACTAGCCAATAATCCACTGAAGTTCCCCGCCGCGGACTCTCAAGATTATTTCTTAAATACGTCGTCAATTCAAGAGCTTGATATTTCTTACTGTAACATGAAGTACATCGCTGCGAACACGTTCACCAACATGCCCGGTGTGATGTATTTAAACCTTGCAGGCAACAATTTGTCAAACATGGATCCTAACACCTTCAAGAAATTACTGGACTTGGAAGAGCTTGACCTCAGCGACAATGACATTAAATCGTTGCCCGATGACATCTTCTCAGAAAACAACGAGCTCGCCACTCTTCACATTTCAAGGAACCCTGTGGATACCGTATACGGACTGCAGATCTCCGACCTGCTCACTCTTAACGCTGGACAAACTAACATTCGATTCGTTGGACCCTCCATGTTCAACGGAATGACTTACATTGCCAATCTCAATCTCAGTGGCAACAACATTGAAAAGATCCACAACCAAGCATTCCACAAACTAGTAGAACTTAACTACCTCGACCTTTCTTTCAACGATCTTGACTTCATGTCCAACATTCTCATCAAAGAAAATATTGAACTAGATATCTTCAAAATCTCAAACAATCCCAAGTTGAAACATTTACCAGCTGATGGATTCGAGTGCTCTGTTGATCAATTTAACATTTACTTGTTCGATGCATCCCACTGCGGCCTGGAGGAGGTCTACGACAACTCTTTGAGAACTTTCTCAGCTTTATCTGTTGTTAATTTGTCTAACAACGAAATCAAATCCATTGGAACTAAAGTTTTCACAATGTGCCCCAAACTGGTTGAAATCAACCTTTCGTTTAACCAACTCACAACATTGGATCCGAAAGTTTTTGAGAAAAATAACGAACTCGGCAAATTATACCTCCAAGGCAATCCACTGAAAGTACTTAACGCAGAAGTGTTCGTCCATACGCCTATGATTACATACCTGGACATGAGCCACGCTGAGTTGACCTCACTATGGAAAGCAGACAAGAACCGCTCACCAACACTCCTCAGTAATTTGACATTCCTTAACGTTTCTCACAACCGTATTACTGAGATCAAACAGACTGAACTCGATCACTTAAACAAACTTAACGCACTGGATATCAGTAACAACCCACTTGCTTGCAGCCACGACTTTGAGAACCTTATGACTTGGTTGAGCAAACGTAAAGTGTCCCCTAACGGGAGCGGAAGCAACAGCATCGCAAATCTAGCCAAGGACACAAAAGAAGACGACGTGGGCACTTACAGCTGGGAGTTCCTTACCCGCAAGACTTGCGGAAGTAGTGCCGTCGTACATCCCGTGGAACCTTTGCCGCCCGTCTCAGATGAGGAGATTTGGGAGAGGATTGATACCGACCCAGAGGGTAACTTTGATCTAAAGAACACATTAGATGACGGTAAGGTGAACCCAAAAGACATTTCCTTAGATAATGACATGATTGATGATCAAGGTAAAGATGGTGATGATGATGATGATGATGACGACGACGCAGCGGACGACGACGACGACGAGGAGGACGAAGACGAGGCCGACGCCAGCGAGGACTACGACGGAGAGGAGGACGACGTCGACCTTAAAGTTAAACTTATTGAGAAGAACGCCACCAAGCCAGTCCCTCGAGTTACCAATACCACTTCATCACCGATTAACGACGTTCAGATTAATATCAAATTACTTGAAAACGAAATTAATGATGAAGAATCTACGGGAACTTTATACTTGCAAGCCTCTACTGACACCGAGGAGGAGCATAGCCACTACGGATATTTGTGGCCGATTTCAATCGCCATTTTTGGAGCGCTGCTTTTGCTCATTGTCATCGCTAAGGTCGTGATGCTGACTTGCACTAAGAGGACCAAGCAGGTTAGATATAACAGTGCCATCATTGCGGCTATGAGCCAGCCGGGACGCACGAAGAAGGACTGCGGGCTGGTGTACCAGCAACTGACAGAGGACCTGGCCAGCCCGGCCACGCCCAAGCTCAGCCGCTACACGCCGCTGCACAGCGTCACGGTGAACGCGTCCAACATGTCGTACGAGAGTAGTCCGTTCCACCATAGCAACATCGTGCCAGAGGCCGTCTGAGCCACGCAGAGCAAACACGTACATATGTCGGAGTTAAAACTCTATACTAACAACTGCGTTAACTCTTGCATAAGCAGTAAGTGATAGTTGTAAGCGCTAGTCACAGCCGAATACATATCTAACAAACATTTCTTAGTACAGTGCCTTTATGATCACTCTCGAACAATCGCGACAATGTTTTCAATCTAGCGCTTTCTGAATATTAAAGTAACAAATGAAGTCAAATTACAACAAATTAATTTAAGATTATACATATTATATATTATACAAATTAGTTGATAGGTTTATTTTATGTACTTAAAATTATTAAAAATTAAACACTAATCATTGTTGTTTACATCCATGTACCTTTGAGTGATTCCAACTTTTACCTCCGTCTTTTACTAAAATATGCAATACATTAAAACTGAATAAGCGGTTAGCTAGACAACGATGCAGCCGATGAGCTTATCAGAAGGGGGTCGAGCACGGCACCAGCGGGGCCTGAACCCATATTACCACTCCCCTTCGAGTACTTACGCACTCTGGTAAGGTAACGCAGCAGGGAACAACATCACAAACTATGTGAGTACAGGCAGGCTAAGGAAGCACTCCCTACAATTGATGACCGCCTCACGAAACAGGTTCTACGACTAACTGAACAACAACTGCGTACAGTTACAGCAGCTATAACTGGCCATGGGTCATTTAATAAACACTTCTTTGTCATAGGAGTCACAGACAGTCCGCTGTGCAGGGCCTGCATGGAGAATGAGATAGTAGCTCATGTGCTACTAAACTGCCCGGTGGTCGCCACATACAGGGCAAAGTACTTCGGTAACCCAGGTACACTACGTGAGATTGTCAGTAACACCAAGGCTTTGCTGGCCTTCCTTGAGGAGCTGGGGTGGATCGAATAATCGATAGTCTCATCCGTACGCAAAATACGCGCATCGACATGTAGTTGCGGACACCAACCCGAATTACCTATTATCTAAACTATGAATAAAAGCGGTCACTAGAACCATACAAATTTATTCAAAATAACTTTGTAACAACTTGATTTCATTAGACTTCGTTTCACATATAAAAATAGAATTTCAACAATAGAGACTACGTGCGTTATCACGACTATATACATATTTCACACTACATTAGAAATTTACATAAATATCCGAAACCATACAGTAAAATAATTTCCCACTTATTTACATATAATTAGAGTATACAGGGTCATTTTTAAAACACAAAAAATCTCGCAGGACTATATAACTAAAATCATAAACAAGAACTTTTGTTCTATGACTTTAAATATTTCATCAGATTTTATTTTATTATATTTTCATACAAAAATATTTTTTATTTAAATTCAACGCTCTAAATGTTACGAACTATACGCGTAACAAAACAAACAGCCGTGTCAAAACTCGAATAATTAATTCACTAGAGTAATCCGACATGTGCTAGCTGTCACTTTGTGTAATAAAATGGTCATATTTATTGTAATGGTGATCGTTTAGTTTAATTGATTTATAAAGTGTAAAATATATGTATTGTATAAGTGCAAAAGTCTAAAATACAATACATATTTCAGCTAGCACCTGTCAGTTTCCTCCAGTAAATTAATAATTTGCTTTTGTGCAAAAGACATGGGCGACAGTGCACGGGAGGCGTAGGTAAGTACAACAGAATAAAGAATTGAATGTGTTAGATAGAATAACAAAATCTTGAAGGTTTGTTTTTGGTAAATGTATTATGTTTAGTAAAAAGTCATAATATTAACGTTAATACAGTCTTGCAAGGTTGTTAGTGTTTTACCAATAACCCTATACAGAGTATATAATGACAGTTTCTACAAGCTGCTAACTATTATTATTGACAACTTGCTTTACTTCAATAAATGGTAAGTGAATCTTCCAACAGTTTGGACAAATCCTCTTCTGTCTGTGGCAGTGGAGTCATACTCAGTAGTCGTTTCTGTAACAAGAGAGATTTACTGTAAATTTTATATCAAAAGACACTATCCTCCCAGTGTTTTTATTTTTTTGCCCCAAAAAAGTCACATCAGCTTTTTATTGAATATTTCTACTACTCAATAGTTCACTAAAAATGCACGAGTAGCACTCCCAGGTGTCAATTTTGTATACTCAATTTTTTTTTTAAATCTTAGTGTGTGACCTTACAGGTTAAAATACATAAAATAATTCCTAGAAGAAAAATTGTATATGATTGAGTTTTGTTTGCACCGCAGATTTATGAAGCAAGTTTAGGCGCTTATTTTCCCGTTTTTATTTAATAAAAAATGATAACATACAGAACCAATTTTTTTTTTTTTAGCTCTAAATAGAACCTCTGTCTGATATAAATTGATTCCATATAAGTACTAGGGTTTGTCACCCAGAAAAATATTATTTTCAACTTGGGCCTAGGTTTCGAGAAAATTATTTTCAAAAATATGTGTTAGGGTTGTCACTATTTTGACCTTTTGGGACTAAGTTTTTATTATGTACAAGCAGAAAATGTGTTTAAATTAATTTTAGTTAATCATAAAACAGCTAATTGACCTTTTTGTGATAACCCTTGGAATTTAGACATCAGTACTTAAAAAAAAAAAAATCTCGAAATCAGGCCCAAGCTGAAAATAATATTTTGCGCTACAGTTGATGCAGGAATTCAGTCAACAGGTACTTATAGCAAAAACGTTAACGACTAAATAATTATTGAGGAAACTTTATAATACACCCAGATACACCATAATTATTATTGTGAGACACGTAACCTTTGGAGAACAAAAGAAAATATTGAACAAATAATGGAAATGTGTTCTATTACTGATACTGAACCACCAAAAAAAAATTGCTCTCTGGTTAAAAACTTATCCTGTATACAAAAATAACTGAACGAAATTACCTGAGGCAGTGCTCCCTTAACCAAATTAGGGATATCTCCACTGGTATATCCGAGGGTACTAAGCCCATTTTCAATCTTCATCTGGTCCATGTACTTGAGAATGGTGTCAGCCAGTACTGAACCAGCATCAGCTTCTTTGACATTCGAGACATCAGCACCGAGAATGTTGGCGGCTTCCAAATGTTTAGCCGGATCACTGGGCCCGGTGAAGCGGAACACTGCTGGCGCTGTCATCACGACGGATAAACCGTGTGGGATGATTGGATCTGAACTGGAGTAGGTATTATTTTAGAATATAGTTTTTATTGTGACAAACAGACAAAGTCCAGGGGGTTAGTAACAATTTTGCTTAACATCTAGTGTTAGTACAGGTAAACATAAGCAATTATAATTAAAATTCAACGTAGAGCTGCATCCACTTCCGCAACATCGGGGAATCTCACCGGTGTGCGAACACACTGAGAATACTGTTAGTGCTACCGCGAACCCGCGACATTAGCAGGGATGCACATCTTTTTCTAATAATGGCGGCAAAACCATCAATGTTGTTTTCCGCAAACATCCCCGACGCAATAGGTACAAAGCCACGACAGTCGCAGCAGCCTCTCAGTGCATTATTGTATTGGAACACGTAGGTCATTGTATGCCCGCTGAGTGAATTTGACCCACAGGCTGAACGTGTAGAAGGACTTACAATGACGAAGGACTACAAACGATTTTAAACTTCAAAATTTTGATGATTAAGTTCAAAATCGAAAATCGAATTGACAGTTTGTGGTAACTTGATGTGGTGGCCACCGTACATAATAAAGAATATTCTTATGATTGGTGAAGGATCAGCGGTGTTATTCGCGACACACTCAAAGTCCAATGCCATTCGTTTGAAAATTCAACGATACTCATTGCGTTATTTGAAGCAGACGAATCGGGGATTTACGATATGGGATTTTGAATGTCCTTGATTGAAAGTGTTACGCAGTCGTCTTATGGAAAGTGGTTACCACGGTCTGTAAGAAAACCCTGCAACATCAGTGGGTCAAAGTTGAAATGTCTCATATTTCTGTAATTTCACCTGTAGCTTTCGAACCGGAATACATCCATGTTACTAGGCGACAGAAATAGATAATAATCTATTGAAACTGGATAAGAAAGCTCAAATAGACTTGGTCAGGACATACAATCAGAGGAAAGGAAAAATGGTTAAAAACAATAATGTACTGGTTTACAAATGTGACAAGAAGCGGAAACAGGGTAGGAGACCATTCAGAAGATGGGCAGATGATATAAAGGCCGAAGCGGGCGCTGCATGGACGAGAGTCGCTGAGGATAGGGAGAAGCGGAGACATTTGGAGGATGCCTTAGCTTGTAAACATATAAGTCATATTTATCAAAACTCTAAGGGCCTTACAAATAAACACGGAATAAAGTTATCCTAGGAATAACTTCGGTATAATCATAATTTTTTTGACGTTTATCCTTTGTCATAACTTTATTCCGTGTTTATTTGTAAGGCCCTAATTGTACTCGTATTCAACTAAACAAAATAACCAACTAATGTACTAACTTATACGTGTCTGAATAAAGGCTTAATAATGAAACTGTGCAAATAATACATTCTAATATTATTGGGGATCATTTTGGACTACCAGTAATTTATAGCTTAACTTTTGTCCACAGTTTCTCATGCATTCAGGAATCTATGTACTACATGTAGGTAAAATCCTCAAACTCAACTGTCCGTGTTAAATTCAATGCCTTTTCGATGTCGTTGCTTCAATGTTAGTTCAATCACTTCAATAGATCAGAAACAGGGGTCGAGGGACCATTGTATGAAAGCCGTAACAACGAATTTCTATTCGCTCACAATTGACGTGAACGGTAAACATCTGATAACATTCATTTTTTTTTTACAAGAATCGGCACATAATTATGTTGCTCTAAATAGGTCATGGTTTTTCGGTTACAGTGCCCGTAACATTAATTTGCTAGTTTAGATACTGCAGTTTAAAAATTACCTATTATTAAACAATACAAATGGGTGAATAATAGCGGCCGAGGATTGAGGTCAGTAGCGTGCAATTGACGAAGTATGTCCAGCTGTGAACTACATCTACTCTATTCTTTATCGAATATGCATTGTATCTTCAATTAATGGCGGTTCAAGCGGTAATCTAAATATGGTTCCAATAATTTGCAGTAAAAGATAAACAATTAAATAATTATTCTTTTTAAGGCAAATTCGTTAAATTCTCGCACCAAAAGCCCGCGAAATTCGAATTTTCTTACGTTTTTTGCAAGTATATTAACTGGCACCAGTCGTGAGTACAGGGCCTCAAGTCTGCTATTACAATAGTGACAGAATGGTCTCTTCATTGTGAGTTTTTGACAGATTTGCCATACAAACACTGTCAAATACTCACAATGGCGAGACCATTCTGACACTATTGTAATAGCAGACTTGAGGCCCAGATAGGCAGTAGTGGGGGCAAGCTCGCGCATGTACACTTTCGGCTATATAAAAATGACACGCGAGAGTCCAATAGAAGACGAGTATCGACTGACGAACCAATCGCATGCAGCTCGGCGCCCCCCGGCTTCTTCATTTCGCCAAACAGACCTAAAAATGTACTAATGCGCAGGCGTCAGTTTATGCTCACGACTCATGCCGGTTACTATATCAGGTTGTATGTTGATCTGAATATGATTTGCAACTGTGACAAATCTGTATTTATAGAATTATAATCATTAAAATCATCAATACAACTCCCTAATTTCATATTTCCCTATTGAATGACTATTTCATGAAATCATGACATTTAGGATTATACTAACTTAAGGTGTTGTATTACTGATTCTTATGTTGCGGTCGCGAATCATACTTTAATCAGCATACACCCAGACAAAGAGCTGCAAATTGCAAAAATCGTAAGAAAATTTAAATTTTGGCGGGCTACCTTAGCCCTTAATAAAAATCTTAAATTCATTGACAGGCAACCCACAGCCTAAACCGCTGGGTCTTAAAGCTTTACATTTTGCACAAGAGGTAGGCAGGTATTCCTCTTATTATGACGATGAGTAGGTACTAAGATCCTCACCAGAAGGGTAGTGGTAAGGGTGTTGGAAAATTCATCTCATTCATTATAAACTTCCATACAAACTTTTATTGAAATTTTAGAGGATTTAAGTTTGTATGGAAGTTCGTAATTTTTGCCGATGTAGAAACCCATCGGGCCCTCAGCTTGTTTACAATAAAAGGTAAAACATTGAATATAATTATAATTAAAGTTCAAAACCATCTTCAAAACCACAGTGACTACATACATTCCAAAGGAAAGAAAAACATTAATCAAAAATACTGTCATTAACAGTTGTAGTCATCACTTCATTATTATTTGCTTTTCGCTCTTGGGACTCACCCGCCATAATGTCATGGTTTGTAATTACCGCTTGAAAGGCTTTAAAAGTAAGAAGCCAAAATTTTTATTTTTATAATTTATATGTTTACATATCTCGGGACCCTGGGGTCCCGGACCTTTGGAAGGCGTACGAGGGGCCGAAGCCAACTCAGAGAGGCCCGTTAGACGCTTTTAATTAAATCAGGCACCATCCGACGATTATCCCTGTACGCACTATGCAAGTGCACCCAAGGATAACCCCCGGTTGGTATAGGACTATTGCAGGATAGGGAAACAAAGATAATTGACTATAGGTTTTGGGTGGTTAAAATGGACTGGTTACCTAAAACTATGGAAGGACTATGGCCCCTGCTTGATCAATGTTTTATTGTACACGGATAAAATGGCAGGGGTGACTTGCACAGTCATTAATAGGTCCCCAGAAACGGTCGCTAGCACTTAGTGTCGTAGCAACAAGGGGGCAACATATCCTGAGGTGCTTGAGGACTAGAGAGGTATTCAAAGACTATCAGAACAATCCCAGAGCCCGGAAGATGGTCAAGATCCCTGCACCAGCACATACTGGAATACTTCCTTCCTCCGAGCACGTTTGCTCTTGCGAATCTCCACTAAAGCCGGCCAATAAAGGCAAGAATGAGGTGGGAGCTGTTCCTCGTCAGTGTTCACTCCAGCCAGCCAATAAAGGCAAGCAAGTTTTTTTTTTTTTTTTTTTTCGTAAATGATGAAGCTGGAAAGAGGCTGAATGCTGATAGCTGACATGCCATGCTGTAGCATAATCAGCATTTAATGTTCCCACAGCTGGGACACAGGCCTACTCTCGGTGAGAGGGAGTAGGCAATAATCCACGCGGGCCCAATGCGGGTTGGTAGACGTCACATGTCTTCGAATTTTTGGTCCTAGGACATGCCGGTTTCTTCACGATGTATTCCTTCACCGTTTTGAGAGAAATGGTGATGAAACAATTAACGCAAATTAAAACGACTGTCTGGGTTCGAACCTATGACCTACAACCTGCCGTTAACACTGGGCCACCACTCTACCGCGCTAACGAAGAATGCAATAACTCGATTTTGGACGATTTTGAGTTATATATTCGTTGAGTTATAAATTTGGAGTCAGGGAATCGAAATCTATTAACTCTCTCTAAGCAACTTTTTATTGATCCTTCAGGAACTCGGTTTTTTCAGTAAGCAAGAATGCAATAACTAAAACTTCATAACAAATTCAATAATCAAAAATACAAGTCTCGGAAGCGGCAAAATCAAGATTTTTCGTTAATGCGGCAGCACTGCTCTCGCCTTGCCATACCATGCCGTACCGACCCAAAAGAAATTGGGATAGACAGGACGATGATGATCCTAGTTTAACACGTTGACAGACAGAACGCCTCTCGACGTTGTCTCTGCAAAGAATAATACGACAGTACGCCTGGCGACGTCAAAGTTTTGACTTGTATAAAATTAGTACGCCTTGTGGCGTTTTATTTTCTCAAGGAAAAAACATTCTACAAAAAGTGTGTCCTCCTACGCGCACATGGATAGTTTTAATGCTCTTTGTAGTGACCTAATACGTTCAACGTTCCGTGTGGCGCCGGACGTAAAGAATAGCACCATCCCATTTCCTCCCTTGGGTGTCGTAAAAGACACTTAATAGAGAATGGGCAGCAGCATTCTCTATGCATTTTTAACACCACACTGCGATCGCCAACCCGCCTGCCAAGCGTGGCGATTATAGCAAACCCCCCCAAATTGGGGGAGGCCTTTGTCCAGCAGTGGACGTCTTTCGGCTAAAATGATGATGAACAAGTTCAACCAGTGAGGGAATACTGTCCGTCAACGTGTTAAAGACGTCACAAGCGTGGAATGTGTTAAGTCATCAAATGTACCTACTCTTAAGACTAAGTCAAATTATTCACATAGTTACCTACCCATAATCTTTAGGTACAAATGACTTGACGCCCCCAGCAATGGGGTACGCGAGTCCGTGGCACAGATGCACCCCAGCGTTGCCGATGCCAACGCCAGCCATTGTCGCCGCAAGGTGCATGCTAGAACGCGCCTCAATGTCATCAGGGTTGAACACCGAACGGGCGAAGTACTTTTGAAGCGTCTGAGAAATAAGCATTTGTTTTATACCAGGGTATGTAGAAGAGTCAAAAGGGCTTGTGGCTAAGTAATAACAGCCACACAGGTTAATCGAACAGGTTAAGCTACTCTTGCCGTGGTTGGTCCGTGGATGGGTGACCATCTTTACATACCAAGACCCCTCCGTGCCTCGGAAAGCACGTTATGCCGGTGGTCCCGGCTGTTAATCGTGGAGCTTTGACAGTCGTTACGGCTCGTCAGAAGCCCGACAGTCTGACAACCTGTCTTACCAAGGTATATCGGCAGATAGCTAGTCGCTCGATGTAAAACACTGGTATTCAGCTGCATCCAGTTAGACTGGAAGCCAACCCCAACATAGTTGGGAAAAGGATAGGCAGATGATGTAGAAGAGTCTTCAGCTTCAAGGCTGAACATCTTTTGGGAGACGTTACACCTGGGAGACGGTTAGGCGAGAAACACACGGCGGGGCGGGGCAGTCTTTTTGACCGCGAAGCAATAAAGACCGCGTCTGACCGTCGATGCCCGCGGCTGCCCTCGCCGCGAACACAAAGGGATATGCCACGCCGCCAATGCCCTCTTTTTGCCCTCTATGTGCGTTGGTAATATAGGATTCCCTTTGCACTATCGTTCGCGGTCAAATTGACCGACCCGGCCCGCCCCGCCGTGTGCTTCGCGCCTTAAATGACTGCAGTGCAAAATCATCAGGGCCCAGATAGATGTTGGTGCCGATTCGGGATTCTTCACAAACTAAACAAAATTTAAGTTCAGTGCATCTTTTTCTTTCTATTTCATTAAGAAAAGGACAGAAGATAAATTTTAGTTTAGTCCTGTCAAATTAATCAGCGCTTGACGTAAATTGACGTAATTTTAGTCGGCAAGTTTTTAATCACGTCTAAACTTGTATGGAGTAGTGACAAGCGCTGATTAATTTGACAGGACTAAACTAAAATTTATCTTCTGTCCTTTTTATAATGAAATAGAAAGAAAAAGATGCACTGAACTAAAATTTTGTTTAGTTTGTGAACAAGGGAATCGGGACCGTTGTGTGTTAACCCGTTGAGTTAATCCCAGTGAACTGAATCTAATCAACATTTCGCCACCAACATGGGGGGATTTTCGAGACATCGATGTCTCTGTTTGAATCCGCATTTCGCCACCAACATTGGGGGATTTTCGAGACATCGATGTCTCTGTTTGATTGATCTCGCAAGCTATAAGGTATGCCAAAAGCAATAAATATGCAGATCTTGTGCTCATAAAATTTACTACCTACATACCAATGCCACTTGACGCGTGTCCCAGAAAATTTAAGGTGGTATACTATTTAAATAAGCACTGGCATTGAACAATGCTATAAATAATTTAGTATACTGTCAGACACCACAAATTAGTAATGAATTACAACCTCCATTTGCTGGCATTAGCAGCAGATCTATATAAGATGATGTGTTACGTCAATTGAGTCGGTTATTCCATTCAAACCGGTCTCACTAATTAAGTACAGCGCTGACCAAAATGTTTTTGTCGCGAACAGTCGTGCTCGTGATTCATTTTTTTTCGATGATAAATCATTCGGCAACTTTACTGAATCGCTAAGTGTCATGCAATTGATAGTGCATTTGACTTGAGGAAGGAAAAACTTTGAATAATGTCTGTGTCTATTGGAAATAACGACAAAACAAAATTCCAGTTACGTATCATGTTATGAATGAATTTATTTATACATGTAGGTACCTATGTGTGCATATTCTTATGTATTTTTACGATTTCTGCATGGTCAGGGTCTGTTCAGCTTCTGCAGCAGCTGTTCATCTACTAAGCTGTTGTCGATGTGACACGCTATGCAATATTGACACATGGCAATTCATTGATTTTGATATTTTCGCGCTGTCGCTCCCAAATTTAAAGGAATAGTTTCGCAATCTCTTGCAAGTCGCCTATAAGACAGATGCTCTGGTCATCCGCTTCCTTCCATTCGTCGGTTTATAGTGTTTTTTTGTCTTCTTAATAATGTACGTTTTTGTTTTTCATTTAACATGCGTTCATTTTCGTACTCTGATGTCAATCCGTGGACAATAGTGTGGCTTATACGTTTTTTCGACTGTAATATAACTTTTTGTAAATACTGTAATAACTGTTTTTTATCCCAAATAAATAAAATAAAAATAAAGCATAATCACCGTTTCAATATTATAAAAAGCAAATTCCAATTTTATGTAGCGCTACCATTTCACTAGTTTCTCAGTCCATATTTTGTAAAACAAACACGATGGTGTAAACCGATGAAGTAGACTGGTATGAGTAAACCGATGCAGCCGCGTGTAGTGACGAAAAAAAAATTTAATATGATGCAACGAAAATGCAAGTAATTTCATCATTATTAGCACAGAATATAAATGGATTATTAGGGGAAAACCAAGACAAACTAAGTCACCGGAACGTTGCGGTCGCTCTTTCGGTTGAAAAACCTTCTCTCATCACTAGAGATCGGATAATCGGATGCATATTTACCTAAAGTTAATTATTAGTTATAAAAGTATGGAAGCAGGTGCTTAAAATATTTTTTTTTGTAAGAAAATATCCCGTTATGCCAGGAATACCGGCAATGCATAACTAGTCGGGTGTATAGTATGGAAGCGACTTCTAAAAAAATATTTATTTAAAAATAAATACCCGGGATTCTTGGATTGCATAACTATTCAGATGCATATTTATTTAAAATTATTTTAACCCCCTATGCAAATATTTGTATGTAGGGTGTAAGAGTAGGGGTGGTGTGAGTTAGTTAAAATTAAAATAAAACACCGGAACCGCGGGACTATTCGATACAAAAGCGCTTTCCATAATAGCAAACATCTCAACTTTAGGTGAATATGCATCCGAATATCTGATCTCTACTCATCACACATAAAGGCAATGCTTTTACCGTCCCTAATCTTTCCCATAATTGACTATGGTGATGTGTGTTACTATGACCTGAATGCAGATATCCTCAATATACTCGACCGCCTTCTAAATAACTGTATTCGATTCGTTTTCAATCTTCATAAGTATGATCTCTCTCTTCTCACCACTCTGGTTTCATTCACTCTTCTTTCTTTGTCCAAGCGGTCTTTCTTTGGAATGTGCTCCCTCTGAATTCCAAGATGGCAACCAGTAGGTTATCGTTTAAAGTGAAGGCACGTGATCATATTCATAAGAAGTTGGCAGAATCATCCCAGCGCTGATTCGTTTTCTCCTCTACCAATCGCTATTTCTCCTGACACTGTTTATTTTGTTTATATGTATGTATCTATGTAAGTATTAGTATATGTTTTTTTTTTCTTTTTCGTGTTATCTATCTCCTATGTTGCACATGCCATGTTTTGTCTCTGCATCACCCTAAGGTTGACTGGTAGAAAATGCCTCAGGCATTAAGTCTTTATAATTAAATAAATAAAACACAATAATATGTTATGCAATTACTGATTACTATGTAAAGTGGGCAGCAGTTGTCTGTAACACACCTTTGAAATATCAGATAGAGGAGCATTGTTGGGGAGTTTGTACTGAAGAATATTTTGTACAGCGAAAGCACAAGTATCCTTACTTTCGTTGTTTTAATTATGAAAACGCAATTTTGACCTCTACTATTCTTCTTCTTCTTCGCTTGGCTCTTGACAGAGCGGTCGTGGTCACAATGAGCTTTGTCCAATCGCAGGTGTTGTCGTAACTCGCCTCACGATCTCCCTCCATCTGGGTCTATTAGATGACAGTCTGGTGCATTCACTAACAGGGCCTCCAACTGCGGATTTAATTTGATCGGTCCACCTAATCGGTGACCTCCCGCGTGGCCTATTACCTTCTACTCTGCCCTGCACTACTAGATGCTCTATGGAGTCATTATTCCGTCTCGAGATATGCCCAAAGAACTTCAGTATTCGAGACTGTACTAGTACTGATAGACGCTGTTTGATGCCGAGTTCTTGGAGTATGGACAAGTTTGTGCGGAATTCTGTACAAGAGATCCCAAGCATTCTTCTCCAGCACCACATTTCTAGAGCATCTACTTTTTTTCTTTTCTAGTTCTCGTAATGTCCACGTCTCAGCTGCGTACAGAAATATGGGGAATACGAGTGTACCTCTACTATTACTTAACAGAATTACCACAGCAGCATAAGAATTTTATATTGCGCTTACATTCTTCGCAGCTAGGCAAAGACCTCTCCCAAGTCCCATCAGGTACTTTTTCCCGCAACATCTTCATCACCCCATCAACCCTGAGCCAATGGTTCGGATTCAGGAATCGATGATAATTGTTAAAATAATTGAATAAACCTACTATAATGTTAACTTACATGTAAGCAGAACCTGGCCCAGACGTCGGAAATAGGGTTGCTGCCCTGGTACGTTGGTCTCAGCGCAGGGTTGGGCGGTGCCGGCCCTCTCTCACTGTACGGCACTGCGGTGAAACTCTCCAGCGCGTGACAGAATATGTCGAATCCAGAGTAGTTGGATACCTACAAAATATTGAACCATTTAGAAGGCACAGTTCACGACTAATGGCCATCTTCATTCGTTATCAATGGCAGCTTTCAATGTTCCAAAACATTCCTTTTCAATACAAGTATTCAACTATTGGGATTATAATACAGGATAAATGTTTAACTAGTGCGCAAACTGTAACCATTAATTCAGCACATGATTCTAGACTCCTAGCGTAGAAATTTTTCACTATGTCATAGAAAAGTGCAATACGTACGCGGTCAAAATGTACGGCAGAGCTATTTTTTTTTAATAACCGGCAATAAATTTCAACGCGTGGGGGTTCAGAATCATGTACTGAATTCATGGTTACAGTTTGCGCACTGGGGGCCAAGTCTACTAATGTACAAACGTTGCAATGGTCTCTTCATTGTGAGTTTTTGACAGATTTGCCATACAAACACTGTCAAATACTCACAATGGCGAGACCATTGCAACGTTTGTAAATTAGTAGACTTAGGCCCCTGGTTAAAAGTTATCCTGTATTAGGTTGACGAACAAAAATTATTACATGCGCATATGTGCGTATGTTCAGTGTAGGCAACGTAACTCTACACTGCGTGTATGTTCGACAAAATCCTCTACTGCACCAAAGGAAGATGCAAAAGTCTTAAGGTGAAAACATCAGGGTAACCCGCGAAATTCAAATTTTCTTACGTTTTTTGCAATTTGCAGGTCAGTATCAGGTTGTATGTTGATCTAAATATGATTCGCAGCCGTATCAAATAATTATTCATGGAATAATAGTCATAAAAATCATTAATTCAGCTCAAAATAGCCTGTAAGACGCTCCGTGGCATTATCGACGCGCCTGATCTGCATGCTGTGCTGGCACGCTTCTTTGTCCCAGACAATTACTGCCGCAGCAGAAAGCTCAGGCTATTTGCTGGGCCTCCATGTCGGTACCTCGCACCCTGGCTGCACTTAATGATCTCTTGGATTCTAATCCAACAAACGATCTGTTTGCGGACGAATGGACGAAGATTTTATTGACATGTCAGAAGTACTGTGAGAGAGATTTTTGAAAATGTTGTTAACTGTTTATTTGTTTTTTTTTTTTTTTTTTTTTTTTTTCTATGTTAACTTTTTTATATGCTTGTGTCAAACTGTGTCTTTAATTTTTGTAATTGGTTTTTAAACCGTTTTAATTAAAGAATAAATAAATAAATAAATTAATATAACTCTCTAAGTTCATATAATCCTACTGAATGACTATTTCATGATATCTTGACATTTAACGATTATACTAACATAAGGAGTTGTATTACTGATTCTAATGATTATTATTCTGTAAATACATATTTTTTACGGTCGCGAATCGTACTTTAATCGACATACACCCAGACAATGAGCTGCAAATTGCATAAATCGTAAGAAAATTGAATTTCGCGGGCTACCTTATCGCTACCCCCTTAAAGGTTTTAAAATACCTACCCGGTTACCTAGCTAGGAACACGACGTATCATAGACGAAGTTGAAGATGCGCTTTTTCCACAAGCGAGCACTTCTCTTTAGCACAATGATATTTAGGATACTTTATCATTTACCTTCTCGGGCATCGTCAGAGTGTGTAGCGGGTCGATCATAGCAAGAATCGGTCGAAGGGCGCCGTGCGATATGCCAGTCTTAGCGTGTATTGACTCGTAGTCGAAGATGCTGACTCCAGTCGTCTCGCTGCCCGTACCGCTTGTTGTTGGTACTGGGAAAAAAATATCTGGATTATAGCAGTTTATTAAAACTTCATGCGCAAGTAAAAAAAAAAAAACGGCACGAAGGCGGGCTTAATGCCTGTGCATTTTCTTTGGGTGATGCAGAGCCATCATGGCAGATGCAACATAAGAGATAGATAACTCGAAAAATAATACATAGATACATATATGTCGGAGACGGATTGTGTTCGGTACGGCAGCGCCATCTAGTGGCGTTTGATGGAGTTATTGGAGTTCGCGCCATCGATTCTTGACTAATCGGGATGCAAGTGCTGCCTAGCGGCGCATGACGGAGTCTACAACATAACGTTCGACCGGTGGCAAGTGATCGCCGCACATTCGACAAGTGAAGTTCATCGGTGGCGGTCAAGCAGTGAAGATGTCTAGAAACTGTTGCGCGTTCGGTATAGTTGTGTCGTGTACCAACATTAATTACTTTGCAAACCCATTACTGTATAGAATCAAGTTCTTCTCACTGAACAGAAAGATGTGCTGCTGGGGAGTTTGTTCCACTACTTCTTCCTAGCTAAAGCACTAGGAAGTGGTGAAGGGCGGGCGTTTTGGGGGATTGTCTTATGTAAACTTTAAAGTGCTGATTCTCAGGTTGAGTAAATGAACGACTTTTGAGTTTAATAAAGGTTTTTCTATTGCGTAATAACCAACACTACTCACAGTACGCCCAGAGTAGTTTAAAATATGGCTGATGCTAACGAGAGAAACCTACCGTTCTCCGACATATATATGACCAACTGCGTTTTGTTTGTGCAGGATAAACAATTTTTCTTCTTTTTCTTTCTTTCTTTCATCATTGGTCTAGTGATCGCAAGCGCTACTGCTGAGCATGAGGTCCTGGGTTCGATTCCCGGGTCGGGCAGTGTTATTTGGTTTTTCCACTAAGAATTTCTCAGTAGCAGCCCGAGTCTGGATTTGTGCCCAGTTGATGGCAATAGTCTCGCCCCCTATTACATGGGACTTAAACGTAACTGGCGAAATGTGGGTGTTCATACTATGGGTACACCTCTGCCTAACCTTTCGGGGAAACAAGGCGTGACGTTATGCTACATAGATACATATAAACAGCACCCTAATTGCGTAACACACTATCAATCACAATCTGAATGATTTGGAAGGATATTGCTAATCTATAGAGGTATGAGGATCAGGGTGTAAAGTTCACCCATACTCTATGGTAATGGGAGGATCCTCCGACCAGACCGGTTTTGTGTCTGGTGGGCAACTGCCCAACGGTTGATGTCGGGATGTTGTATACATGCTAGTCGCGCAGTAAACTCTGATTGCGTGATGCAGGATTTGTGACGTCAGGTCTTTGATGCGTAGTTCGCATGTGGCGTTGTAGATGCCGCCACATGTATTAAATATTGCTTCGTATGTATGAAAAATTTGTCTGTTCAACAACGTGAATAACGCAATGAATGTTGTTGAACTGTCAAAATGAAACCCATTGCTTCTGTTAGTGTGTTACGCAATTACCCAGCAGAATAAACTTTGTCAGGAGAAATAACGATAGGTAGAGAAGAAAACGAATCCAGGAAATCAGCGCTGGGATGATTCAGTTTTATATAGTGTAGGTATTTAATTAAATCTTGTAGCCATTAGAAATTCATTAGTAAGGAAAATAAGGTCATAGTTGTTATGCCCTATTTTATTATAATGTTGCGGTTTTTTGAATAACAAACCGCAAAACAATCAACTTGCACAACTACTAAGAGGATGCGCAACAATGGTTGTATTAGCTACCAATAGATAGCGCTGTTAAATAACCAGTAAAACAAACTGAGCTACAAAGAAGCTAAAATAATATCAAAACGATGTGAGTAAAACCCGTCATACTTTTCATACTTGACAAACGCTCGTACGTGATTATGGCGCTGCATCTTTCTTTGAAAATTTTGAACCAATTGGTATCATGAGCACTTTATCTAGGTTTCTATGAAAGCAAAAAATTAAAGTTTGGAGAAACAAATTCAATATAAGCCTCCAAAAATCACAATCTCTGCTTTTTTGCACAAATTTTACCTAAACTTTGGCCGTTCATAACGTACTCATAAATTGTAAAAATAAAGAAAGTATCTTCATAGAAACTACGCACATGTAATGGAGATTCTAAATGACACACATTAATTTCACAAACTTGTAAGGCTTTCTCAAAAACACGTATTTCCTGAAACAAGTTTTATGAAATTTCCGCACACTATTTTTCGTCCAATGTTATCGCGTTCTCACTTGCCTGTTAGCATTAACATTGCGCTGGATGAAACAACAAGCTTTTCAACTATGCTCGCGTTGACGATTGTCGGACCGGGAAAAGGCCCTCTTAAAGGTCAACTTCTACTAAACAAGCTACAAGATAACCCACAATTTATCTATCCACAATAATCAGTACACTGTGCAAAAAGAGTAAAGGTTCCTACAAACAGGCCTTAAGGCCGTCACGCCGTGTCCTAATATCGTCACCTTAGTGGTGAAGAGAGCTAAGCCACACTTTTGACCGAATTGAGTTATGAACACCACCATACCTACTCGTCGTTAGACGGAGATTCTAGTGGTGAAGATATCTAAGTGATAGCTCAACTAGAGGTTTGGTTTTTCATTCAGACGTGAAAGGAGTTAAATGAAACTAGAAACAAAAAATCAAGTGGTGAATTGTTTTATTTATCTTTATCTTGGAACCAATTTTAGTGTGGAATATCTCCCTTTACTACTAAGGCGACGATATACCTACAGCAATCGTCGCGCTAGTTTATAATATCATCTGCCATTCATTTGTTTGTTCGAACAACCCGAACGTGGCCTCTGTTGACGCTATGACGCGTTCAGGTTCAGCACCCTAATTACGTAACACACTATCAATATAATTTTGAAAGATATTGCTTATCCATTGCGTCATATGTTCGAAAAATTTGTCTGTTCAACAACGTATATAACGCAATGAACGTTGTTGAACTGTCAAAATGAAACCTATTGCTATACTATAAGTGTGTTACGCAATTACCCGCTGCATTGCCGTCACTACATGACGCTGGCAGAATAGTCGACATCGGCTCAGTTGCCAAAGAAGGAAGAAGAAAAAAACCCATGGCGCATAAACTGAACGCGCGACGATCTTTTTTTTTTACTCTGGGTTTGTTCTTGACTCTAGTCTAGGTCTGGGTGACAGAGACAAAGTCTACGATGGAGTGAGTTTACCCAGAAGAAGCCTGTTCACTCTCACTTTGAATAGATTAGGGTTGTATGTGTTCGTCGATCGTTTATAATAGGACTAGCTTTTGCCCGCGACTCCGCCCGCGTGAATGTCTTTATCGCGTAAAAAAGTAGCCTATGTCCTTCTCCATATCCCAGGCTATATCTCTGCCAAATTTCATGACGATCGGTTTAGCGGTTTAGGCGTGAAAACGTAACATAAAGACAGACAGACCGAGTTACTTTCACATTTATAATATTACTAGCTTTTGCCCGCGGCTCCGCCCGCGTAGATGTCGGTTATTGCATAAAAAAGTAGCCTATGTCCTTCTCCATATCCCAGGCTATATCTCTGCCAAACATGACGATCGGTTCAGCGGTTTAGGCGTGAAAACGTAATATACAGACAGATAGACAGAGTTACTTTTACATTTATAATATTAGTATGTTAGTATGTTTCGGTAAGTGCAAAGATGTTGAGAGCTGCACATTATGCAATTTATCTACTTACTGGCAATCATAGGTTTCAGTTGGACATTAACTGGCTTCCCTTTGCCCACTGGTGCGTTGACATAGTCCAGGAGGTCCGCATCAGGGTCGGCAGCGTACAAGTTAGCCGCTTTACACGTATCCATGACAGAACCGCCACCGACAGCCACATAACTGTCGAAGTCATGCTCCTTCGCGAATGCTATCGCTTCTTTAAAACTGTAGAAAAGGAAAGAAAGAAATTTGTAAAGACGGCAGAAGTTTATAGCTGTCTCACTATTTGAAGGAATTTTGGAACATGCTTATTTTAATAGTATTTTCTGGGATATGGCATGCAAATCGCGATTGGCAAGGTTCTCTTGTCCATTGAAATGATATCCCAAGACCACGAACAAGAGTCTTTGTCATTTGTATGACATTGAGTTGGCCGTTTTACCAACTCAATGTCATACATGACAAAGTTCAAATACCATTCTAACCTTTTTATCACAAAAAAAACATTTTTATCACAAAAAATCAGCAAAGACTACATATTGCCAAAGTTGATAATTGAGTAAGTGGTAATGAATGTAATTGGTCTACGATTCTGTATTCTAGTATTAGCCCCCTTACATTACAGGTAGTCCAGTAAGAAGCAGCCAAGACTTTGGTATGCACAAGTTTTTGTATGAAAGAAAGGATTACCTACTGCTTTTTAAAATTAATTGCTAACAAACACTTAACAGATTAATCCTAATAGAAATTGCTGAAAATGAATATATATATATATACTTCTGAAACTTACCTTGTATCAGTAGGCTCTACCCGGACTTTATCAAACACTTTATAATTGACACCGTTTCTGGTGAGCGAGTCGAGTGTGGCCTTCACAGGTTTCAAAGCAACAACATTAGGGTCAGTCATCACACAGACATGCTTTGAGTTCATGTTGACCAAGTCTTGGCCAACTTCCCGTGTCACTCCCAATCCATATCGCACTGTAGAGCATTTTATCTAAAAAAAGTCAGAAAATATTTATAATTTTGCTTTTTCTCATTTGGTAGTTTAAAGAATAGTTATTTTCAAGAACTGACTGAATAATATAAAAGTGAAAAAACATGGCCAAGTGCGTGTCGAACCACGCACAATGAAAGAGCCGTAGTTCGGATGAATTTATTCAAGGAACAAACTTAAAATTGTAGTTGAAAAACATGTCCACCCATACATTCGAACTACAAATTTTACCCGAAAAGTGTACCCCATATCCAAAATTCATTTATTTACATTACACATTCGTGTTTGGGTCACAGAAATTCATGTGTAATTTCAACTTAATTGTTCCAGTATATTCGGAAGAAATCGGCTGTGATAGATGAACAGACAGACACACAAGTGATCCTGTAAGGATTCCGTTTTTTCCTTTTGAGGTAGGGAACTCAGAAAGTTTAATGCAAAAGTGAAATAAATGGGAGCTGGAATTTAAAAAGGTTTTTGTACTTCTGGTGGGACTCGAACCCACAATCCCCAGCTTAGGAGGCCGATGCCTTATCCATTAGGCCACAGGGGCTTGAGCTTGAAAGTCTACATTCAAATTAGTACAAGGCAGTAGATGATGTTATAAGAATTTAGGCATAGTTAAATAAACTGTACCATTGGGGTAAAAGTCTAATAAATTGAACAACAAATCATGTGGTTAGATAACAACTGAATAATCCACATAAACTGATAAGACGGATATAGTTTTAGTTCTTTAGCAGCATAAAACATTACTTGAAAATAGTTGTAAATCTAAGAACTGCAAATATTTCAAACAATACATACTTCAAAAGCATAGTCTTTCTGTGGAGTAGCATTTGATACTTGAATATTTCCCCGGTTGCCATGAGCTGGACACTGACACCTAGAAGAAAACAACAAATATTAACAACAAAACAAATCAAATGATTAACAAATTATTAACTCTTTTAGAAGCACTTACGACGCGACGTTGATTGTTCTTAGCAAATCAAAAACTCTTTTACGGTTGCCCATCTTCTCGTGTCCGTTGCGACTGGATCAATGGTAACTCGAAAATATTTATTATGGACTTTTATCTCGGAGCTTATCACATGAAAACACGGTTCACTTGCCACTTGACAACAAATCTAAAAAAAATAAAGTAGACGAATATGACTGATGGACGAGTGAATATATTATGATGGGTTCTTGTTACATTCAACTACTATGAAACAGGGTTATCAATTATTATGACTTAATATTTACTTATATCTTATATTTACTTTTACGTAATCATTTAGAGATAAAGATTGTAAAAACATAATTGTTAATTTCGTAAACAAGAATTGAGAATTCTCGCACATTGAGGCCTGTCACTGTCGCTGTCAAAATTGTGTCATTCGTTCAGAAAAAACATAATTATCGTTTTTATTTTTAATACAAACTTTCAGAAAAAATTTTAATGCTTCGAATAAGGTAAAGCGTTTTATTTCAGGACAAACGCTGATATTTTGGTTTATTCTAGAAGATAATAGGGCGATATGTTTTTAAAGTTAATAGGGCGTACAAGGGTCCACTAACGCCACTCCTTTAAAAAAATATTATCTCGTTATCGTGTCGTCATCGCATTAATTGTTAAAAACGGTTCAATTAGGAACCTCGGTAAGTGTGTCTAGAATCTTCTAATACCTTTTTAACGGTTCTTATTGAGACACGAAGCGAAAAAATACGATCTAAAGAAAAGCGGCCACATTCCTCTAGATCGTATTTTGTCTGTCTTTTTTGTATACCTACTTGTAATTCAAAGATTTGTTAATTGGTCGTCGTACTTTTTGTTTTCCGTCTGAATTTACCAAAATATTTATTTTAGTTTCATCCGAAAATAAAACTTTTTTCCATTGATAAACAGTCCACTGCCATATTTTGACTATTTTCTAAGAAGAAGAAGAGAGAAGAAGTGGTACTTTCCTAACAAGTCTTCCTTCAACCAACTGACTACGGACTAGTCTTGCGAATAACATTAGAACATTTGAAGGGGGCCGTCTAAAAGTCATCGCTCATTTTATCAGTACTGCTCCGACACGGCAAATAACTTGCCATTCAAGTAAGGATTTTAAAATCAGATACATTAAAGTCTATTTTATTATATTGGCTATACAGAATAGCGCGGCCCGCGAGTAGTTTTAAAATTCAATTTTTGAAAATAAGTTACACTTTGTTTCTAATTAATTTGTTGTCCGACTGCCAGTAGATAGATATTTTTTTTCCAAGTTATATTAATTAAAGATATAGATTTTTTTTTTTCAAGTTATAATAATTTATTTTCTATTAGTTAACAGAATGCTAATAATCATTTTTAAATTAGAGTTAAGATGTAAATTATTCTTGTAGCTCCAATTTTTTTTTTTTTTTTTTTTTTTTAACAAACAAAGGAAATATTTCTTAATTCCTTTGCAAAGTGAAAATTTGGACTCACCAGCTAGTCTTTCTCATTTTTGTGTCGTTTGGTTCGTAGAATGTGTTTAAAATCCGAATCCTATCGGTAAAATGGTTGGACTTACCAGAATGCTAAATTGACAAAAAAGCATTGAACCGTCTAGAAGGGCCTCCTTAATAGTGTAATTGTGCATTAGGTATATGCTCTCACGGTGATTAGGTACTCGTTGCGGTTCAGGTTGCATAACTATCTTGCCGCAATCTGGCCACTCTATGGTTATATGGTTACGTTTACGTCTTTCTTACCGCAAGCTAGGAGCCAGTTGCTCGACCATGCGCAGGAGGCGTAACTGCTGTTCCGTGGACAGCAAGTTTTCTGCTAGCCGTCGCCGCGTGGACAGAGAACTTTTTGCTAGCTGTCAGCGCGTGGACGAACTGTCTGCTAGTAGTCAGCGCATGGACAGAGAACTGTCTGCTAGCTGTCAGCGCGTGGACAGCTTGCGGGTGCTGTGCGGGAGCCATGTCGTGTATGTGAGCTACGACTTTCAGTGCATTGTAAATGGTCTATGAAACGGAGCAAACTCAATCGTACCACACTCTGTGCTGCAGGTTTTACAGTTTTTGAATAATCAGAACTACTGTAAGCCTTTGATTAACAGTCATCAATCATTTAACTATCATATTCATTACTGAAAGTCCCACTAGCAGTGGTTCAGTCCATTGCTACTACTGCTACTCGTCTACCGTATAGAGCCATATTGATTATTTATAATATAAGTACTTAATACAAATATTAGTAATAGAATGGCTTGTTTCAGGTATTTATCAATGATCGAAATTCAAAAGGAAATCAAATATAAGTTTGGGGAACTGGTTTTATTTCTTCATAAATTAAATAAAATCCAAAGTAGACATCCAAGTGATGTATTAATAAATTCATACAGATTTCGTTCACATAATACACAATAGAAAAAACTATTTCAACTACAACTCCATAAAGAATAAAACATCTTACACGCTATTAGCATCATTTGGTTACATAACTTTCTTTAAGTAACGTACTGACAGGCTAAAATGGCATTAAAATATTTCATCACATTTAGATTTCACAATATATTATTAAATAAATACAATTTATACAAAAGACGAGAGAATAAAAAACAGGTTTCAGCATTTACTTAAATAATATCTCGAAATAATTATATAACTTATAATTCTTTTACATATTTACGAACTAATAGTTAAAATATCTATTTACACGACTGCAGTGTTGCTATAGCTACATGCGAAATTCATTCATGGCAACGATTATAATCATCACAATTTACAAAGATTTCTTCAACACTTCTAAAATTATTGCTATTATATGGGTAATCAAATGTGTAGTACGCTCACTTTAGTTAATACTAGTGTATGGCAACGCGCGCGGTATGTAGGTAACTATATCGTATATAGGTATTATAGTTTGACCGATACCGCTGTACCGCGCCTTAGTTATCTGTGCGGCGAGAAGGGGGCAGTGCAGGCCGCTCATTCGTCAACGCTCACAGCGTCCCGCCGCTCATTCGATAACGCTCACAGCGTCCCGCCGCTCATTCGTCAACGCTCACAGCGTCCCGCCGCTCATTCGACAACGCTCACAGCGTCCCGCCGCTCATTCGTCAACGCTCACAGCGTCCCGCCGATAATACGTCAACGCTCACAGCGTCCCGCCGCTCATTCGTCAACGCTCACGGCGTCCCGCCACTCATTCGTCAACGCTCACGGCGTCGCGCCGCCCATTCGTAAACACTCACGGCGTCGCGCCGCTCACTCGTCAAAGCTCACGGCGTCCCGCCGCTCATTCGTCAACGGTGCCCCCCGCTTCGCCGCGCATTCCTAAGGCGCGGAACAGCGGTACCGGTCTAACTATAGCAGAATCACTATCACTACCTATGAATATAAGTGATCGTAGAACTTAATATACAGAAAAACTACGATTATAAATATGGGAATGTGAAGTTGTGAGTACATGGTATCTGCTCGAACGCAACGAAGAGGAAATAATGAGAATATAATTAATTACATTTGTTTTCTTAAATAACCTTCCGTCGTCTTACAAACGCGAATACCTATTGCTATTATTACGATACTTTCGTCTATTAAAATGTGGAAATTGATAAAATTTAACATGTAACAACAATTTTCAGTGTTCATCGTCACTTTTGAGACCATAGGCGAACATTATCCTCGTATAGCAACTACTAAGAATTTCTTTGGTCCATATTGAATATCTGGCAGCAGATGAATTAGCTTAAAAATACCGAATGGATCATTTGATTTCCAAACGACTATACACAAATAGTATAAATACATTATCCAGCCTATAGTCTCGCAGTAAGAACACGATATCTATAGACAGCATGCACCAACAATCTAAGACACCTCAATATCATCTACTAGAACAAACTAGACAACAAACAGTCACTGGTCCGAGTTTGTCGCTGATATATACCTATCTCTTTCACTACTCATCACAATTACATATTTGGCAAATCTAACTGAGCTGTAAACATATCTATTGCTTCGTTTACGCGAGGCGAAATACTGGTGTTATGAAACCAGCATTTGTATTTGTATTAGTTTAACGAGGGCTAAATGTTCTTTATACCATAATTATTGTTAATTTATACACCAGCTTACGAGGCCCCGACTTAACGAGTTGTAGGTCGTGATTTCGAACCCAGGCTTTACTTTGTGTAAATAATTTCATCACCACTGCTCTAAAACGGTGGAGGAAAACATCTTGAGGAAACCGGCATGTCCTAGAACCAAAAACTCGAAGACATGTGACATCTACCAACCCGCACTGGGCCCGCGTGGTAGATTACAGCCCACTCCCTCTCGAAAAGGGAATATTATAGGCTGATAATGCTAGGCCTGTGTCCTAGCAATGGGAATATTATAGGCTGATAATGCTAGGCCTGTGTCCTAGCAATGGGAATATTATAGGCTGATAATGCTAGGCCTGTGTCCTAGCAGTGGGAATATTATAGGCTGATAATGCTAGGCCCGTGTCCTAGCAGTGGGAATATTATAGGCTGATAATGCTAGGCCTGTGTCCTAGCAGTGGGAATATTATAGGCTGATAATGCTAGGCCCGTGTCCTAGCAGTGGGAATATTATAGGCTGATAATGCTAGGCCTGTGTGCTAGCAGTGGGAATATATAGGCTGATAATGCTATACACCAGCTTGGATAGTATCAACAAAGTTATGGTTATTTAATAATCAATGAACGTTGGAAACAGTAGTCCAACAAACTATCTGTTACTATTGCTGATAATCTTCATAAACTAATATTTTAATGTACGTGACACCAAGAATCGTTGAAAATTTTTAAGCTAGGGTATCACATTATAACAAACTAAACGACCCTACGGTACGTCGAAACTAATTTGGTAATTTCAAACTGCGCACGCGCAGTCATTTGAGTTTCTTATAATATTGTAATTTAAAAACTAGCTCAGTATGCTAAAATTCTACACGAACAAGTAGAATTACTCAATATACAACACCAATTTCCATTTTTACTAATAGATATTTCGGAATTATTATAAAAGAGTGAGCACTTGAGCTACGATTCTCACACACGTCACATATCAACCAACGTTTACGATACTACCAGAAGTCAATACCAATTACTGAAGTTTTTTAAACGAATTATGAAAGACGTAAGTAAAAAAATCCGCGTCGGGACGGACGGTCTACTGGCAATACTTACAATATTGGTGTTATAAATTCGTAGCGACGCTAAAGCAGTAACTAACATGTAGTGATACTATCATAACATCTCAATATAATGTGTAGATTGACGAATGTCCAAATGTGGAATGGTTAAAATGTTTGAGTATGAAAACCGTGTATAATAACAATGACATACATGCTTTAAACAGTAGTATAATACTGAACAATCTATAGTGATGTTTTAACGTCGTAAAATTACGTAAGGTTGATCGATTAGCTGCTCCAACATAACTTTTTTTACAACATTAACGTGTGTTTATGCCATGTATTGAACTGTGATTGTATAAAATACTAGAATAAATAAGCTCTTAGCCGTACAAACAAAATTCAAGCCTTAGGCCAGATATCCAAAGTAAAGTATTTGTGGTTGAAATTCGTAACACTTCCAAGATCACTTTACACTGGTGTTTTTTAGTAATTTTGAACACAATCCATTCAGTCAGACTCATCGATACATCCCAGCCCTCTACAACCAATATTTTTGGTTTCCATTATCATTAAAAGACGAATATAGTACTATACAATAAGAATTTAATATGTGTCGTAGACACGGAGCTCAATAGACATTTTGAATACAATCCCCAGACTGACTTAAACATTTGAACTTGTCAGTTTTATGGCCTTGGGTTCAGCTTGCTAAGCAGGAATACAATATCAAGCTTGCATTGCTGCGGCTGCTGACGTAATACGTGGTTACTACCGATATAGATTTAACACAGGTTTTCTACGAACATTGGTGTTGACCTACGTTCCATGGCTGCCAGATGTTCCGTCTCTGTCTCCCTTAGTCGGGTAGCATGTGTACGAACGAGACGGGGAACATGCCCCGCCGGCTGGTGCCTTCCACCTGTCCTTCCATCCAGTTGTCGTCTTCAGTGCGTTCGTTTATTACAACAATGACTTCTCCTTCACGGAATGATAGCTCGTCCTCGTTGTCTGCTGAGCAGTCATACAGTGCGCGACACCGTCGCAGCCCTCCCATCTGGAATAATATATAGATGTCTTATAACATGAAGCGATTAGGCAATCTTCTATGAGCGTCTATTCTATTCTTTATCGAATATGCATTATCTGAGATTTAAATATGGTTTCAATAGTTTGCAGTAAAAGGTAAACAATTAAATAGTTATTCTTTTTAAGGCGAATTCGTTAAATTTCCGCGCAATATGCCCGCGAAATTCAAATTTTCGTACGATTATTGCAATAGGGATGTGTCCTGGGTTAAAAAAAAAGAAAAGTTGTTTAGTCCGTCAATCAGATAATAAAACAATATTAGACACATTAAAATTCGGGAGTGGAGGCTCGTTACGTCACAGCTACGTATAAAATCTACTGAGAAGTGACGTTATGCCACATTTGAACTCAATGAATCGCCGTAATGTTTTGATTACGTAAAAAAAGAAAAAATACGTGTCCAATATTTTTTAATAATCTACATGACGGACTAAAAATATTTTTTTAGTCATCATCCCTATTTGCAGTTCATTGTCCGGGTGTATGTTGATTAAAGTATGATTCGCGACCGTAACATATATGATTTATAGAATTATAATAATTAAAATCATCAATACAACTCTCTAATTTCATATTACCCTATTTAATGACTATTTCATGACATCTTGACATTTGGCGATTATACTAACTTAAGGAGTTGTATTACTGATTCTTATAATTATAATTCACGACGGCACGGTTGGCGCAGTGGTTAAGCGATTGACTGCTGCGCTGCGTGTCGCGGGTTCGATTCCCGCACGGAACAAATATCTGTATGATCTACAAGTAGTTGTTTCGGGTCTGGCTGTTTGTGTATGTGAGTTTAAATGTGTGTAACTGTATCCACGATATAGGAGAAATTCCTAGTGTGGGGCAACGTTTAAAAAAAAAAAGACTGTAAATACTTATAATGTTGCGGTCGCGAATCATACTTTAATCAACATACACCCGGACAATAAGCTGCAAATTGCCAAAATTTTAAGAAAATTTGGACTACCTTAGCGCTTCCCCCTTAATTTGGAATATCTTTGGAACGTTGCGAAATAGAACTTCCAAAATGTTTCTAAAAAGGACTTACTGGCGTCAGACTTTTTTTCCCTCAGTAACTTACCATAGTGATAGACGCCGAGGGCGATCGCGAGTGTACGCTCGACGTGTCCGACACGTCGAGCGAACGACTATCACTCCTTCGCGATCGTTCACGTGACCGCGAGCTATCGCACGACAACGCCGACTGCAGCCGACTGTCGTCCAAACATGAATCCGTTATGTCGCAAAGTTCCAATGACGAGTCTTGACTAGAACATTCCTGGAAACACGTACATTGTCTTAAGTAGTATAAGGAATGTATTTTTAAGGAAAAATACTATCAGCTAAGCTTTGTGGAAAGTCCTAAAGAATTTGAATGTTTGACTCTAAATTGCTTAAAACAGGGAACAAGAGGCTCCAAAAAAAAAAAAAAAAAAATTAAAATTTAAAAGCTCACGGATATTCTACTGATGTTCTAGTTTCATAACTAGATTAAAAAAAAATATATATTAAATGCATTTAAAAATAAATAGATGATGCAATGTCATTCATGCAGAACAAATTCAAAAGTTAATGTTCCACACGTTTATTAGGAGTCGGTTTAATATTAATAGGAATTAAAAAATAAACATTATATTATATAAGTGGTTCCTAATAAATTAAATATCTACATAAAATACTTCTATGTATTCTATGAGGGAGGATCTAAAACGAAGGGGCATGTTTAATAAAATACAAGAAAGCCGAAAGCTGTTAGATAAATACGGCATGCAATGAGGACCAAATAAAATAAGTACCCATAAAATACACATAATTGCAAAAAAATGCATAGTTTATGGTGCAGATAGGAACCGATTGTCAAGAGTCTTGTGTTGCCAAATGTAAAGATACCTCAATTTGCCAACAGAGAGGAATCAAAGCCGCGAACTAAACATATAAGTTTCACCATATAAGTTCAGTTTTATTACAAAATAGTGTAGGCCACCTCCCATATTATTATTATACTCTTTGGTGTAGGCTATTATCGAGTGATTATGACAATTTTGCACGTAGATATAAAAGCTAAAATAGCGTGCACAATTTTGCAATTACTCCGGCACTGTGTGGGAAGTTATTTGTGATTTTTAGTACTGCGCGTTATCGATTTTGTCGGTGTTCTCTTGACAATAAAATATAATTAAAACAATTATTAATAACAATGAATAGGGCGTAAATCAAACAAGGGTAAGCGAGTAAGTACACTAAGTTCTCTGTCTGTCGTTCGTTACCCTTTTCAGTTTCGCTTTCACAGCCTTTTCCAGATGCAATCTATTTTTCTTCTGTAGCAAAAACAAATATAACCCTGTACTATTTGAATATCATGTTAGTCGCTATCATTTCATTTGTATTAGTTTTTTTTTTCTTTCCAATAATATTGTTACATTAGCTGCTATGGATTTATGTACATTTTTTTTACAAATTCCTAAACAATGATTATATAAATATTTGATAAATTGTTGTGTCTCGCCTTTGCAATCAAATTCGTAGAAAACATTAGGTACCAAGTTTTTCAAATGAAGTTGATTCAAAAGCGTCACAAACAGAAATATTCTGTCCCATTATCCTTCCCTTATTATTGACCATGTGGAAGCGAGACAGTATAGCGCACAGGGGCTTCACTGCAAGTTTTGTAGGTAGTCAACATTTAACCTTAAAGGCTCCCGAGTGTTCCAGGTCAGTGTTATTAGAACATACTCAGATTTAGTGATGGCCTGAACACAATTTACGCACAAAATAGATGCAATTAATTTTTATTCCCTTTCCTGTCGGGACATTGAGTCGACTACCCCGAAGACCGGAAAGCCTTTGCTTTGTGTGGCTTTGATTTGTGTTTAGCTTTAAACCCATAATTTTACAGTGTTATTCTGGAATTAATAAAGAAACGCTCGGTTTCTGGAACGAAAATGCTCGACATGTCAAAAATTTAACGCAAGTCAAGTGTTCCAATAGGCTGTTGATAATTCAATCAATTTATCACAGTAGTTAACGTGCACTTGTCATTTGTTAGCTATTGAGTTGCTTTTGGTACCGGAAACTGGGTGTTAGTCTCACTGAAGATTGTATAAACCTGGCAATGTAGACTACCTACATAACTTACACCCAAGATAAAGCTGGTGTATTCTGTAAAAATCTCAACGTCTAAACTCAGGTGAAGTTAGCTTGAAGTGAGCTGTCATTTCACCTGATGCTTGGGATTGACAATTCACTTCACTTTTCAAAACACTTCTCCTGTTCTCTTCTTCGTCTAACATCATCATTACATACAGTTCCTTGCTTGTTTCATGTTTATTATTGTATATTATACGTATTTACAGGGTGTAAGGGACAGCCCTCCGCACACTGATAGGGTGAATTCATACTGAATTCGTACGTTTTCCAACAGAAAAAGCAACACTTCCATTGAACCTTGCCGTTAACATACCAAACCACACAGGTCACAGGAATAGGCTATCATTTGTAGGAGTGTATTAAGCGGCCAACTAAGTACCGGTATATTATACAGGATGTAAGGTACTATCGAAGAAGTTCATATCTAAGCACCTTAAAGACTATTTCTGCTTGCAGCGCTCGGCCGCTATAGAAATCTCATCAACCAATAGCATCGCAGCATCAGATTTTTGATGCGTCCCTTGTTTTTGTACATGAACAAAAAAGACAGTAAAAAACCAGCTGAGGTAGTGCGTATTTTTTCAATGGAAATAAATATCAATGGACCTTCCTTCGGTCGTAGTTCGAGCACGTTTGGGACAAGTTTATGGGTTTTTTTTGACGAATAGGTTTTCTATGCTGTCAGAAAAGTATAACATTAGCATCCAAAGTTGAGTAGATTTCTCACAATTATATAGGAGTTTTTGGGTGAGAGGCGGAAAATTTCCATAAAATTTTAAAAGTGCAAAACCTTTGTTTTAAATTAGCTCTAGTCATAAACCCCTTTTCAAGGAATGCACCTAATTACAAACCTGTAGACAAAGCAGTTTGATTGAATAAACTGGGAGCTTACTCATGAACCACTTAAAATTATTATAATCCGTGCCTAAAGAAACACTTTATAATAATATAAGGTCGTTTCCGCATTGGTCAGTGCGGTATCGTTTCGGTATAGTATGCTCTGCCGCAGTAACGCAATGCTTTCATTTATCAATTAGTGCAGTACTGCTTAGATCGTTGAGTACTGCTTAGATCGTTGAAATAAAGGCGCTCGCCTATATTTCAACGATCTAAGCTTTCGGTACCGATTCGGTACCGGAAGCTTACCGAGCGCCTATATTTTTACCGAGTATACCGAGCATGCTGTAAAACGCGTGACGTGAGCGGGTAACGCACTCGATGTTTCTACACAGCTGCAAAAAGAAAAAAGTATGTCGTATTTTATAACATCTACAGTTTACACTTTAATTTTTTGGGATACCCAGATACGGCGTTCCATAATTGTATACACAAATAATGAGTGTCATAAAAGTTAAAATACACATTTCGAAACGAATATCGAAATTTGTTGAAACAAAAAGTAAAGTATAAAAAAATAACAAAAACTTTCTCATCTTTGTTTCTTTTGTTCTATTCCTAGTGTTCGAAAAAGGGTCAGACATCTGTGATCATTGGAACAGAGATTGTAAAACACACGAACAACAAAAAAACCGTTTCATTGGTCGAGGCCAAAAGGGACGTTAAACAGATGTGGTCATCGTGCTCACGGGATTTTGTTTTGAAATTGTTTAGATATGAAGTTCCCCCATGTACAGCCCTCCGCAGACTGATGGGGTGAATTCAGTATACTCGTATCATACTAAGAAGACCGGTACATGAAATTATTTCAGGGACATTATGGGAATCCAATAAACCTGATTTATTTTATTACCTCACACGCAATGTATGGTTACCGTGGCAAAACGCACGTAGCGAACGGCAGCGCAGCGAGTGAGTTCGAGGAACTCTGTACGTAGGCAGAAAGTGAACAGCTGATTTCGCGCGTCGTTTGTTAGAGTATTTCAACATCCATTGCTGGTTTTTTTTAACTAAAAAACAATAAACAAAAAGCAAAAATTTCCTGAGCAAATTTGTTTGGAATATGATTCAAAATAAGGAGCTGAATGCACCCTGTTAGTTTGCGGAGGGCTGTCCCTTACACCCTGTATATATTTATTCATATATTTGTACACCAGTGACTACCTGCAGTATTATCTCTCCTTCTACATTTAATCCATCCAAAGGTTGTCTGTAAAATATCACTTTTAGCGATGAGACTACGATACACTGCTTGTAATTTATACTGTAATTTCTATGGTGAATTTCTCGGTGAGATTTTTACAGAATAGATTGGCAGCCAATCTCCCGTCTCCCTTACTGTAGCATGAACCATGAATGTGAACATAAGGAAGGCAACAGTGCGTACCTTCCTGGGCGGTGGCGTGGGCTCGTCGCGCGCGTGCGCCCCGTTGTGCAGCGCGCCGGGCGGCGGCGTGGGCGGGGGCTGCGCCGGCCGGGGCTTTATTTGTACGCCGCCCACTACTGCAGACAAACGATATTATTCATGTTAATATTCCTATTCAAAAAACATGCGGGGCAACCCTTTGGGGACTGCCCATAGATTTGAAAACTAAGTAACTAAATCGTTCGGTGACGATGACGCGAGTTCCATGATTTTTGTTTACCCAAAAAGTACACATACATACACAGTATACATAATTATAGCTCATTGAAAGCGTTCGGTGACGATGACGCGAGTTCCATGATTGTTGTTTACCCAAAAACTGCTCAACGCACCTATACTCCATTTACTATAGCATTAGAAAAAAGAGGCTCGTAGAAGCAGGAGTGCGAAACATTTTATTCAAAGTTAAAAGTTTAAACAATTAAACTAAAAATGTTTTAACATAACTTTGATAAATAGGTCGTAATAACATCTTCATCACACATTACTTACAACAAAACGAATGAATGAAACAAACGATTACTTCGTGATGATTTAAATTTAATTAAGATTAAAGGAAATAAAAGTCTTTTTTTTTACAATATTTTATTTAAAACAACAACTTTCAACACACAATAGTTGGTGTAACTTCTTCGTCTTCATCATATAATTTAGTCACTATCATCAGAGAATAAAGATGAAAAAGTTTCACCGACGTTACCTTATAATAAATCTTTCTACCACATCATCCATTATGCTTTAACTTTTCCTCTTCTTTAATTGCATGAACAACGCAAGACTGCCATCGTTCTAGCGTAATACTATCCAGATCTTGTGGGACTAATTGTTTCTCCTTGTCTAATTTGAACGTTTTGTTATGTTGAGCCACATACCCCATCATTTGAGCCCATATTAATTCTATAGGGTTGAACTCGCAGTGGTAGGGTGGGAGGCGCAATACTGAAATGACCTTCTCTCTAGCCATCTCATCTACAACAAACTTTTGGTATAAATGTCTTCGTATTTTTGCTTTTTCTAATAAAGTTGCCCTAAGATCTTTTTCCTCAAAAGGAATATTTTTGCTTTTAAACCATTCCTGTATATCTGCCTTTCGTGTAGCTGTGGTTGGCAGCTTCTCCAATGTCCTTGAGTGGTATAGGGCATTGTCCATAACAATTACAGCGCCACTCTCAATTTTTGACAAAATTTACTTGAACCATTTTCACTTTTGTCTATCGCGCTTCTATAACATATTCCCTGTAAATTGAGAGGTCTGGCTCTTATGAAACAGGAAATCCTAGTACAAGAGTCAGGGCTACACAGATGATTGTGTCTTGAAGTGTAAATAAATAAATTATTATTATTATTAAAGTTGAAGGCGTCCATTTCAAAATGGTCATCTTCATCACCTTTCTTTGCATCAAATATTAATGCAGCATCCATTAAAAACCCTTCACAAACCCTGTGAAATAAAATTAATACAAGTCAATTATTCCGTACCCCCTATATAATTTCACTGCTGGAAATAGTTCATAGATAAATACTATAACAAAATGTATAACTCTAAAAGTTCGCTTTGCATGCGTTAATTCATAATACAATATAATATGTATTACTTAATTAATAGTCAATAACAATGGGGTGTTCATTTTTTTATGGCGAGGACAGTCCATAAAATACATACCAGTATGACCGATTATAAGTTTGATTTTTTAAACCAGCAGATAGACCTTCCCAATGTGCTTCTTTTGAAGACTTATTATTAGTGTCATGCCATATTAGGCTTTTCGTGTGACCTGTTTGTATGATAAAAGGTTATTAATATAAATACCATTCATTTCACGAACCAATTTTATGAAATTATGTTTAACTGTATAATTAATTATAATGTTATTGAATGCAAGAGGTCATACACTGTTTAGTGCATAAATAGCTGTTAAGAAATTTAGAAGCACTGTACCTTCATTTAGCCAAGTGTCATCTAAATAATAATATATTTTCCTTCCTTTATTCCTTAGCCTTTTTATTTCATGAAGATATTTTAGTCTCCAAAGGACGATCTCCTGCTTGTCTATGACTTCTATGAGAGCACTTTTTCTGCTCCGTTTGATTTATGTGAACTTTAATGTTTATTTAATTATTTTATACAGACTGCTTCACTCGAGACTCGTCACTGTTAACTGCTTCCAGCATCTTGTCCAAGGTGGGCAACTTATTATTAAAGAAGAAGGAATGAATTTTCCTGCATATTCCACTAAATGTGATGTCATCAAAATCATCACGTTTCATGTGCTTCTGTTGGGGAGGGGGAGATTGCAGGCGACTTTTTATGTTGTACTCTTTGAGAATATTGGACAGAGTAGCCCGAGATACGCCTGTAAATAATAAAATCATGTGCGGAGTTTCTAAAATATAATACATTTTATCACAATGCATGTTAGTTGCAAATATTTTTATAGTAATAATTTTATGAATCATCCTTACCGGCAACTTCTGCGATTTTGTTTATCATCTCAGTCCTATAGTGAGGAGCATCTGCAGGCCAGGAGTCCAATTGCTTAAAAATCTTTATCACAGGTTGTTTTTCTATAGCACGCAGCGTTCTCTTTTTTTGGGAGACATTATTATTTCGTCGGAGTCAACTTTTGGACCACGTTTTTTTCGCCGTTGGCTTTGGTCAGACTCAGCACTTATATGTTGTAAGCCACTCGGTCCCGCACCGGGATCACTCATAGCTCAAAAAAAAAAGTAACGTTTTGTACAAACAACCCAATGACAACACTGATAACAATACAATAATAAAGAAATAACTAAATATTATTTATTATTTTAATAAATAACAACAAAATCACGAAAATTAAACAATACAAACAAAGTATTCACAAGTAAATGACATACATGACAATCTTAGAACATTGTCAAGTCAATTTCACAGACGACATAAACCAGTAAAATTAGAAATCCCCGGCTGTCACAGCTTATGAAGGGATTAAGTAACATTTTAGATTTGGTAGGATTCTAATGAAACAAAAAGCGTTGCAGTATTGTTGACTCCTGCTTCTTTTAGGTTTTTAGCATAGGCACTGTAATTTTAAATTGGAATGAAATATTATATCTAAATGAAAGCTACTTAATTTCATATGGTTGTTTTTTTAAATGATTACAATTAAGTGTGATAGCTGATATATAAATTCATTTTAATCGATTTGGCGTCAATCGTAACTATAACAAGTTTATTGTACTTTTGTTATAAAGTGTGCATCAAAAATAACCTTTTTTAACTTCTGTCTAATGCTATTATAAATGGAGTATAAAGAAGTTTTCACTTCAAAAACAACATCACGCCTAGTTTCCCCGAAGGGTTATGCAGAGGTGTACCCATAGAAGGTACACCCACATTTCGCAAGTTATGTTGAAGTCCTATTTCCATCAACCGGGTACAAATCCAGACTCCGGGCTGCCACTGAGAAATCCCTAATGGAAAAACCCAATAAAACTGCCCGACCTGGAAATCGAACCCTGGACCTCAGACACAGCAGTAACGCTTGCGACCACTAGACCAACGAGGTTATTCCTATTAAAGTACTGCTAATTTTGCTGTTAGAAGGAATGCATAATAGAAGCCAGCACAGTCGGGCTACAAACTATAAGCAACACAAATGTCTGCTCAGACACAAAAAAAATAAAAAAACTCGTCCTGTGTTCCTCAAGCTATTAAAAGAAAATTATGACTAGAAATCTATAAACGATAAATAAATGATTTTATTTCTGTAAGTAGGTTTGTACAAACACTTTTACACATCAATAACATTTTAAAAACTAGATGAGATAGGTAATTCCTATCTGACTACCCTGAGAAGAAAGGCCGAATCATAGTCAGAGATAGTCTCTTTTAAAGTCCAGACATAATCTTGAGCAGATCATGGGAAGACCATGTAGATTGTTGGCTCAGAACTTAAGGAGTTCAACGATTGACGAACAATACCAAAGAAAGGAGGGTATGCCGCATAAATCTAATAAATACTCAAAATGTCAGGCCATATAGAATTTTTAAAGCGAAGCTAAACAGCCTGTATTATGATTCATAAGTAAGTTTTTTTTTTTTATAGCGTGCCCTCTGTCATTGATTACACAGACAGAAACATTTTGTAGAAAATTACAAATTGATGGAAATCAATTTAGTTAATACTTCAGAAACTTTCAATATACGACATCATTAGCAAGATAATCTGGAAATTATAATAATAGAAAATTTGTGAATTAATTTTGAAACCAACTTGTTCTTGGAAATAAATCGTTTTATGACTGTGCTATACATAGATATACATCAATATGCTTTCATTCGGATAAGATAATTCATTATGATAGAATATAATCCATCACGTAAGTATGCAAGTTCACGATCAACTTTGATAACAATATAGATTTTATCAGTACAGCTGCACTCATTTTATTTATGTTCAATTGTTTGTTAAATAAACAAGACAATGTGTATTATGATCGGAGATCGGAATAGGTAGAGTTTATTTACCTGAACTTCAAGGAAAATACATAGAGTGGACATTACCTCCTCTAAAATCCCGGGATTAAAAAAACCATGAATTATTGATTAGACGTTATTTATAGTTACAAATGATTGATTTGAATAATCATATAATGAATTACGTTTTTTAGGGTTCCGTTCTAAAACTATTAAAGAGCTTTGTTTTACATATTATAGGAAAATAAATTCCTGAAAAGTTGGCTGGCTATTGTGTGTATATTATATTGCGATAAAGAGTATTATTATCCACTTCCTTCCTCAAAGTTTAGGTAAGTAAACTCTACCTATTCCGACCTCTAATTATGATATACAAGTATGAGACCTTGGATTGGTTATCGCAAAATGATATTATTTAGTATCGATGGTATGTACGGTGGCCAGCAGTTACCACAAACTGTCAAATTATCTCGTTCGATTTTGAACTTAATCATCAACATTTTAAAGTTTAAAATCGTTTGGAGAAATTTGAATTTCGTGTAGCTTGATGTGCTGGCCACTGTACATATATCGTGTCCAATGTCCTATAGAGCGCGTTTTTTTTTTTTTTTGGGTAATCATGCCTGCTTCTAGGAACTATTTCATCAAGGCCTATTGCCGTTTGAGGGGCTTCAATACACTACGAATTGTCCGGTTCAAACCCAGACAGGCGCTTTACTTTGTGTAATTTTAATAATAATAATAATAAAAGCAATAATTTCATCATGACTGCTCTCAAAACGGCGAAGGAAAACATCGTGAGGAAACCGGTATGTCCTATAACCAAAAATTCGAAGACATGTGACGTCTACTAACCCGCACTGGCCCGCGTTGTAGATTAAGGCCACTCCCTCTCACCGAGAGGAGGCCTGAGTCCTAGCGGGGGAAAATAGAGATGATGACTAAAAAAATATGTTTTGTCCGTCATCATCATCTTACTGCTCTTGTCCCATGTTACTTGGGCGCAACACGTTTTCTTTTTCCATTCCCCCCTGTCAACCGTCACTCTATCATTCACTCCCTTCTCTTTCATATCATTCTTCACACAATCCATCCATATTTTTTTGGGCCTTCCTCTCCCTCTCCATCCATCCACATTTATCTTCATCACTCTCCTCGTCACATGCGTTTCCTCCCTCCTCATCACATGCCCATACCATGCCAAACGACGTCCTTTCAACTTTTCTGTCACCGGCGCCACTTTCAAACTTCCCCTTATATACTCATTTCTGACTTATATTATTTATTATTTATATTTGTATTTTTTGTCCGTCATGTAGATTATTAAAAAATATTGGACACGTATTTTTTCTTTTTTTACGTTATCAAAACATTACGGCGATACATTGAGTTCAAATGTGGCATGACGTCACTTCTCAGTAGATTTTATACGTAACGAGCCCCCACTCCCCAAGTTTAATGTGTTTTATCTAAGTATTTTTTTATTAATATGTTAAAGCAAAAAATACGTGTCTAATATTTTTTTATTATCTGATTGACGGACTAAACAGTATTTCTTTTTTTCTTTTGCCCAGGACACATCCCTATTATAGGTTGACTATGCTATGCTCATGCTTTCGTACCGTGCAGGGAGCGCGCGCTGTCGGCCGAGGGCGATGGCGTGGAGCGCGGCTGAGGAGGCTGCGACAGCGACACTGCGGGTGGCAACGGGGCCGCGCGCTTCTTCAGGCTGCCGATGTTGTCTGCGATATATCATATATTTGTTAAGAGCGCTGTCTCGGTCCACTAACGCCACTCCTTTAAAGACATATTATCTCGTGACTGAGAAGGAATTATGAAAAACGGCTCAATCAACTATATCGGTAAGTGTGTCTAGAATTTTCTAATACCTTTTTTATAGTTTCATATTGAGACACGAAGCAACAAAATTCGATCTAAAGAAAAGCGGCCACATTCCTCTAGATCGTATTTTGTTGCTTCGTATCTACAAAATAAGGGTGTTTGGTTTTTTTTTCTATCGAGGGACCTTTGTTGAATTATGTAACGAGTACCCGACGTACCTACAGAAAGGTCTCAAAAGCAACATATAATTTTTTCACGTGTTATATATTGCTTGCTAAAAGAAAAGCGGCCACACTTTATATCGTATTTTGTTGTTTCGTGTCTCAATATGAAACGTTATAAAAAGTATTAGAAAATTCTAGACACACTTACCGAGGTTCTTTATTGAGCCGTTTTTCATAATTAGTCATAATCTAGTCATAGTAATTATTATTAGGTGGTATTTTTTAAAATATCTATTAGTTTATTTTATTTGTATATGTGTATTAGTATCAATAAAACTATAAATAATCGTAATCAAGAAGTTAGTATTTTAGACATTATTTTTGTACCCTATCACTATCTCTTTATATTTAACCCAAAGGTTGACTGGTAGAGAATGCCTTGTGGCATTAAGTCCACGTATGTACCACTATTGTATATGAAGTTTAAATAAATAAATAAAATAATTCCTTCTCAGTCACGAGATAACATTTTTTTAAAGGAGTGGCGCTAGTGGACCGTTGTACATGCTCTAAGTGCAGATGCTAGACAGATGATGCATATTATGCGTTGCATACTCACAGACGTTGGGCTTCCTCGGCAGCGTGGTGGGCGTGGGCGGCGCGTGGTGCAGCGAGTCGCACGTGGAGGAGCGCGAGCGCAGAACGGGCGAGTCGCCCGCCGCGCCCGGTGCAGCGCCGCCCGCGTACGACGGCGGCCGGGACCGCGGACACTTCTTCTCAGGAGTCAAGCTGCCGTTTTGCTGTTCATATTCAAAAAAAGTCAAGTTAGAAACAGTAAACAGAGTTCAGCGGGTGTAAAATGACGCTTAACCATTGATAAATTAAAAATAGGAAGATATGTTACGCGCTAACATCGCAATCAGTAAACCTGGGCTCGGCGCACGACTACATGCACCAAAACTCACACATCTGTAATCAGTGTGATCACAGTCGCAAACTTACAGTTACCGATAGACAAGAACAGACATAGGAGACGGCGCTGTCGTGCGAGTGAAATCGCGTTAGCTGCCGAATGTTTACGACTAATGAATGACATTGCATGTGGTAGCACAAACATGGCGAAGGAAACATTAAATATTATTATAACTTTGAACAAATTAGCATTTTTGGCTGTACTACGAGTGGTAAGTAATCCCGTGTATCTTATTTTTCTTCCTTGTATTATTAAAACACTGTTTAGCTGCACAAGAATTCATTTTGATGCGTATTTATCACAAAAAAAAAAAAACTGTAATTATGAAGCTGTTTGATCAACGATATCCCGTGTGCGACTGAGTGCCAACTATGGGCCATCACTTAGTTTGATAGGACCAGGCGCTGTTACTAAGTCCCGTATCTACAGCTTTTAATACATCAATGCACTTAACGAAGCCGAGAGTCACTTGTACTACTACCCGTCATTGTTTTTTTTTTTTTGTGCTGTACCGTAGCTGGTAACCTTCTGGTTATGGAGATATTGAAGTTCAAGCATTTTTTTACTTATATTCACGAAAACCAGTTATAAAATACCCCCACAACTCCTGTACCGTTGCAAGCACCCATAAGCACAACGTTTTATGTGAGCGAGTTTTTACACAGACGCGACATTAAAAGTTGTCTCCCAAAAACAAAAAATTGCACAATGTTACTCTGATGTGATGGGTCTTTTTACACCCTATATTAAAAGTAATAACGAGCTGTCATAAGGAAAAAAACTGTGTGCTCATAGAAAATACGTGCACAGGGAAGTTAACTTCAAATACTGAAAAGAAACGAACCTTAATCATTACTGAATTTCAATTGTATAACTTACTCTTTCGTCTATAACTGTGTCATCGTCAGAGAAATCTGTTGAGCCGTCATCGTGTGATAAATTCCAATCTATGTTGATATTCTCGAATATACTCTTCTCTCGTTTATCGACGTTTTCCAACTGAAAAACACACAACACTTCAACAACACTTCCATTGAACCTTGCCGGTAACATACCAAACCACACAGGTCACAGGAATAGGCTATCATTTGTAGGAGTGTATTAAGCGGCCAACTAAGTACCGGTATATTATACAGGGTGTAAGGTACAGCCCTCCGCAGACTGATGGGGTGAATTCAGTATATCATATTAAGATGACCAGTACATGAAATTATTTCAGAAACGTTATGGGAATCCAATAAACCTGATTTGTTTTATTACCACACACGAAATGTATCGTTACCATGGCAAAACGCAGGTAGCGAACGACAGCGCAGCGAATGAGTTCGATGAACTCTGTAGCTAGGCAGAGTGAACAGCTGATTTCGCGCGTCGTTCGTTCTAGTATTTCAACATCCAATGCTGGTTTTTTGAATTTCAGCTGTTTTATTTACATAAATGGAGTGCTGCACACAGAGAATGTTATTTTAAATTGAAATAAAGGAATAGTAACTGAAAAAAAGATTGAAAAAATGTAAATTTTCCTGAGCAAATTTCCGGTGGAATATGATTCAAAATCAGGAGCTGAATGCACCCTGTTAGTTTGCGGAGGGCTGTCCCTTACACCCTGTATGTAAGTTGTAACATACATACCAATTCTAAACTTCCAAGGTGCCCATATTGCCTGGCGATCTGCAGGGCCGTCCTGCCACTCGCATCCTTTATAGTAACGTCGGCACCTGCTTTGAGCAACAACTTCATAGGTTCAGTTCTGTCGGTGGCTGCGCACAAGTGTACAGCAGTCATGCCCTGTGAGTTGGGCTTGTCTAACAGAGTTGAGCCACCGTTTTGGACTAGAAAATCGACTATATGTAGAGAGGAACCGTCGCCTAGTTCCCGCGATATCGCTAAGTGGAGTGCTGTTTCGCCGAGGTCCTGGAAATTAAGTATTTTTATCAGTTTAAAACGTGAAAACATTCAGAATTTTAGATGCTGTGTTTTATTGATTGCACATATCGCCTATTTTTAATTTTCTATGTGGATTCTTCTAATATACGTTCTACAGGATAGTTTGTTTAGTGAAGTAGCAAAGTTTACGGTACACTTGCGTATGCGCAACAATAATCCTAAACCAAGCTACATCACATACACACATCGTATATAAAGTTACTTAGCTGTTAAGTTACATAAAATACTTTTAGCTAATAGGCTTGTTTGTAATCTGAATAAAGTATCACTAGCTGTGATATTTTGTAAAGGGGGAATAAATACCTTTTTGTATATTTTTCGTGAAGTACAAAATGTATCTGTGTTTAAGAGCGTTGTCACCGGTTCACTAGCGCCACGCCTTTAAAAACATATTATCTCGTGACTGAGAAGGAATTATGAAAAACGGTTGAATCAACTATCTCGATAAGTGTGTCTAGAATTTTCTAATACCTTTTATAAAGTTTCATATTGAGACACGAAACAACAAAATAGGATATAGAGGAATGTGGCCGCTTTTCTTTAGATCGAATTTTGTTGCTTCGTGTCTCAATAAGAAACTTTAAAAAAGGATTCTAGACACACTTACCGAGATATGTAGTTGAATGAGCCATTTTTCATAATTCCTTCTCAGTCACGAGATAATATGTTATTAAAAGAGTGGCGCTAGTGGACCGGTGACAACCTTCTTAACTTAAAATCTTATATTTTTGCGCAGTAAATACTAACCGAGCCAGGTAACGCAGCAGCCAGGTCGGCTCCCTCAGCATAAGCCTGCAACAAGTTCTGCAGATGTCCGTTGTTTACAGCATGCTCCACTTCCGACAGTCGCTCGGCTGCGTCGCAACACGTCTGCGCCGCGAACGCACGGTATACGTACTTCTCTCGGATAAACCGGAGGCGATCCTCCCTGAAAAATTGTTTTATTTGTTAGTATTTAAATGGTGATATAAGGATGTTGTAAACCAAGAGCGAAAACGGTGAGATACGTGGAAATGATTTTACTTGATTTGACTTTCTTTTACTCAATAGCAATTACAAAGACCAATCGATCTTTTTTGGAAAAAGTTTGCCTCTAAATGGACTGATCGAGAATGCTGGTATTCTCGATCAGTCTACATAGAAGTAGATTTTTTGAGAATACGATTCTTTGAGAGATCATGAGGAAACAATGACACACGAAAAATGACAATTGACGGCACGGTTGGCGCGGGTTCGATTCCCGCACGGAATAAATATAATGTATGACCTACAAGTAGTTGTTCCGGTTCTGGTTGTTTGTGTATGTGAGTTTAAATGTTTGTAAACGCACCCACAATACAGGAGAAATTCCTAGTGTGGGGCAACGTTTAAAAAAAAAAAAGGTTGTGATAGAATATAAATGTCGGCTTCAACCAGCACAATCGAAGATAGCCAGGAATATTTACGTGCCCTACAGAGGTGTAAAAGAATTGAGATTTCTTAGAGTACGCGTTTTCTAATAAGGATGCTGCATTTTTTTCTTTATCAAAACATAAACTTACATGGAACTCTCAGGCGTGAGCTTATCCCTATCATCAAGTGTGTTCTCCATAATTTCGTTGAACATTTGATTGCCCATATGCCTTGCGAGCAACAGTTGCGACGTACTCAGTCGGTCCAGCGTCAGTGATTGTATGCGAGATATGTGCACGCCCAGCTCTCGGTGACTGCCAGAACACTCTATACAGACGATTACTCCAAAGTTTGTTGATAGCCAAGTGGGGTCTGGAATGTGAAAGAAAAATATAATAGTTAAGCATATGTATATCCGCAGGCCAACCAAGATAACCGACATAGCTCGAAGAATTGCCAAACTTAAGTGGCAATGGGCAGGGCACATTGCTCGCAGAACAGATGGCCGTTGGGGCCGAAAGGTTCTGGAGTGACGACCGCGTACCGGAAGACGTAGCGTAGGAAGGCCTCCCACAAGGTGGACTGATGACCTTGTGAATGCCGCAGGAATCCGCTGGATGCGGGAAGCACAGAACCGGTCGAGGTGGCGGTGCTTGGGGGAGGCCTATGTCCAGCAGTGGACTTCTTTCGGCTGAAATGATGATGATGAAGCATACGTAATGGAATTCAATTCGAGAAACTCGTCATTATCATCATCAAGCCTAGTGTCTAAAGAAAAAAAAAACCGGTAAAGTTATCCCAAGAACAATATTGTAGTTGAAAAACAAGTTCTCCCATACATTCCAACTGCAAATGTAAGTTTTTATGAGTTGCCATTTTGTTTTAAGACCATAGAGTTCTTTTAAATTTTTCCTGTAATCTATCCTCCTTACTAATAAACGTTGTGTAGCGTCTGTATAGTTACACACCGATTTTTCTCTTTCACTCGTCAGTAATTTGACTTTCGATAGAAGAAGACAAAGCGTTGTGTAACTATACAGACGCTATACAACGTTTATTAGTAAGGGGGTATAAGTATAGAACTATTCTCTGTAGGTAATATTTTTTTTTTTTTCAAAATTTTTGGCTCAGTAATTTAGGAGTTAAGGGGTCAATTCTCATATAGTTTCTTAATAAACTTTAAAACTAATTATTAAAAAAAAAAACCTCATAACAAGTCCTTTTATTTGATATGTCACACGATACAGTTGCAAAACTTTTTGAACCCATATTCAAAATTAATTTATTTATTTAATACGTCCGTGTCTGGGTCACAGAAGTTCATAATTATTATGTGCACCAAATTTCAACTTACGGCCAGACAGACAGACACACGAATGATCCTATAAGTGTTCCATTTTTTCCTTTTGAGGTACGGTACCCCAAAAACAACAAAGTGACTACATTTGCACAATAAGTACAATAACCCTTATAAAAAATAAATGAAATCCATTTATTTCAGGTTCTCCCATATTACAATTACAAGTTACGAAACACTAGATAAATACAATGTCATCAAAGCATAAATACAACACATGACATTGGTGTCTCTTCACGATGAAAAAGCTAAAGCTGTTTCCTATGGCGGCTTCAGTTAAAAAATATGATAAACGATTTAACCGAATTTGAAGGTTACAGTACCTATCTATAGGGAAAGGAAGTCCTTTATCTGTATCCATTCAATGTCGTTAACCAAGGTTAGGAAGTATCAATCTGATTGTGCTAAAATGTTGATATTTTTGCACAGTATTTTAAGTCGAATGACAAAAATTATTCCCCCAAAATAACTATCCATAATTATAGACTTGCCCGCGGCTCCGCCCGCCGAGATATCGGTTATCGCGTAAAAAAGTAGTCTTATGTCCTTCTCCATATCGCAGGATATATCTCTGCCAAATTTTATGACGATCGGTTCAGCGGTTTAGGCGTGAAAACTTAACATACAGACAGACAGACAGACAGAGTTACTTTCACATTTATAATATTACTAGCTTTTGCCCGCGGCTCCGCCCGCGTGGATGTCGTTTATCGCGTAAAAAAGTAGCCTATGTCCTTCATATCCCAGGCTATATATCTCTGCCAAATTTTATGACGATCGGTTCAGCGGTTTAGGTGTGAAAACGTAACATACTGACAGACAGAGTTACTTTCACATTTATAATATTAGTATTGATTCAGCCTATAATGTTCCTACTGCTGGGACACAGGACTCCTCTCTTCGAGAGGGAGTGGGCTATAATCTAAGACGCGGGACCAGTGCGAGTTGATAAATGTCACATGTCTTCGAATATTTTGGTTCTAGGACATGCCAGTTTCCTCACAATGTTTCCTTCACCGTTTTGAGAGCAGTGCTAATGAAATTTTTTATACAAAGTAAAACGCCTGCCTAGGTTCGAACCTACGACCACAACTCGTACCACTAAGCCGCCACTGCTCCCAAATAATTATGCGGTAATGCCAAAATTATACTTTTAGCACTTCTTTGCATAGTGAGTGTTTACTCACTGCGTTTTATGACTAAACAAATAAATTATCTCATCATTCGGCGTTCCTACATAATAAGTCACAAGTGTGTGGAATGTTTTACATATTGTATAGGTACTTACAGTGGTTATAAACAATCTCTAAGATCTATGCAGTCATTTTGAAAATCTATGTTGCCTACTTGGTTATAAACAATCTCTAAGATCTATGCAGTCATTTTGAAAATCTATGTTGCCTACTTTATTAAAGTGTATACAGGGTGTTTAAGAAATTGCGTGCCATAGCTTAGGGGTAGGTTCAGTATCGATAAAAAACCCAGGAAAAATAAAAACATAAAAAATATTAAATATAATATTGCAAGATCAACTTAATTTAGTACTTACTAACTTAAAATAGCAATCGTGTAGAATTAAAATTATTTTATTTGTTTAAATGCTATAATTTTGAAAGAGATAAGCACGCTAAATTAGGAAGAAATACTTGGAATTGTAATTTACGTACCTAGTTACCTATTCTTCACCCGGCGTTATCGAAGTGTTCGGGTGTAGGTATTTTAAATGCGTTCGATAGTAGGTAGGTAACTCTAGGAAATTATTAATTAGCATTGAAACAAAATAAAAACTTATTTTGAGCAATTTTTTTATGAAATTCTAAACGATTGCTATTTAATTAGTAGGTATTTTCGTGTTATTTTTATGATAATTTTTGTTTTTTTTTAAGGTATTTAATATTTTACGGGTTCCTTTATCAATACTGAACTCACCCTGAAGCTATGGCACGCAATTTCTTTAACAGCCTGTATAAAGGAGCCATTATTAAAGGCTTTTTTTAAATAACTGCCTAGTCACATTTCGTTGCCATCGAGTTGAATGGAACAAGGAAAGGTAGGCCTTTTCTGTTCTTTTCTACAAGTGTTCTGAATTACAGGGATTGGTAGGTGGGGAGAGCTAAGTCTAGCATTTTTAAAGATTGGTTCAGTTTTTTGGGTATGACAGCCGCGGTTGAAAGTACAACAAAGATAATGGTATCGCTGCCTTTGTTATTAGTAATAACAGAATAAAACCTACCATTAGTAGATCCGCAGTCCGCACAGACTTGGTTGCCAGGCATGGCCCTCACAGCCCGTATGATGGACCGCTGCAGGTCTAACAACGAATGGCCGGAGTCATTGCTCTCGCCCGCCTGTTGGTGGAAGGCCCTCATTAAAGCGCCCTCCTTGCAGTTGACCAGGACTGAAGTCCATGCTCGCTGTTCGTTCTCGTCTTCAGCTTGGAAATGGTATGTTCGGTTGTCTGTGAATGAGAGACCAACAATATTGTAGCAAGTTTTGGACCTCGTAAACCATATTGAGGTTGCTTAACGAAAGTTGCGAAGAGAAGCTAGTAATTACTACCCTTGGATAAGATGTTGGTTGCATCATAAATATTAAATGAAAGTTGTCTAACTCGTTATAGTTTTACTCCGTATGGAATCGAAGCCTCAACTTTTATTAACTGCACAAGTTTCTAAGTAGATCGACCTAATAACGTTAATCTTGAGTGGAAAACTATCTAAGTATGAGAAATGATTAACACTCACATGAGACTAGATCAAATGCCCGCTTATCTTCAGCGGCGACTTTAATTTGGCATGTAAGGAGGTTGACCCTCGCCGGAGTCTTGTTCTCGTCTGCGTGGAAGATGTCGAGGAAACCTTCCGCAGTGACCCGGCACCGGCGCTTCTGCCACACGCGCCGCACCTTGCCCTCGGACTTCTTGAGCAAGTAGCCACTCCGGCTCACACCGTGCTGCTTGTCGCCCTGCATCTGGTGCAGAGAGTAGCCACCCACCGATGACACCACCTGGAATACGGACATACGCGAGTGTGCAAAACTAAGGAAAATAATCAAATCAAGCTGGTTTTGAAAGCAACAGTACGACTAATGCGCCACGACTACAAATATCTGGCAACTCATCGTGTTATTAAGAGTCGCGCGAGTGCAAAATAATTATTTGTAAAATTCATTACCTCTCTGTCCTGAGGCGCAGCTGCTCGCAGCATGTTTCTGAGTTCTAATAACCTCCGTCGTTCGTCGTCTTGCTGCTGCCTGATCTTCTGCAGTTGTACACTCAAGTCTGCGACGTATACGCCAAAGTGTTCAATCGTCTTTAGACCGTCTTGAAAGTAATTCGTCTGTGCGTGATAGTACTCCACCAAATGTTGGAGCAGCTCGATCCCCTTCTTTGTCTTTATCTCGTTGAACTTTATCAGGTACTGCAACAACAACATTCAGTTAACACCGGAGCTGACACTTCGACATGGCCAGTCACAACAACGTTCAAAAATGGAATGGAGCCAGTTCATTGGGCAGACAGAACGACGCCGAAAACATCGCGTGGGCACGAGCACGCTTATTACTTCATCAGAGACCGTGTCTAATGGGACGCGAGACAGACACGAGCGGCACCCGGGACTGTGGAAACGCGCCGATATTACTACGTGCCCTTCCGCGAGTTAAAATTATACTTGATGACGCACGCGCACGCGCATTCGCGATATAGTGGATCCAGATTTGTCTTGCAGAGTTGTGTAATAATAATAAAGCTCAGTGCGCGACCTTGCACAACTTTCTTGGCGTGTCGCCGGCTTAACTTTTATCTGTTCGTTTGTTACAGTAACAAGTTTATTTCATTCCTAGAATGTACACTTTTGCGGCTGTTACAAAGCTGACCGCAGCCGCTGCACGCCGTTGTTGTATTTATTATAGCTTAAGCGTTAACAACAGAGGTAAATGCGTGGGCTGTGGGTATGTTGTGGCCGAGAAGGTATTTGCACCGAGTGAGTCGTGGAACAAAGCGAGGGTCAGCGCGTCGTCGGCCCTGCGCGGCGCAAGGCCGGTCGACGACCTGACGCGCGCCTCCGCGGTACTGCACCGACCCAACCACCACAGGGCTTCGAGGTTTCTTTTTTTAGCACCTAACAAAGAGATAGGTTATCGATAACTATGTTTGCAAAAGTTCGCTAACGAACCGTCTTGCAGGTTGCAGCTCATCCATCCCATTCAATCTATCATCTAAGTATGTTTGGAATAATTATAACTTTACCGAAACATTTTTTGTTAAGACCTCATTAAAGTTGTGAAACACCCTTCGCAACTTTCGCATTTGTCAGACAGAACAAACATCCTAACTAAACCAATGAAGTTGGGTCGTGAACTCGGGAGCGGTAGTTCGTACGGCAGAACATCAAACCAATGGGTACTGTGGACCAACATCAAACAAATAAGCGTACTATTAAATACCAACGGTTAATTGGACCATGCTCTTACCCATACTAATATTATAAATGTGAAAGTAACGCTGTCTGTCTGTCTGTACCGTGTGATGCCGGACGTAAAGAATAGCACCACCCCATTTCCTACCGTGGGTGTCGTAAAAGGTGACTAAGGGACTTACTAGAGAATGGGCAGCAGCGTTCTCTATGCATTTTAACACCATACTGCGATCGCCAACCCGCCTGCCAAGCGTGGCGATTATGGCAAAACCCCCAATTGGGGGAGGCCTATGTTCAGCAGTACACGTCTTTCGGCTGAAATTATGATGATGATGATCTGTCTGTCTGTATGCTACGTTTTCACGCCTAAACCGCTAAACCGATCGTCATGAAATATAGCCTGGGATATGGAGAAGGACATAGGCTACTTTTTTACGCGATAACTGACATCCACGCGGGCGGATGCGCGGGCAAAAGCTAGTAATATAATAAATTTTAAAGTAACTGTCTGTTACCTTTTCACGCCTACACCACTGAACGGATTTCCACAAAATTTGGCAAGGAGATAGATAGCATTCTGGGGAACGTATGCTACTTTTTGTCTTAAAAATAATCTTATAGGGGATGAAAGTTGGTGTGGGAAACCCAGCATTTATTCAGTTAAGCATATGAAAATTCAAATTTACGCTTTTACAATTCACTAGCTTCTGCCCGCGACTTCGTCCGCGTTAAATTTCTTGTTCCCCCGACCCACCTCGTCGCAACACATTGCCTGCCCGTGCTTTTACTTCGTTTTCGCATAAACTTTCATAAAAAAAAAATGGTGTTCTATTTAATAGGAATGTAATTCTTCCTCAAGAATTGGGCTGTAAAATGCAAAAAGATTTTTTCAAATCCAACTAGCAGTTCCAGAGATGCGAGTCGGACTCGCGCACGAAGGGTTCCGTACCATCCATACAAATCCTTATCCTTACTAATATTATAAATGTGAAAGTAGCTCTGTCTGTATGTCTGTCTGTCTATCTGTCTGTATGTTACGTTTTCACGCCTAAACCGCTGAACCGATCGACCTGGGATATAGAGAAGGACATAGGCTACTTTTTTACGCGATAACCGACATCCACACGGGCGGAGCAAAAAAAACGGCAAAAAAATCATGTCCGTTGTATGGGAGCCCCCCTTAAATATTATTTTTTTCTGTTTTTTTGTATTTGTTGTTATAGCGGCAACAGAAATACATCATACCTATGTGAAAATTTCAACTGTTTAACTATCTCGGTTCATGAGATACAGCCTGGTGACAGACAGACAGACAGACGGACAGCGGAGTTTTAGTAATAGGGTCCCATTTTACCCTTTGAGTACGGAACCCTAAAAACTAACTCTTCAGCTTTAGAATAGACTACCTCGCAGAGTTGATCATTATTTTGCTGCGGTGTTATTATAAAACAGTTATATCTCCTAAGATATTCATTGAAATTAAATGATGTAAGGGCAACTTTGTTCAAAATTAAATACTTGTGATGAATAACGTATTTATTTGGATAAGGATTAATACCATGTTTATGAAAACTCCTTCGCAAATAATGCATTAATTTCGAACAATTTGATTACCATAAAAAGGTTATAGTGAGTCAATCTTAAAAGATAGACATATGCTGTCGCGGACTTTTTTTTAGAACATTTAAATAGGAACAATTCCATCATACATGATATTTGCGTAACTTAAACCGTTTACGCAGCGCACGCAACGGAAGCTCTCAAAAAGGAATAATTCTTCCCGTTTTTGCAACATTTTTCATTTATGCTCCGCTCCTCTTGGTTGTAGCGTGATGTTATATAGCCTATAATATTCCTCAATAAATGGACTATCCAACACAAAAATAATTTTTCAATTCCAACCAGTAGTTCCTGAGATTAGCGCGTTCAAACAAACAAACAAACAAACAAACTCTTCAGCTTTATATATTAGTATAGACTCAATAAAAGGACTATCCAACACAAAAATAATTTTTCTATTCCAACCAGTAGTTCCTGAGATTAGCGCGTTCAAACAAACAAACAAACAAACTCTTCAGCTTTATATATCAAGTATATAGATTTTCTGGCATCTGTTACCTTTTCACTCCTGAACGGCTGAACCGATTTAGATGAAAGGCAATACGGATAGGCCATGATTTGGGTTAGGACATAGGATACTTTTATCCCGGTAGTACATTCCCGTGGGATGATATCCGACATCCACGCGGACGAAGCCGCGGGCAAACGCTAGTTCTGGATAAATGAATAAAACTGGATAACGGACAATGAACTCACTATATTGGAATTGAAAAATAGAGGCACTAAACTACAAAAAAATATTATAATAAAACATGCTCATGAAATTAAAACAACTGAAGAAATAAATATTATTTATTTCTTCAGTTTTGAGAAGAAATAAATATTATTTATTTCTTCAGTTTTTTTCATTTCATGAGCTATCACTTGATTAATTAATACTCAAGCGTTTGTGTCCTATTGTTTGCAATGCAACGTCGCAGTCGTAATGTCTCAAGCTCTATCCCGGAAAAAGTTAATAAAAATAAATACATTCTTACTAAATTCTTGATAAGTGGCAAGTAGTTTGTTTTTCCATCTATGTATTTGCGGTTTCTTGTAAATTAATTCACTGACGATTGTAGGAAAATATTAATAATAAAGTTATGAAATAAGTATAAAAATAATCCTACATTTATTTTTATGTGCTCAGTGGTCATGCATCACATAGGACAGAAAAAACTCTTCATAAAGTTGGAACTCTAATGTACTCCAAAACTATTGCGTTTTGTTTTACAGGGCCTCAAGTCTGCTATTACAATAGTGTCAGAATGGTCTCGCCATTATGAGTATTTGACAGTGTTTGTATGGCAAATCTATCAAAAACTCACAATGAAGAGACCATTCTGACACTATTGTAATAGCAGACTTGAGGCCCAGGGGGCCAAGTCTACTAATGTACAAACGTTGCAATGGTCTCTTCATTGTGAGTTTTTGACAGATTTGCCATACAAACACTGTCAAATACTCACAATTGCGAGACCATTGCAATGTTTGTAAATTAGTAGACTCAGGCCCCAGGTCTCTTGCAGGCCTTGTCTGTAGCGTCACAAACCAATGTACATATATCGATACGCAAAATGACTCAATGGTATGGAAAATAAAAACAATAGTTATTTATGCAACTGTTGTATAATAAGGGGTATTAAAACACGAAGATAAATTATGGCTATTATTACTGAGCTGATACATGCTATGGGTGCTACTGATACACAAAACTGTAGTCCTGTACTTTCCTAAGGGTAAAATCACAAGTCATCAAATGTATGAAATTCATATGAAGCTTTTTAGAGTTTCGTAGCCAAATGGCAAAAACGGAACCCTTATGGATTCGTCATGTCTGTCTGTCTGTCCGTCCGTATGTCACAGCCACTTTTTTCCGAAACTATAAGAGCTATACTGTTGAAACTTGGTAAGTAGATGTATTCTGTGAACCGCATTAAGATTTTCATAAAATAAATAAACAATAAATTTTGGGGGTTCCCCATACTTAGAACTGAAACTCAAAAATTGTTTTTTCTTCAAACCCATACGTGTGGGGTATCTATGGATAGGTTTGTTTCAAAAATGATATTGAGGTTTCTAATATAATTTTTTTCTAAACTGAATATTTAGCGCGAGAGACACTTCCAAAGTGGTAAAATGTGTCCCCCCTGTAACTTCTAAAATAAGAGAATGATAAAACTAAAAAAAATATATGATGTACATTACTATGTAAACTTCCACCGAAAATTGGTTTGAACGAGATCTAGTATGTAGTTTATTTTTTTTAAATACATCATAAATCGTAAACCCCGCTTGCTGCTACGGAACCCTTCATGGGCAAGTCCGACTCGCACTTGGCTTTATAAGCCATGCCCTTGCTTTAGTCCAAAATGTAGTTTCTAAAATACCAAGATCGAATTTCATCACAGTATCAAAATGCGCCAACGCAATCGATTCCAAACAATTTAAATAAAATTATTTCAATTGTTTTAGCGCCTTATTCAGTCTAGCCAATCACAGAGCCCGATTAACAGTCGTGATTTAGCAATTCGCCCGTGAACCCTGTCTGGTGCCATTTGGCAAGTTTGTCACAGCTAAAGATATTTACCGAGACATTTGGCATTGCACTCAGCACCGCAGATAGACGCGTATGTTATGCAATACACGATTGGCACTCAGTAACAGTTTTTGTCTTAAAAGGGATAAAATGATAATTATGTCCCTATCGTGACTAAAATGTCGCAGTTCAAACTGAAACCTTTAATAATCAAGTCAAATCGTTTATTTCAAATAGGCACATAAAGGGTACTTTAAAACGTCAACATTTACAACAATAAAAAAATTGATTCCAGTTGCCCATTCCAAAAGGTAGTACGTAGATATTACGTATGGAGAAGAATGGCCAAGAAACTCCACACTTACTCTATTAAAATGTTAACAATATTTTGTATACATCCATACTAATATTATAAATGTGAAAGTAACTCTGTCTGTCTGTCTGTCTATCTGTCTGTATGTTACGTTTTCACGCCTAAACCACTGAACCGATCGTCATGAAATTTGGCAGAGATATAGCCTGGGATATGGAGAAGGACATAGGCTACTTTTTTACGCGATAACCGACATCTACGCGGGCGGAGCCGCGGGAAAAAGCTAGTTAAAAATATAATTATATATGAAAATGATGTACCTAGAATAAAATTATGATTTTCCTAAAAATATAACAATTAATAAGTCAGTGTGTGACTTAAAGTAATCACAGAATGTAAAATTAATCCATACTATACTATATCCATACTAAATTATAAATGTGAAAGTAACTCTGTGTCTGTTACGTTTTCACGCCTAAACCGCTGAACCGATCGTCATGAAATTTGGCAGAGATATAGCCTGGGATATGAAGAAGGACATAGGCTACTTTTTTACGCGATAACCGACATCCACGCGGGCGGAGCCGCGAGCAAAGGCTAGTAATATTATAAATGTGAAAGTAACTCTGTATGTCTGTTACGTTTTCACGCCTATACCGCTGAACCGATCATCATGAAATTTAGCAGATATATAGCCTTGGATATGGAGAAGGATATTGGCTACTTTTTTACGCGGTAACCGTCCACGCGGGCGGAGCCGCGGGCAAAAGCTAGTGAAAAATAATTGTATCTAACAGCTACAATATAAACTTCTAGAAAGGAATCAATGACTGACTGCATTTGTTCACTATCATTGTATTCTTTAAACAGGTATTTCAATGCTTTCATTTTGCCTAATACGAGTACGTTATATCACCTTTAGTCATCCTAAATTTAATTCACATGAATAATTAAGTTTCCTTCTTTTTTACAATGATGAATCATGATCTGTAATAAAATCAGAATGTTTATAATTTACGAACATCGATAACGATTAATTTATATGGAAATTACGTGCATCGTGCCAATATTTGCTAACCCCAGTATAAAATTACTATCTTATCAAAAAACATATCGTAAAACTGCAAACATCATGCGGTGCTCACTTGCTAATAAAATTCGATATCCGATATTGAACAGAGGAAAGAAAGTGTAAAGTCTACCTAGCAACTGCAACAAAATTTTCAGTTTACATTATTTTGTAGAGTACATTGAAGGTTTTTATCCAACAAAACCAAATACATAATAGAAGTACATACGTAAATTCTTCACAATTAAATTATCACCTAATATATGCATCCACAAATAATCATGGTTCCGAAATAAATGTGGGGACGTACCTATTTATTTATTTATTTAACAATTTATGTACACACATATAAACAGACAAGAAGAAAGGAACAGAAAAATACGTACAAAGGTGATGCTTATTTCTAATGAAATCTCTTCCAGCATACCTGCGATAGGAAAGTAGATATAGAGATGTAGACAACGTGTGTAAGTGTAGAAGAAAAAAAAAAGGAAATAAAAAAAATATACATAAAATCAAAATAGCTATACACTAGTATAAATACTTATAAACATACAATAAGAGAATATACTTACATACATACTTCTAAAATAAATATCACTCAAATATATACTTAGAACTACAATGTAGTGGAAAATAATAAATACATAATAATATGCAACTATGAACTACCTATATGAACTACCTATGTGTCCTTCAACGTCACCTTATTGTCCCAAAGGAAGTAAAAAAAAAAAGACTGAAATGTATCAAAATTGGCACAAAACCTCCAATCATAATGTCGAAATGTATAATAGCGCCAGAATTTTGGCAACGTACGTTGAATGTAACTGTACACCAGTGTCATTGCCAATGGACTTACGACCTTTTGCAGCCACAGGTTATGCGCATAACGGCACTAGGTGGTGTCCACAATGACAGCTATTGCCACAGCTATTGTATGGAGGCTAACGCTGCTACGCTGCGTAGGTAAATGGCTGTCGCGGACAAACATATTGTTAGTATTGTTACACATGCATTCTGGTGCAGAAGGCTTGCATAGATGTGCGTCTGCGACAGTTATTCTTTCGGTCATTACTCCTGTTGCTAGTCGCGAACAAAGGCTACCTGTTTTAAGTCTCTTGACTGAAGCAGCTGAGCTTATCTCGCTAGCGATCCTCGCGGTTTAGCTGATAAAGCCAGTATCTACTCTATAGAATACCCTCTTGTATAAGAAATCTACACTCTTTCAATGCGTTCAAACTTTGATGATCAACTTTAGTTAGTATATAATTGCGGATCGATCACTTATGGAGAAATGAAGGCATTGTATATATACTTTATAACTGATGATGACGAACTTTGTGTAATTGACTTATGTCTTTATTGAGAATAAAATTTCTTTAAACTTATCTACTCAATTTGCGGGCTGTTTATATTCCTTTGTGCAAAAGACGTCATTAATCTTCGAGTCAAGAATGTTTATCAGAAGTTACATAATCTACAGCAAGTCTTTCGATTAATTAGGGGAAGCTTTCGATGAAACTGGCCATATCAATGTGTTATTGGAATATTTTCATTAAGTTAAAACATCGAAGGCAATACTGCCAGTACAATATATCAGCAATAAGCGCACGTGTGAGTGGCACGCTCATTAACAGCTGTCACGCGATCCGTTTCATTAATTAACGTTGTATTTGTAACTGCGGAGCGGAACAACGAGAGTAATGCGTAAAGAATGGTGGACAATACGGACATGGGATAAGTCGGTCATTCACACAGTTAACCAGTCAGTGTCAACAGCAAATTCCTTTCAATAATAGTGACGATGGGATCATCTTGAATAATTTATACGATCCTGACCCTGAAAGATAACAGGGCTTCCAATATTGATTACCCAAACTTCCAAAGAAAACCCATTGAACCGAGATGAAACATACCGTACGGCACCTACATAATATACATAGAATACATACCCACATATATCTCGTTTAGTATTTTCCTAAAATTTATCTAACAAAGTACCACCATTTGTTACGAGCTGTTGGCCCCAGAGCGATCATTTACAAAGCGTAATGAGAAGACGTCGCTATACAGCGCAGTATATGTATATATGTATAAAAAAGTGGTGAGCGACCAACAGGTCCTGCCCACAGGGCGTGTGAAATGAAGCCACAAATTGCTGACCACCAATTATTAATTATCCACCTTTTGGCTTAGCTCGGCTACCGGCCAAATGTCAGTCGATGTCAGACACAGTTCGTGGAACAGTATTTAAAAGGGATAATGTTCTTCAAAAATAAAAGCATCAACAAACTTGATATTTGAACCCCAATTTGTATGAAGAATTGTTTGTTCCAAGAATCGGCTAACCAAGTCATTTATAATCGTTATACGTTCACGATAATCATCATAAAGTCCAAAATGGATTAGCATCGAAATGTCTTAAAACTGTTCTAAGACGGACGTATTCGCAATGATAGTGGTCGTATTTTACAGCTATAAAAGCAGAACTAGGAGAACGGTATCATAAAAGGCATGGTTTATTTCTGCTAATGAATAGTTAACGCATTGGCTTTGCATGGGCAAGTATTTTTTCAGACTTAATGGCAGACAAGACACTTTTATGTTAGATGCTATCTTTTGTTGGAAAATAACGGAAGATATATAAATTGAAATCGATACTACATTTTCTTGCCGCACATCCGTAAAAGCACTAGGACGTAATAAAAGTGCCACATAAAACAAATAAGGAGCAAGAAGTTATGTAAACAAATGTAGAGTTTTATTTATATGAAGCTCGTGAAGACTAAATAATGTTTTAATTTTAACACTTTAAAGTTAACACTAGGGAGTTTTTATGGTACTGTTCAGTATTTTTACGATGTATTTCAGGCAACTTACCTCACACATTTGCAATTGAAAAAGTCTCCTCTCCTTCTCCATCTCATCCGCTATCTCAGCCGGTGTCACCTCACTTCGGATGAGACCGGCTTCCTTCGCCTGCGATTTCTTTTCCTTTTCAATTTTCAGGTACTTGGACTCGTAGTCTTTGGAAGCTTTGTCAAACGGCCTTTTTAAATCACCCTTCACTCCCCGCAGGTCACCTTTTAGAAGACTATCGACCGGAAACATGACGATGTTGTTTATATTTTGCATCTGGAACAAAAATTTATAATTGTTCATAAAATTAGACACCCAAAGAATATCGTTTCGTGGTTACATGAAAATCATTTTGATTTGAAACTTAACAAGACCTGTGACAACCATCAAAGTGAGCTCTCGTCTAAAATTATGTACAGCTATTACGTTGCACAACTTGCATTCCTAGAGTCATTTACCCGCGATGTGTTGCTTCACTAGCGTAGTTTTAACAGACAAAACACTCGCAAATGCATCGCCCGAATAGGCGCCAAACGTCTCGTCGTGAACCGAATAATGATGCCAGGTTGAGAAACCCTAATATGCATTTGGATATGAGTAAGCATCATTGGCAAAAGAATATTGAACGTTACCCTTGACCTCAAAACGAAATGTAATTGCTAGTATTCATAGTTATTTTTATTGTAAGTACGCAGTTACATCATAACAACCGTTTAGTTTTGTTACCCGAGAACAGAACATAACAAGGCATGCTACGAGTACATCATTAAGAACGTCAGTCACAATAATGAGTGGAGCAGATAAAGTAATTAAACAGATGAGAACAAAAAGTCAACACGCTACATCGAAACCCCGTTCATGGAGGGTCGATTATGGAATCAATGGAGCGAATGCTGTGACAGACGAGACTCGGGACGCAATGAGGGACAAAGGGTTGATTTACACAATGAAACCCTTCCTGGACACTGTTGCTGGTCATTGAATGTTCCGCTAATTATAACGTCACAGGGAAACTGTGGACATGTGTAATACGAGTACGTTTAATTTATTGCGAGAAGCAAAACATCGTAAATCTTTCTATGTAAACGGGTTAACGTTTTCTAACTTACAAAACGTCAACAAATAAATAACGTAAGACGTGTCACTTAATAATGTAACTCTGTGAAGCAAAAATGTCGAGGGCAGTGACTGCTTGTCTTTAAGTCCAACAGGTTACTGATGTATGAGGTTAAAAGCGGTTTTGTTGAACAGTAGCACTAGGAATACTACTCACCGATTAAGGGAGAAAACCTTAACGACCGGTAATACTACGATTGGTAATTTATGATGCAATGAATGTAACACAAACCCTTGACAAACTAATAGTATAATCATACGTACATATTTATGAAGTATTTAGAAACAAACAACCTAGGTATATTTAACTGTTAAAAATGATGCTAATGTCTAGGACAATTAGTATAATATTACGAAAGGTATATTAAAAATATTATATCACATGAAAACGAGGATAGTCCAACTACTCCAAGCACTTACTCATTCGAGTTTCAACCACCAATCGATTTAGTGCCTAAATTGAAATTTCGGGAAAGGACAACGCTGGATAATACAAAATTGATTACCGCGATAAATTCACTTTCGACCAGGGTTCGCCGATATATATCAGCGAATATATATCCGATATATATAAAAAAAATCGGATTTTTTATATTTATTATAAACATCGGATTTTTTCGAACCCTGCTTTCGACAAGGTTAATCAAGGCAGCGAAAATGTCGCACATAGCTGCGGGCTGGATGTACAATCTGGCGCAATCTCGATAACAGTTCGATACTCGGACACAATGTTATCCGCACGCGATACTCCCAGCGCAGCACGTCACAAACACGCTCGATTAATCGCGAAACGCTTATCTGAACGCAGAATTGAATTACCAATCAGGTTTCGCTTTCCGCGTTCTGTGAAGTTGCACAAGTGTCACGGGATCAAATTCTTAGGGCTGCGTGAGAAATGTCAATGAAACTCAACGCGAAGACAAAATTGAAGGCAGTCCTACCATAAGACTTCAGAAACTTAAATTAATTATGCAATTCAATTCTCTTTTGACATAATAAATTGATAAAGCGTGACGATTAAATGATCAATTTCATTGATACACTGAACATTATATCACAGATAATTCTGAGTGTAGGTATCGATTCCGGTATGTCAACACTCAACAGCATGTAAAATATTATTCATGTCATTGTTTTATTAATGGAAGGAAACCATCACTTGATTCAACTCGATTTTCAAAGACTTCCACTTAGAAACCACTGATCTTGAAATCGTAAACTGAACTAAAAGAAGAATCAGTAATATCTTGGATCGCAATTGCAATAATATCGCAACGATGGCCGTCAAGCAGTTTTTAATTATATATTTTTTCGAAATAATTGCTTCAAAATAAAATGACTAGGTAAGAGGTATTATAACACAAAGAAAGTTACATAATTAATTAAGCTCCATTACAAACGTCAAAATTAATTAAAGTACAAAATGGGTGCAAAACGAACGTTTTTGCTGTACTAGTTACGTGGTGTAACAATGATCATTGTTCGAATTGAGAGCAACGAGAGCACGTGCGATCCGTACGCTTTACTATAATATTGTATGGTAATTCAAAGTCACACGCTAAAGCACCGGTAATGTATGTTAGTCATACTAGTAATGTTTGTAGTAATTTTTTCCCCATGGTGAGGTAATCGGGGGCTTACCGAGAACGATGAACTGCTTTTGCCGATCAGTCAAATCTGCTAATAAGGACATATTTATTGGTATAACTATCATCGTTTTCAACCAGAAACATAGGATCCAATTGTGCAGTTGTATCCCCTAAATCTATGGTAGGTAAATCTGTTAGCATCCCAAGTCCAAATAACATTAAATTAACAGCAATCATGTAAGAATGTAGGATATTATTATGTTTTATACCAACACCCAACCTTTCTTTAACTGTCCCAGTCAGTTGTTTTTCTTATATTTCAAAATCATTTGTTATCAATTAGTATTTTTGCCTGCAGCCTTCAAGTATTAAAAAATTACCATCAAGTTTTTTTTATTACATCTTTTTATTTATTACTAGCTAACCTTTTGCATAAGCAGCATCGAATTTCTTAGCATAATAATATGAATGTGCCAAATAAAATTAACTGGGGACTTCTGGCCCGCCCATAGCTTAAACAATTGGTTACTTTAATTTTTTATTTACATCATGTATGTAACTAAACATTTAATTAAAGTAACTAAATTTTTAAGCTTTGGGCGGGCCAGAACTCCCCAGTATAAACGCGATACTAATCTGTAGGAGGTTTATATGTCCACAATAAAAAATATGAATGTAGAACATTCCTTGTACCAAATTGAGACAAAAATCATCCTCTTCTGCCTAGGCGATGATGATGATGTAGGGGTCGGCTTCCAGTCTAACCGGAGGCAGCTGAATACCAGATTAAGACAGAATAGAAACACAAATAAAAATGTAACCGGAAGAGAGAGGAGTTCCACAAACGAAATTCGTGAATATGAAGAATTAATTTCAACTGCGGCGCTCCACTTGAGCAGCTTCCCACTAGGTTCAACTTTGATTGCTTTGAAATTAAACGAAAATTAAATGAAACTACCAACAATCGCACAGTTCATTTAACTCCACTAATTGGTAGGGAACTCGATGATATTAGTAACAATGTCTCAATATTGTCACTGGAAAGCATAAACTTGCATTATGTAGAGTGCATCGCCGTTGATGCTCATGCAAGATAGATAGGTGTACTCTAGATAAGACCGTTTTAGTACATAAGTAATGAAGTTAGGAACAAGAGTACCCCCGTAACTTACTTCGCTTGCGAATGTATGAAAAAAGCAAAAGAGCGAGTGTCGTGCTCTACATATTTGATCAAACACTTATGTCGAAAATAATTAATTGCCTCATTCCCAAAAGTATAACGAGGTGTAAGGACTTAAAAGCCGTTGATAAGGTCTCGTAAATAAATTAAAGAGTAAGTGGACTCGAGCGCGTTTACGAGATTAATTATTTAAACACGGTTACAACAAACGAGTAAAACTGTAGAAATGGATGATCCTCTAAGCGAGCCAAATGGGCGACGTTTGTAATTAAACGTATAATCCGAAATACGAGCAACGCCCTATGGGATTGATTTTATACATTTGCGAAATTGCGTTGATCAGGGTCAGTATTGACGAACTAAGCTATACCTAACGGTAAATCATCTGAAAATAATCGGGGTTGTAAAACTGTAATCAACAACTCCGGAATGCCTGAATTGCAGAATCGTGATGCACCACATCCATACATGTAGAGTAGTATAAGAAAGGAATCCACATCAAATGGTATTTGTGTTAATGTTTGATGAATGGATCATAACATGATATGAATACTGCGCAAAGCACGAAATTGTTGTTATAAAAGCTGATTGTTCAGACAAGTATGCGAATAGACCAGACGAATAGCACAGCTAAGGTGAATTTAGTCATACATTTTGATGACTACTGTAACAGACACAATTCAGAGTGGTAAACGGAGCGGAGAGCGGCAATCTCCTCATGCGAAACGCGACAAGTTGTCGAGTCATCGGTGAGTAATTCCGGACAAGTTTTACTTTGGAACGATGCAGTTTCATATAACCTATAAAAAGTATCACATAAAAACAAGTAAGTATACGAGAAAAAAGACATCTACTCAGGTGTTTGTACACTAAGATAAAAATTTACGAGGCTTCATAATTATACGCATTAATATCGTTCGAAGCCGTATATGAATAACATGTGCGTATAAATAGAGACAAGTTGTTATCCTATTGTCTTCGGAACAAAAACAAATTCTGCGCAAAGTAGGTGTGTCCCACCTACTTTGCACAGAATTTGTTTTTGTTCTAGGAACGTTTACCATGCCTTTTGCACTTTACTTATGAACTAATACTAAGAATCAAAGAGACGCGTAACCCTCTATGCCGAAATCAATGAATATTACGGAATACAATCAATAGGAAACGGAGGCCTTTCCAATTGTAATCCTGTTTGCAAGCATTTGAGAAAAAAATCCCTAACTTCCTTTTTTTTGGGACTTTTTTATCAGATATTTCTCGGAAAGCATTAGATGCTCAATGGAAGGAATCCAATTACTAAAAACGAAAATTGCTTACTGCGATTCATAAATTTTCACAGTAAAATATAACTTTACACATGATCAGGGAGCTATGAGGAAGGACAAAGGAGCAACATGTCAAGGGCAGGTCGAGGATTCTGCGCAATAGAGTTGGGGGTTCGGCACGTATTACAAGAACTGCAGAAATGGAGCGAGGTTGGACCCTTGTTGAAAATTGTGGCAGGCAAAATCAAGGCAGTATGGAAAATTCTTACACTATACGTATTCTTTTGAAGAATGGATAAGCTTTTTCAAACTATGAAGAGAGTCCTTGGATACTTTGGATTTTCCGGTTACCTACATCTAGAAGTACAAAGGGTTTTTCCTTTGTTTGGTGATTGGCAAATTGCAAAAAGTTTTGAAACAAGGTGGGTCTTCTAAATTATCAAGGATGTAGTATATATCTTATAAGATATTGGAAAATGGAATACTTTCTTTGCAAGCGTTTACAAGAAATACATGCACATTAATTACAGTATGTTTTTATGGAAATTAGAATCCGTTGGTAACAATTTCCGAGACCTATTTAGGTTGGTAGCAAGAACGAATGTAAATATGCTTATTAGTAAAGTAATTACAACCACGAAGTAAACCGTAAACGTTACACAAAACAGGATTTGGTTTACGAATTTTACGATGCAACATCAACTGTATTTACTGGCTAGCAACATTAGCCTGGTCGTGTCATCACCCTGACCCATTTACAAGCAAATCTGCTGTGCGCCTACGCACACGTATCTGCGTCAACCGTCAGTTATCGCACGATTCAAACTCAGCATTTAATAGCCTCGCCTTCCAAGAAGGACGATTCGTTAAAATGCTAACATGAAGATCTAATTACACTATTTATAGTATGAGGTAATTACAATGGTATTTTTGAAGCACCTCGATGAATATTGCTCATCGCAAGCAAGCGGCATTCTAACTTGTTAACCAGGGTTGATTATGACTTGCACCAAGATGAACAGTAAGATTATGTCCCTATTAGCACACACATAGGTGACGATTCTCTTGTCACAAAATTTTCTAAACTAAACTAATAATCACAAAAATTTGTTTATTCCTGTCAAACGACGATTTCCCATTCTAAAATTGACTCAAGTGACACAGCTTAACTAAGATGGCAGTGGCACTGAGTTATTAATTTAGTGAAAATGGCAATTTTGCTATTCTGAATTTGACGTTTTTCAGGATTTTCTAACTAAATCTGACTATTTATAATCGCGATTAAAAAGGTGTGGAATAAAATTAGTTGTCATGAACTAAAATTCACACCAATAACTTTAGGTGCAAAAAGGTACTGTACGAGGGCTGCACTAAAAGTATCGGGAATGAAATATTTCCACTGTTCCTGTCATATTAAAATCTTTTTAATTGAAAACTCCTTGGTTTTAAAAATCGAATACCATTTATTTATTTTAAAAAAGATTCTCGGTCTTGTCACAAGGTTTTGTCAAACTTGTTTAGTCGTTGAGAAAATGGAATTGACTCGAGAAAATTCAAGAGCGATGATTTATTATGACTTTCGAAGTGGTTTAACACAAAAACAGTGTGTTGACCGGATGATTTCTGCATTTGGTGATGAAGCCCCATCCAAAAACACAATTTATCGCTGGTTTGCTGAATTTCAACGTGGACGTGTCAAGCTCAGTGATGATCCCCGTCAAGGTCGTCCAATAACTGCAGTCACCCAAGAAAACGTTGATGCTGTGCGTAAGCTGATTGAGGAAGATCGACATGTGACATACCGCGAAATTCAGGCAACTTTAAGACATTGGCATGAGTCAAATACAAATAATCTTGCATGAACAATTAGGTGTAAAAAAGTTTTTTTCCCGATGGATACCGAATTCGCTCTGTGAAGAGCAAAAAGCGGCTCGCGTTACTTGGTGCGTCAGAACTCTCGAAAGATTCCACGCAGGATCCTCAAATGCTGTATACAACATCGTATCAGGTGACGAATCCTGGATATATGCGTACGAACCCGAAACAAAAAACCAGTAACGAGTTTGGGTGTTCGAAAATGAGTTAAAGCCAACAAAAATTGTTCGTTCACGGAGTGTTGCAAAAAAAAAATGGTGGCCACGTTTGTCTCCAAAACCGGCCATGTTACGACTATTCCTCTTGAGGGACAAAGAACGGTTAATGCAGAATGGTATGCTAGCATTTGTTTGCCACAGGTCGTTTCTGAACTCCGTAAAGAGAACTGCAACCGCCGCATCATCCTCCATCACGACAATGCGAGTTCTCACACCGCGCACAGAACAAAAGAGTTTTTAGAGCAAGAAAACATAGAATTATTAGACCATCCGCCGTATAGCCCCGACCTAAGCCCTAATGATTTCTATACTTTCCCTAAAATAAAGAATAAATTGCGTGGACAGAGATTTTCATCACCTGAAGAAGCTGTGGACGCCTATAAAACGGCCATTTTGGTGACCCCAACTTCCGAATGGAATGGTTGCTTCAATGATTGGTTCCATCGTATGGAAAAATGTGTCAAATTTCGCGGAGAATACTTCGAAAAGCAATAAATACATTTTTAAATAGTAATGTTGTGTCTCTTCCTTGATTCCCGAAATTTTCAGTGCCGCCCTCGTATCTTTATTTTTCTTATCTTTTGCTTACATTTAAAAAATGGTGTCCTATTGCAAAAATAATGAAAATTTCGACCCCCTATAAAAATTATAAACCCCTAAAACTAAACATGTAGGTAATAATTTTTCATAATTTCCATATAAAAAGTGAGTAAGTCCCTTAGTCGCCTTTTACGACACCCACGGGAGGAAATGGGGTAGTGCTATTCTTTACGTCCGGCACCACACGGTTTATTTATGTTCACCACTAAATAGACGGGCTATCCAATATATTGAAGGACACAACATCAATTACGGGAGAGGATTGATTAATGTCAGGCTGATGATTGAATACAATGCTCTATTATTGAAACAATAACGATGTACAATTAATTTCATACGTGCAGTAAAGTACAAGGAAGAAACTGATGCGACGATACCAGTTATAAGACTTGTAATTAAAAAAACGTATCTTTATATGCAGACTTATATTTGAGACGTCGCTCCGTCTCCAAAACGAGATGTTCGCGAGACATCCGCCGCAGGCTCCCTCAATAGTATAATTTCCGCTTGCTGTTGCGACGGATTCTGATTACATTGAGATCGAGGGTTGATGAGCGACTTGATACTCTTGTATGTATTTGCACTTTGTCAAGTTCAGACGTTTTGTCGATAAGATACAAGATTCAAACGCTCTACCATAAAACGGGTACGAAACAAAGTAACCACTTCGTTAAATAGTTAGTCATAATACGAGGAAATTGCAATGAAAATAATCGTGCTCTCGAATACGTTGTGGTCTGTTACATGATTTATTTTCAACCATTACTACATGAAGGTAATAATGGGTTTTGCTTTTAACAGAAAATACTCTCTATTTTCTTTGAAAACAAGAGAGTTATGGAACTTTATGAAATGTCACACATTTTAACTTTCTACAACGCAAGTTCAATGTTCCAAATCACGTACCTATGTATTCTCACCAACATAGGTTTCGATTTACACCAAGTTGTAGTTTGTTTTCTTATATCTTGATAACCTGTCTACGCAGCTACGAGAGATTAAAAGTGAAAGCTTTAGACATAGGCATTTCCACTTTCACTGCCAAGGATAATTCTATTTATCAATAATCAATAATAATTATAATTTCGTTAATGTTCAAAATATGATATGAGGTTATTCGCGTGGCATGTAAAACATTCTAGCTCGTAAATATGTATGATGTCAGTCAATGACCGTATTAGCTACCGTTTCGTGCAAACACGTACAAACTGGGACACTGTTTGTGAACTGGAAATTGTTTTAACTTTAACATCAAATCTGTTTAGTTATTGCGTTCGAATATGGAAATTGATTTCAGCACCAGAATGTTCCAATTTATTTTGATTCGTTCTCTTACACTTCCAAACAGCGTATGAAATTGTTGTCACAACTATTTTAATGCAAATTAAATTCCCAAAATCATCTTCAGTTCATAGCTATTAAACCAGCAACATGTGGACACGTTAAATACATAGAAGCAAGTAATAAAGAAAACGCATTCTTTCTTGTACTGTACATCATAACTTTAATATGCAGTATTTTCTCTTAGACTGGTAATTCATCTCAAGAGGATAGTTATTTTATAAAATCTGTAGTATATTTTTTGACCTGGATTAGATTCTCAATAGATTTTGTTTGTGATATATTGCTATGGAAAGTGAGGCATAGTTTTACGATAGCATCTCTTCATCCATGCAGTTCGGTTAATTTGCAGTTGATTGGTATTCCATTCCAGCAGTCCCTAAAAACGTCGTTTTCAGAAACGGGTTACCAAATAGACCACTACAGTGACAAGCTTCAAATGAATTCCCACCATACTTGGCTAGCGAACTATTGGCCTCTCTTTCAGGTTTCCCTCATTTTGTCGTAAGTCAATACAAAGAACGATACGGAGGGTTAGTTGATAGCAGTGCTGACAGTGTGTATTTGCAACATACCAGTGTCTTCATGAGTGCAGACAGTTCTTTGGTGACGACAGCGAACTTGAAGAATGCGGCGCCGATGTCTGGCTCCGAGTCTTTGCTGAGGGCGTTCCCTCCCAGACGCTCCAGCGCCCGGGAGAGGTACATCTCGTTGTCCACGTGAGCTAAATACAAAAACTGAGGATTAGGGCGTGTAATGTAAACTCTACCAGAATAAATCAGTATGCCAAACGATATTATAAACAATATATTGTTGTACTAGGTGTACGATTTCAATATTACAAAAACAATCTGTCAATATTGTTATAGGTAATTGGATAAAAAATCACAATGAGCCAAATGAGTCTGACTCAAATCAAGCAGACGGTGAACAAAGGATGAGGATAAAGAATAAAATGTAACCAGTATAATTAATTAATTGCACAACGCCAGCACAATTTTCTTCCAATGAAAAATTCTGTTTCACAAAGTTTCTAGGTTGTTCGACAAAGACTCGTTTTATCTTCCTTGAGCCGACGGACATTTAATTAGTTTCCCTGTCGGATTTACTCGGTCGCTATAAAGAGAAGCTCCAGTAAAGTTAGCTCCGCTTAACTGCAGCTTATTACTCGTCCACTGCCGTAAGTGCTAAGTATTTAATTGCAAGACTTTTATATGATCAACAAACCTTGGAACAACTGTATTTAAATACGGTTCGTTCTAAGGTGAATATTTCCCAGAAGCCGCTCAATAAGTGCTCCATAAATTAAAAAAAATAAGGGGATGCCGTTATTTCGAAATGGATTCTCGGGAATGGAATATGGCAACAAATCATGGGTCCAGTTAAAAATAAACATAAAACAAAGGTGGCGAACTGATGAGTCTTGGAGATCCGTGTCGCGGCCCACATTTGCCTAGCTCAATCCCACCGACGCTTTTTGAATATTAAATGGCAAAGCATAGACCTCACGCCATTCAATTTCTCCGTGGAGCTCTTCTTTAACCTTCCACTTAATATGAGGTTTACATAGCCCCGGGCCGGGTTTTCGTCAAACTGGTCCCCCAAATTGCCAATAACAAGGGATTTTAACATAAAACGAAAGTGATGTCGTGACTTGTAACAGTAAAATATAATTGCAAGTAGGTGAATGTGAAATAATTGAAATTGTAAAGACTAACACTAGTATTGGATAGACGGACAATGCAACAAAGTTCCTAAAAACTGTGGAAACTTGGAAAGTAAGCATCAAAATGCTGACCAAAACACAAACGCCTGTGAATAGTTGGATACGTTCCAAGAACACGTCCTTCCATCCATTAAGGTTTTACAATAAGTAGGTGCCTACTTGGAACTGTGAACATAGAGTAGGTATTAGCACAGATTAATATTAGTATCTGCCTTTTTCGTTGTTCCGAGAAATAAAGGCTCCTACAAACAGGTGTGACACGCGACGCGGCACAAAGACACTGCGTGTCGCGCGACGAGCGGTGACTTTCTGTCGCGTCGCATGTCGTGCCTGTTTGTAGGAGTCATCATAATATACTATAATACTATAGATAGAATATATTATAGAGATGACCTGTTCTGAGTACCTGACAGAAAGGTGGGAAGATAATATTATTTCGATATAATAGTCTATAAGCTGTTTTCAAGAGTCATTACGAACCGTCTCGCACGCAGGTTTGACGACTTCCAGCCTCCCGAACAAGCCGGATTCCGTAAAGGCTTTAGCACCGTAGACCACATGAATACGCTGCGGCAGATTATACAGAAGACCGAGGAGTATAACCTGCCTCTCTGCTTAGCGTTTGTGGACTACGAGAAAGCCTGGAAGAGACATGGGCTGTACTGCAGTCTCTTCAACGGTGCCAGATCGACTATCGGTACATCGAGGTGCTGAAATGTCTGTACAAAAACGCCACAATGTCAGTCCGACTCCAGGACCAAACCTCGAAACCTATCCTTCTGCAGCGAGGTGAGAGACAGGGCGATGTTATCTCTCCGAAACTGTTCACCGCTGCACTGGAGGATGTCTTCAAGGTTTTGGTCAACATCAATGGCGAGTACATCACTCACCTTCGGTTTGCCGACGATAAAGTTCTCATGGCTGAGACTATGGAAGACCTCAGTACAATGCTCGATGACCTCAGTAGAGCTTTCGAAAGAGTGGGTCTTAGAATGAACATGGACAAGACAAATTTCATGTCAAATGCCCATGTAACACCCACTCTCATAAATATCGGAGACGCTACACTCGAAGTTGTTGACGAGTATGTTTACCTAGAACCGACATAGCTCGAAGAATTGCCAAACTTAAGTAGCAATGGGCAGGGCACATTGCGCGCAGAACAGATGGCCTTGGGGCCTTGGGGTTCTGGAGTGGCGACCGCGTACCGGAAGACGTAGCGTTGGAAGGCCTCCCACAAGGTGGACCGATGACCTTATGAAAGCCGCAGGAATCCGCTGGATGCGGGAAGCACAAAACCGGTCGAGGTGGCGGTGCTTGGGGGAGGCCTATGTCCAGCAGTGGACGTCTTTCGGCTGAAATGATGATGATAATGATGATAATAATAATAAGACAGGATTATTGGAAATCTCTAAATATCCCTATATAGATGTTTTTTTTTTTTATATAAAAAAAACACGCATTCTTCCCATAGGGGTAGGCAGAAACTATAGACCGCCACCTGCTACGCTCCTCCAAAAATGTGTATTTGGACTTTTGGTTAAAAACTACGAAACAGGTGTTTCAGGATTTTTGAAAATTCTACCCCTACAAGGGGAAGTCAGAAATATACACGGACCAAGTCGCTGGCAAAGTGCTAGCCTTCCCTAAACCTAAACACTGCATCATTGTGTAGGAATGTTGGTGTTTTTGATTTGTTGTTTTTGCGAGCGCGTGCTCGCGGAGCGCACGACCTTGCCAGCTGCGCCAGCGCACAATCCGAACTCGCACGACCAGTTCCGAGCGTTTGGCTTGACGCGGCTCGCGGCACAGGCGCTAAACGCAACCACAATAAACAAACCCTAGCACGCGATGGAATTGTACTCAATAAACCTGTACTTACAACTTAGAAAAAACTATAACGTACTACCTATTTATAAAACGCGGCAGCGGCTGCGTGTAAAGAATAGAGCAGTCGAGCACTTAAGTGGATTTAATCTCATTCAGGTTATTTAAACAGAGCTGCGTCGAAAAACTGCACTAAAATTTGACGTCCTAGCTGTGACTTATGTGTGAGTAAAGAAGATTTATCTTATCATACAGAGTGGAGTAAATACAGCTTTAAATTGAAGAAATACTGCATCGTGTGGAATGGAAATGTTGACGTTGACGTTGCAGTCGCGAAATAGCTAGCGCGTGCGCTAACTCCCATATAAATCACGATTCACACTACTCTCGTTATATCAGAAAGCTAGAGCAGGTGCGAGTTGCTCACCCATGGTTTATCTCGATTTCAAAACAATAATCTAATATGTTCAGATACACCGTAGCCAGCGAAACCAGACGTTCGACCTACTTTCCTTGACAAGTCGCACATGAAGGGAAATTCATTCGTGACCGGCCACCGCGACTCGAATCGCTTTATATTTCAATTTGTATTTGTTAAAATGCAGAAACCGTACTTGGAGAGATAAAAGGAGAATTAAAATTATTTACATCTTAAACAACCCAAGTCTTTTCATTCAATGGAAATACTGGTTCTGCTCTTTCATAAATTGTAAACTTAGTTAAATCGTGAATTGCTGTGGTTATTAAAATCTGCTTACTACTTTGCTCAGTTCCACTCAGTTCAGTTCAGTTGGACAATTTTGCAGACATTTCAATATTTTTAAGCGGCGCTCTTTTTATCGTTTGTTTGCTTGGCAGTCATTTATAACGGAAATAAAAGAAATTCGTAGTAAAAGGAAGGAAAGGAACATTATAAATCGATCCGAAATTATATAACAAGTGAATGGTAGTGTTTACAAATAATGCATTAATGTCTGTCTGCAAGCACTATTTGTTGCGATATTTAGGTCATTCTAGTTCAGCGGGTTGAACGGCCTTTCGTCCTAGCAAGCCGGTTCTGTGCTCGGCCTAAGCTATGCATTAGTAGTTTCTATAGTTTTGAATATTGAGTACCTACCTACCTACCTAGTACCCTTTGCACTTTTATTGTCTCCAACGTGCCAAAGTGGCATAATTTCACGAATCGCAAAAGTAATTCAGCTCCAAACAGTACCTACCTGCATCTTAACAAAATCTTTAAATAACATGTTTTCCACTGAAAGGTTCTTTATCATAATGGTTTATTCTGTCAAAGTAATGAGTAGATAGGTACCAACATCCATTTCATTACCTCAAGCAGCGAAGACACCTTACCTTATTGATTTTTGCTCTCCGACACTCCTCCCTAGAGACGAGTTTCATTTTCAAGTATCAAAATGGAATTTATTTTTAAAGTTACCGAACATGCATTGGATATCTCAGCTATTCCAGTCTGCTATTCATACCGTATACTTCCTCTTATTTCTATTTTTAATCGAGTCTCGTTCTCGTGTCGCCTGTAAAACGCGCCACTAGAGACGGGAATACAAATAAACCCGTCAGAAGTATATTGTCCGGATGCCGTCTGTTCCGGACTAAAAGGAGGACTAGAGAGGACATTATTGGCTTTTATTTTTTCTAACATAACATCACGCCTGTATTCCCCGAAAGGTTAGGTAGAGGTGTACATAATATATGACACCCACATTTCGCCAATTATGTTTAAGGCGGAAGCGTGAGGGTAGCCAGCGAAATTCAAAATTTCTTACGTTTTTTGCAATTTGCAGGTCAATATAATGTTGTATGTTGATCTAAATATGATTCGCGGTCCTATTAAACATCACTACATATTATAAAACAAAGTCCTCCGCCGCGTCTGTCTGTCTGTCTGTCTGTCTGTCTGTCTGTCTGTTCGCGATAAACTCAAATACTGCTGCACCGATTCTCATGCTGTTTTCACCAATGGATAGCTTGGTTCTCGAGGAAGGTTTTAGTATATAATTTGTTATGTTTTTGTATTCATTTTTGTATGAATTAACGATATTTGTTGGAGGTGTCGGAAAAAAATAAGCCGTCTGGGAGCTTTCAACGAAAACGCTGTCTAAACCCTTTGAGATATAACAAAATAATGTATGGTGGAATTATGTATCTTATAAAGGTCTTCAAAAAAGTCCGCGATGGCATATGTCTATCTCTTAAGGATAACATACTATATCCATTTTATTGTCTTTTTGTAGGTATTTGTTTGCCGAATTTCACTCTTGGAAATACGATTACGACAACAATACGCTATAATATCAGTAGCTATTAGCCAAATTATGTTTGTAGATAAATAATCTAGCTACTTACGTGTATTTCAAACAGTATACAAGAATATTTATCATAAAAACATTACTAAACACGGCGGCAAAATTTGTGCATTCCAAAACTTTCGTTACTTTTTCACTGACATATTTATCACTTTTCGATAAACTAACACTCAATACGAAATCTACACTTATTTCTCAGTAATTCTGTATAAGATTCTTCTAAGATTAAACCGTTTTCTCATTGAATCCATTACTTTACGCACGTATAACCTTGATGAATGTTTACATTAAGTATCGCGTCACACCGCCACACGACCACAGAGTATAGACGTATTTTGTTTTCTTTTTTCGTTCGTTTAGTGGTGTTCCCGCTAAAATGTCAACCGGTCAAGTATTAGTCGATTAATCGAATTCTACATCCAGATCGTGTTACAAGTACAAAATAAATGTCAAATATTTCGTCTAATTGCGAACGTGACCCTGAGAAAAGTTATGCACCAATGGTGTTCATTAGACATTTCGAGCGTTTTCTCAGGACAAACGGTGTACCATGCGACATTTCGGAAGATTTCGTTTTGTTTTTACATCGTTGGTACTTACGTGAATTATTCTAAAATTATTATTTGTGTCGCAATTTTATTTCGTGTTGTATTTGGTACAATTGATTGCTTTAAGAATTTGAGTGAAATTTCGTATTTTGATTTTGTGTTTGTTATCTTTAGGCAAAGACTCATTCACGTTCAGAACATAAGTACTTTTACTATATTAAATCATTTGTTTCGGTTTCTATTCACATAGTGTTCATGAAGAAACCATAAAACCATAGTTATTATTGTGAAATGTTAAAAGTTTGATGTCAAGCTTGATAGATGGCGTTGACGTCGAAATAGATCTCGCTATGGTTTCGTTACCGCGATTTGGTTGGGGTCTCGCAATTTTAATTAAATATACCAGCTTAGATCAGTACACAATTGTGGTTTTATTTTCAACCCTATTAGTGTGCACATTAGTTCGATAGTTCAACTCATTACCAGCTCGGTAATAAACACATAGTGAGTCACATTAAAATTAATATTAAGTTAGAATTTTGAGATATAGCCTGGGATATGGAGAGGATAGTACATAGGGTACTTTTTTATGCGATAACCGACATCCACGCGGGCGAAGCCGCGGGCAAAAGCTAGTTTATTTATAGAATTATAATCATAAAATTCATAGATACCTACAACTCTTTCTTATAATCCTATTGCATGACAATTTCATGAAATCATGACATTTGGAGTTGTATTGCTGGTTCTAATGAATATAATTATGTAAAGCCATATTTGTTATGGTCGCTAATGATATTTTAATCAACATACAACCTAGCTGACACTGACCAGCAAATTGCAAAAACCTAAGAAAATTTGAATTTCGCGGGGTACCTTATTACATCCCCCTTAAGGCTTTTCTATTAGGCTAAAAAAGTAGAAGAGTATTTCTCATTTCGCATGCCCGTGAAGATACTGGGACTTTTAAAATTCGCATCACTTTTACAAACAATTAAATAGTATTAGTTGCGGCAAATAAAACTAGAGCGAAATTAAATTGAACAGAAAACCAATACACGTCCGAGTTTCCTTTTGTTTCTTTTGGCAGAGACTTGGGGCGAAATTTGTTTACTTAGGTGTTTAACAACGGTACTGGTACTACTCACCATTTCCAGAGTTATGTATTGCCTTTATCGCCTTTTTCAACTTCGTTAGGCCATCTCGGTCGAAATCCAACGTCTGAAACAAGATAAAGAAAACGTCAAACATGCTCCTGTGATGTCAATATGGCGGTGAAATTTTTGAATCCAAATATTTTTATCGGCAGAAACGTCCGTTGGGATTGCGATTGCGACATTGGATTCGCTTAAAACTTTTTTACGTGGACAAGCTGTCACCGGCATACAGACTCGTTTAATACAATAGGAGCCACGAGCCATTCAACTCAGTTTGCGAGCACAGGGAACATCTGTCGTCCCAGCCGGCGATTTATCAATGGCCCCCCTGAATTAAGCAATCGGCCCGTACAAAAATAAAACTCGCAACGATTCGGTGCACCTTGACTTCTGTTTGGCTCAAGTTCTCTGCAGCTCATTTGCAGTCGGCCTAAGCGAACTCTGATTAATGTTACACTGCGTTAAGGAAACATTATCCAATTTTATGTCAACCTTTAAAATAAATGTAAATAAAACCAAAACCAATCTGTTTTTTATAATACCAAAAGGAATGCGAGTCGAGCGAGACGGTATTATCATTTAAGGCTCGTACAGACCCGCGCGACAGGCACCGACAAAGAAATTGTGCTACTAGTGTCGCGTCGCGCCCGCGATATCGCACGAGTTTGTACGAGCCTTGAAATAAATAACCCAAGTAAATACGTAGGTAATTCGTCAACTCGTCCTTTAATTTGAATAATGTAATGAGGTGGTAACTGCTATAGTGAAACCGATCTTGCAACCCTTGTAGTTAAGTTATTATAGCGCTAAGCGTGGCGTGACGAAGTAAACTAACCCGCCCGCAAACATTACCCTGGAAATGACGTTGTTAAAAAAATGTTCACTGAAATTACCAACTTTGTGCTAAGCACTAGCAATGCGGTTTTATAATTTATTTCCGTATAATTTTTTGAGTATACAAGAGGTGAATATAAATGTCACCTTTGGCATAAAAGCAGAGGTAAAAAGCTATTACAATATCATCTTCCACGATGTCCACAAACGTGCATCATCTATTAGCAGTCCACTGCTGGACATAGGCCTCTTCAATTGCCGGCCCATTGCCATTTCAGCTTGCTTATTCTGTGAGCTATGTCGACAACTTTGGTTCTCTGCCGGATCACCTCGTTACGGATTCGTTCTCTCAGAGAAACTCCATATCTAGCATAGCCCTTTCCATAGCTCGCTGAGCGACCTTGAATTTATGGACCAGCCGTACCGTGAGTGTTCGCGTTTTGGCTCCGTAAGTCATAACAACACGCAGACGCTCTTTAAGATCTGTGGAATACGCGACGAGAAGACTCAACGAACGTCCATAACATCACTCAACTTGCATAATTCGCATTTGTCCAAACATAAAGATGATAAGTCCGAGATAACAGAACACAATGAGAATATTCGCTTTCTTGCTCGTGACCACCGACGCATAAAAAGTTGCGTAAACCACGCCATTAGACGCACAAAACAAACGTAATCTCCATTACGATAATAACGAATTATAAAGGCTCTAAACTGCATTGTCACAAATTATCTACTGAACACTATTATTGATCGAAGACTGAACAGCAATGTTCATATCAATTACGTCACGTATTGTGCCTTTTTCTTTACCTTGCAGACAAGTTAGTCTTGCATAGCAACGATTTGAGGCTCCTGCATTATATTAACGTACAAGATAGATAGCATCTAAAATGGCAGCGAGGCTTGTATACTTAACATATCACGACATAGTATTTATGTAAAAGTATTTTTAAACTACATGCTTTTGTTCCCCGCCTACCAGCTGCAAGCATTTTACTAACCTACTTCCTTCACTCAAACTGTACATTTTTAATAGTGTTGCAGAAGAAATTGTTTGAAGAAAGAAACGCCAATAGCAGTCCAGTACCTGAGTCATATAAAGCACAAATCATATTACATTTAATCTATTGACCCACGCTAAAAGGCTGCTATTGACGGAAACTAAACGACCTTCACGCACAGGTATAATCGGCCTTACACATTGCGTCGTCAGGCCTTTTCAAAACGGGCCAAGAGAGCTAATCCTATCAACCATTTTACTGAAACGTTTAGCATACATGAACAATGTAGCCGGGAATAGAGCCAGGCCACGCTAACAATAGTTGTTGTTCAAGCCATAGATAAACGCCCCCTTTGTTCTGTCTTCTAACGGATCGAACTATCACCTCTCAGTTCTGCACGCTTAACGCTCTGCATAGGGTATCTCAAAATGGGTCACGTCTCTTCACTGCGCACTGCTGCTCTTTGCCGACTGTTTATTACCAGCTATTCTGTTAGAATCAAACACCTAATTCTATAAATCAGATGTTTATCGAAATTGGCTTTCACCCATAAAATTGGATTCTCCCAGTTGTAAACACCCTTGTTTTAGTAACTGAAGGGTTAACAAGGTGTAACATTTCCGAAATTTATTGAGCAATAAAATGAACAGCCGTTCAAGATAGGTCGAGTAATTAAAACGTCAGTCGCATCTGTATAGAGTTGTGATTGTAATAGCAGAACTGAGATTGCTATAGCACAAAGCGTAGGTTTTCAGCACAATGATGGTCGAAGTGACTCATTATCTGTGTTGTTACTTATTGAATGTTTTATAACCAGTAACCACAAATTATGCGTCACGTATGAATGTTTCTTTAAGAAATTTTTTTTTGCATCGCCAAGTATTGTATCTTTAACTCCAATACCCAGTAAGATAACTTCTTGAATTTGAATGGACGTGGTAACAACAGCGGCAATTATACGGTCAGGCAAACTCATGGTATATTTCGAGGAGAAAAACACTCGTTAGAATCGTCAGCTGCAAAAGGGTCGCCCATGGTAAGTGGGTTCCTACAGCGAAAGCGGTTGATGTTTTAAAACCAAATCACCGAACAATATTGGATTTGAAGAGTTATTCTAAATCGAGGAACTCAGGATCTATTTTGTGCTAGTACCAGTTGTACCAAAGCTCTCTCCGGATAAAAAAATTCTCTAATAAAATGTCCCAAGGAGATCTGCGAATCAGTCGAGTTTTCCGAATTAGAATTAAAAAAAATATATTTTGAATATAGAAATGGTGGTAATTAATAGCATAGCATCTCGTCTACATGAACAGCTACAAACTATTGTTTATTATTGCAGGTAAGCATTGTGAGGAAGTATAATTTGTGGTTACTGGTTACCCAGTAACCACAAATTATGCGTCACGTATGAATGTTTCTTTAAGATATTTTTTTTTTTGCATTGCCTAGTATTGTATCTTAAACTCCAATACCCAGTAAGATAACTTCTTGAATTTGAATAGACGTGGTAACAACAGCGGCAATTATACGGTCAGGCAAACTCATGGTATATTTCGAGGAGAAAAACACTCGTTAGAATCGTCAGCTGCAAAAAGGTCGCCCATGGTAAGTGGGTTCCTACAGCGAAAGCGGTTGACCTTGCGTATTTATCCTCAGGCTGACACTGAATGATCGAGAAGATTTGCTCAAATTTAAGCAATTTATGGTCGAATTCTGAAAGTAGAATCTGTGCCATCGTCATTTAACGTGTAATAAATATTGCGTTTAATACGATTCCGAATTTAGCAAGGGCGTCCACTAGCGCCACTCCTTTAAAAAAATATTATCTCATGACTGAGAAGGAATTAATCTCTCTCTTAATCCCCGAAGATACGATTGCCCTATAAACAATGAATACAGGTAGAACATAAACATTAAGATACATTTTAAAATGTTTATAAATAACGTGATGTTTTAAAACCAAATCACCGAACAATATTGGATTTGAAGAGTTATTCTAAATCGAGGAACTCAGGATCTATTTTGCGCTAGCACCAGTTGTACCAAAGCCCTCTCCGGATAAAAACTTTCTCTAGAAAAATGTCCCAAGGAGATCTGTGAATCAGTCGAGTTTTCCGATTTAGAATTAAAAAAAAAATATTTTGAATATAACGATGGTGGTAAGTAATAGCATAGCATCTCGTCTACATGAACAGCTACAAACTATTGTTTATTATTGCAGGTAAGCATTGTGAGGAAGTCGAAAACATTTTCACACCGACTTAGTATTAGGATCCTGTTTACGCTATCGGATTTCCAAAACATTAACACTGATCTTTAAACGTGTTCGTTTATCCAGGGATGTTGTTTGTAAACATGTTGAGTTTGATTCTAATCTAATTAACACATTAACATGTTGGGCGCCACTTACGCTCCATTTACTGATGAACCCATTATATTTTCGGTAAAAAGGTCAGGTCAGTTGAATATAACAATAACTGAGGAGTAAATCCCAAATAAATAACAAAGAATAACTTAATTCATAAGTTACAAGAAATAATAAAAAGTATTTATTGTTAAACTTATTCAAGTATACAGCAGAAGTTTCGTTGCCAAAGGCAGCAGGTGTAAGTTCAACTTTGGCACTGGCACAGGCTTTATCTGCACATTTATTATGAGGCAAGTGAGCTATGAAAAGTATTGCAAGGAAAAGAATATATCATTGACTACATCTAAATTCGACAGATGCAATACAAGTGTTAATCTAGATAGAGGCACAGTACGAGGAGCAGTGAACCTGTTCGTCAGTGGGTCAAAAATAGTCTCAGGCACATCTCAGTTCACATCACATTACTTTTTATAAGTATTATGCGCTGCATTGAGATCTTTTACTCATTCTTGACTGTGACTTTCATGCTAATTAATTATCTAACCACTTTATTATTTAAACAAACATCATTTAGTCCGTTACGTAGTGTTTAAATCCTTTTGTGATCTGACAAACTGAAACATTGTTGGATTTTTTGTAGCACACAAATCTGATAGTTCATTATCATTCATCATTTAAGCCGAAAGACGTCCACTGCTGGACATAAGCCTCTCCCAACTGGGGGGGTTTGCCATAATCGCCACGCTTGGCAGGCCTGGGTTGGCGATCACAGTATGGTGTTAAAAAAATGCATAGGGAACGCTGCTGCTCATTCTCTAGTAAGTCCCTTAGTCGCCTTTTACGACACCCACGGGAGGAAACGGGGTCGTGCTATTCTTTACGTAATCTGATAGTTATTTTGTGGGTTTTGTATTATACTAGCTTTTGCCCGCGGCTCCGCCCGCGTAGATGTCGGTTATCGCGTAAAAAGTAGTCTCCTTCTCCATATCCCAGGCTATATCTCTGCCACATTTCATGACGATCGGTTCAGCGGTTTAGGCGTGAAAATGTAACATACAGACAGACAGACCGAGTTACTTTCACATTTATAACATTAGGATGAATTTTTATTTTCAATGCATCCGGATAATAATAAAATTGTTTAATTTTATTATTATCCGGAACATTACTTTACCCTAGGCAAACTGAGCTCTGGCATCTCTTTAGCGAATTTAGTCAATTATTTGCATTCAGACGTATGCTCATCCGTAGATTCTTAAGTACAGACATTAAATATATAATTATATACATTGTATATTGATTACAGCAATCGATCATAAACAAAATTTCAGTGTAATAGTACACCCACACTCATTTAAAGAGAAAGTTCGTTACAAAATGTACCAACACGGCGAGTAACCACAAGCAGGTACTTTCGCTTTATCACATCTGATCAAGGAACATCACATGTTATTTTACTGTTCGATAGGCACGATTATTTTACATTTTAAGTACGAATGAATGCCCTCGCCTCTCGGCTACTGTATTTTATTTATTATGAAACAATGAAAGTTGATGCTGGTTATGCTAAAGAAATAAGACTAGAATTAATTAACTATTCATGTAATTTTTGACGTTCAAAAGTGCATCTTCGTGCCTATTTGAAATAAATTATTTGACTTTGACTTTGACTTTTGAAGAATTAATAAATTCAGAGATGATAACCGAGGACGTTTCTCAACTCAAATCCAAATAATATGGTAAAAACATTGCTCCGCAGGCTCTACGCATACATTACAATCTTCATGATAGTCATAAAGGAAATGAGAAAGCCGAGTCGACGACATATCGTCGACCGTAGGTTCAATTGAGGTAAGGGACAAAATACGATTTTTCAGGAGAGACCGACAAAGTTTTTTTTCGGACTAAATCGCCCATAACTTTTTTGTTATTAACCTTTTTCGGATCTGATTTCGCACATAATATTTTATTTTAGTGCTCTATCTACCTGTGTAAAATTTATTTAAATAAGTTATCTATTTAAGAAAATAGATGTCCCTTACACCAACGTATTTTGTTAGTAATGTCCCTTACTGATCAAGTATCTTGTAGTCCCGTCCCTTACATTAAATTGACCTCTACGTTGGATCAAAAATTGTGGAAAAAATGTGAAAAGATAGTGTAAATCAATTGTTGAAAAAATTTATGAAAAGAAATACAGTGTAAAGAGATTGTTGACAGAAAATTAAGTACACACTTTTGGCGTACGGATATCTTAAATTTGGAAATCGTTACCTACCTTACCTTATCTTACCTTATTTGATTCGATTGGCGGCGGTAAATACACCATTTCAAGTTGCTATATTGCATAGTTTTTCAGATACATTGTTATAATGGGGCTGATTCGAAATTTGGATCCAAAAAATCAGTAGGGTAAGGGACATTTTTCTTAAGCTAGAATTTTTTCATATACACCATTCGAAAGAGCGAAAAATTCTGAACAAAACTGTATACTTAGCTCATTTTGGGTATTTTGTCCCTTACGTCAATTGAACCTACGGTCGACGATATTATGTACTTACTCTAATATGCCGCGTCAGTCTATCTGCAGCGTACAATCAAGCTGAATGGATTCTCGATGTCAAAATTAAAACCTTTATGAAAGGTAAACATAAATTCTGCAGACTAACTTCCGATTAACTTCGAAGCAAGAAAATGCACAGAAGTTTTATCATCTTCATTGTTTTTGTCTTTTAAATTAGTTCGTGAAAGAGACGTAGAAAAATGTTAATGTCTTGAACAATAACGTACTCAAATTGGTTTCCCCTAATTTTTTTTGCCTGTTTTTCTTAAACATTTCTAATTCCATGTCGACGGATGTGAATAGAAAATGTTTTTGTTTATCGTTTTCTGTGTATCCTTCTTAATGGGCGTTTACGGGCTATTCGTACTGTATTGCATTGAATAGGTGCTTATTGTGACTAGTGTGAGGTAAACGAACTTCGATGTTCCATAAGTAATCATGATTGTCCTCTTTCATTATTTTATTCTGTTTTATTGTTTTTTGCCGTTGTGGAACTCCCAATAGAGTTAAGCCTGATATTCCGGAAAATAATATGTATTATTCCAAAGCGAAAACAAGATAACATAAATTACTTGAATACGAAAGAAGTAACAAGTTCTGATTTTATTGCATGCGCAAGCAACGATCAATCATTATTCATTACAAAAACAGGCACCGATAAAGAACCGATTGAACACAACACAGCAAAGGTATTATTTTAAGTACAATATTTGGCTGGAATGTCTTGACAACAATATGAAAATATGTGCCAAATATGTTTAGATTGAACACATGTATGTTGTACCTAAAACTCGGCTCAAGAAAATAGGTGGTTCGTTCAGATGTCAATGTATACGCTTTTATAATAAACTTCCAAGCCACGTTCAAGATCTAAGCATTAATAAATTCAAATCATTCATTAAACGTAAGTTGTGCCAGAAAGCCTTTTATACCATTAAAGATTATATTGAGGACAAAAAGGCTTGGGATTGAGCTGCTCCAAATTTTACATATTGAAACTTTTTTTATTGTGATTGCTTTATACACATTGACATGAATATTTCCTTGTGAAGTATAATATTATTATTTTAATTATTGTGAATGTGAAGACTATGTGGGTCTTTATTTTTATTTTTTTCTTCTCAGTATTTTTTTTTTCTGATCATGGTATGGCAGTTTGAGTAATTTATGCGGCCTGCCCAAATGTCCTTTCTTTGGTATTGTTCGTCGAATCGTTGAGCTCCTTATGTTCTGAGTTGAGCTGCACGATTACTGACAAATGCGTGCACTGAATGGATAGGTCCACTCAATCTGTGTGGTTCTTTCTTCAAAAGACCATTTCAGACACCAATCTACATGGTCTTCACATGATTTGACCAAGATTATGTCTGGACTTTAAAAGAGACTGTGATCTCTGAGTTTGTTTCGGTCTTTCTTCTCAGAGTAGTCAGATACGAAACGCCGACCTCATCTAGTTTTAAAATATGATTGACGTGTAAAAGTGTTTGTAAAAACCTACTTACAGAAATAAAATCATTTATCATTTATCATTGTTATATTAATATTAACAGAGGTACAAACTAGAGACAATGCAAAAAGCATTATTTTGCATTTGCTGTCTTTATTAATGTTCTTTCAGTCGTTAATTATCTTATCTCTAAAGGCTTCATTTCTGTGTTTTTACTTTTATGCTAATCAGTGATCAACTATTTCAATTTTTTTATTTGTGACAATTTTTCAAGTATGTTTCCATCACCAAAATATTTTGAAAGTTGTTAATATTTTAACCACGTTTTACAGTTTCTATGCTTGCCAACGCAGAGCATTTGATATTCAAAACGCTCTATACAAAATCTGAAATTAGTCCGCTCTTCAATGGCACCCCAGGCTGGTCTCTACACTCTCTACTAGTGCTTCCAAAATTACGGATTTGCTAATTACGTAACTAGTTACGCATTTTGATGCTTCAATTACGTAACTACGTAATTACGTACTTAACTGTTTTGATTTTTTAAAGCACGATAAATTCTGGGCTTATTACGTATTTTAGAAGTAAAAAATCAAACAACTTCAAATGAAAAAAATTATAATATTAAGGAATTAAAAGTAAATTACAGATTAAAATGATAATTTTAAAATTAAACTCAAAATCAAAATCGTCAATCAAATCAAAATGTAATATTTTGATTTGATTGACGATTTTGATTTTGACTAAACTCAATCAACAATTCAAACAAAACATGTACCACGCACAAATGGTTTAAAAGTAAGAAACAATATAAAATATGGTTATTTTTCCAATCTTTGTTCTTGATAATATGATCTCATAAATGATAACGAATGCAATGTTCTGTCACCAAGGGAACTTCTTAGTTTAGAACAAAGATAGCCGGCAGAAGAAAATGCCCGTTCTGCTTCAACACTAGTAGGCATTATACATAGTAAATAATTATAAGCTGCTGTTAGGAAAACTTCACGACCGCCGCCAGTGCTATCGTAGATACACATTTCAACTCTGATGATGGATTCAAGATCTGTGTTTACTCCAGATTTGTTTACTGTAGACATAGTTTTCTGTATTTATTTTTCTAGTTGCTGTGCAACAGTCAACTCGTCGCCACAACCATCATTAGCATCATTGTCATCTGCTTCGGAATCTAAACTCATTTGTGTACTTGTAGGCGGTGTAAATTTGAGCCTTTCTAATAAGTTTGCAACATATGTTCTAATATAATCCGACGTCGGTTTTGTAAAAGTTTCTGTTTCTTCGGTTTTATAATATTCTTCATTATTATGCAAATACTGCAAGACACCAGACACATTTGTTCGCCTTTCTTTTATTCTTTTTCTAAGGGATACAGCAAGCTTGTCACTGAGCCCATTGGACTGAGCATCAAGCTTATTTAACATAAACTGAAGCGCAGCATCTGCTGCTAACAAATTCGAGTCACGGCGACACAATGCCATCACTGTAGTTTTTATTATATCTAAACTATGATGAATGTTATGTAGATCTTGTATTTCTGTGTCTGTGAAACTTATATTTGATTTTAAGTCTAATAAAGCCTTAAATAAACTTGATTTCAATTTCAGAAATCGTCCAACCATATCTGATAAGCTGTTCCATCGCGTTTTGCAGTCTAGTATAAGATCGAGGCTTTTACCATGCTCTTGTAAAGAATATTTTTGCAACAAATCGGTCTTCAGTGGTGATTTTTTGAATGATTTAACAAGTTTTCTTACTTTTACTATAATATCTTTGTACAGAAACTCTGGTTCTAGAACTCTAGGTACTTCTATGAAAAGTCCGCCATCGTTTTCTTCAATTTCTTCAGTGTCAGTATCTGAAGCTTCATCTTCTAGTTCTGGTTCAGTAGTTGTACTTTTCCGTGTCTTATATAATACGTCCAGCACTGCAAGTTGTATTCCGTGAGCAAAACACAACTGATGGTGACCATCAAAATTTTTGCCCATTTTAACCATAACACTGGCTCCGTCCGTTGTGAATGCAATTATATCTTCAAGTTTCAAATAAAAGTCATTTAGATGATTTTCTAACAGTACAGTTCCAACGTGAGCTGGCATTGAACCCTTTATCCTTACTAGTCCTAAATTTTTATATTTAGCTGGTTCTAGGTCTTTATTATGAATATTTATATTCATATACCTCCGGTTCCGGGTAGAGGTCCATTCATCAAACGTTATAGTAAACCGTTTTTTTTGGGACTTCATATCTTTAAACTGATTTATTAATTGTTTTTTTATGGCACAACTCTGTTCCAGGACAATTTTGGTAATAGTTGAAGGAGATTTCGGTAGATCATAGCCAGATTTTTTGAAAACATACCTTAGATCTTCAGAAGTACAAAATTTGCTTAATGGGATGCCATCCAATGCTGCCATTCTAGTCACTATAACGTCCAAGGAATACTCAGTGGAAAAGTAATCCGTTAGTTTAGTTTTCTTCGATGGAGGTTCTAAACTTTTTCTTGCTTGAAAGCACGATGAAGTACTTGCCCTTTGCGCATCTTGCTCTTGTGACATCTCGTCAATATGTTTAGCACGCATATGTGTATGTAGTGCTCCAGTAGCACCACCAGGAGTCTTCAAAAATTTTTGACAATGTTTACATTGGACACTTTGCCCATTTTCAGCCCTCAAAAAGTGTTCCCATATAGCTGATTGTGTGCGTTTGTTCAAAAACTCCTTATAAATAGTCTTCTTTACTGCAGACCTAAAACAATATATAAATATTTCATAATTTAATAGTTAGGTAATACATATAAATAGCATCTATAGTTAGGCACTACACTTAAAACGGGATACATTTACATACGTACCGTGAACTCATAATCAATGTCTATTTGCACAGACATCTAACAAGCAACAATAAAATAAAATCGCACATATTTTTTTTTTTTTTTTAAACGTCGCACCACACTAGGAATTACTGCTGTATCGTGGGTGCACTCACAATCATGTAAACTAACATACACAAGACACCCAGACCCGGAACACCTATCTGTAGGTCATACAAATATTTGTTCCGTACGGGAATCGAACCCGTGACCCGCAGCGCAGCAGCCAATCACTCAACTACTGCGCCAACCGTGCCGTCAACAATATAAAATCAACTACTAAATTATATGTATAAACTCTCACACAATACCCTAGAAACAAAGTAAGTAGACAAGTAAAGTAATGTTAAAATAGGTACTTACATTTTCGTTGAAGTATCTCTACTCGTGTATGGTGATATCTACTTAGAAACTTGTAATGAAAAGCTTCTGAAAACCAAGCGTCAAACTTTGCGGCACATACACAAAATCACAAAAGTCAATAAAATAAGCTTAGACCAGGCAGGACAGTATCTCGCAGGTGTACGTAAGACGACTGAGTACCGAGTATTGAGATTGTTTCTAAATTCACGAAAGTAAAGAAAAATGTAGGGAGTTCCCTTAGCTTGCTCAATCCACAATATTAAACTTTATTATCTACGAGGTAGATCAAATACTTGCGAAACACTTATAAACTTTGATTGTGTTACGTACCGAACTATCCACAACCAACGGGGATTCCCTTCGTTTCCCGATTGGTCAACAATGAACTCTATTCTGTACGACTAAGAAATTAAATCTTGCGGACTCAAATTGGAAGTTATAAAATAAACCCCGGGAATTCGGGGGATACCCACAGAAAGGGTTTTGGTGTTGTCATAATGTAAGTCGTAGGTTAACTAAATTAAGGTAAATTGTAAATACACAGATAAACCCATGCCTTTTTCCCATGGAGTAGGCAGAAACTATAGAACTAAATAAATGGGTACCTAAATTAATTAATATTATCCTATAGTTACGTTATTACGGACTGCAGCTCTTCAGTTACGTATTTGTGAGATTTCTAAAATCTGTCCGTAATTACGTAATTGCGTAATTACGTAATTACGTAATGGAAGCCCTACTCTCTACTGAGTAGCTTGTTCATAACATATGGATACCTACTTATTCTACACAACTCTGGTAGAAGGGTTAAAAGCACTACCTTTTCATAGAGACTTTAAAGTATAGTAACCTGCCGTGCTCAAGTGCCCGTAACTCTATCGCAGAGGGCCTGAAGGGGGACGAGTCTAATGCATGCTGCTCTACCGGCATGCATAATCGTGTCTGCATTGCCGTGGATTAAACTACGCCATTATTGCTAGGAAAATACTACCTCGGCTATTGTTTATGAAGAAAATGTTCTCCGAATAGGTAGTCATAGGTACCGGTACGGTGTGACCGTGTTCTATGATATCACCATGAGTCAAATGAAGGACGAATTCATAAAATCCAAGTGATAATAAGCACGCAATGTCTATTAGAGAGAAAATTTCGGCGAAGAAGTCACTGAAAGTTGACTTTAGCATGACTAGCCACAATATATTATACACCGTGGCATTTTTAGTCGTCTTACAATCATTCATGTATAAAAATATTTTTTGGAACATTCGTTTTTTTTTTTTTTTTTTAATTAATTATGACGCATTACATAGTTTGAAACACCCTGTTACGAGTGCAGTCCGAGCCTTGTGTTACAAGGGCGCCGCGGAATGGAGCGGCAACATCGTTATCAGAGTTCATTCACCCTAACGCAAAAATGTGTTTCTTACTATTGCAACTTAAACTTAATCTAAATCCATTCTGCGGCGCCCTTGTATCACAAGGCTCGGCCTACACTCGTAACAGGGTGTTTTAAACTATGTCATGCGTCATAATTAATAAAAATAAAAATAAATAAAAATTCAAATGATAAAAAAAAAAAAAAAAAATTTTCATGAATGATATTGGATACATGAAGTCTTTGTAAGACGACTAAAATGCCACGGTGTATAACCATGTTTTACTAATTGATTAATAATTTATCGTTCATCAAAATAAGGACTCTTTCAACTCTTGTTATAAACAAACACCATACAGATGAGTCACACGTGATTTTTATCGCCTACCGCATCTGAGGTGCTTACTTAGCCGAAGTCTTCGCTATGCAACGCGAGATAGTGGCATTGATGATGACTCATTGGCTGTTGACCTTTTAAGGCCTATTCATACAACGCACTATATCGACGAAACCGATAGCACGGCGGTAAATATGTTAAAATTATTCATATTCATCTTGGGTTTTAGAAAAAAAAAAAAATAGCTTACTGCATTCCCGATATCTGACCCGTTTGACATTGTCCATAATATAGAGATAGAAAATGCACTACAGTTTTCCCGACAATTTTCCAAATTTTTCTTTCCGTAAAAACATGATTCGGACTATTCCGAACATTTTAAAACAAAAATTTGCCAAATCGATCTAGCCGTTCTGAAGTGATGCGCTTACCAACGAACAGCATTTCATTTTGATTATATATCACTATATCTTTGCTTATTTTATAATATATTGCTCGCTCGTTATCTCGTAAAAAAGTATCCTTGTCCTTCTCCATATCCTAGGCTATATCTCTGCCAAATTTCATAACGACGGTTCAGCAGTTTAGGCGTGAAAACGTAACTGACAGACAGACAGAGTTACTTTCACATTTATAATATTAGTATGGATAGATGTTAAATTATAGTACTTTAGGAAAGGACACATTTAATCGGTTTTGGAGTCCGTGGCATATTACTAACCTAAGTAAAACTAAATTCATCATATTGGTATTCTTCGTGCATTACAATGTACCTTCAGTATATTATGTACAGTGGTCGAAACTGTCAAATTTCTCCAAACGTTTTTAAACTTTAATATGTTGATGATTAAGTTTAAAATCGAAAGAGAAAATTTGACAGTTTCTGGTATTTTTGATGTGCTGGCCAACGTACATGGACCTATGTATATGTACTATGTAGGCTGAGTATGTAGGTAGGTCCTTTTCCATTGTCGGTTTCTTTTTTCTCGGAACTCACTGACTATCCGACAGTGAATAAGTACCGATTCGTTTATTCAATTTGTACCCAGTTCTTGCTGGCTATAAGCCAAACGTTTTAAACGCACGCAGTGAAATGGTATTTACGATGCTGAAATTACATAAATTTGTTGTTACTTTAAGACTAGTTTTTGTTTTATTTACTTTTAAAACAAAAACGTTACGTAATGTGTAATTTTAAACTGTTCTTTGCGTTGCCTAGTGAGAAAGTGTAAAATAATTTCGGATCTCCCCGTAATCGGCAGTTGTTAGTGGTCCTCGATTGCAGTGGGCTGGCCATAGACAATCATTTCCCAATCGTCTAAGTATCTAAGCGTCCCTGTCGTCAAAATGTCATCAGCATTCACTGTGTGTCATAAACTCGACACTTCTAAGCAGCAGATAATTCACTTTTGTCGTGTTTGTGGGCTACACCGTAATTTATCCCTCTGAACGGTCTTAAGGCTTCTACAAACATGCGCAACACGCGACGCGACAAAAAGGAACCGCTCGGCGCGCGACGAGCGGTGTTTTTGTGTCGCGTCGCGTGTCGGTCCAATAGCGCCACTCCTTTAAAAAAAATATTATCTCGTGACTGATTAGGAATTATGAAAAGGCTCAGGGACCTCGGTAGGTGTGTCTCGAATTTTCTTATACCTTTTATAACGTTTCATATTAGGACACGAAGCAACAAAATACGATCTAGAGGAATGTGGCCGTTTTTCTTTAGATCGAATTTTGTTGCTTCGTGTCTCAATATGAAACTTTATAAAAGGTATTAGAAAATTCTAGACACACTTACCGAGGTTGCTGATTGAGCCGTTTTTCATAATTCCTTCTCAGTCAGGAGAGAACATATTTTTAAAGGAGTTGTGCTAGTGGACCTGTGACTCCTGTGAGCGCCCTCATAGGCCTCTATTAGATTATCTGCTGCATACGACAGTGCAGCATGTGCAGATTGATATGCATAGGAGGCTTTTAATATAATCCTGCACTATTTCAGTCCTCTTCATCTATCGCGTAATTGTTGTAGTGTCCGTGGAGTTTCTTGCCCTTTCTTCTCCATAGGAACCTACTACGCTATGGAATGGGCAACTAGCTTCATATTTCTGACTGACCGACCCCTTGACAATTCAAAAGGTTCCTTTGGAGGTGGTATGAAGGTATTAGGGAATTAGTTTTGTTTGCATTTTTTTGTTTTTTGCTTATACATATAGTTTTCACTGTATTTGCTGGTATATTGGGCTTGTGCTAGCTGACATATGGCAAATAATTTAATTTACTGTTCTGTGTCTCGTAATATATACTATATACAAAATATATAAAATATTATACTATTCTATAATAGTATAATATTTTATAATAGTATACAATAGTATAGAATCAAGTTTATCTAATTGAACAGACAGATGTGCTGCTGGGGAGTTTGTTGCGCCATTTCTTCTTCCCAGCTAAAGCACTAGGTAGGAAGTGGTGAAGGGCGGGCGTTTTGGGGGACTGTCTTATGTAATTTTGATTTTCGAAAAGTAGTAGAGTTTCTCAACCTAATTGGAATAAAAGACTTTTGATTGATTGATTTGAAAAGTGCCTGTAATTGGTTTATTTGAAATTAATGCTTTGAGTTTGATAAATCTGGGTTTAATAAGACAGGGAAATTATTGGTATTTTAGTCTACTCTTGTTCCGAATCCATCAGCTTCTGGCTGCTGGTAGACAAGAATGAGTAATGGCACAAATAAAAATCTTAATTTCCATGTTAATTACTCGACTTTCCAATACAAGATGATTTTGAAATTGATAATTTCCTTTAACGCCTAGCGACCCAGTGACCTACGTTGGTTCGTAAAGCTACGAGTACCACCTTTCTATCCAAGTTTGTTTTACTTGTTGGCGGAAACGTGTTCCGATATAACGACCAGAGTGGTCAGTTACTCCGCTAACGCAGGAAATTGGAAACTGCCACTTGTATTTAGTTTGATAACAGAAAATAACTTGTATCCAGCTGCAATAGGGATGATGACTAAATACAAGTGTTTTAAATTTTTTACGTAAACAAAACATTACGGCGATACACTGAGTTCAACTGTTCAAATGTGGCATGACGTCACTTCTCAGTAGATTTTATACGTAGCTGAGACGTAACGAGCTAGCTAGCTTTCACTCCCCAAGTTTAATGTGTTTTATCTAAGTCATTTTTGATTAATATGATAAAGCAAAAAATACGTGTCTAATATTTTTTAATTATCTGACTGACGAACTTAACAGTCATCCTTTTTTTACCCAGGACACATCCCTATTTACACTTCTATTTGAGAAGGTTAACGAGAGCGGTGTTTTGTGTGAACTTTTTAAGGATGTTGTAAATGTTGTAATGAGTAGTGTACACAATGTAGTCACTGCATGGTGTACCTTATCCATGTGAAATATCCTGAAAAAAATTTTGAAGTTTGTTTTCATGCAAAATTTGAGTTTACATTTACACGTTTTTAGGGTTCCGTAGTAAACAAGGAACATGATAGTTCGCCATGTCCATCTGTCTGTCTGTCCGCGGCATAACTCTATTAGTGCTAGAAAGCTGTAATTTGGTATGAGTATAATTATATTAATCACGCCGACAAAGTGGTAAAATAAAATCTAGAAATAGATTTTTTATTTTTTGGGAAACATATTTCATCCCCACTTTACGTGTAGGGGAGGTCCCCTACACGTAAAGTGGGGATGATATATTTTACTCGTCTGTCCCAAGATGTGGGGTATCGTAGGATTGGCCGTTCAAAAATATTGTGAGTTTGTGAAAACCATTTTTCGATTCAGGGCAGCAGTAGTGTAGAGAACGAAGGTAAAAGGAAAACTATCACAGCTAAGTCGACTTCATAAGTTACCAAGTAATAGTCGACCAACTTACATTTACAGTTGAAAAACATGTTCTCCGATACATTCCGTATGGAAGAACATGTTTTTCAACTACAATGCTAAGTTTGTTCTTGGGATAAATTCATACTACCTACGGAACCCTTCATTGTTCGTGGTCCAACATGCACTAGGCCGGTTTTTTTATTATAGGAGCTTCCGAAAACTTTTAACAACGATTATGAAATGCGTGTTAGAAGAGCATGTTTTAACAATGAAAATAAAATACTAACTTCCGCAGCCTGAAACTTGTTTGTCGATCAGCCGACCAACCGGTCAAGGTTTCCTTTTACAATGTAGTCGGAGAGATATCAATGTCGAACTTTCTCTAAACTCGTAATCCCGGTTCTGGTGTTCATTATGCGGAATATGTTAATTCTTTGTTTCGTCTAGTATTACGACTAAAATAAAACAGTTTTTACAGCGAACGAGACTTGCAAATTCAATATGGATTCATTTGTTTTATGTTCAAGAAGGTAGGCAGGACAAAATCGCAAGGTGAACAACCGAGGCAGTGTTTACTGACATTAAATACTTAACGAGGACTGTTAAGGTTCCACCTGCGATGTGCTAAGAGTAGAGATAACTTCAGTCTGGTATGAAATATTCCTTTGAGAGTGCAGACTTGCAATCTTTCTAATCTTATATTAAGCGCTACTTGATCCTCAAGTAGAAATTGAAGAATCAAAATGTCTTATGTGAAATGTCTAGACAGCTATACTATACCTACTTATTGCAGGGGGAAGGAGCCACAGATTGCGACACATTCCACGTCAGTGTCTCGACATTTCTATGAAATGCTATGTTATCAAATTCGCTGATGCTGAGATCCCTAGTTGTATATCTGACTAAGTATACATAATTATAAATTCCGAACACTACCACGATTTTAAGGTATTATTAGTTTATTGCTGTTTATGTGGTGCCTTTTACAAACATCAATCAGGAATCGGAAAGGCACATGGAAACGGTGACTAGATCTTCCTTCCTTGCTAGTTAATTTTCTAATTCTTTCATACAATTACGCAAAAGCTTTTTTTACTTTTGTCTGTAAACTATTTTAATGATTAATGAGGAAAGTTATTACTTCAAGGAAACCGCAAACCCGGATAGCGAACGAAAAGGTAATTTTTAGGTAAAATCTACAATTTTTGTGACGTAACCTCTGTTTTAACGATTAGGCTAGGTTCACACGGCATTGTACTGCACGTTTTTTGCCGGATAAATTTTACCGAATAAGTAGTCACTAGTGGCGCATACATTGAGTTTATACCCGTTTACAAGGGCTTATTCCACTAATCCCTCCTGAGAGAATCCCTCTCAGTGGGGAAAACTGAACCCTAATGTAATAAAAATCACTTTCAGGGGAATCTTGGGATAAGTTTTTTTTTTCAATTCTAGTTTTCCCCCCTAAGCGGGATTATCAGGGGTGAATTCTAGACTGTTTTTATAGATTCCACTTTTCCTCCTAAGGGGGAATTTGTGGAATAAAGGCTCGTACAGACTAGTGCGATATCGCGGGCGCGACGCGACACTAGTAGCACAATTCCTTTGTCGGTGCCTGTCGCGGACGCGATATCGCTCGAGTCTGTACGAGCCTTAAGCCGTTTACACGTCGTTTGTACTGCAAAAAACACGTACATAGCTAAATACGTTTATCGAATACCCACCGGACTTGTCAAGCAAACCGAATGAACTTTTAACGTATGGGGTCTGCAATAGCGCATAATATTACACCATCAAACTGTGGCTATCCGATTTTACACGTAGAAAAATATTGTACCTACAGCCCGCCTGTTAATACGGTTGAGCGTGCATTTTTGTTCCAGAGGTGGCAGCTGGGCGCGAGTAAATTGTGCCATGAATTTCGTTAATTTTGGGTTGTAAATTATATGTTTTACGATATTAACAATGTTAAACCCGACGGACATTACATCATCATAGACGTTTATTTTGATGTAATTTTCAATAAGTACATAATGTGGTATAATATTGAAATAAAATGATTTTAATTTACAAAATAAGGGTATGTATGGATTTTTTTTCTATCGAGCGAACTTTATCCAATTATGTAAAGAGTACCCGACGTACCTACAGAAAGGTCTCAAAAGCAACATATAATTTTTTCACGTGTTTAATCATTACCGTTTTTAAATAAAATGACACTATAATTACATTTCCTAGAGGTTAACTTGAAGAACCTCGCCTTAAATCGAATATTTTAAAAATCGTGCGCGATGTATTGCCGTGTGAATCCAGCCTAACGTAACCCGTAGGTTGATAACAGCAGTGCTATTCTGTAACCATCTCACCGTGAAAACTTAGGTGAAGTGAGCTTGACGTGAGCTGTAATTCCACCTAATGCTTGGGATTGACACTGTTGACAGCTCACTCCACGCTCACTTCACCTTAGTTTTCACGGTGAGATAGTTACAGAATAGCACTGCAGTTTGAATTGATATTACCAACACGAATTTAGGGGAAAGAGAAGTATCATAATTTGCTGTCGTGTTCAGGAATACAGCTCTCGGCATCTAACCCCTGACTTGGCCTAAAGGCTCGTACAGACACACGCGATAGCGCGAGCGCGACATGCACCGACAAAGAAATTGTGCTACTAGTGTCGCGTCGCGCCCGCGATATCGCACTAGTCTGTACGAGCCTTCACAAGAGCCTCTTATGACGTTTATCGAGAAAACCACAGTTTTATACATAAAAATCTGTAATTTTTATGGTGTGCAATAAAGAGTATTCTATCTATCTATCTATCTATCTATCTATCTATGGAGGCTCAAGTCGCTAGGCAGTGGACCTTCACGATTAGTTGACAATGATTGCTTGCTACATCACACATTTAAAGGGTCCTCTACAAACAGGCGCGACACAAAGACACCGCGTGCCGCGCGAGGAGCGGTCTCTTTGTGTCGCGTCACGTGTCGCGCCTGTTTGTAGGAGCCTTTACACGTCAACAGTGTCGTCAAATAACAGGGTCATGAAGACTAGTAGTCATCATGACTGTTATTTATTGTTATGAGGTAGGTACGCGAGATTGTAATGACATAAAACGGAAAAAACAATTTTAATATCATTGCGAGGTCTCTCGGTATCAGTTTACAATATTCATTTCCTACAAATTATCCTGTATCTTTTACTTTTAGCACAGATCAGATTCAGAACAAAAGTCCAGGGGCCTAAGTCCCGTATTACAGAACGTCACTCAATACTCAAGCATTACTTAAAACTAGTTTCAACCAATCAAATGGCTTGAATCTAGTCTCAAGTAACGCTTGAGTATTGAGTGACTTTCTATAATACGGGCCTATGTCTACTAATTTACAAACGTTGCAATGGTCTCTTCATTGTGAGTTTTTGACAGATTTGCCATACAAATACTGTCAAATACTCACAACAGCGAGACCATTGCAACGTTTGTAAATTAGTAGACTTAGGCCCCTGGTTTCTCCTGGTTTTCTGATTAGTGCTTTTATAGCCTCGATAAGTGGCTATAGTTAAATTTGCGTTCGGCAAACCCTGGGCAGGTAGCCCTGGCGTCTGGCACATTTTTACCACAGAATAATGGAATGAGTCCGCATGAGCTTTTAGTGCGTACTGATACGAGAGCAGCAGAGGATTGCGTTACAAAAAGTATTTGCCTTTAAAGCCAAGAAAGCAGCCGGAAGCCAGGACTCACCTGAACATTGGAATGCTCGACAGATGTCAAGCGTGTCGTCCCCTTATAAGTATTTCCGGTGCAAGTTAGTCATGATATAACTTCCTTTGTAGGTAATTGTGGGGACAATACCTTCGGTTCTTCGTAAGATTTTATTGCAATGGTATCCGACTCTAGACCGAGAATTCTTACGTTCGAGATGGCAGAGGTAAGGTAAGGCAGAGCTAGTATTAGTGCGACCCCAGCTTTTATGTAAACAGCTGAAGTCTGCTGATAACTGCAACTGGACAATTTTATCAAGGAGCATTGTGCTGCATTGATCCAGACCTTTTCATTCAAAGCAGTTCCCTGACAGGAATAAACTTTATTCAAAATGATCTAGAATTCTAGACAAAGGGAATGTTGCTTGTTTGTTGTTGGCTGGCTCACAAACCACAATAGAACCCTGAAATAGAGCTTTGTGTTTTGTTACAAATTATGGAGGCAAACGATGCGTCCCTTTGGAGAGACTTTCTTACATCGCGAACAAACACACGCGTTAAGGCTCACACACGCGAAGGCTCCCACACTCCGGCGCGATATCGCGGGCGACAAGGGTCGCGCTGCCTGTCACGCTCGCGATATCGCGCCAGTCTGCGCAAGCCTTTATAACTGTTTATTATTATTTTTCAATGTGATAAGTAGGTATACCCAAAGTCTCAAAATCAGATAATTTATGTAAACAAAGGGGATAACATAACAAAAAAATATCTTCGTAATGGTAATTCACATACAATGGCGAAAAAAGAGGTTCCATTTTCTTTTAGGTACTGATTTTAAGAAATAATAATTAAAAAATAATCATACCGTAATTATTTTTATAAATTTTCGGTTTAAACAAAGTTATTAATAAAAGGAGATTTTCTGGTATAAAATATTTAATGATACTGGCAACAATGCAGGAGATACAAACATTTTCAAAATTTTACATCTTCAACAACACTAATATTACAACTCTCATACATAGATTCATATTGTAAGTAGCATATCTAGTCACATTTTGGATGAAAACGGCTGTAAACTGTTTCGATTGGACATCGATTTTGGGAGACCTACGTGTAGCAAAGGGCTGATTATGACGATCATATACCGTGTCTCCGGCACACTACTCAAGACATTGTTTGGCAACGGTATTTTGTTTGTAATTAATTATAAGCACTATCTTATAATTAATTCACTTTAATTTTATCGATGATTATTTACGAAAACATTTAATGATAAAATGTTTTGCACTACTGTCCTGTCATTTGGACAGTGACATTTCTTGACATTACTTTGTTTACATAAATTATCTGAATTAGAGACTTTGGGTATAGGAGGTACAGACATTTATTTTGCCGCCACGTTTTTAAGAGCCATTTTACGTTTTCGCGCGAATATCTAAGATTTTAGTCGCCTAATTTACCATCTTAGTTAATTCTCTGGTATTGGTGAATATATGTAAATAATAGATGATTCTTTCGTATTGACACTTCATGTAACACATTTACAAAAACTTATTTGTGTACTTTGTAGTTATTAATCTCCCAGAACTAGTTTACTGAAAAATCAGCGCAGAGGCAATTTCAGACTCCTATTTCTATAATTAATATTTATAAATTTGACTGAAAAAAATACACAAAGCATCAGACATATAGTTTTGTCGACAAATGACGTACTAGAATTTCGATTATTAATAACATTAATAGGTAAAAAAAATAAAGACTTAGGACAATTTTTACGATTTATTCGCAATTATATTGCGATTTTTTTGTTTGAATAAAGCGTAATTACATTTTAAAAATCATCTCAAAATGAAGTATGTTCTTTAACAAATCGAATTCTCAAGTTTGATTAAAATCCCTTCATTTAATTAGCCACAATATCCTTTTTTTAAACACTCTAAAAAAGAATAAATTGCGATGCACAAGTGGGCACCGTTTAGTACAGCGCGAGCGCCCATCGAGGAAGGACCTGTGCTACTTTTTCCCGCATCTCAATTGTCGAGTGCTCATATCGTAACCGTGATATTATACTACGACCACAACATTTTGATGCTTCCCAAATTGACTCGTTTTTACGAAGATTCCGTATTGCCGGAAATTATAGACCCTAGAAAAGCAAGATCAATGCCTTTACGACAAATATTTATTTAACGTAAGTGATAGTCATTATTACTTGACATTATTGTCAAATAATAATGACCAACACTTATATTTTGTACGATGTGATTGTTTTCCTGTTCATTTTTATTATATACTTTCAAAACATATATTTGTATTTTTTTATTAGTCTAGAAAGCTTTAGTAGACTGAATAAATAAAATAACTTTTTTAATAAATCTCTAAATACCGCATTATTATTATAATGGCTCAAGATTATTTAGTCCGTCTCGACACTCGCGTTACACTGCTTAAATTGTGTATGTGTGGATAGTTACGCTCACATACACAGCGCTGCCGTCTTTTACCTAAACTCGAGCGTTAAAATTTTGTGAAATGGCTCTTAAATAGGCGAATAACAAGAACTGCATCGGTTTTGTTTTACAGTTTCAGTTCATAGTTTCCGATTTCGAGGATTTATTTATTACTAGCTTTTGCCCGTGGCTCCGCTCGCGTGGATCGACATCCATTACGTTATCGCATAATAAAGTAGCCTATGTCCTTCTCCTATCCCAGGCTATATTTCTGCCAAATTTCATGACGATCGGTTCGGCGGTTTAGGCGTGAAAACGTAACAGACAGACAGAGTTACTTTCACATTTATAATAAAGTATTAGTATGGATATTATAATATAATATTATAGTATGGATTAATTAAGGCTCCTACAAAAAGGCGCGAGACACCGCTCGTTGCGCGACACGCGGTGCCTTTGTGTCGCGTCGCGTGTCGCGCCAGTTTTGTAGGAGCCTTTACAGCTTCACCAGAACGAAGAAAGACTGGCAAAAAAAATTGTTCATTGATGATGATGAATGAATCGAAAGAGAATTATAAGAGTCGCTTTTTTTATGCATTTCATCCCTTTATCATTCGTGTGCGCGCCGTAACTTTGAAATATTTTTGTTTTTTAAATAATGATGTATTCCTAAATACGACGGGTATAGTTCTAGTGATTTTTGTGAAATACCTACCTACATTAGACGTAAAATTTATGCCTACTTATTTACCTAGTTCATCAAACTAAGTAGTTATGTGCAGGGACTGAAGACCGATATAATTTGGATACATGATACTAAAATATCGCTATAAATACCGGTATTTGGGTATAGATATAATACCGTTATTATTAAATTTTCTTGCGTTTTTTTGCAATTTGCAGGTCAGCGTCAGGATGTATCTTGATCAAAATATATTTCGCGACTTTAAAAAATATGTACCTGTTTACTTATGAATCATCAAAAAAGATTCTGTGAACGTCACATTGTAGCCTGATGTCAGTACTGAGTATCGATACAATTATCGATATTTTATACCGGTTCTCAAATTAATTATATACAATACCAGTATTTATGACAGATGTCGATACTGTTATCGGTATTTTCTTAAAAATATCGGTATTCTTCGAGTATCGATATCGGTCCCATGTTTATGTGTTCTTATTATGCGTCCAATGCGTAGTTATATGTTTTTGCAATATGTATGACGATAGATGTTCGTAATCAAATTGCAGAAATATGTCGGCAACTCGGCAATTTATTGTTCTCGCGTGGGCACAATTTATCAGGGTGTGTAATATTTTTTGTCCACAGTTATTATGGGGGCGTTTCCGCTCCTGGTCTTATCTCATAGTCCTGAATTGAATAACTATATTTTCTCGAAATTTATATATAATCAATAAACACGGCAAATTATAATAAAGGTAGATAAGTCAAACAAATAAAGAGAAGTGTCTCAACATGTTTGTTTTTTTTTTTTTTTCAATTCGTAATAAATGCAGATTTCATTTTTGCAATGAAAACAAATATCAGCACTTATGTGGCGAATGCGAGCTACCTACCTACCCATTCTAGCGACCGTGGTAAGTTATTGAGGATTTTGTTTATTCCGCTTTCGGTATTTGGTCAAAATTGTTTGTATTGACACCCTGTTTTTAACAGGAAGATAATGTTTTCTTATCTTGTCAACTGCTCGGCTCAAGATTTGTTGGCAATCTAACGAATTATAATGGCTGATATTACCTCTTCCAATGCGCTGATGGTCTGACGACATTGTGGCATGCGGGAAACAAACGTAGAAGTAGTAGGTGAACTGTAATCCTCTCGAGTTTCCTCAATGAATTCACCGATACCAATAAGACCCGGCATGGTGGCCAAACACGAAGTTCCACTAGTTCAAGTTCAAAACTTCACATTCGTTTATGGTTAACAAATCACACAAAACTAACAAACATCAAAATGCAAATTGGAACACATTATCACCTGCAAAACACTTCTGCGCAAATAAAAACAATATCGCATCTAAACACGTCAACTCACAAACCGCCCATTCTCAACAAAGATGAATGAAGTTACTAAATTGATTGAAGAACGACGTACTATGGGGAGAACAAGGACCGAATGTAAAATTGAAACTGAGAACGACACTAGCTTTCTTTAGGTTGTACATTCTGTTTCCGGTGCTTAAGTAATTCGATTTTAGTTCGGATTTATTTTTCTTTCTGAATGGAAATTTATTTTTTTGAGCATTTTTAGTATTCGACCGAAACACGATTTTCAGCTGAAACCGTAACCTAATCTTCGGCTGCTCTTCTAGTTGCGGCCAAAACTTAAACTCATCGTTCTTCGTAAGTTGGTAGCATAATATAATTTCACTATGGGCTGATCAGATTTATTTCATTCAAGAAAAAAAATGTTTTGGCAGATTTTATGTTAAGAAACTGTCAAACTTTCAATATGACGAACGAAAACTCACTCTCCCTTGAAAAAGAGCCTTAGCAGACATGCTACTGACTGATACTGTAAGCATCTGCTACTGAGCTCTAACTGATCCCCGTGTATATGAATTCAATTTAAATGTAAACACTTAAGGGTTTATTTATAAACGTTGCTTAAAGTTAAGTACTGATTAGCGACTGTTTAACCATACATTTTTGACGTTTGAACGTCACTTAACTTTAAGCAACGTTTATGAATAAACCCCTTTTTAATAGGGTTTTGTACAAGGGCGAAAACGGGACCTCGTTACTTCCGTATATCTGTCAGTCATTCGTATTCTATCAAAATCGACAGCTCACGAACGCCAGTTTCTGTAGGACCGAAGATTACCGAAGTTTCGGCCACTTTATGACCGAAACCTGAACGAAAACTGAAACTGTGGCCAAAACCTGATTTTTGGCCGAAAATCAACTTTCGATCGAATACTAAACAAAAAATAATCCTATTTAGAAAATGATATATATAAAATTTCACATAGTTATTTGCAACAAAATTAATTTTACTTTTGCAATTTTCTTGCAAATGACGATTTCTAAATAATTTACTTTGATTTCCTAGAGGGAAATATCCGATCGTAGGGCGGAAGTCATACGTGTTGAAACCACTGTCTGTCAAAACATTGAATGAACTATACGATAAAAATATAATGACGGAGCTGTCACGAGGTATGTGTGTCTTACTTTCGTATTTTATAATTTTAGGATCATTGTTTACACCCGGTTTTTGTAAGTTTTTTTACATTTAAACACACAAAATAACTCAATATTACATGTTTAAACAATAAATTGTGACAGAGAAATATACATTTTGTTCATAACTTTTAAGTTATGTATGTCAGAAAACAATACTTTTTATGTTACCAGTTTTTAGAGGAGTTATCCTCTTATTTTTAAATATCTTTAAGTACTATCAATTGGACTATTACTGCAATATTAATTCCACTTGAAATGTAATTGTTCATCTGCCATTCTCATTGCTTGCATTTACAATAACTTCACATGGAGTCCATGACCTCTATTGTTTATTTCATTACAGAAATTGGAGAAATCTGGTCAAGATTATTCGACCATCGTCCGTTTCTAAATGGTGAAATAAAGTTTATGCTGAAAGAGTTTGAGGTATGCTTAGTTCATTGACATGTTCCAACAGTCAACACTGACTCAACTCTCTACAGAACAATATTAATAATTATAAATTATTCATTTGTAGGAGAAGCGCGGAGATCGGGAAGTTGAAAATTTGTTTGCTATACTTGAAAAATTAACAGATATAAAAGACAGTCAGGCAGAAAAGATTAAAAAGTCTGGTGAAACAGGGCTTCCAGTGTTGAAAGAGAAGTTAGAACAAGTATTGCAGCTCAGTGAAGAGGCTGAAAACGATTATCTTGAATCACACAAGGTTTTTCATATTTATTCAATAATAATGCTTGGTCATTTCTGATGTGTCACTAGTTTAGATATTACAATACAATGATGAAAGTTTTATTAATTTTGTAAAACAATATGACTATAAAAGTTGAAGATAACATATTTTTAGCTTTTAATAAGTACCTAACTGGTTTGTGACTGTCTTCTTTTTCTTTCAGGTGCATGAACAACACCGACAGGAACTGAAAGAAAAAAGGCAAAAAGAATGGGATCAGTTCATTGATGATATGAACTTCAAATGTCAAAGAGTAGACAACACCTTTGAAGAAAAAGAAGAAGAGCTAAGGGATTTGTATGCTGATCTTAACCATAAACTAAATATTGCTAAATAAATAATGGATTCCATAGGATCACTTGTTGATACCAACCTCAGGATCTTCCCATCAAAGTATTTAATAGATTACCTCAAAACTATACCTATTGATGATAATGTACCTTTAAATATTGCAAGACTGGTTAAAGGAGAAAGTTATGAAGCTAAACATAAAGCACCCAAAGAAGATACAAAGATAATTCCAGTACATCTTAATAGCAATGATATTGAAAATTTAAATAAAATCAAAGCTCTCATGAAGGTAGAAATTGAAGAAGTCACAGAAGAACAAGAACAAAATGATGTTGAGGAGACTTCTAAAGAGGAAAGTATAGAGAAAGCTGAAAATAAAGAAGAATCTTTCCAAGCAGACTCTGATAACAAATCAATCGCTAAAAAGGACTTAAATAAAGATGATGCTGAGGAAGAAGACAAGTTGCATTTAACTACTGCTGATATAGACTGGCTTTACACATATTTGCAACAACAAAGAAATACAAAAGGAAATGGAGACAAAAATGTTCCATACTTACATGTTCTATTAGAAGGAGCTTCTATTGAAACACCAGAAAACCAGATTCTTAAGAGAGATCCTGTTCTTGAGGCCAGATGTGTCAAATTGAGGTCTCAACAGGAGGCTAGGGAATATCGTAAAATGACGAAATCTGTAGACAATGTTAGAATGAGGTTTCCAGAAGATAGTATCTCTTATCAATGTAAGTATACAAAATACATACAGTTTTAATTTCAAGCTGGATAGGTAATTTATAATATTTGACTACAGTCTGTAGTACTCTTTCAAATACAGGAATATTGTAAAACAATCAGTTTCACAGTGAAAAGAAGTACCACAGATGTTATTGACAATTTATTAATAATTAATAAACTCTGTTTTGTGTTTTCAGTGAAACAAATGAATCGCCAGTTGATTGCAATTGGACAGTTCATCCTCTCGATATTTGCTGGATTCCTATTTGGGTTTAGAGGTGTTGAATGGATGGTGGGCAATATAGATTTTGGATTTAGGCTATTACTAGGTGTAATGTGTGCCTTAGTAATCGCCCTTGCAGAAATATACTTCTTAGCCAAAAAGTTGAATGAAGAATTAAATATTCCGGAAACTGTACAATTAGGTGGTCCTCCTAAGTTTGCAGAAAGCTCACCATACTACGTGCCGCCAATAACCAACACGTCTAATGATAAAGAACATCAGGACTAGTTTATAATTTGTTTTAAGTACAAGATATTTGTTATTAATTTGTCATTTAGTACCTACATACATAGTTACAGGATTATGAAAAGGTGTTATAAACTTTTTATTTATTACAACTGTCTTTGATTTTATTTGACTGTGTTTGTCAATGATCTAATGAGGCCATGAGCGCCAGAGTGGCCTAACTGTCATTTGTTTGATACTGAATTTTGAAAAACTGCTTCCGAGGTAAGTTTAGAGCAGATTTTTAGGCCACTTTGGCTCATGGCCTTTTATATAATTGGTGTTTGTATTATGGAATTAGTATGTATGTTTATACTCAATATAAGCCTAAAAAGACACAAAAAAAAAAATTGCCTAGGGTATTCCATATCTATTTCATCACAATATTAATCATCAATATGTTAACATGACCAAGCGTTTTATTTGTCCTACTGAGTCCTAAACGTGTAGTATGCAAATGAACCAACCTGAATGGTAATTTAAGCTGAGTCAGAAATTTATACACATCGCGCGTCGGTCGAAGCACCTGGTCAGATTGGGGAAAGATCATACCTAACTTATTGGACGACTGCAGGAGGACATCAACGTGTCGATGTAGACCGCGGCGAAGGTGGCATGACAATCTAGATAAGTGTGCAGGAAAAAGAGAAAGCTGGCTTTGCCAAGCAGTGGGTTGTGAGCTTATAATCTACTGGCTAAGTTCTCGTCTTCTACAGACAGAATTAGGTCTGATCGCCACACTAACATAATTCGCGTTGGCGATTCCAGATAAAGTCGCATCCCAGATTCGAATCCAGCCCGTGCTTGAAAAGCGGGTAGTCTGTTCCGGGTAAGTACCCTCGTAACTATAAAGTAGATCTACAACAGCGGGTAGGTTAGCTTAGCTTCCGGGACGCACGCAAAATACGCGTGTTGCTAATAGTCCGCCTTGCAGCTCCATGCACCGGGAACCTCCCAGCAGTATCACAATTTTGCCCAAGCTTGTACGGACACTTTAAAGTATCTTGAAATACTGGACCTCTTAAGAAATATTTCACAACTTCGAGAAGCGACCCTTCGATGTGGACTGGACTCGGCAGGACGTGGGAATTATAGGTAGATACATGACTTTCGTCTTGTCCAAATTCATGCAAAGACTAACTCGCCGAGAGGCTCCATTTAGGCCGTGCAGCATGTGGTTTAACTGTTCCAGTGTCTCTGCCATTATGACAATGTCATCGGTAAAGCGAAGGTGTGACATGTACTCGCCGTTTATGTTGATTCCCTGTCCAGTCCAGGCCGCGTCTTAAAGACGTCCTCCAACGCATTGGTGAAAAGTTTCGGGGATATCACATCCCCCTGTCTCACCCTCCCTCTGAGCAGATCTGGACAGTCATCGTGGCAGCGTCATACAAACATCTCAACACTTCGAAGCGCCAGTCAATTCGACATCGTTGCAGAGGCCAGAACCATTTATATTATGTGCCAGAACTGCCCATATTTCGATGGACTCGAAGGCTTTCTCGTAGTCCACAAATGCCATACACAGCTAATAATTGCTCAGTAATATTGTAATGTTATTAAAGTACAGGATGTTATTTTTTCGGATTTTAGTAGTAGATTCCTGAGTGTAGGAAGCGAATTTTCGAAAATCTCTGAAAGCAGATTCAATTTGTTTCTATAAAAAAATAAAAGAATGTTTCTTTTGAGTAAAATTTGCTATCTCCATTATTTAGAGTACTTCCCTCCAGGGCCTCAAGTCTGCTATTACAATAGTGTCACAATGCTCTCTTCATGGTGAGTTTTTGACAGATTTGCCATACAAACACTGTCAAATACTCATAATGGCGAGACCATTCTGACACTATTGTAATAGCAGACTTGAGGCCCAGGGGCCTTATTATGAAGTATAAATGCCATTATGATTCCAGATCAAAACAGGGATGGTGCTAGCGGTCATGTATAGTTCCATCTCTCTCTTGCACTGGAATCATGATGGCATTAAAACGTCATAATACGGCACCAGGTGAGTTTAATTTAAAAATCCAGTTTCAGATTTCAGTCTATGATAGAACATTTTCTATTTCTTACTTTCATGCATTCAAAATACTGCGTGAAAAGGAATTCTCTCGCGCGTTCCATGCTAACTTTGTTTTTATATTTCGAACTATATTGTTGTCATTGTCATCTAGAAGTAGAAAGTCAGCATAAGCGAGTTACAGTGAGAAAGACAAAGATAAGAATTATTTTGATGCTACTTTTGTAAAAAATCTAATTATGGAATGTCGACGATGACTTTTTGTTTTGACAGCTCTATTGCACAACAAATTATTGTTTTTCTCAACTGTTCTATTTGATGATTCATAATATTTTGAAGCCATAAAACCCGTATGCGTCGTTTATCAACATTCATTCACATTGGAACTTTATCACAAGTGCGACGTATTACCGTGTCAGTGTTTATTTACTACCAGTAATTTCAGTTTGAACAGCAGGTGAGTTCCTAATTACGGTGTATGTTACATTTGCAGTTGCAGCTTTTATGTACTAAAGTTGGCTTGACTAAAGGTTTGAGCTTTGTCGCATCATGAACATCCTTCTGAAGTGGACTGTGGAAGTCAAACAAAATGGCTTCTAGATAAAAAAAATGGTCTATAGATAAAACATTGTAGATTTTCTTTGTGTTTGAAATAACAAGTACTTGCTAGCTAAGCTATTACAAAAAGTTAATAATTTTGAATGTAGGCAAAGGTAGGTATTGAATAGAATACTTTGAAGTTTTTGGTAATGTATTTTTATTAAAATTAAAGTAGGTAGGTAATTTTTTCTCATCTCATTCTAAACATGTACATTTGGAAAAAAAATATATACCTCTATTCATATTTTTTTCACTTTACTGGTAGTATTGCATCATGTAACAGCCAGCAGTATTTAACAGCTTTTTTAATTTTATTAATTCATTAAATAACTTTGTAAGTTCCATGATTGCTCATTTGGTAACATATTTTTGTTTATTCAAGACAAAAACTCAAAAACATATTTATTTTAGCCATGGAAGACCAAGTTCCATTCAAAGTTTATACATTCTGGAGGGAGAGTGACAAGCCAGAAGTCAGAAGATTTGGTGTGGAGAAGAGTGTGGTCACCAGCTTCCACTACTTGAACGCTAAGCTTCAGGATGTGTACCCTGGACTCAAGGGGAAGACCTACTCTGTAGCTTGGAAAGGTAATTAGTTTTTTATATTATTTACTTGGGGCTGTTTTACCACCTCCAAGGAAACCTATATGGTTGGTAATTTAATTACACACGTTCCATTTTTTATTTGAGAACAATGGGAGACTGCCAAAAATAATGACAAATCTCCTCTCTCTGTAGTTTGGTCTGACACACTTTCCAGCTGTAAGAAATATGGATTGTGTTGATTTAGAAGTTAATTATACCCTCAAGTGTCATGAGTTCATGACGTCAAAAATAATAGAACCACAGATTGATAATATATTGAAATTTAAAAAAATAATGGTGACCTCTGAAACATGAATTAGCAATTATTTACTCATTTAAATTCTTTAATGCTTCCTATTATATGTACTCTTTCAACAAGGGCCAGTGGTTTTTGTAGGTTTTAGCCTGTTAACATTTTGCACAATATTTATTGACTAATAAAAGGGCTTTGACTAGAGTTTAAACTTTAAACTGTTGAATGTAATGATCATTTTACTTTGTCCAATTCAGATGAGGATGGAGATGATGTTGTGGTATCATCGGATGATGAAGTGATGACTGCCCTGCAGGCATTGAATGGAGATGTTGTCAAACTCTGTGTCTATTGCAAGGGAAATGAAGTTAAAGATGCTGATTGCGACATTGTCTTTACTGCCGTAGCTGGGAATCCTAATGGTAAGTTTGTATTACTAGTTGACTTTTAGGATTGATGAGATACTTGAAGTCGTGATGCAACAACATTCTCTAGGGGTGCTAGATACTTGTCCGAGTCGCTACGTTCGATTCATCAGTATTTGTTAAACAACAAAGTCCACCTGAAGCAATTGAGACCTGCACATATTCAGCTTTCATTCGGCTCGTGCCGATCGGTAAACTCCGTTTGGCAACTACCCTCGCGGAATCATGTTTGGGTTGGAGAGTACAAAATCTACGTATATTCAATTTTGCGGCTCGCCTGTGCCGAATCTCGCCGACCCAGATAGTGAAGCACCCCTGACAGGGTAATACATAGATGGGAGGGTGTTTTGACTTGGGAGAGGCCTATGAACAACTGTGGACTGAAATGCATTACGATGACAAATTTGTATTATGAAGAAAAAGATTCAAATGAATTACATAAGTAATTTATATGTGTTGAGAATGAACATTGTTATATTTCCATATCGATGTTATGTCTTCAAGTGCAATTATCAATTTAATAACTTTCAAAGTGTGTAATTGTATACATGACGCCTTTATTTATAGGTCTTATAATAATGTACGACGACCTTGATTAATTAGAACTGGAATTAAATTAACATATTATTTTAATAAAACAATGTTTTGTAGAACCCGCGGGTTTAACGGTGGATTTGCACCGCGGTGTGATGTGCGACTCTTGCGACGGTGCCATCATCGGGTTCCGATACAAGTGCTCCGTCTGCGATGACTTCGACCTGTGCTCACGATGCGAGGCCGCCGGCCATCACCCAGAACATTGCATGGTGCGAGTGCCCACGCCGACCATGCCCGTAAGTACCACAGGATGCGCATATCCGCTTCATATCAACGCGATTAACAAGTTTTCATAACTGTTTTGTTACCTAAGTGATTATTCATGTAGGTATTTTACGTTTACAGCGCGCGGTTATTAAAGCTGCGATCAAGAGGTCCCGCCATTTCTTGAAGTCCGTCGCCACTGTTATGGGCGATGATTGTCCCTACAAAAAGCATCGCAGCGAGAGAGGTGGTGAGAGGAAGCACCGCGGGCCTCCCGGCCACCACGGACCGCACGGAGCTGAGCACGGTCCCCACGGGCCCCACGGCCCTCACGGAGAGCACCACCGCCGTCGTCAGCGCCCCAGCTGGCTCGATACCTTCTCCACCTACATGAACGAGTTCGCCAACCTCGCTGGAGATATCGACCTGACCGGAGATGACGGGAAACCAAAGGCTCCAGAAACTAAAGCAACAACCTCAGGCCTGACTCCCGAAACACAGGCGCCACAGGAGACCCAAGAGAAGGCACAGACTAGCGCCGAATCTACTCAAGCTCCCAAACCTGAGGCAAGCGCCTCTGCACATGCTCAGACTCAATGTCCTTTCAGTCCCCCAAAGTCAATTAATGTCCTACAAATCCGGAACCTTCTGGAAGAGTTCATCCGCGGGAATTATATGCCTGAGCCATCTCAGCCTCAGGCCCCGACTTCAGAAGCGAATGCTGCTGCCCCTACACCGACTTCAACTAACGACGTGGAGATGGGACAAGGAGACAGAAAGTCGCCTGAGGCTGATGACATCGCCGCCAAGAGCGAAACTTCCTCTGCTTCAAGTGTCAATGACTATGCCAGAGATGCTTCTCCTGACAAAGCTGATGACTGGACCGTGATTAATAAAGAGAAAGGTATTTGTGATTCTACTTTGGAACCACAAGATAAAATTTCTTAAGAATTCTTACTAAGTATGTCAAATGTTTTAGACTTGATGGACACAGCCAGCGCTCTTCCTGGAGCTGCCGCTCCGATCGGTTTCAACTTGCCCCAAGAGTTCCAAGAGCGTGTGAAGATCTCCTCGGGCGGTCTGTACCCACCCCTGAACACCTCTACTGCAGGTAATTATTAATTTAAATAACGTTCAATTTTTGTCTCATTTTCCATTTAAGGGTCCAAATAAACAAATTCTCTATTTAGTTTTCCAAGATGAAATTTCACCTGTAAAAATTATTAGTCAGAAATAGAATGTCTTGGATAAAATGTCCTGCATGTTAAGGTCATGATCCATCACCATTGACGCATGCTGACCGTTTAGTGTTGAATCCTGAAGAGCCTGAAGTGCTGAAGCCTGCCCAGCCGACCGCGCCACCCGCACCCGCCGCGGCTGCTAAGCCGCAAGAGAAACCGGCTGCTGCCACACCGCAGCCTCAACCTCAACCCAGGCAACGCCATCCACGTAAGTTATTTTTAAATATTTTCTCTATTGATAGGGAACTATGTGGGGGATATGTTATGTTTCATGCCAAACAAAGAGGATGAATGTCCGCAAAAAAAAAAAAGCTTTACAATAATTATTAAACCTGACTGAGCCAAACCAAAATACAGAATCTATTGAAGTGTCTGTTTGTAATGTCATAATAACAACTTTTTCAAGTTTAAACGGTACTAATAACTATAGCAAAAAACAAGTTTTTGAATGTTTGACTTTCTGTCTGTTTGTTCCGGCTAATCTGCGAAACACCTGGACCGATTTTAACGGGACTTTTACTGGCAAGTAGCTGATGTTATATAGAGTAAATTAGGGTACTTTTTTTTTACATTCACGCGGGCTATACCGCGGGCCTCAGCGCTATGAGCGATGCCATTTAGTGAGATGATACTGGTGAATGTCAAGTCAACTATTTCAAAACACATGGTCGCAAGCTAATGCGAGTATTTACTAAAGTTGCACGTCACGGCCAATGAATGAGTTGTGCAAGGGACTATTGAACTCAACATTCACAAATAAACGTATTTGTAATCTTAGCTCAGGTTCTGTATTTGTCTTGTGTCCAATATTTAGTTATTAGGTGCAGTAGGTAGCCTAATAATGCGACTCAAGGGTTTTTAAAATAATAATCGTCAATGTTGGAATTTAATCATATGTTCAAGAGATATCACCTGAATCCGGATTAAAAATAAATTTTAGTTCGTGATATTATTATTTTTTTCATATAAAAGTAGAATAAAGCAAGTAGTAGAGTTTTTCTGTACATAAATAAATAAAATTATGTTATTTCCTTACAAATATATCATAGCTCGGTACTAACCTACTTATCTTTCTATCGATAAGAAAGTAGGCAGATATGAATATGAATCATTTATGTATTGTTTTGGTTCAATCGAATTAGCAAGGTATCTACTTTTATATGTGCGGAACTTAGTCATCACAGATTTTGTACTTACTAATACTGCGACGCAGGTATTATGATATTAATAAGAAGCTCATTACGACCTTGTGTCGCTGTTCCAATTTACTTTAAAATCACATAAATTTGTCTTTGATGGACGCAATCTAAACACTCATGACCTATAAGACTATTGTAGATGCAACCATAACATACGATAAAATGTTTGAATAAGTGAGGGCTACCGAGATTTAAGTGCAGGTATCAGCGGCGAGGTATCAATTTTTGTAAGAGAGAATCCGAAGTGATGCTGGTTTTACCTTACTTGTCAAAAAAAGAATTTATTAACTTAAAAATAAAAGCCTTTCCTTAACTGAATTTAAACCATGTATCGACAAGTAGCAGAACCAAAAAGACGAATCACTACACAAACAAAACTTTCAATGTTTTGTAGAAATAAACTACCATTCTGAAATTAGTTAAGGAATATAAAGAGTTGAATACAGTGCAGTTGAACAGGTGAAAACTAAATAAAATGTGCAATATTTTTCCATTTCGTTCTCGCTGACACATTTTTTATACATCTATCTCTATCGTAACTCGTTGTACAGCGTCTTGCTCTCGTCCATATCATGCGATGACACGTGGCCTAAAGTGACGTTATGACGGGATCGCTATTATGAAGTTTATGAATTTTCTGTTCCTGATTATTATTTTTTGGCGCCGGGTTATTTTAGAACATGTTTTGTTGTTGTAATTCAAAGCTAAAAATAATTGTTTAAATGTTATGGTGAATTAAATACCCAGTGTCGGTAGTGTAACTATTTTTTTTTTAAATAGTAGATACTATTGACTGTGCTATTTTTCAATAGCGGTAGATACGAACCTCCGAACGGAAGCCGGAAAGAACCGTGTTGTATGGTGCTTTCGCCACTGGTAGGTATGTATAAAGTAGGTCGAAGTAAATGTTACTGAGGGTCACAATCGCTAGACTTCGTTATTTCATAACGTTACTATACAAACTATGACACATAATGGACATACATAGTAACGGTGTTTATATTATTATAGTTTTTCATAAAATTCCCTCTGCACGTTTGACGCGCATGCTGACCGATTGTTTTCTATTCTACGGGTTGCGGGTTCGATTCCCACATGGGACAAATATTTGTTTGTGTCTGAGTGCACAAGAGAGTGTACAAGTGGTATAAGAAATATCCTATAGTCGATGTAACATTAAGTAAATTGGCTAAAATATGACGATTTAAATACTCCAAGTAGGATGAGCATCAGTTACATTTTAATCTAACCCACATGCTCGACGCAACAGGCTGATACGACACTACGACAGAAAAATATGTAGACATAATAAGATAGACATAATGTAGACAGTCACTCGGAAGCCATAAGCACCTAAGTCATAATGACTTAAGTACTTTTGCTCTGATACTCGTACGAAGCCGGGTCGGGTTGCTAGTTTATAAATAAAATTGAAGTGTCCGTTTGTAATGTCAAATTATCAGGTTTTGATTAAATGCATATTATGAAAATACATACGGTACTTATAACAAAAAAACTGTTTTTAACATTTTTGTCTGTCTGTTCCGGTTAATCTCCGAAACGGCTGGACCGATTTTGACGGGATTTTCACTGGCAGATAGTTGATGTTATACGGAGTAACTTAAGCTACTTTTAAATTAGAAAAAAAAAAACAGACCAAGTGCGTGTCGGACCACGCACAATGAAGGGTTCCGTAGTTGGTATGAATTTATCCCAAGAACAAACTTAACATCGTCTTAGTTGAAAAACATGTTCTTCCATACGAAATGTATGGGAGAACATGTTTTTCAACTGTAAAATGTAAGTTGGTTGACTATTACTTGGTAACTTATGACGCCTACTTGGCTGTGATAGTTTTCCTTTTAACTTCGTTATATATACTACTGCTGTTTTTTTTTACATATCCAAGTACAACCATTTAGCTGGCATGGGACACACACACACACACACACACTTTAACAAAAATTAGCACTTTAAAGCCTAATATTTCAGAAACGGATCCCTTAATCGAAAAATTGTTTTCACAAACCCGCAATATTTTTGGAAGATCCATCCAACAATACCCCACACCATAGGATAGGCGAAAAAAAAATCCTCACTTTACATGTACAGGATTTTTTCATGATTTTATTGTACCACTTTGTCGGCGGCGTGATTAATATGTATAACCTATATTATATGCCAAATTATAGCTTTCTAGTACTAAGAGTCTCTGAGCTAAGCTGGGGACGGACGGACGGACGGACATGGCGAAACTATAAGGGTTCCATGTTGACTACGGAACCCTAAAAAGCCATGCGGGCAAAGCAGCGGGCAGCACCTAGTACATAATATAAATCAAAGTTGCTTTTCGTGTCCGTCTGTGTGACCGCTTTGTCCTTCTAAACTACGCAACGGATATTAATGTGGTTATCACCATAATTTAGAGGACATTAATGTTAAACTTAGATAATGCTAGGAACCGTAATAGGTACCACTTCAAAATTTTTAATGATGTTGTTTTTTTTTTGTTTCCACAGAAGCTCATATCGATGCGGCGATCCAGCACATGCTGGTAATGGGCTTCACCAACGAGGGTGGCTGGTTGACTCAACTCCTGGAGAGTAAGGACGGCAACATCGCTGCTGTGTTGGATTTGCTTACCCCCGTCAACCCCAAGAAGTAGACAACGATTTCTCTTGCCACTTAAGGCCTACATATTATTAGTTATTATTATTATTCTTGATTATATTATTTAGGATAACAATGTTAATCCACATTTATTGGCAAATATCTAACAAATATTATTATGTGATTGGTCTTCAAGGAGGCATACAATAATGGTTACCCATTCTCTGCCCAGCGCCCAGCATATGGGTCGAAAAATAATTCGTTCGTTTGCCTACAACACTACACTATAATCCTCATCCGAGTCGTCACTATACGTAGCTATAGATGACTTCTGTTCATGTCTAGGACGTAGGATCCGACTAGCGATACCAAAGCAAAGTATGTATACTCCATTTGAAATAAGATAAGACATTTAAATTAACCTTTATTACAATCCGTTCAACCGATTTTGACTTCTATTTCGTGCGCATAAGGATGACATTGAAAGCAAAAAAGTGGTTATAATGCCAACTGTTTAATGCAGCTGCCATTTGTCATGCCACCAACGCAATAGAAGTCAAAATCGTTTGACCGGACTGTAAAAAAGGTTTATGTAAATGTCTAATCTTATTTCAAATGGAGTATTTTGCCATACAATTTATGGCTTACAAGTAAAAATGTATTTTTGAACTGGGCAGCAAATGGTAGATGTGGAATAAGATGGAGATGGAATAATAACTTGCTAATTAAGACATAAATAAGCCTATACACGTTATTATATGGGTGCAGGGATTAAGATAATGAATACATTATTATCCATAGATTTAGTAGTTCTATTTTCTCTTCTCTCTATCCATTTAAGTATTTACAGATCTTGCCTTTCGTAGATGTAGCTTATTAATATGATGTTAAAATTATACAATAAGTCCTGAACATGAATCAGTATTTATGTATGTACTTACTGCATTATGTACGAATATTATGATAATCCACATTCCTGAAAGCAGTTAATACTTATTCTTATCAGTGACATTTTTGTTTTTATTTAGTTTGTTTTATTTCCTGTGGTGATTTAGTTCTGTCATAAAATTCCAAAATACGAATATGTTATAAATTCCAGTGTGGATAATTAAAAACGAATGTGATATTTAGTTATGACTGAATTTATAGTAGTATCATATATTTAGTGACATTATTAGGTATATTAGAATGTAGTTCTTTATATAATACATAAGAACTGTATGTATTATTGTAATAAAATTAATGGTTATATTATTAAAGGACTTAAAGGGAAACTAGAGTTTTAATACACATATTTTATTTTAGGAATCCATATGAATATTTTTTTGTTTTGACGTTTTCTTGCCTCTCATTTAGCAGGGCTTTAGCTAATGCTTTGTCAAGTAACTTTGCTGCGACTCTGAAAACAAAAGGTGAATATTAAACTTGAATTTCAATCATATCAGTTGATCCTGGACTAGACACATTTACAAAAACATTTTGAGCCAGTTAGGATAGCAGTTGTTGGGTTACCAATTCTCTTTGCTGGTAATATTAGGTAATTTTTTATTTTGAGGCTCTACTACTGTACTATCGAGGAATTCTATGATTAAGCATTTTGAAAACAAAATCCAGTGAACACGATGACCACAACTGTTAACGCTCAGTTTTGCGTCGACCAATGAAACAATATTTTTGTCGTTTTAGTTTTTTTGATGTCCGTGTTTTTTAGGCTCAGTTACAATGATTAGTTGATCACAGATGTCTGACCTTTTTTCGACCACTAAGAATAGAACAAAAAAAACAAGATGAGAAAGTTGTTAATTTTAATGTTTTTATACGTTACTTTTTGTCTGGTTCAGTCAGTTGCAAATTTGTTGTTGGTAATTAGGTGCATTCCTTGAAAAGGGGTTATGACTAGAGCTGATTTAAAACTTTGCGCTTTTAAAGTTTTATGGAAATATTCCGCCTCTCACCCAAATACTGCTAAATGTGAAAAATCTATTCAACTGAGATGCTTTTATACTTTTCGGATAGCATAGAAAACCCATTCATCAAAATAAAACCTTGTCCCAAGCGTGTTCGAACTACGACCGAAGAAAGGTTCCCTTTGAAATTTTATTACCAATGAAAAAAAAAAACGCACCTTTTTTCATTTACAAAAATTTCTATAGCGGCCGAGCGCTGCAAGCAAAAATAGTCCTTACGGTGCTTAGTTATGCTTTTCTTCGATAGTACATATTTATGAAAGTAAATCATATTACGGACAAACGGAATTATGGTGTACTATAGGTTGTGTTGTAAAAGACTAGTAGTCTTCATTTAGAGACTAAACAGATTTTCAAGACTTTCACGAGTTTATTTTTATTTTTTCGAGTCCTATGAGTCTTTCGAGTTCTATGAGTTTTTTTCGAGTATTTTTAGTCCTTTTTGAGTCCTATGATTTCTTTGAATCTTATGATTTCTTTGAGTCCTATGATTTCTTTGAGAGCTATGAGTTCTTTGAGCCTTATGCGTTCTTTGAGTTGAACTCAGTCATGCATGAGCTTTAAAGCTGGTGAATTATTTATACATTTTTAAAGAATAAAATAAAAAAATCAGCCCATAATTATGTACATAATCACGTAATTTGTGTTTATTTTAATGAATTTGGTAATATGGCTCCCTACGTGTTTTGCAGTACAAATCCGGAAAAAACCAATAGGTGGCAGATAAGGACTCTAGATAAAGACTCCGATGACTTAGTCCCAAGTTCTTATGAATCTTGAGTTCTTTTAGTCAAGACTATAAAAGACTTAAAATTAAAAAGGACTCTACTAGAGCACTGAATATTTTTTATCAGACTCAAGTCTTCAAAAACAACTGAGTCTTCAAAAATAACTCTAGTCTTATTATTGTAAGACTTGGGACTCGAGTTTCTTACAACGCTAACTATAGGTACACCTCTGCCTCTATCATATCTTGTTTCCCCGAACGGTTGTTCTGGGGAAACAAGATATGATTTTATGTTTATATCACATTATTTGAATAAACTTACATTCCCTGGTTGATGGCATCTTTCAAGGTCTTGGGTGCAACACTGCCTGGCCCATTCATATCAATTGTGCTGAATTTGCCCCCTATTTCTGTTAAGTTTTTTTGATCACTATAGCAGCTGGGACTCCCAGTGATCCCTACTATAAGTGATACAACACTGCAGCTTTCTTCTTCAGCTGATGGATCTACTACACATTTGTCGCCGATTTTACATAGTGTCACCTGGTAATTAATACAAAATTTGAAATTACAAAGTAGGTTTACATGAAACTGAAGAATTTGCCATAAAGACAAAGGCAAAATAGACAAGGTTAAATAGAAAGGCGAGGGAAGCGCTAAGGTAGCCCGCGTAATTTATTTTTTCTTACGATTTTTGCAATTTGCAGCTCATTGTCTGGGCAACTAGAATCAATTTATTTCATAGGCTACTTTTTTACGCGATATAACCGACATCCACGCGGGCGGAGCCGCGGGCAAAAGCTAGTAATTCTATAAATACAGATTTGTTACGGCCGTGAATCATAATTTAAATCAACATACAATCTGAGTGAGAAAATTTCAAATTCGCGGGCTACCTTAGTGGATTCCCCTTAAGAGTGCTTAAATAAAGAAACAGGTTTCCAGTGCAGGCAAATCTGTGCGGGTCGGTAACGATTGGTGCAGGTATAATATTCCCACTTTATCTTATGCGGTCACTAAAGAAACATGTTTAAACTTGTCGGTGCCGACTACCTGGATTGACTGAGCCATACGGGTTAAAGAAAAAGGTCAATAAGGACAGATTTACCTGATTATTTATGCTGGTTAACCCTGCACCAATTAGTACCGACCCGAACGGGTTGGTCTGTACTGGAAATCTGTTTCTTTATGTAAGCACCCTAAGACATGATGGCTAGATTCTGGGGGAAAGTTGTACAGAAAATGGACCAAGGACCATACCAATAAAGGAGCAGTTCCTACATCCAACAGTTTACTGTCATAAGGGTCATCAGACAACTGCAAGTCTACATCGCCTCCATCCATGAGTATTGCCTTCACACAAGGTATCCTTGTGTTGAAAAGGGCAGCCTTCACAGCCAAAGATACAGCATCACAAAGATTGCCTCCACATTCCAATATCTAAAAGAATAGGAGAATAATTCATTAAGGATACATCAATAACTAATTTAGTGATAATTATAATTGTTTTTTTATTTTATTTTGGGCTTGTGGCTAAGTAATAACTGGCGCATTGGTCGATCGATCAGATTAAGCTACACTTGCCGTGGTTGGTCCGTGGATGGGTGGCCAACTTTACATACCAAGACCTCTCCGTGCCTCGGAAAGCATGTTCAGCCATTGGTCCCGGCTGTCATTCGTGGATCACTAACAGTTAAGAGTCATCAGAAGCTCAAAACTCCGACAACCAGTGTTTCCAAGGGGTATCGTGTTACCCAGTAACTGGGTTGTGGCGGTCAGATAGACAGTCGCTCCATGTAAATACTGGTATTCTGCTGCATCCGGTTAGACTGGAAGCTGACCCCAACATATAGTCAAAACAGTTTATAACGAACTTCGAAGGGACCATTGGACTACGGTTGTTATAGCTGATAGACGTTATAACCAAACACTATGTTAAATAAACAGAAATACTGGGACCTCAAAATATCGTCGATAAAACCTGTACGTCGTGTTAAGCAAAGTCGATATAAATGATATAAGTTTTTAAACTGTCATGGTCACTAACATTATTATTAACACAAACGGGTTATTTCCCATTTCTGTTAATAATAATATCGTTATAAACGGTTTTGACTGTAGTTGGGAAAAGGCTAGGCAGATGATGAATGACCAATTTACTGACAGGCTTAAATATCTTCAATGCATAAGGCTAAGTTTAGTACAAGTAATAAGTGAGTAAGTATAGTCAGATAATGCATCAGATCCTTACCAATATATCAACAAAAAGTTTCCAGCACTGCTTGCCCTCGAATATACAAAGTTGTTTTAAATTGAAAGCCTGTGATGATTGGTATGCTCCTTGCATCAAGTTAGCTATACCTATGGCTAACTGCTCACCACCCCTGCCTTCAAACTGAGGAGTAGCATTTGCTGAACTGTGAAAATAAACAGTTATGACTTGCATTCTAGGTTTGCAACAAGAAATATTAGGAAGATTTTACTTTGCTTAAAATGTGTGATAGTGTGTTTTGAAATGAAACAATTATAGAAACACAGTTATTGCTTTGTTAACTCACCAGTCAACACTAAACTCAATCTTCCCCAAGTCAGGTTTATCTGGATTTGGGGTGTCTATTTCAGTTTTGACTGCAACCAGTAAATCCGTGTTAGCAAGTCGAAGCCTTGCTGATCCCGTAGCGGTGTCAACGAGGTCTGTTTCGAGCTCCATCGGCCGGTAATCAATGTTTGATCGTCCATCGGATCGATAATCATCCTACGCATAAAAATAGATATTGAACGGGTAAAATTAAATTTTATCAAATAGTTTTTGAGACATCATTATTTTATTATGTGCCAGTAATTGCACTGTTAGAAGCTCAAATAGTAGATTTTTAAGGTGGTTATTTTAGGTTATGTTTAAACTTACTTGTACACCGTGAACGATAAATAATTTTTCTGATGGACTAAGTAAGAGTCCTGCCATTTAGACAGAAAGGCGAGCCTTTGTGCAAATAAATATAAGAACACAATTAATAATAGTAATGTGAAAAACTTGTTTTGATTTCAGCAACCGTTCACAAAACAAATATCTTTCAGTTTGACAATGACATGAGTGACAGCAGACATCACAGCAGTCACAGACAATAAAATCCGGCAGACTGACCCAAATTACGTTTAGTTAGTTATTTAGAGTTTATAGAAAGTTTACAGAAAACTTTTATTTTTTACAAAAATCATGAGTTTTTTAATCCGGTGATTGCGTAACACATAAAATGATAATTAATCGCATTATCTTTCATTTGGACAGTTCAGCTACGTTCATTGCGTTATTTACGTTGTTGAGCAGACGAATTTATTAAACCTATGAAGCAATGGATTAGAAATATCTTTAAAGACTCTCAGATTGTGATTGAAACTGTGTTATTGCTCCTGGCATACCTGTCTTTATACTTGAGTAAATTAAAATATTTTTATTCTAACTGATAGTTTTGCATTGATATTACGCCCATATTATAAACCATAAATTATTATTATTATAATGCCCATTAACGCGTGAAAACAAAACGTCGTGTTTTCGCGGATAAAACTTCGCGAAATTGGCGGTAAATCAAAAACTTGGCTAACTAAATACTTAAAATTGGAAATGTATGATTAAAACTCGTGTAAATTATTTCATTACCACTGCTCTCAAAACGATGAAGGAAAACATTGTGAGAAAACCGGCATATCCTAGAACAAAAAAAATCGAAGACATGTGACATTGAGCAACCCGCACTGGGCCAGCGTGGTGGATTACGGCTCACTCCCTCTCACGGAGAGGAGGTCTGTGTCCCAGCAGTGAGAACATTATAGGCTGATTATGCATAAGCGTATGCTAAAATTATTGTTGATGGTGTGAAAAAGTTTTTGAGGTCAGATAGGCTGTCGCTTCACTTCAAATACTAGTACTAGTGTTCAGCTGCATCCGATTAGACTGGAAGCCAACCCGAACACACCTATTAAAGTTGCGAAAAGATTAGGTAGATGGTGATGATAATGATTTGAGGTTTTTCTTTGCACCTTAAGTCTGTGTGGCTCTTTTTCGCAAGTAATCTGGGGGCCAAGTCTACTAATGTACAAACGTTGCAATGGTCTCTTCATTGTGAGTTTTTGACAGATTTGCCATACAAACACTGTTAAATGCTCACAATGGCGAGACCATTCCAAGGTTTGTAAATTAGTAGACTTGGTATGCAGAGCAGACGTACGGTGGCAAGCACATCAAGTTACAACAAACTGCCAAAGTTTCTCGTTCGATTTTGATCTTAATCACCAACATTTTAAAGTTTAAAATCGTTTGGAGAAAGACAGTTTCGTGTAGCTTGATGTGCTGGCCACTGTACACAAGACATGTTGAACTTTCTCTGTGTTTGCAGCTAGAACAGTTTTCTAGCAGCAGTTCTATTTAAATCTGTCAGCTGAATACTATATTATTTATACGTTAGATCAGTATAAATTATGTCCCGCAGTTAACTTTTTTTTTAACTTTGCCCCACTCTAAGAATTTCTACTGTATTGTGGGTGCGTTTACAAACATTTAAACTCACAGACACAAACAGAACAACTACTTGTAGGTCATACAAATATTTTTTCCGTGCGGGAATCGAACCCGCGACACGCAGCGCAGCAGTCAATCGCTTAACCACTGCGCCAACCGTGCCGTCGAACTTTCAGTCTTACGTTTAATTTTTATTGTACTAACTACAATAGTTAGAAGTTCCTTTACGTTATTGAATCGTCACTCGTGTAATGGAGGCTATTACAATGCACCCCCATTGTAATAGCCTCCATTACACAAATGGTAGGTACATAAGGCGCTACCAGGGACAGGCAGCAATATCAAGTAGCAGCTTGCAAATTTTTATGTTTATAGCAGGACATTAACTATTTTTTGGTACCTATTAAGTTCGTGCCTATACGAATTGTCAGCCGAGGAAGCGTTTATGGTGATGTCCAACCTACACGTTTTTAAGTACAAGTAGTCAGTTCCCGATTCGCTCCTAGCTACCGTTGGGGGGCGATCTCGCAACATCCTCTTTTAAATTGCGAGTTATCGTAATTGTTTCATTGTAACAGATTGAGCTAACGTCTCGACGGACTCATGCATTTGAATGTTGGGTGCCTTTAGCGCTACGCATATCGATATGATACGGGCTATCAATTTCAATAATAAAAACCCATGACCTGAAATAAAATAAGTAGCGTTGAAAAGAAAGCCTGGTCAAAGAATACTAGGAAAGTGCCTCGTTTTTAATTCTATGTGATTTTTTTTCGAAGGTAGAGTTTTCGACGCTTGGCATAATGGGGGAAATGCGTGGGGAAGTTTTGGAACTGACGCATCTAATGCAGAGGTTTTCATGGGTGGATTATGTTGTGTTCGTGTTTATGTTGGCTATTAGTGCTGTTGTGGGAGTGTACTGGGGTTTTATGAAAAAACAAAACACGCAAGCTGACTATCTCCTCGGTGGAAGAAACATGAAAGTGATTCCTGTTTCTATGTCCCTTGTTGCAAGGTAGGTTCCTGGTGAAATTTAATAAGCCCTCCAAGTTTTACTCATACGAATACCTGACCTGTGACTTCCATGGTAAGACAAAGAGAAGAAAAAGAAGTTTTCGTGTCTTCCTTGATAAGAGAAAGCTCTCTATGTAAAAATAATGCCTAATATAATATCGACGAGCTTTAGAATCAAATTCACCACTTGCACTACATAGGTCACTGTCAAGGTTAAATCCGTAACTATTAGTTTCTGATTTTCCACCTTCAATGACATTACTACCTAGTTTCTTAAATAATCGGGCAAAGTCACAGACGTGAACTAGTATTTTTTGATGATTAGAATGGCTGTTACCTACGCTTAGAATTTAATAAGTGAATATTAGGAAAGAACAGAATGGAAGTTCGATCTTCAATAATAAAATAATAATTAAAAAAAAAAGACGTGTGGCACTCGGGGACTGCCGCGGTAAAGCTATTGCATAGCATTTTGTATCAACTTATGCAATTATAATTATTTATTTATTTTATTTATGCAGTATTTCTTTTTCTTTGATATTATTATTTTTTTTTTTTTCGTTACTGAATTTCTGGATTCGGTCCCCGCGCTCAAGGCCCGCGATAGAAGCTATGCAATAGCTTAAAAACAAAATAAATAAGTGCTGAACGTCGTAAAAGTGTATAACTACGTAAACAAAGTCAAATACTATTCAAATATAAGCATAATAACAACTTTAAAATAGACGAAAGTGTTGAACCTAAAGTAATTTTAAATAAAAAAAGAGTGACAAACTGTTTTGACAGCGAAAAAATTCCATGTACATGAGTCATTTCCAACCGTCTAGTCAAGTTTAAAAATTGTTCAACTGGAATGGTATCAACTATTTGGCAAGCTTTATTTAAGTCGTTGTAGCCTTGCGGTGCAACAGGGGAACTGAATGTACTCGTAATCGACTGGTCGAGAGTTCAAACCCCACTATCAACAATCACTTTTTGTGAAGATCATAATTTTATAAACTAATATTTATAAGAATAAAATACGCAGTACACAGAAAAAAGAACTGCCAGAAATTATTAGATCACTAGAGGGTACTGGTGTAGTAAAACCGTCGGAGTGGGGAGCGTGAGGTTTTTTCGTTACGGAATTTCTGGATTCGGTCCCCGCGCTCAAGGCCCGCGATAGAAGCTATGCAATAGCTTAAAAAAAATCTTTAATCAAGTAACAAGGACTCATTGTGTTAGTAAACTTACAACTATAGTTTTTTATACTAATTAAAATTACAATTTATTTCATCACATCGAGCCTGCTAGCGATCATTTTCATAGCGAATTTGTTCTATGCATCGGACATACGACACTATGCAACCAACAATGGATTGTTTATGTACTCAGTAAATGGTATGCTTTGAAACGGATGTACTTATAATAATTATATTTCCACATATATGTATACTTAAACTCACGCCTTTTTTCCCCGCGAGTGGGCAAAAAATACAGCACGCCACCAGCGACCCTTACAGACTCCTTTTGCTTCGTTTTATGAACTGTCAAAAAAAAAAAAAAAGAATTTGGTGTATCATAATTAAGCGCGTTCACACGAATTCAATTCCAATTCTGACTGAACTCACTCACAAAATGTGCTCTGCCAAGTCATCTTCTATGGTGTAGCCACAGTAGTACCTACGCAAGTAGTAACTACAGTTACTTATTCGATGCAATAAACGTCAGGCCTAAAAAATTGACACCACGATCTTTCTTCACCTCAAACGCCTTCACCAAATTTTAACATGCTAGCTCCAGACTTCGCCGGCTCTTGTCATTATGAGCAGGTGCAGGTGCGTCACTAACTACACTAGAAGGATGGAGTGATCCAAAATTGATTTCCTTTCCCCAGTTTCGTGTCAGGTATAACACTGTTGGGGTCACCGACAGAGGTCTACATGTACGGGACCCAGTACGCGTATATTATAGGAGCGATTTTATTGATGTCCTTCATCATGACCCAGATCTACCTACCCGTGTTCCATGACCTCAAGATTACTTCCAATTACGAGGTAAGGTTTTGAGACAAGTTTATGTAGTCAAAGGTATTAATTCGACTACAAAGGCAAAACCCACAATATTAACGATTTACTGTTTTCAGTACTTATCAGTCAGATTCGACAATAGAGTGCGATTGTTTGGATCGATTTTATTCGCTTTTACGTTGGTAAGTGATCTATCTAACCAAAGCATAATCATTGTTATGGATAAGCAACCATGAATTAAAATTATTTTTGTTTTTCAGATAGGCTGGTTACCCATTGTGATTTATGTTCCAGCACTGGCATTTAACCAAGGTGATGCCATATTATTTTATTATTTTCAGCTTTAATAAGTTTCAGCTATAATTCTTAAGTTGTCAGCAGTTTGAAAACTACTTTACAACATATATCATTCTCTTTAAGATTTGGTTTGTTAAATTATTTGTTACTATAGCTTAAAGGAATCCCACAGGGTAGTTTCTTAGGACTAACGTAGTACGACATATGGTTGTACCTCTAACTACCCACTTTCGGCATAATATACATATATTAAGGGCATATGGCAGTGGCGGACTAAGCTTATCGTGGGCCTGGGGCGGAAAAACTAAATGGGCCCTCCCCGCCCAGGTATGCAGGAAAGTTTGAGAAGTAGAATATAAGAGTGAGCGAAGCATGCTTGAAATTTTTTGCACGCTGCACTGCCTCCAAAAGGTTAGGTTTCCTTTTGACCTTTCATACGTAAATAATAATAATACCTTCTCGACTTATACTGAAGTTTTAGAGTATTAGACGAATAAAGGATGCTAGAGCGAGCGAAGAGTGCTCGAAAATTTTTGCACTCCAGATGGGTTACATTTTCTTTTGAACATTATATAGAAATAGGAATTACTTTGTCGACCTATAAAGAAAAGTTAGAGCGTGTAGAATGCAAAAGCGAGCGAAGCGAGCTCGACATTTCTAGCACTCCGCTCTAGATACGTAAGCTTTTCTTTTTATCATTTATTTATTCTCAGTTATCATTCTTCAGTTACTTTGTCGGTTCACGCAGAAAAGTCTGAGAAATAATTCACTGAAAAAGTCAATCTGTTTACATTTTCAGACCTAATTAATTATCATCATGTCTGCGGTTAAAATATCTTATTTGAAACGCTCGTACCCTGCCACGGGTCCCCATAGTCCGCCAGTGGTATATAGATTGAAGTGTTTTGTTCGTACCTGTTTTTATCCTTCGCTACAAAATAAATCTTATTTCATTATTTTCTTTCAGTAACGGGTGTTAACATACACATAATTACTCCAATAGTGTGCTTGGTCTGCATATTCTACACAAGTGCAGTAAGTTCTTTGTATACAATGCACTTGCATTGTCGTTCTCATGTTTATGATTCATGTTATTGTTAAATGAAACGAGTGATTCATACACATTCATTGTATCCAGGGTGGATTACAAGCGGTAGTTTGGACGGACGTGATCCAAATTACGGCAATGTTTGGCGCGATGGCCTTGGTCGCAATAAAAGGGACCATTGACGTGGGCGGCATAGGAGTTGTCTGGCAGAGGAACATGGACAGCGGAAGGATTGAACTGCCAAAGTAAGAACTAACATAACAACAACAAAGTACCATGAATTAAATACTAGTATTCAGTACTGATAGTACGGTTGATCGTATTTCGTCCTTAGCATAAAATGCGGGAAGTGATACTAAAGTTGATCTTCCATAAAATGCATAGAGATGCAACAACATACAAATCGAATTACATACTTATCTAGTTTAAAGATCTGCTCTAAGTAGGTAATACTATGGGCAAATATTAAAAGATTTTCGAAGGGGTTGTAATGGTCTGTAAGAACTGTGTAGGTATTGTAATATTAACATTCCTATCGTAGGACATAAATTCCTATTATATTTCTACCTACTGTCCTCTTCCCAGTATCTTTGTAGCATAATTCAACGTGATTACTTTGTGTACTACACACCCACAGCGACTTCTCTGACTTGAAGGAAACGTTTATCTTGAAGAATTGCACCTCGCTGACATACCTACTCGTATCAGTCGTAACTGCAATATTTATGGCTGAGAATAAGCACGTGGAAAATAACGTTGGCAACGAATGAGGAATGTAGATCAGATAAAGTTGGCTTGAAGTGATACTTTTGTTCAGTTAGTATCATAGATTGGCTTTTTCGTAACCCTTATCTGTCATTCAATTTAATTCCTTTTTTTTCCTTTACCACCTATATTTTTTTTCGATACCGCACCTCCCAGTTTTTCTTTTTATGGTCAGTTTTTGGTTCTACGTTATTTACTTATAAACGATTAACTAACTTATTCTGATCGGATGTTGAAACGAATAGTGATTTTCTCAGTTGGGATCCGAATCCTCTGACGCGGCATACGATATGGAGCCTCGTGATAGGTGGCACCATTTACTGGCTTCAAGCTAACGCCGTCAATCAGACTATGGTGCAAAGATACCTTGCTTTACCAACGCTGCGTGGTGCTCAATGGTAAGTCAGAAGAGCGTTTTGTTTTTCATTAGTTGTAAGTTGAGACCAAAAATAGGTCGTCAAAAAATTACTGGACAATATTGACTAGAAATTAAAATATAAAATGTTGTAGCTTCAAGCAAGACAATTAAAAGCAAACAATTGCCGCTTTCAAATATAAGTAAAATTTATGATTTTTGTCCACAGGGCTGTTTTCTTATTTTGTATTGGTATCTCCTTTCTCTATTGCTTCTGCCTCTACTGCGGGCTGTTGATATACGCAAGATTCTACGACTGCGATCCTTTACAAACTAAGGTAAGACCTAGTCACATTTAACTACATATCCATTAGGGTCTAAAGTTACGTCACAATAGATGATGGATTGGTTAGTAGCCTACTAAAACCAATGACTCACATCCCGCAATTGACTTCTCATTGCACGGGATTGAGAACAGTGTGGAACCAATTTTGCAATTTAAAAATGCATCTTTTGAGCCAGCATATATCATGTGTAACAAGGAGTGCGAAAGCTTTGATTGAAATATTATGTATCATCATCATCATGGAGGCAGTTAGGCACTAAACATCCTCGATGTAAAAGACGTTGTAACCATGTCGAGTGGTAGTAAAAAAGCCTTGTTGTCAACAAAGAAATTGTTGCTCTTTGAATCTTTAAGTATATCGTCACTAGCTGTGCCTCGCAGTTTCACCCGCATAAGTCTCGATTCCGTGGGAATATAGGGATGAAAAGTATCCTATGTGTTAATCCAGCTTATAAACTATCTGTGTGACAAATTTCATCCAAATCCGTTCTGCCGTTTTTTCGTGATTGAGTATCAAACATCCATTCATCCTCAGAAACTTTCACATATATAAATATTAGTAGGAAGTAGGATTCAAGGCACATATCTATCTTCTATGCATATGCATATTATAAATTAATGTCACTTTTTGTGTCTGTCTGTGTGACTGCGTTATTCTTCTTAATCCACCACGTTATTATTCTTCTTGCGCTACGGATTTGGATGAGCATTCCAGGGCGGTTTTCATTCTCACATACGAGAGTTTTTCCGGCAGGTTACTGTGAATAAACATGAATGTGAAATTTTATTATAATTAATATATCTTGATGTTCTGTCAAGTCTTTAAGGCCGTGCAAATCACGGGCGAGTCTCTATTATAAATAACAAAATAACATTAACATTTATTCTTAATAAATAACATCTTGATAATAATTATATTATTTCCAGTTAGCAAAGGCAAAGGATCAACTTCTTCCACTACTAGTCATGGACGTTCTTGGTGAAATCCCTGGCTTGCCAGGAGTCTTCATTGCTGGCATTTTTAGTGCAGCGTTGAGGTGAATCTTTATACTTTAAATGTTGGCCTGCGAATTGCGTAATACACATAAAATGACAATTGTTCGGAATGGTTTTCATTTTGACAATTCACCTACATTCATTGCATTATTAAACTTTGTTGAGCAGAAGAATTTTTCAAACGCATGAAGCAATGGATTAGAAATATCCTTCAAAATTCTCGGATTGTGATTGAAAGTGTGTTACGCAATTACGGTGAAGTTCTTTTGTCTTTGAGACAAGTATATAACATCATAATAAACTACTATCATAATAAAAGCTCCGATACTCAAAATATGAAATTAACTGCTTTAAATACTAACTTTCCGACAACTAAGCGAATGAAAATAAAGAAACGACCGAATAAAATACTGAAAATTCCGAAAAATTTATAAAATATTTACTGAGTTAATATAATATTTTTCCAACAGCTTTGGTCAGGTTGGTTCACAGTTCTAAACCTAACCTATTTCTATTTCCTATTTCACCCAGTTCAAAATGACGAATCATACCTACAATCTGCCGCAGAAACGTGAGCCGAGCGAGCGAAGCGAACAGTGAACATATGTTTTCGGAAACTATTAGTATTTTTTTGGAAAGTTTAGTATTTTTACACAGCTTAGTTAATATTACAGTCAACCACAGATCGCTAGAAGTTAATTTGTTTTTCGGAAGCTTTATTATTTTCTATAAACTACGATATAAAATGTAACTTTATTTTTTACGGTAAAAGAAGCAGTCGAAATTGCTCTAAATGACTATTTATGATTTGGCTTCTTGGTATAGTAACAAATGACAATCATAATTTTCAGTTCATTATCAACAAGTTTGAATTCGATGTCAGCAGTGGTGTTAGAAGATTTCTACAAGCCGTTCTTCAAGAAGACGTTAACAGAGAGACAGGCTAGTTGGCTCATGAGGGGCGTTGTAATTCTCCTGGGCACACTCTGTGTAGGTAAATACTTTGAGCAACCGCACTCACAGCACAATTTTAAAGAAAACCCATGGAATACCCAGAACTTTTTGTTGTAAATAAATGAAAGGGGAATAAGGGAGAAAGAAGAATGATGAGAACGAATATTGGGAATTAAATATTTGTGTTTTGTGTACAAATAAAATAATAAGATTTAAAATGTCATCCTGTTACAAGTATTAAAAAAAAATAGATTTCTGAAGGTCTCCGTGACCGCTGTTTTTTTAAAACATTGTCTTTTCTCAAAGTCAAATTAATTTATTTGCCAGAAACACGGTACATAGGATATTCATATTACATTTAACAATAGGTCTACATGTTTCACCATTAACTGGTATAAAAATATTAGCTATAAGATTTCAAATTATTGATTCAATATCGGTAAAAATGTATTATGGATTGAAATTAATTGGAATATATTTATTGATTTTTTGAGTGGCAACAAAATTATGTTGTCACTCAAAAAATCAACCAATGTGCCTTTTCCCATTATGTTGGGGTTGGCTTCCAGTCTAACCGAATAGTTGAATACCAATATTTTACATGGAGCGATTGTTCACAACCACGACGTGTACGGAGTATTTGAGGATGTCCGTTTATTCAATTATGTTTTTTTTATTTCAGGGTTAGTATTTATAGTAGAGAAGATGGGAACAATCTTACAGTTAACTATGACATTGGAATCTATGACTATGGGCCCACAGCTCGGAGTCTTTACTATGGGGATCCTTATGCCGTGGGTTGATGCTACGGTGAGTTTCAATATAAGATAATGGATCTATTTAAAATTATAAGACAGCTTGATTGACAGCGTCTGATGCATATGATTTGAGTTTTATATGACGTCTGCCTTGTATCAAACCAAAATGATATCGGTCGAAATGTTTATATCCGAACGAATAAAAAAGTGAACTTCTTCTGTTGTATTGACATGCCATACGAGAGTATAGCTCATAGCGTGATAAACCATTACTCGGTCAGCAAAGTAAGTTTGGTAGAGAAGTGTTATGCTCCGAATGCACTGGCGTGCAACTGCCCTCAGTTGAGGAGGTTCTCTGCAACTGTCCTCACTTTAATCAATCTGCCTAGCCGTCCCCAACATAGTTGGAAAAACCCAACTATGCTGGGGTCGGCTTTCAGTCTAACCCGATGCAGCTGAATACCAGTATTTTACATAGAGCGACTACTTATCTGACCTTCACAATCCAGTTACTAGGTAACACGATACTCCTTGGTAAGACTGGTCAGAGGTTTGGGCTACTGTCTACTCGTAACGACTATCAAAGGTCTACGGATGATAGCCAAGACCAATGGCTTAACGTGCTTCCGAGGCACGGAGGGGTCTCGATATGTAATGGATGGCCACCCATCCACGAACCGACCTCGACCCGAAAGGCTTTTATCATTTAGCCACGAGCCCATAAACTGTCCTCAACTCCCCTGTAATTGTCCTCACTTAAGACGCCGTTTAATTTCTTATCCAAAAACTTTGCTGTAACCAGTGTTTTCTGTATTATTTACCAGGGTGCATTAGTTGGTGGTATGAGCGGACTGGCTATAATGTCCTGGTGGTGTCTGACGTCCCAGTTCGCCATAGCTAGAGGTCAAATAGTGCACTCACATAAATCTCTATCTACTGAAGGATGCACCTACAACTTCACTATAGTTGAGAATGTTATTGAAGAGTCAGTGTTCACGTAAGTCTATGCTTCCTAAAGTTACCGACTATATACTTACCTACCTTAAAACAAAAAAAGTCTTCCTAGAAAGTAGAATATGTTATGAGTAGGGATAATAATTCGGTGATGCCTCATGGCATTTATGTTTGCTGTCGTATACTGAACCTGCACTGCACAAGTGAGTATCCTTTAGAGCAGAAACACACAAATTTGAAACTTACTGAACTTTGGGTTGCAGGCGTTAGAAATCAGTGAAGCAAATTTTATGACTGCCAGATCCTTGCTTGTTTGAATACCTACTATTAACTACACTTACTTCACTTATTGAAGGGCAGTACAACGTTTGTGGCGTGAAAGTTTAACCTCTATTTTTGGAACGAAGTTCTTTAATGCGGCTTGCGGTAAGAGTTGACTGGTACAAATCGTCAAGTAACGAAAAAGCGTTTAAATGCCCGTAAAAGTCAGTTTCTCAAGTTTCAAGTGTCATTTTTTTTTGTTAAAATCATACATGAGAAGGAACTTCGTTTTTGACGGGGGTCCCCCGACCGCATACATTTTTTTCTACATGTTCCTCCACTGGCTAACTTATAACTAGATGAAAAGTTTTTTTTTCAGTAGCCGAATTTTTCTAGACACAATACTTAAAAAATCTGACTTCTACCCTGAGAAGGAAGTCTTTCTGCACTATTAACCTATTTTATCTTTCTAGTGAGGATATAAATCCAGTCCTCCGAGTGTCCTACATGTGGTACACCCTCGCCGGCATGATAGTCAGCATAAGTGTGGGCGCTATCGTGTCGCGCATCAACCGTGCGAGGGGAACTCCGCACCTGCCCCCCGCGCCACGCCTGCTCGCGCCTCAATTGAGGAGGTTTTACAAGGAACCTCCGCACCCTACCGACGCGCCTTATATTAGTGCTTATGGACAGAATAAGGTTGGTCAAGGCCCTTAATTTTGTCGATATATTTTTAATGTAGGTATGGTGTTTTTCTTCGGTATCGGCACGTACTATGTGACAGGTCATACCGTGTTAAAAATATTAGCCAGTCAGCGAAGTCAAATTCAAATTCAAATAATTTATTTTTTCTTATAAAATGTGACACTAGTTTGTGAGAGACTGGTGTCTGCACTAGGAATACCTGTATAGCAGATCACCAGGGTCCCACCACACGGTATGTAAATAAAATCAGTTCTTTAGTAGTTATTTATGTGAAGGGATAGGGCATAACATAAAAGTCAATGATAGACTCACAAGTTAGAAACAATAAAATAAAATAAAAATGAAGAGAAGTGGTAGCAAGGCTGACTGACTGACTGCTCACTGCTCAGGGTGCGCTGGACACATAATCATCATAACTCGTGGAGGAGACATTATCGTATGGTGATAATAACAAAGAAAGAAGTCCAAATTATGACCTGTGACTTTCTTTATTGCGTGTATCATACACGCAATTAAGAAAGTCACAGCTCATAATCATCAACGATGAGTCTTCAAAACCATTTCTAGATTCGTGTACGATATACATATCACTCGAATCTTATGCTTACCAGCACCCTAATAGCGCACACTATCTATCACAATCGGAATGATTTAGAAGGATATTGTTAATCCATTGCGTAATATGTTCGAAAAATTTGTCTGCTCAACCACGTAAATAACGCAATGAATGTTGTTGAACTGTCAAAATGAAACCCATTGCTACTCTATGTGTGTTACGCAATTACCCCGCTGCTCAAATAATTTATTATGATTTGGTTACAGGAAGCCTGCCACATCAACTCTACCTCAATTAATATGAAACCAATCACCGAAACCGAAGAAATTAGTTAATCTTATACTAAGTAAAACCTTATTGATTTTATATTTGTGTAATAAATCTTTTGAGCAAAAATACTTTGTAGTTCCTTTACTATAATCAGCCCCACATACTTTCAATGCATTTATTCTAATTCAGAATTTATTACTTATAAAATGAACTTTACCTATTTCCTCATCATCATCATTTCAGCCGAAAAACGTCCACTGCTGGACATAGCCTCCCCCAATTGGGGGGGTTTGCCATAATCATCACGCTTGCAATGGCAGGCGGGTTGGCGATCGCAGTATGGTGTTAAAAATGCATAGAGAACGCAGCTGCCCATTCTCTAGTGAGTCCCTTAGTCGCCTTTTACGACACCCACGGTAGGAAATAAGGTGCTGCTATTCTTTACGTCCGGCACTACACGGCAACTTTAAACCTACCTATTTCCTGATTACAGTTAAAGAACAAAATTATTACGTACTAAACCTTTCAGAACCACGTCAAATGGTTTTTTTTTTAAGTATCACATGCAACCTCTTTAGCTTGATGCAGGACAATCTTCAGGTAGTTACTGGCCATTTTAGGCCAAAATATTAAAAGGTTGTCATTACATTTTATTTTTATTTATTTATTTCTGTTCATTAAATGGTTTCGTTTAATTTTTCACCCGAAACGGCATGTATGTTTTTAGGTTCTTCATAATAAAACCTTATTTGTTTGGTCAACAGTTTTAGTTGTGGAATTTGATTAGTGCCTTCGAAAATATTCAGGCACCTTTATTTCCTTTTTTGTCCGTATCAGCTAAAATAAACTTAAATGTATAGCAACGAACAACAGTGATGTATATCGTCTGAGCCAAGACGTAACTGTATCCTTTGAAGATACATTAAAGTCTATTTTAGACAAACGCAGGAAATGGTCAATTGGCACAAAAATAGACCCAGACCATCGAGGAAAATCGCGGGCGGCAATTGTAAAATTGCTTTAGCATTCATTCACACTTTGACACTGAGAAGTGCCTGAGCCGACTGAATAAAGTTATGGATTTGATATGAACAAATAAAGTGAAAATAAAATTTGACCTAATACAATAAAAAATCCTGAAAACTATCAAAATGTCTGAAGACAAGTTACATGTTTCTGCAGTCAGACAATCTCTGCAAAATTTTGCGTGGTTTGATTATGTATTGTTTATTTTTATGTTAACAATATGTGGTGGAATCGGAGTTTATTTCGGATTTGTGAAGAAACAGAGTTCTACTCAAGATTATTTGATGGGCGGACGAAATATGAAGTTACTGCCTGTCTGTTTCTCGTTAGTAGCAAGGTAAATATAATGTTAACGCACATTGATAAAATATACTTGTTTGATTATTTGCAACTCATAATTCATATTATACTAAGTATTCGCATAGTGTATGTATTCGAAAAAGAATAGTAGGTATTATTATTTATGCAAAATTAGCTTTTGCCCGCGGCTCCGCCCGCGGTTCCGCCCGCGGTTCCGCCCGCGGTTCCGCCCGCGGTTCCGCCCGCGGTTCCGCCCGCGTGGATGTCGGTTATCACGTAAAAAAGTAGCCTATGCCCTTCTCCATAAATATGACGATGGGCTCAGCGGTTTAGGCGTGAAAACGTTACAGGCAGACAGAGTTACTTTCACATTTATAATATTAGTATGGATATGGTAATAACCCAGGTTGTGTAATCCCGAGATCGATTTTCGTTCGTCAATGTATAATTTATTAAACCTAATCTATTCAATTATTTTTCAGTTTTATTTCAGGAATATCCCTTTTAGGCATTCCAACAGAGTTATACATTTATGGGACAGCATATGTGTTCACTTTGATCGGCACTCTTTTGATGTCAATAATAGTCGCATTTACGTTTTTACCAGTACTACATGAATTGAAACTCACTTCAGCCTATGAGGTAAGAAGTTTTCCTACTTGTGAGAAAATACCTTTCTGATAAAATGGCAGTATGAGTACCGTCTTAGAACTCATAAAAAAAAATGTGTATTTGATAGTTCCAAAATCAAATAGGCTGAATAGGCGCCAAAATGAAAAAGTTTTTTGTATGTTTGAAGCATAGACTTAGAAAACTATAGACCACTGCTTGGCGTGTCGCTGTAAGGGACAGAAAATCAAGGTACTTGCAACTTTAGGGTTACCCACTTTAAAGTGATTTTACCCCGAATGTTCTTCAATGTTCAGATGTTTTTCAATCTCTATTATCTACTTTGTACAAACGCACAGGGTTTATAAATAGAAACAAAACATTTATACCCAAAGTCTGAAATTCAGATCATTTATGTAAACAAAAGGACAGGACTTTACTAAAATTTATTTTCTGTCCTTTTCTTAATGAAATAGAAAGAAAAAGATGCACTGAACTTAAATTTAGTTTAGTTTGTGAACAAGGGAATCGGCACGTATGACGATCATAATGCAGTGTCTCCGACAAACTACACAAAACATTGTTTGGCAATGGTATTTTGTTTGCATAGTTCTAAAAATTATTTCATTTTAATTTTATAGATGATTATTTACAGAAAAAAAAAAGATAAAATGCTTTGCACCACCGTCCTGTCATTTTGGCAGTGACATTTCTTGACATTACTTTGTTTACATAAATTATCTGAATTAGAGACTTTGGGTATAAGTAAAAGTAGTTTATTAGGATAGGAGTTCTTTCACCTGCGGGAAAATGAACATTTAAAGAAAACCTGAGATACAGTATAAAAAATATTTTATCTCCACTTTCATTCATAATCCCCGTGATTTTGGTTTGGCGGGAAATCTGAAAGTTTTTAACACTTTAATACCTACTACAAATACAATATTTTAAACTATAAATAGATACTAAAAGGTTAAGATGTAATATTACGTCCAGTGAAAAGTGGAACAAATTTGCTGCCAGCGCTATACATACACTCTAATAAAGCATTCATCTGAAATGATTGATGAAGGTAATTTATTTTATTGGCGTACAATTTTCCCCTGAAATGGGGAAGTATTCGAGTAAAAAGTAGGCAGCACTGAGCTTGGAGGTTATGTGAAGAATAATAAATAATAAAAACATCATTCAGCTCTCATTTTATCTTGAAACAGCTGTATATTTATTTTAAGAGTTGAAAAACCATATTAGTTGAAAACTTTCACTGTCTTTCACCGAATAAACTAAAATATTTAGCTACTTACGAATGAAAGGACAATCCGGCAATTTTCTTCTCACTATCGCTTTTGCAACCAAAAACACTGCACCTTACCATTTTGCAGCAATAGCTAAAGTTAATCCTCAACAAAAAACACAAAATAATTAGTATTTTTCGAAATAACAAATTAAATAACTTAAAATTTCGTCGCAACCACTTTTCGAACGCGTATCAAACGTCAAACTTTGTTTAGCAACTGAAGTGCTGTCCTTGAAAAACGCGACACGCGATAAGGGACAGAAAATGTTAGGCTCTGTCTCTTTTCTTTACAAGCATCTTGTTTATATTTTTCTTTTTCTTGTGTAAGTAAGATAGAAGATGACCAGCGATCTATTGTTTTCTCTATCTACGGTTTGAAGTGTGTACAAACCGTGAGAAGCCATAAGAAAAAAAAAAAAAAAAAACTGAATTTGAAGAATTAATTGAATAGGTAAGGGAAAAATATCATTTGTAAAAAGAATTGTTTATGTTATATGGATGTGTGTGAATTTCTGAATACGAGTATAACGTGTGTTGGTAAGTTTCATCATGACGGATTGCTACGGGTTTTCATGTTTGCTATCTTACATAATGATGTTCTTTTTATCTGAAGGTTACGTGAAGGTTTATGTTGAGATGATACTGTGATGGAGTATTGACGATACTTTAATCTCCTGTGTTGTTTCAGTACTTAGAACTTCGATATGATAAACGAATGAGACTGTTCGGATCTGTGCTTTTCAGCGTTTATTTGGTACGTACATATCGTCGCCTTAGAGTGAAAACCTCGTATATCGACGGTGAAGTGCCAATACCTCCTAACTAACATTTTTATAGAATTCACTTGTTTATCATTTTGAATTTAAAGGCAGCATTTGCAGGTTTTAGTGTATTTTTTGTTGCTAAGTGTATTTTTTGTTGCTAAACTATATGTGGAAATACCTCCAACTAAACCAACGTGCCTATTTTATGGCATTACCGCCATGCATGCATCCTCATTCAGTTTGTGTACATTTTTGACTTTTTCAGTTAGGAGTTACTGGCACTTCACCGTAGATATGCGAAAAAGGCAACTTTACAGGAGGAAGAAAAATATGCGCCCTGTAAAATTTTATTATCACCGCTTCTTGAAATTGCTGGCTGTTTGTGTATGTGAGTTTAAATGTTTGTAAACGCACCCACCATACAGGAGAAATTCCTAGTGTGGGGCAACGTTTTTTTAGAAGAAAAAAAAAAAGTGTCTTTTAGTGAGCAATATTCAAACTCGTCATAGATGGCGTTACAGGTTGCAAAACTTTTTGAATGTGGAACTAGGAGGTGTGTTGCGAAGTTTAAAAAAATAAAAATGTAATAAAATAAAAATGACCAAAATTGCATTCCCGAGGTTTTCACTCTAAGGCGATATACAAGCTTCAGTATTATACAATCATAATATAATTAGGTAAATGTTGGTAAATTATTTCAATAATAAAATTACTTTCAGATGGCCTGGCTGCCGATTGTAATTTACGTACCAGCTTTAGCGTTTAATCAAGGTAATGTAATGACAGTAGGTCGGTATACAATGTACTAAGAACCCGGGGTTAGGAAATGTGACACATTTTGTTTTTAGTCTAACAATGGTTTTAAATAATGTTTTAGAAAAAGGTTGACTACACTATTATGGCCACACCATAGACATAGAGAATTAAAAGCGACCACTCTCTAGAAAGTGACAAAGCGACTTTGCGGCATATATATTTGTCCTTTTTTTGCAAGCCTATTTTCTAAAGTTATTGAAAATAATAAAACGTCTGAATTGAGGAGCCACCTTATACGTGCTGTAACTTTTTAAAGTATAAATTTCATGTTCGGGTCTACAAAATCGTAACAAAGGTGAGGTGTTCCATTTTTTTAAATAGGAAAATCATTAAATAGGAAAAGTAGTTATTTCTATACGTTACCAATTATTATTTCTAGAATACTGTTTAGGTTCGAGACTAAAAGATTTATTTTTATTAATATTTTTTTCTTTACAAGATAAATCGAGAGGATCAAAATTTAGAATAATGAAAACTATTTTCTTATTATAATAGAAAATTATTTTTTTCTCATTTAATAATTATAAATTATAAAATTCTTGATAGCTTTATTTGATTGCTTATTAATAAATAAATAGATATCTATTAAATTTCAAAGATTGTACAAGCATGAAAGTATACATTAAAGTCAAAAACTTCATTGGGCCAATCAAAATTCTAGAAAGAGACTACTACTGGCCGCGGCCGCACATTCGCTTTGTCTCTCTCGAACTTTCGGTCTGTATTCACTGCACAACTGAATACGGAACGCTCAGTCCATTCTCGATGTCTATGGGTCACCACACCACATCCTTCTACCCCGCGTCCTTACCAAAAGCGATCGTGTTCATTTCATTTTTGTTCGGAAAACCGGAGGGCACCCTCTGTCGGCGCGGGCGTGACCACGCGTTTCGGTTCATCGAACAAAAAGTGACATAGATGATCTTCCTAAGCGAGTCACAATAAATACGTTTTCTTTCTTTTGGAAGGGGCAAACTAGAATCAATTTATTATTTTTGTAATTTTGGACGTTCAAAAGTGCCTTTTAGTGCCTATTTGAAATAAATGATTTGACTTTGATTAAAAAAAGAAAAGGTAGTTTCAATTTGTTAAACTTTATTTTGCAGTGACTGGGGTCAATATTCATATTACTACCTCGATAGTATGCATTGTTTGTATATTCTATACATCTTTGGTAAGTACCTAATTGGGATTTGGAACACTTTATGGCCTGGTTCACAGTGTCCAGAAAGACATTACAAAAGTACAAGAGATTTTATATGAAAACTGAATAAGTTTTATCCGGAAACTGAAACAGGTCATAAATCCCTTTAATTAAATTAATGTACGTTTACTCAATTTTTCTTGTTTTCAGGGTGGCCTGAAAGCCGTAGTATGGACTGATGTAATTCAGACTATAGTGATGATAGGAGCTATGATCATAGTGGTTGTTAAAGGCACGATCATCGCTGGCGGATTCAAAGAGGTGTTCCGAGAAAATTGGAATACAGGAAGGCTGGAAATACCACCGTAATAATTTTTTCTACCTAATAATAATATGTGACTCTTCTAGGACATAAAATGCATTCTTCTTCTTCTTCTTTTTAAAAAAACGTTGCCCCAGACTAGGAATTTCTCCTGTATCGTGGGTGCGTTTACAAACATTTAAACTCACATACACAAACAGCCAGACCCGGAACAACTACTTGTAGATCATACAAATATTTGTTCCGTGCGGGAATCGAACCCGCGACACGCAGTGCAGCAGTCAATCGCCTAATCACTGCGAATGTCATGGAATGAGCCCGATCTGGGCAAGAATTACATTTTTTCGCATGCTATTTTACCGACACTCAAGTATATTACTAGTAATACTAAACTTACCTGGAAGATCATTTTTAAAAGCACGTCGCAGCGACGGTCTTCAGGTCTTTCGATTTCGAGAGTTTAAGAGTCGGTGGCAAAAAGAATAAAACAATATGAAAGACCGCTTTTACACACATTACACCGATTTTTTCGTTTAGCATTTGCGAGAACATTCGAGAAAATTATTTGGAGTCTGATGTTTTATAATACAGGGTGTAAAGGACATCCCTCCGCAAACTAACAGGGTGCATTCAGCTACTTATTTTGAATCATATTCCACCGGAAAATTTCTCAGGATAATATTTAATTTTTTTAAATCGTTTTTTCACTTACTATTCCTTTATTTCAATGTAAAATTACATTCTCTGTACGCAGTACTCCATGTATATAAATAAAACAGCTAAAATAAAGAAATTTGCAATGGATGTTGAAATACTCTAACGAACAACGCGTGAAATCAGCTGTTCACTTTATGCCTAGCTACAGAGTTCATTGAACTCACCGCATCCCGTGGCGGGGAGGGCCGAAGGCTCACTGCGCCGCCGTTCGCTACGTGCATTTTGCCACGGTAACGGTACATTGCGTGTGAGGTAATAAAACAAATCAGGTTTATTGGATTTCCATAACGTTCCTGAAATAATTTCATGTACCGGTCATCTTAATATGATCTACTGAATTCACCCGATCAGTCTGCGGAGGGCTGTCCCTTACATCCTTTATATCAGTCTGTTTGTTCAACAAACGTACATTATGCTAATTTCAGTGTGAGTCCAGATTTAACCGTGCGACATACGATTTGGTCTGTATCTATTGGCTCTACATTCTACTGGATCGGCAATGTAGCTGTGAATCAATCTATGATGCAAAGGTTCCTTGCGTTGTCCGAGCTGCAATCCTCAAAAAGGTTAGTTTATTAAAAAAAAAATTGTGATTTTTGTTTCACTATGAAAACTGTAATTTCCTTTCACTTTTTCATAGCTTTAGCAAAAGATGTCGATTCATATTTTTTTATTTAGCAGAATCTAGTCCGATTTACCAAGATACCCGATATTTTAATTCTAACATGAAAACAATTTATTCTCACTCGAATTTCCTGTCATTTTTCACTAGCAATTTGTAGCATCTGTGGGGTAATTGTATCACACATTAAATGATAATTGATCGCAATTCCTTTCAATTTGACAGTACAGTCACGTTCATTGCGTTATTTATGCTGTTGAGCAGACGATAAAAAAAAAACTATAAGAATAAAAATATTTGTTTTCAGAAAGGTTACAGCATAATTTACTTATACGTTTTTGTAATAAAAAGGTATAATTACAGCTAGTGGTAGGAGTTAAGTACAGAGCGAATAATCTATGCTGCAGAAATCTATAAGCAATAATTGGTGAGCCCTGCCTCTTAAACTAGGGTTACCTGTATCTCAAGAGACAGTAATCTAATGTAATCGATCGATATATTAATCTATGAAGCAATGTATTAGAAATTTTCTCCAAAACCCTTGAATTTTGATTGATAGTGTATTTCGATATTTTATTACCTGTTAATCCTGTTAGCTAGGTAGGTTCTTCCAGGAGTAGAAGTCCCATTTACTACATTTGTTTCATTTTCAGGGCTATCTGGGGTTTTCTAGGCGGGGTCGTATTCATAGTCCTAATTTGCGGGTACAGTGGTCTGTTGGCATACGCTAAATACCACGAATGTGATCCGTTGGACTCCCGGCTCGCCTTAGCTAAAGATCAGCTACTGCCTCTACTGGTCATGGATGTTTTAGGAGACTGGCCTGGCATGCCGGGAATATTTGTAGCTGGAGTGTTCAGTGCTTCTCTTAGGTAAGTTCACTAAAAGACGCATTAAGAAAGACCCACTAAATACCTGCAGTATTGTCTCTCCTTCTACTTTTTGATCCATCCAAAGGTTGTCTGTAAAAGATCGCTTTTAGCGATAAGACCGCCCATTGTGACACCCTATGTAACAGTTCTACATTTATATCTGTAATTTTTATGGTGTACATAATAAAGAGTATTCTATCTATCTATCTAAGAAAGTTCGTTGTACCTGCTCTGGACGCTTTTAACGTGTACGTTTTTATTTTTTACATTTAGTTATAAATTCAACATTATAGATGTACATAACTAATATTTTTGTAACAATTTAATTTAACAGTGTCCATGGAGTTTCTTGCCCGTTCCTCTCCATAGGTTCACGCTTTGGAATGGGCATGTAGCTTCATTTTTCTTACTGACCGACTCCTTGACAATTCAAAAGTGCCTGTAATTGGTTTAATTGAAATAAATGATTAGAGTTTGAGTTTGAGTTTTGTCATTTAATTTGAAGGAAATATCAAGAGAGTAACTAACTGCACTAGAAATTTGATTTGTGCGATTTGCTAGACGTTTTAGTTTGCGGTAATTATTTCATTCTATGCTATGTAGATTAGGTAGGTACACATTTGTTTTGATTTGTTTAATTTTCACTAAGTTGTTGAATGTTAGTTAGGCGCGTAACAATTAAGGCGAAAGCGTCAGGGAAGACCGCGAAATCCAAAGTTTCTTGCGTTTTGTCCAATTTGTAGGTCAGTATCAAGTATTATGTTGATCTAAATATGATTCGCCGCCGTATCAAATATTTATTAAGATGATTATAATCATAAAAATCATCAATACAACTATCCAAGTTTATATAATCCTTTTGAATGACTATTTCATGAAATCATGACATTTATGATGATGACAATGATTATACTAGCTTAAGGAGTTGTATTACTGGTTCTAATAATTATAATTCTGTAAATACATATTCTTTACAGTCGCAAATCATACTTTAATGTTCATACACCCAGACAATGAGCTGCAAATTGCAAAAATCGTAAAAAAATTGAATTTCGCAGGCCACCTTAGCGCTTCCCCCTTAAGTTAAAGTTCCATACTGCCTTATAACTTATATTTAAGATGCCGCGAAATATCCCTGCTAAGCTTTTTTACGCATTAGTAAAACTGATTTTTTTTTCCTCAGTTCCCTCTCTACGGGTTTAAATTCAATGGCTGCAGTTGTTTTGGAAGACTTTTGGAAGCCATTCTTCAAAGAGCTGACTCACAGACAAACGCAAATAATGATTCGATCTGTGGTGGTTGTTCTTGGAGTAATTTGTGTCGGTATGTACCTGTATTCTATCTACATGAATAGTATATTCGATGATTATTTTTTTGCAAACAACAGCCTGAATTCAGATACGAAGTTACAATTTGGCTGTTTGTGTATGTGAGTTTGAATGTTTGTAAACGCACCCATAATACAGGAGATAACCCTAGTGTGGGGTAAAAACGGGCAACATAAAAAAAAAATTGATCTAAAAGAATCCCTTTACATCAATATGCAGAAAGCAGCCATCCTAAACACATGTGGAATCGTCAGGAAATGTATGCAGTTAGAGGAAGAAAACACACTCACATTATAAAATTCATCACACGTTACATTTACTTGGCTTTGGCCTGTAAATGTATCTAAAAACCAGCATAAAAGCTGAGAAAAAAAATACTCCCGATAATAATAATAATTGTTTTTATTGAAATGAAAACTTTAGGCGCGTTGAGCAATTTTTGGTAAGGGAAAAACTTGTGGGTTCGCGATCGTCACCGAACGCTTTCCATGAGCTATATGTATATATACCTACTGTGTATATACGCGTACTTTTTTGGTGGACAAATATCATGGAACTCGCGTCATCGTCACCGAACGCTTTCCATGAGCTGTATGCATACTGTGTATGTATGTGTACTTTTTGGGTGGACAAAAATCATGGAACTCGCGTCATCGTCACCGAACGCTTTTCATGAGCTATGTATATGTATAAAAGAACAGTTATTCCATAGTTTTGTGTTTTCACTTCTGTCGGTAGTCCTTATGACAGCCAACTTTAATTGCGACGTAAGTTATAAAACTCTTCTCTTCTGGACAAGTTATACGTCATTCCGACCTCGCCGCCGAGGCCCCGCGCGAAATCCCCGACTAACGAATAGTCCTCCCCGACCCTTGACTGTAAGTGAAGCGCCAGCACGCGTTTTAGCTGAGCAGCATGTAATCCAAACTCCCCAGGATAATAATCAAAACACTGATTTTATCCAGCCACCGTCGGTCCCTTGCCACCCTCCCTCCGACTCAGCTGCCCTAAGCCGAGGTTCGTACCCCACAGGGGGTGCCCTTAGCGAGCAGCAGTCGTTTAGTTTGTAGTTTTTTACGCCCTGGCTGGAGGCATTAAGTTTCGATAGGAGCTTAAGGCAACCACAGGAAAGTCCGGTTAAAGAGTCGGAACCTTAGTGGTTACACTCTGAGATGCCCTAGATAAAAAAAAAAAAAAAAACAAGTTATATTCGCGTAATAGCGTGTATTAGCGTATTGAGTATTGTATTGGATATATGTAGTTTTTAATTTAATTTAGAAGGAACTTGATTACAAATCAAGTTACTTCTAAATTAAATAAAACGGTTCTATAAAACTTGAAACGGTTGATCCTAAATTGATTGTCCATGAAGCATTCTTCAAAGCCTGTTCTTTTCGATAGCACACTTATACGAATGATTTATTTCCAGGTTTAGTATATGTGGTAGAAATGCTGGGATCAGTTCTACAGCTGACAATGAGCCTGTCTTCCGCGTCGATGGGACCTCTGGCTGGAGTCTTTCTCATGGGAATCTTCCTGCCCTTCATTGACTCTACGGTACCGAAGTAGTTTTCATTTATTTACTTACATACTTAGCTCTACTTTTTGATTTCCTGTGATTGTTAGTGCCAGAACGAAAGTTAGATACGGATGAAACCAAAACAAAAGCATGAATGAATATAAATGAAGACAAAAGTCAGTTGCTTACTACATAATACTTATTTCGTTTTATAAAAAAAAAAAACTTCGCTTGTAATTGTTCTTTTTAATTGTTTGAGTATGTATTTATTAAATATTTTGTATTCTTTTTCTTCTTTCAAAAAAAAAAAATAAAAAAATTAAATGAATATTTTAAGTAATAATATTAAAAAAAACTTCGCTTGTAATTGTTCTTTTTAATTGTTTGAGTATGTACTTATTAAATTTTTTGGATTCTTTTCAAATTTCAAAAAAAAAAAAAAAAATCTCATAATACTAAGATTCTATAATTTTAGAGTGCATTAAGCGGAGGCATCGTAGGATTATTATCAGCGTGGTGGATCGCTGCACAGTCGCAACTGGCTCAGGCGAGGGGATTGATGCTGTCCAATGAGAAACAGAGGTTCACCCAAAACTGTACTTATGAGTTCGATCCACTTGTATCGAATGTACCGGATCCTGAGAGGTTTGTATTTTGAACAGCGTCCACTCTCTCTTAAAAAATAATTTAAGTAGGTACCTAACGGAATTGTTGAGGCCAGGTTGTGTTTGAAAACACAACATGCTGACTGCACATTTTAATTCCAGTTTCAGTGTAAGTAGTTAGGATGTAATAGAGATACCTGAATAGCTGGATTATTTTTTAAGCTTCTATACTAATCCAGTTATTCAGGTACTATCGCGGGCATGAAAATCTAACTATCTTGAAAACAATGTCCCGCGCACACGATGACCACTTCCGTTTTCCGCTTCTTTTTGCGAAGCCCAATAAAAAAAAACTTTTGTACAAATAAATTTCTCAAGGTCTGTTATAATGATCACAGTGATGTCCGACTACCTCGGCTGGTTTTTTTACGGTCTTTTTTTCCATTTACAAAAACAAGGGGCTCAGTAAAAATCTGATGCTGCGATGCTCTTGGTTGATGAGATAGATAGATAGATAGATAGAATACTCTTTATTGCACACCATAAAAATTACAGATTTATTATGTAGAAAATTTGACAAGGGGTGACACAATGGGCGGTCTTATCGCTTAAAGCGATCTTTTAAAGACAACCTTTTGACGTTACGATAGTGCTGCAAGCAAGAATAGTCCTTACGGTGGTCTGATATCCGAGGCTGCGATGGTACCTATGCCGAAAATAATAGTGTAAACAACTATTATTTTTTGCATAGGTTTTAGTATTATGCATATGTAATTCATCATCATCATTATTTCAGCCGAAAGTGGCTTATGTCCACTGCTGGACATAAGCCTCCCCCAATTGGGGGGCTTTGCCATAATCGCCACGCTTGGCAGGCGGGTTGGCGATCGCAGTATGGTGTTAAAAGTGCATAGAGAACGCTGCTGGCCCATTCTCTAGTAAGTCCCTTAGTCGTCTTTTACGACACCCACGGGAGGAAATGGGGTGGTGCTATTCTTTACGTCCGACACCACACGGTACAATGTATGTAATTATATTAATCTAAATAAATTATTACGTGTTTTGAGACACCGCATTGAAAGTCTACCATCTTGTTTCAGTGAAGTGCCATACTTATACCGGATCTCATTCATGTGGTTCACTGCGTTCGGTTGTATGGTGACCATCGGTATCGCCTGCATCGTAAACTTGAGGCGAACTTCTAAAGTGCACCAAGATCATCGCTTATTCGCTCCCTTCATACGAAAGTGGCTGGAGAAGGATAAGGTAAAATTGACATTAGTTCTATTTCTTTATCTACCCGATATTTAGATTAAGGCGAGCGTGCATTTTTGTTCTTGAGGTGACAGCGGGGTGCGAGTAAATTGTGTCGTGAATTTCGTTAATGTTGGGTTGAAAATTATATGTTTGACGATATTAACAATGTTAAACCCGACGGACATTACATCATCATATACGTTTATTTTTATATGATTTTCAGTACATAATGTGGTATAATATTGAAATAAAATGATTTTAATCTACAAAATAAGGGTATGTTTGGTGTTTTTTCTATCGAGTGAACTTTATCCAATTATGTAACCAGTACCCGAAGTACCTACAGAAAGGTCTCAAAAGCAACATATAACATTTTCAAGTGTTTAATCATTACCGTTTCTAAATAAAATTATATTAAAATTACATTTCCTAGAGGTTGACTTGAAGAACCTCGCTTTAAGTTGGGATTTCAGAGCAGTTTCAGGATTTTGTGAAAATTTTAACTTTGTCTCATTGCATTATGATACCCAAAAATATGGAAGCGCATATAATTTGACGACAGCGAAATATTTCTGTTCTCATTTGTCCCTACAGTATTATATTTCTCAGAATTACTAAGAATTACTTTAGGTAATTTATTATCTGTGTATAGTATATTACCCATATCGTACCTAACTACTTGGATAAGTGATCTTGATTAAAATCGTTAATACCCATTTATCTAAATCACAGTGGCACCTCTGTTAGATTATATAATCAATTAGTTCGGACGTCATATTGCCTTTAATTGTTTGTCGCATAGTTTTATCTGCCTGATCAATTCCTTGATATTTTCCGCTAGTTATTATTGTAATCTTTACAAATGAATATTCTCCATTTGGTCGAAGAAATTTTTTTTTTGACGTAGACCAATATTCAACATGGAAAAAGAGTGTAAGACTATGGGAACACCTTTTCCCAGCGGTGGGACAATACAAGTTGATACAAAAAGAGTGGTAGGCTATGGGAAGACCTTTGCCCAGCAATGGGACAATACAGTTTGATAAAAAATACCAATGTGCGGTAAATGAGAAGGTATCCAGGCCAAAAGCAATATTATAATTTCCTAGAACGTCTGATGTCATCACTAGAGATCGGATATTCGGATGCATATATATTCACCGAAAGTTGAAATGTTGGCTTATATGGAATGCACTTTTTTATCTTAAAAATTCCGCGATTCCGCAATCGAAAAATTTTGTGTTTTTTTCTGACTATAGAATCGAATGCATATCTAGATCTACCTACCTAAGTAGCCGACGCAAATATTTAAGCCCAATGAGGATATAGAACTTAAAAAATATAAATAAAAAAGTTTTTTTTGTTTTAACTAACACACACAACCCCTCCTCTTACACCCTACATACACATATTTGCATCGGGGGTTAAACATTAATTTTAAACAAATATACATCCGAATCCATACGCAATCCAAGAATCCCGAGTTTTTTTTTAAATAAATATTTTTTTAAAGTCGCTTCTATACCATACACCCGATTAGTTATGCATTCCCGGTGTTCCTATACTTGCTTTCCTATATAAGCGGTTTCTATACTTTCATAGTTAAATAATTATTCACTTTAGGTAAACATGTATCCGAATATCCGATCTCTAGTCATCACGTTAACGCCGGCTGTCGCTGAAAACCAACACTGAGTCTCTGTTTCGTTTAGGGTCGCTGCATTATGCTGAGCGATGGCCGTTTAGCGTGGATGAGACGCATATTTTCCCCCGAACTAGTTCTTTTTTGTGTTTCTGTTCTTTCTTTTCTTTGTTTACAGCAAATAAACGTATTTTCTTTCTTTTTTTGTAGTTGTTGGTTTTGTAGTTGACTAGACGTTCTATAACAACAGCTAATGAGTTTTTGTGTCTTAACTTCAATATGCTGTTTGCGTACCTACTTTTCCAAGGTCTGTTCAGGCAAAGTTCCTAAGTAAGATATTTCAAAAATATTTTTTGTTACAGATAAATCAAATACAATTAAAAAATATACAGAAATGAATGATAATGTGAAACACAATGAAGAAGATAAAGGATTGCGAGATTTTTTCATACTTTATAAGGGAAACTTATAATTAAGGACAACTGAAGGATATAAGTATGGATAAACACAAAAGAATTAGAAGCAAAATTAAAATAAAATGAAAGTAGGTGATATTGTGGAATGTGAATATAAGAGGGTTTATGTGATGCCAAAAGAATATGGAAAAAATTACGGGTTTGCATAACTTAGTCATAAAATAATTAGAGGTATTCCAGTTTATTTTATTTATATAAAACCAAAATATTACCCGTTATTAGTATTATATTAAAGATGACCAAGCATATGGTGTCAAACAATAATAATAAACAAAGTTTATAATTCTTAAAGTCGTGTATTCGTATGAATAAAATTTAATAAGCGTACGAAATTTTTACACGATATTAAAGTTTTATTCAAAGAACATTGAATTCATCAGCCTTTGTTCCACTCAGTATGGGTAGTTCCGTGCTGTGTTGACTCTAAATATACCAGCTCTGTAAAATAATAAAAATAAAACATTTGAATATGTTCATAGCTGGCACTTGCTTCATCGTGCATCGTGCACAGTTTAAAAAACAAATATATTATAAATTGTATTATAGCCTTACCGTGACTTGTTGATATCGCTATTGCCCATAGAGTTGAGGGTGCCCGTGCATCTGTCACGAGTAGCATCCCGGAGACTTTCGCATTCGTTGGCCAGAAGATGGTTGTACTTCACAGTACTAGCCATATACTCGTAGGAACGGCTGTGGGAACAACTGACTCCGATTGCCAAGCACCCTGGCATGTTGGAACCTCCATTAGGGTAGAAGTCAGCGTCTCCGCACAGGTCGCTGTATCCAAGAACTGTAGTTTCAGTGTGGATCACTTCTACGTAACGACCATCCGTCTGTACTATACGGTTACGGTCTGAATTCCACAGAGGACCAGCAGGGTCCAAAGCTATAACAGAACAAACATACATAGTTACAGTAACTTCACTTTGATCGTTATAAATTTGTTTAAATAGTTTTGAGAGTTTATTATAAAGCTGTGAACCTGTGATTCTGTGAACCCTGGACCCCGTTTCCCTGCCAGCATTTCCAACTAGATGGCCACCAAGACTGAAACCTACTAAGTGTACTCTGTTGTATGACACTCCTAATCCAGCGAGCCAGTTCACAAATTGACCAAGTCCTCTGCCAACTTCAGCGGTACCGCCTTTCGCAGTAGTGTAAGACCTGTTGGCCAGAGCACTCCAATCGAGAACAATAACGTTGACATCAGCATTCTGGAGAAAAGCTGAAACATATTTAAAAAAAATATGTATGTTTTTAACAGGATGCAGATGCATGATATAAATACAGGAAAAGTTTTTAATCAGTGTGTAAATTTTGACAAATTAAATTTAAACGTATTTTATTATACACCTATTTCTTAGTTTGACATGTCTTAGTACAAACAAATTAGTTATCGTTAACGAAAGATGTTTATTTTGAAACTGGTATAATGGATACTCGTCGTGCAACGCGCCGGGCGGCGCGGTCAGTGAAGCGGAACGCAGTCGTAGGTACCTATCAGCTGTGCGCTCGCCCATTGATATTATTACGAATAGATTGTATCCATATTTTGCTGATTTTAAGTGGACAAAAAAAAGTATTGAACAAATAATGAACATGTGTTCCATTATTGATACTGAACCACCAAAAAAAATTGCGCACTGGTTAAAAACTTATCCTGTATAACAGCGCATTGCTGATTACTGAGCGAAAGTTGTCCTGTGACAGCTATTATTATTGTGACTGTAATCAGGATGATTTGAACATTACATATACCCAAAGTCTCTAATTCAGATAATTTATGTAAACAAAGTAATGTCAAGAAATTTCACTGTCAGAATGACAGGAAAGTGGTACAAAACATTTTATCATATTTTTGTTTTGTAAATAGTCATCACTAAAATTAAAGTGAATTAATTATAAGAACTATGCAAACAAAATACCGTTGCCAAACAATGTTTTGTGTAGTATGACGGAGACACGGCATATGATCGTTATAATCAGCCCTTTTAAATCCAGTGTTAGACTTAGGCCTCCCAAAATCGATTTCCACTCGAAACAGTTTACAGCCGTTTTCATCCAAAATGTGGCTAGATATGCTACTTACAATATGAATCTATGAATGAGAGTTGTAATTTTAGCGTTGAGAAGATGTAAAACATTTGAAAATGTATACAATTTTGTATCTCCTGCATTGTTACTAGTATCATAAAATATTTTATACCAGAAAATCTCCTTTTTTTAATAACTTTGTTTAAAACCGGAAATTTATAAAAATAATTACGGTATGATTATTTTTTTATTTTTTTTTTTTAAAATCAGTACTTAAAAGAAAATGAAACCTCTTTTTTCGCCATTTTATATGAATTACCATTACGAAGATATTTTTTTGCTATGTTATCCCCTTTGTTTACATAAATTATCTGAATTTGAGACTTTGGGTATAGTAATAATTGTTACCTTCAACGAGCATTCTATTCATGGTATTTCCGCCGTTACCATTCCACCCATGAGCGAGGATTATGGTGATTTTTGATACACTAAAGTTCGAGTTTGACACGGTACCTGTATTACCAAACACTAAGACTTGAGCTGAATTGGGATTGGCCCTGAAAATATTATTTTTTTGTAATATGTCATAATATTTTTAAGAAAAGCTAAAAGCAAGGTTTTATAATTGTAACTGAATTCCAGTCTAAATCAAAACGAATGTTTAGCACATTTGTGTATACTCTATTTATTATAACATTAGACAAATAACTGTTCTCACCCTTTCGTTATTTCGATGTAAACGTTTAATAAACTCCGTTATTTCACCATAAATACAAAGCACTGTAAACTATTTACCATTTACATTAAAAAAATAACTCTAAAGTGCAGTAATTTCAACAATATTACACAATAACTGTCGTTATTTAGCCGTTATTTGTCTAATGTACTTAAACTCCATTTACTATAAAATGGAGTTTAAGTACTAGAAAGATAGGGAATTTCTTAGCAATTTTAATTGTTGTATCAACCAATGTACCTGGTATAAAGCCAATATGCATTGTTTGCCGGATTTTTGGTATATTCTTCAATAAATTTTAAATCTGCTGGCTCCTCAGAGTCAACAAGGTGCATGGTATCATCGCCATCTCCCGGGAAGTAGAAGTATCTGTCACCTTTTTTGTAACCCTGAACAGGGTCTCTGAGGACGCTTGCAGCACATGCTGTGGATAAGAGTCGAATATTTATTTTATCACATTAACTACGATTTTAGTGAACTTATGAAAGTTGCGTGTGTCAGATAATTCCTAGTGGTTTACATTTAGAAGTAGGTACCGTATGCCCTTTCTATTCTTCCGAAACCTAGATCCAAGAAAGATGTAGGTACTGCATGTAAAAGAAGAAATAAACAAGGGGCAAAAAAAAAAAAAAAGAGTTTGCAACTTTGAGATCTATCAGAATCTCAGAAGAAATATGTAGGTAGTTACATACCTTAAAGACTGGTGGTTAATAACAAAATTATTACAGAGCGGTTTTTACTCTTTTCAGCTCCTATACTCCATTTATTATAACATTAGACAAATAACTGTTCTCACCCTTTCGTTATTTCGATGTAAACGTTTAATAAACTCTGTTATTTCACTGTAATCTATTTACCATTTACATTAAAAAAATAACTCAACAATATTACACAATAACTGTCGTTATTTAGCCGTTATTTGTCTAATGCTATATTAAATGCAGTATAGAATACTTTCAATTGAGCACAATAAAATCAAAATATTTTATTTCACATAAACCTATAATATGGGCACTTATGAAACGTCAGAAGCTAGGTGCACGGTTCCAATTGGTCCTTTGGAAAAGAGCCGGCAAAAAACTCCACGGTTAGATACTCTTTTCAAAATAACGGCTTTTACAATATTTTCAAATAAATTGTTAGTATTTATTGGAGGCAGGTGTAGGCCGTTGAATAAATCAGGTACTTAACAAAATAGAAAATGGTAAACAAATCTACTAGGCCTACAATACAAAGTCCTCACATTCACAAAAAAAAAAAAAAAAAACTAAATGACATGGTTGCCATTACAACCACAGTAACGAATCTGAATAAATATCATGTCCACAAAAGCAACAAATAAAGAGTTAAAATTAGAATTTATAAAGTAGATACCTAGATTAGTTTTTACCTGCTATAACGATGAATAAAAGTATAAAGCATTTCATGACGCACAAGAGTAGCACTATCTAGTCAAGTAAATTATGATTCGATTGTTTTTAAATAAGATATTTATATATACTAGATTTTAAGATTATTTTCCATTTATCGTAATAAAGAGATAGGTAGAATGTCTATACAAAATTGCAAGTTTTTAAAGCAAAATAATAATTGATATCTATCTATGTAATATACTAACAATAAAGCTGAAGAGTTTGTTTGTTTTCCCTACATATTAAAACTGTTGTGTAAAAGTAACCTAATTATTTTTTAAAGAGTAACCGTGGAGTTTCTTGCCGTCTCTTCTCCATATGAAACGACCAATTAGAACCGTGCACCTAGCTTCTGACGTTTCATAAGTGCCCATGAAGGTTTATGTGAAATAAATTATTTTGATTTTGCATGCTCTAATCTCTGGAACTAGCAGTCGTACATGAAAAATTCTTTTTGCATTTGATGACCTAATTCTTGTGGAAGGTAATAGGCTATTTTTTATCACGCTACAACTCTCAGGAGCCGAACAAAAAGGAAAAAAAGTCAAAAAGAACTCTAAGCAAAAACGAAGTAATAGAGCGGGCGGGCGATGCAATGCGACGCGGAAGGTTGGGGACAGAGGGATTTTATAAAAATGTGGCTGGTATTTTAATATATTGTGTGTCTAATGACTTCCACGCGAACGAAGTCGCGGGCAGAAGCTAGAAAATCCATACAATACAAATATCCATACTAATATTATAAAAGTGAAAGTAACTCTGTCTTTATGTTAAGTTATCACGCCTAAACCACTGAACCGATCGTCATGAAATTTGGCAGAGATATAGCCTGGGATATGGAGAAGGACATAGGCTACTTTTTTACGCGATAACCGACATCCACGCGGGCGGAGCCGCGGGAAAAAGCTAGTAATATATAAAACAAAAGTGTCTGATATATCAAAATAACAGCTTTTTACTAAATGCATATGAAATATGAAAGTAACGGTATTTAAAAGAAAAAAATCAATTTTTAAATTTTTTGTCTGTCTGTCCATCTGTCTGTTTGTTTCGGTGAATCTCCGAAACTGCTTGACTGATTTTGATGGGACTTTCAGTAGCAGATAGCTGATGTTATAAGGATTTTTTTTTTTTTAATCCACGCGGGCTAAACCGCGGGCCACAGCTAATAATAACTTTCAAGAAAAATGTTCAAATGTTAGTAGATTCCAATCATAGCTTGACAAATCCGACATAAATACATAAAATAAGCAATGTACCGCATTATGCATAATATGTAATACATATCTAAAGGCTTTTTCAAATACCTTCCTAAACATACCTATCTATCTTCTATCTATACAAATAAATAAAAGTGTCTGTTTGTAATCTCAAAATAATAACTAAAATATGAATGTGTACGGTACCTATTTATAACAAAATAACATTTTCTAAAATTTTTGTCGGTGCCTGTTTGTTCCGGCTAAGCTCCAAAACGGCTAGACCGATTTTGACGGGACTTTCATTGGCAGATAGCTGATGTGAGTGTTAGAGAAGAAGGCTGTTATTTTGTCATTACAAACCGACACTTCAATTTTATTTATTTGTATAGAAGATGTATAGATAAGTACAGGTTTCCTCATGATGCAGCACCTTCACCGATGTCAGTATGTCCAAGATCAACTCATAGTAATAAGAAGAGTGAAGAGTCCGAGGTAGAATACCTTGGACTCATTCGCAGAAACACTTATTCTTAAAAAGATCTATTCTCGATATGCCCTACTTTTTTCTAAGTGTTCGTTAATGAAACTATAAATGTTAAAGTCTGTATAAAATCAAGTAATTATGGGTTTATTAACACACACACTAGTAGCATTTTTTGTTGGCATCATTATTAGGTACCTACTAAGGTCCGGTAAGGCTTATATGTACATAGGTACTTGTGTAAGTACCTATTTAATAACCGACTTCATAGAATTAATCATCATTATAAGAAAACACTCATAAATCGTTAATCACTAATCGTTAGTTGTCAAAGTGAAATATCGGCGAAACGTTGGTTGGCAAGTGATAATCTGCCAAACAATTTTCGGCGAAAGGCAGGATACCCTACCCTAGTAGCATTTTTTGTTGGCATTTAGTTGGGCCACTTACAGACGTAAGTGGCCCAACTAAATGCCAACAAAAAATGCTACTAGGGCATAAATAAAGGTTTCTTTTATACACGAAGTTACAGTAGAACACTGACTTCTAGATCACAGGGTTCCCCTAATTTAGGAAGCAGGGTTTTTCACTATTTGTGCAGTTTTTTCCGAAAATCCAATGTAGGGTACATTGGATTTTCGGAAAAAACTGCACAAATAGTGAAAAACCCTGCTTATAAAAATGTGAAATGTATTGGAATTGTACTTATACAAAGGTGTTTTGTGTCATTTAATAAAAAAAAATTTACTCTGTTCATGAAACCAGTAATTCAGAGTAAGCTTTAAGTATAAATAAGAAAAAAAAAAAAACTTACTTATAAATCGTCATTTATTATCATTTTAATAAAAATCAACAATATTTAAAGGATAGGTACTTTTTCTTTTTCTGATCATTAGGTGTAATTTTATGAATAATATCAATTATTAGGTATTATATGCATATAATAGAATGCATAAATTGAAACTGCTTGAAAATTTTACATTGAAAGTTGCAAATTTTTTTTTTTTTAAGAATTGCTCCACAGTAATCTTTCTTGTGTGTCTCTAATTTGGTCAATATTTTTTGATGTTTCTTATCAAATATGATATTTTTATTTCTTTTATTTCGCCGTTGACGCTCAATAAAACTTTTTCTAATAATCACATCAAAATGCTTTGACTCTCCTCGTATTTTGTGTATGAAATGCTATAAAGCTTGGGCGTTTTGGAATCCCATAACATTAAGGCAACGATAACCGACTTTTTATGATTTTATACCGACGATCACTAAACAAGTAGTGTTAATGATTTGGAAAAAATATATATTAAATTACAACATTTTATAAATAACTTTACATATGAATATTTTAGATTATGTTTATATTACATAGTGAAATTAATTTGTAATGTTATGTCTAACGCGGATAAAAAATAGAGAATCACGCAAAATCTATCCAGCGTATTTTACTGAAACCTTCACCTTTTTAAAGATAATTTAATTATTGGTCTTTTAGTATACGCGTTTTATTAAAATATATTTTGTTCTATGTATAATAAATTAATAATGCGTCTTATTTGGGACAGCGCTCCTGGATGGGCGAGTCCTATTACTATCTACTAAACCGATAATACTCGTACCTCCTCTAAAATCCCGGAATAATTGTAATGACGTTTAAATCCCGGGATTTAAAAACCACGAATTATTTATTTGACTTTATTTAGTTACAAATTATTGATTTGAAGAATTCTGTTTTACATTCTGTTCTAATCTAACCAAAACTCTTATAAATAATAATACTAAACACCGGTCAAGTGCGTGATGGACCACGCACAATGAAGGGTTCCATAGGTGGGATGAATTTATCCCAAGAACAAACTTAACATTGTAGTTGAAAAAATGTTCTCCCGTAAGTTAGTCGACTATTACTCGGTAATATGTAAAGCCTACTTAGTTGTGTTAGTTTTTCTTTCAACTTCGTTATATGTACTACTGCTGTGATCTTTTCACATATCCAAATACAATCATTTTGCTGGCAGGTGGGGGGGGGACACTTGACTCTAACAAAAATTAGCACTTTAAAGCTTAATGTCACGTTAACGGATCCCTGAATCGAAAAATGGTTTTGATAAACCCGCAATATTTTTGAACGACACCCCACACCATGGGATAGACAAGAAAAAAAATCATCTCCACTTAACGAGTACGGTAACCTAAATAAAAAATAAATAAACAAGACTTTTTCAGTTGGCGTGATTAATATGTATACCCATATCAAATTACAGCTTTCTAGTACTAAGAGTCTCTTAGCTAAGCCGCAGACTGACAGACAGACAGAAAAACAGACAGACGGACATGGCGAAACTATAAGCGTTCCTTGTTGATTACGGAACCCTAAAAAGCCTTTAATAATGCCTACTTGATATATACTTTAATAATGTAGGCAACAATATTCAAGATGACTGCATAGATCTAAGAGATTGTCTACTACAGAACCCTAAAAAGAAAGATGTATAAGAGTGCGCGCGCCCTTTTATACGTAGTCTATGCGATACAGTGCGCGCTATTATACGAATCGGGTTAACGTAGACTGCCATTATCGACATCTCTTGCGACGTATTGTAATTTCTTCTTTAAAACTGTTTGAACTGACAAAGAGTTTTGTAACGTAAAAGTAGAGATTATTGTTTCCTGTATAATTTTCGAAAAGCTTTTAATGAAAAACACAAAAATATTATATCAAGTGAAGTAAAAATCTCTATTGGCTCACCTAAAATCCACGTAAAAAGTCTCACTTAGATAATTTTTAGGGAGCACGCACAGTTTTACTTTATCAACAAAATACGACTGAAGTTAGCTGCAAATGTCACACAGTACTTGCCGGAGGTTAGATGCGTAGGTACTCTTACCAACCGCGCACTCTTGCACCACCTTACCCTAGAGGGTTTTGGATACAAAATAAAAGCAAGGAAGTACTAATAAACATTTTATTGTGTTATTGTTCTTACAAACACATTCACTTCATTCTTTAAAAGCAGATAGTTGACATAGTATTAAGTGTGTGAGCAAATAAGTATGCCATTTAGAATGGATATCCTCTGTTTGTATTCACTCTGAATATACCCGATCTGTAAAAAAATACAATCATGTTAAAAAACCTCGTGTAATTAGTTTTATCGTAACCAAATGTTGATGAATCAGTTCAACTACATGTTATATTCAAGGATATTGTGGATACTTTTAAATTGTTATCTAGAATAGAATAGAATAGAATACACTTTATTATGTACACCATAAAAATTAAAATTAAATAGGGTGTCACAATGGGCGGTCTTATCGCTAAAAGCAGCTATATTTATTTATTTTATTATTTATGTACACACAATAAAATATATAGAGGTACGACATAGTTAGAGAACAAAGGTTCTGCTTATTTCTTAAGAAATATCTTCTTACTCGATATTTGAATAGAGACACAGTTTTTATTCGTGAATGCTAGGCGGAAGCGAGTTCCACAATCTTACGGCATGGACAGAGAAGGAGTAAGAATAGTATCTAGTTTTATGAGGTTGAGATACAGGGAGGGATCTAAGGTCTGATCTACACGGTGCGTCGCTAGGGCGAGAGTAGGAAAACGCTCACGCAGGTAGGAAGGACCTAACCTTCGGGTTGTGTAAGATGTTGAAGAGGAGACATACAATCTGAGTGTTCCTGCGAATCTATACTTATTGGAATACCTAAAGGAGTAGGTAAGGTAGTAGTATCATTAAATCTAAACTTATGTAGTAGTGATCAGCATTATCTTACCTTGATTTAGACAGGTCACTGTTACCCATAGGGTTAAGTCCACCAGTGCATCTATCGCGAGTAGCATCGCTAAGAGTAGCGCATTCATTGGCGAGGAGGTGGTTATACTTCACGGAGCTGGCCATGTACTCGTAGGCGCGACCATGGGAGCATGAGCTTAACCAGCACCCGGGCATTCCAGTGCCTCCGTTGGGGTAGAAATCGGCATCACCGCAAGGGTTAGTATATCCCAATAAACCAGTGTTTGTGTGGATTACTTCTACGTACTGGGCATCAGTAGCCACCACGCGGTTACTGTCACTGCCCCATAGAGGTCCAGCGGGGTCTAAAGCTGGAAGCATAATTAATTTATTAATTTAATTGATTGTTGTAACTTCCTTAGATACTGTTATGAAATGTTTCAATTATAAGTGACCTGACACTTATAATTGAAACATTTCATATGTGGGTTTGGAAATTTAAAGAATGTTACCTGTAACCCTCTTCACCAAGCCTCCTGTTTCCCTGCCAGCGTTTCCGACTAGATGGCCACCGAGACTGAAACCTACTAGGTGTACTCTTTCATAGGACAGTCCTAATGAAACGAGCCAGTTCACAAATTGACCAAGACCTCTGCCAACTGCAGCAGTACCGCTTTTCGCTGTAGTGTAAGATCTGTTGGCGAGAGTTCTCCAATCGAGAACAATAACGTTAACATCGCCATTCTGGAGAAAAGCTGAAACAAAATGTAAAATTACAAATCTTACATTATTTGAAATAATGCAAATCACTACTGGATACTATCGCTATGAAGGTACTTGTTTACAAGTTGATATTATGTTTCCTGGCTTTACCGAGTTTCAATAAAGATGTTTTTTTTTTGAGTTATAAAAAATGCCTCTGTCTTAGCTACCATTTTTAACCATGGTCGCAGCATGATACATACATGCTTCATAGTATATCTACACCGCAGCTTCGGGGTAGTATTTTTGATAACTTCGACTGTACTTTTCTAATTTGGTTTAATAAATTCACGTTACCTTCAGTCAGATCCCTATTCATTGTGTTTCCACCATCACCATTCCACCCATGAGCGAGAAATATGGTGTCCTTTGAAAAGTCAAAGTTTGAATCTGCTACGGAGCGTTCATTACCAAACCCAATGATTTGAGCTGTAGTGGGATGGTCCCTGAAAATTACAAAATTCTGTTATGAGAATGCATTTCCGACGAAATAATGTCATATATTACGTAGTACGTACGTAGCTAGATATGTATTACATTTGATATGGTATTCTTTTTTCAAGCACCATTATTTTCACATAAATTAAACGCAATTTATTTTAGAAGGTACGTGTTTTGTTACCTAGTATAAAGCCAATATGCGTTATTCGCTGGATTTCTGGTAAATAGTTCAATCAATTCTAAATCTGCTGGCTCCTCAGCGTCAACAAGGTGCAGGGTATCGTCGCCATCTCCCGGGAAGTAGAAGTACCTATTACCTTCCTTGTAACCCTGAACAGGGTCTTTGAGGACGCTTGCAGCACATGCTGAAATAAAACATTAAACTTTAATAACAATGTATTGTACGTATTTTTTTGTTCCTTTCTTCTTGTCTGTTTATATGTGTGTACATAAACACAATATATTATCGACAAACATTTAAATGGTTATATCTTTGCCATGTAGTCACATCCCTGAGGTGTGGTGTCTAGTAAATTATAAACTTAGCAAATTGCTATACATAATATGTAATCGCTCTTTAATACCACATTCGTAAGGCCACAAACTTATGGTACTAGAGAGAGAGCTCCCAAAATAGTCAATGTTTTTATTTTATTCAAGCACGAGTAAAATAATACAGGCTGTATTCAAAATATGATTCATGCATGATCCTCCCCAATTCATCATACAAAGAGAAGTTAACCATCGCAAAATAATTAAATAGTACCCCTATTATTTAGTTATTTTGCGATGGTTAAATTATTAAAGTATGAAATGGCCGTTTTATAGAAATAGATACTTTGAATTGACATTAAACCTTCATGGTGTGAGATATTCGAGTGAAACCTTTTTTACATTATACCTATGAGATTTTTCTTTAAAAAAATGTGCCACATTCGATTTTCGAATTTAATTTATTTTTATTCAGCTTAGACGGAAAAGGATACTTCGAAAACCTGAGTAATTATTAAATACGAGTTCCGACGCGGAACTAACGCGGCAGAAACGGCTCGTAATATCAATGTTGCGTTTGGAGAGGAGACTGCTAATGAACGCACCGTGAGTTTTTGGTTTAAACGCTTTCGTAATGGAAACTTCGACTTGAAGAACGAACCACGTGGAAGACCGCCCACACAGGTGAATAACGCTGAATTGAAAGAAATGGTGGAAGCCGATCCGAGTCAAAATACCCAGGAATTAGCAGCATGGTCTAACGTTACTTTACCAACAATAATGGCTCAAATCAATTGCATCAAATCAATAAGATACAAAAATATAAAAAATGGGTGCCTCATGATTTGACTGATCTGCAGAAATTTTCTTCCCAAGAGGCAGTACAAAATGCTTTCCAACAGTTTATCGAATCTAGATCCCCAGAGTTCTATCGCAAAGGCATAAATGAACTTCCGATTAGATGGCAGTAATGTATAGTTACTGAGGGTAAATACTTAGATTAAATAAATATGTTACATCTTGGAAAAAAACAAGTTTTAATTTTGCAGTATAAATCGGCAATTTCATATTTTAACCCATATGTTTCTTCCCTTCTATAGTCAGCAAATGTTGAATAATTATTATTATAAAATATATTATAAATCTTAACAATAGTAATATGCTGTCTTGAAATTATTATATTTTATATTTATATTTTTTTTCTAATTTTAACATAAATATTATTATATTATTAATTTTCTCTATTTTTATTTTTACCCCGTTACATCTAGTTATTTATATGTGCATGCTGTGGACTACTGTAATTGAAGGAGCACACGTAAAATTACCTTTTGTATTATTATAATTAAAATAAATAAATTACTGATGAATTTTAATGTTCGAATGTAAATATCGGACCTTTTTAAAAATTACTATTAATTTAACCCTAAACAAATCTGCTACATGATATTATTATACTTAACGATATGATTATTTTTTTAATATTAATTATATCAATATTTAGGCTAAAATTACCTGCTATAGCGACGGATAACAGTAACAAGCACTTCATGATACTCAAGAGAGACACTATCAGCTAGTCCAAATAACTATGAAGTAATTGTATTTATTTGATACATCGTGTTTTATATGTGCTTAAATCCATTTATCACGATATGATCATAATAATAATTACGTTTTATCGTCTATCGAACTGCTATCAGTTTGTCTAGCTTTATCTCAGTTGTTTAAATCGAACCTTACTTATGATAAGTACTAAATCAGTAAATTTCCATTTTGTTCTTATTAATCTATATGGTAAGGACAGTATTTGATGACAACAATTCTTTTTTTAACTTTGCCCCACTCTAGTAATTTCTCATGTATTGTGGGTGCGTTTACAAACATTTAAACTCACATACACAAACAGCCAGACCCGGAACAACTACTTGTAGGTCATACAAATATTTCGTCATAATCGTAGAACAGTGACGGATCTGAAATTCATGTTGACCTCTGCCGCGCGTGCAATAACAGCAGTAAGTATAAGTATAATTTTTGTCCAAATTTAGTTGAGCATTGATTCGGAATCCGCTCATTGCGCTGATTCCGAATCTACGTTTGACTCAATTTGGACAAAAATTATAGTTACTGCTGTTATTGCACGCGTGGCAGAGTTCAACATAAATTTCAGATCCGTCACTGTTCTACGATTATGACGATTTGTACTTTATAAGGTGCAAATATCATCCGGAACAACCTTTTTTTTTTAAAAAAAATAAACAGACGTTAAAATAAACTGAAAAGTGGAAAAAAAAAAGCTAAGAGCTGTCAAACGCAACTAAAACTGCTGTTCGTTGGGCGCCGACTCAAAATTTGTAAATTTTTTAGGAGCTTAGGCTAAAAGGCTTTGTTTCGCTTTTCAGTTTCATCGGTTTAATTGCTTGTTTAATAGTTTTTATTTTCCGCCTTTCAGTTTCCTATTCAAATAAGAACTTCCTCGGCAGCTTTACGTCTCCATCATCGGACCTTCGTTGACAGTTATACCACAGGTTATACCCCAGTTAGGTATAAAGTCCCCATCAAGATGAATGAAATATGCCCAAACACAATGTAGCTGCTGTTAACTGTGGAGGAGCTATCCTGACTCACTTCCATCTACATCATCTGAACAACTTCAGGTCTCTATTATGTGGTAGTGTCAACTACACATCGACGCTTGAAAGGCCATATTTACCAAACGACATGTTGGCAACTTTACACTTTACACCGAGTATTTTAAAGTTTTTTTTATTTACAAAAAAAAAAAAAAAAATACAAAACTTTATAATGCTCCAGTAAAAAACTATAGTATATACTAGAGTATACTCCACTCCATATTCTTCTCTTTTTCGAATTCGTGAATTTAAATATGATACAATGGTGATATCCAATTGAAGGCCAGTATGTCAATGTCAACTTCAAAACTGCATAAAAACTTTTTCGCTGACTTATCACTATTTTGATGTTTTAGGCCTTTATACATAGATAAGCACGGTGGATCCATTTAGGAGTCCGGGAGTTAATTATGCTGTGCACGTTCTTCGATATTTGTTACTATACACCCCGTATAGTAACAAATTACCACTAATTCCGGCAAAGTTTCATCAAATTTTATGAGTTGGCCGCGTGGTTGAAATGGACATCGATATTCTTCTCTTTTCCTGAATTTGTTGCAAAAAACTTAAGACGCTATGACCAAATATAGTTGGCCGCTAGAACCACCACTTGCCGTAGTCATCGCCTTTGATTACGCGGAAACTGAATAACGCAGATAGGCGAATGATGCATCAAAAGAAAGGTCTTAATTTGTTGTAATTGTTGCAAAAATTAAAAAACATCAAAGCGTAAATATTCAAAAAGTTATGCTATATTTAGTTTCCAGGTTATAGGTAGGTAGGTATCTCACCATAAATATCAAATTAATAGAGGCTTATGTGTATGGACAATTAGTTGCTTATTTGTTGTAGCGAATAAACAAGAAAAATCACTAGAAAATAGGTTCAATGATTTGTTACAGTCGATTTTAGTTGGCCGTTCGGACGGCAATATGCCTAAAATACAATGGCGTTTATTTCGTTATTAAAAATAGGTTCAAGCTTAGTTAAAGTACTAATCGACAGGTAACGTAACCTAGTTTGGATAAATGTGGCGAAAATAACGGTGAAATTCATATTTTAGGTAATATTCACTGAAATATAATAGTATGAAAATGTATTAGAGTAGGGTGACCATGATTACAACGCCACTGCACGCCAAGTTGACGCTGTCAAATGTCATCGATGTCAAGTCGGCCGGACGGCCGGCCTTCCCGCTCAGTTCTGATTCAGACTGACCGACATACGTTATCATGTCACCATTTTCACTGTATTTTCCAAAATCTATTGTAAAATACTCATTAAAACCGTTAAACCATCAAAAACCAGGAGTAAGTTATCATAAGTACGAAGGCATGTTTTTAAAATATAATAGGTAGAAAGGTATCCTATTTACGTAAGTATCTATCGCCGTCACAAGTGCTACTGCTGAGCATGAGGTCTTGGGTTCGATTCCCGGGTCGGACAAAGTGTTATTAGGTTTTTCCATCTGGAATTTCTTAGTAGCAGCTCGGAGTCTGGATTTGTGCCCGGTTGATGGCAATAAGCTCGCCCCCTATTACATGGGATTTAAAACATAACTGGCGAAAGGTGCGGTGTTCTATAGGTACACCTCTGCCTTACCTTTCGGGGAATACAGGCGTGATGTTATGTATGTTTCTATATTAGTTTAAACTAGCTACATGAAATTATATATTATGTATATATTTATTATCATGCTACGCACGACTACATGCACCAAAACTCACACATCTGTGATCAGTGTGCTCACAGTCGCAAACCTACAGTTACCGATAGACAAGAACAGAGACGTCGCTGTCGTGCGAGCGAAATTGCGTTAGCTGCCGTATGTTGGCCGAATATTTACAATTATGAATGACATTGCATGTGGCAGAACAAACATGGCGAAGCAAACATTAAAATAATATTATTATAACTTTCAACAAATTAGCGTTTTTGGCTGTACTTACGAGTGGTAAGTAATCCCGTGTTTCTTATTTTTCTTTCTTGTATTGTCAAAACACTGTTTAGCTGCACAAGAAGTCATTTGGATGCGAATTTATCACAAAAAAAAAAAAAACTGTAATTATGGAGCTGTTTGATCAACGATATCCCGTGCGCGACTGAGTGCCAACTAGGGGCCATCTCTCAGTTTGATAGGACCAGGCGCTGTTACTAAGTCCCGTATCTACACTTTTAATACATCCATACTAATATTATAAATGTAAAAGTAACTCTGTCTGTCTGTCTGTATGTTACGTTTTCACGCCTAAACCGCTGAACCGATGGTCATGAAATTTAGCAGAGATATACCTATGCCTGCGATATGGAGAAGGACATAAGCTACTTTTTTACGCGATAACCGACATACACGCGGGCGGAGCCGCGGGCAAAAGCTAGTGAGCTATATGTATACTGTGTATAAATGTGTACTTTTCGGGTGAACAAAAATCATGGAACTCGTGTCATCGTCACCGAACGCTTTAGTTACTTAGTTTTCACTTCTATCGGCAATCCCCAAAGACTGCCCCGCAGGTTTTTTTTTGTTTTTTTTTTCGGTGGGTAATTATCAAATAACTTCCCCCGGTCTGGGCGGACACACCATACACAAACACACACTTACACAAACAAATACACAAACACACACAAACATCTATGCACAAATAAACACAAACACACACAAAAAATACACAAACACCTATGCACAAATACACAAACACTCATGCACAAACACACTAATACGCATGCACTAAAACACACAAATACCCTTGTGCAAACAGACTAAAATGCATGCACAAACTCACAAACGCGCACAAATAACCATGCAAAAATACGCATGCACAAACACACAAACAAGCATGCACAAATACACACAAATACCCATGCATAAACACACAAAAACCCATGCACGAATACACACAAACTCCCAAGCATAAACACAGAGAAACACCCATGCACAAACACGCACAATTACACTTGCACAAATACACACAAAAACCTTCCGCAAACAGGCAAACAAGCATGCACAAATACACAAAAACACCCATGCACAAACACACACCATACACAAACATACACTACAAACATTACACATTATACATTTGTGTACATACACAAACACACCCTTACACAAACAAACAGATACACCAACACCCATGCACTAATACTCACAAACACCCAAGCACAAACACACAAACACTCATGCACAAACACGCACGAATACCCATGCATGAACACACACAATTACACTTGCACAAATACACACAAACGGCCTTGCGCAAACAGGGAAACAAGCATGCATGAATACACAAAAACACCCATGCACAAACACACACCATACACAAACATACACTACAAACATTACACATTATACATTATACATTTGTGTACATACACAAACACACCCTTACACAAACAAACAGATACACACACCAACACTCATGCACTAATACTCACAAACACCCAAGCACAAACACACAAACACTCATGCACAAACACGCACAAATACCCATGCATAAACACACAAACCCTATACACGAATACACACAAACACCCATGCACAAACACACAAACAACTTTGCGCACACAGACAAACATGCATGCACAAACACACACACATGCACGAATTCCCATGCATAAACACACAAACACCTATGCACGAATACCCATGCAAAAATACACACTCGCAATTGTGTTTATTGCACAAACAAACATGCATGCACAAATACACACAACACCCATGCATAAACACACTAAAACATCTATAAACAAATACACAAAAAACCCAAGCACAAATACTCACAAACACCCAAGCACAAACATACAAACACTCATGTACAAACACACACAAACACTCATGCATAATAAACACATTAAAACACCTATGCACAATTACACACAATCACACTTGCGCAAACACACAAGCATGCACAAATACACACAAACACCCTTTCACAAATATACATAAACACCCATGCACAAATACACACAAACTCTCATGCATAAAAACTAAAATACCTATGCACAAATACACACAAAGAACCTTGCGCAAACAGACAAACTTGCATGAACAAACACACAAACACGCATAAATACCCACGCAAAGTCACGAACAATCATGCATGCACAAACACACAAACACACCCAAACAGCCATGCAAAAACACGCATGCACAAACACACAAACAAGCATGCACAAATAGTTACAAATATCCATGCACAAACACACACAAACATCTATGCACAACGAGTCGCTCGCGCGCATTCGAAGCGTGCGCTCGTGTACCATATTATTGGTGTCCTTACACGTCACGCGATTAGTGCTGCCTCGCGTTAGTGAAATAAGTTTTAGTTTATATAATGGGAAGTAGAGAAGAAGATAATGACTCTGGTGATGAAGAGTGTTTACCTATCAACCAACAACAAGTTGACAAATCGTTAGAGCCAAGTAATTTGCGAAATGATATAACAAGTGAAAGTGAGAAGAGATTAGCTGAGAAAAGAAAAGAAAGAGAAGATGAGAGTAACGAGGATGATGACTTTATTACTGTTAATAGAAGGAAACCCAAACGCGTCATTCGAAACGCTTTATCGGAAACCGAAAATATGAGGGTAGATGTGGAAAAAAATGTAAACTTCCTGGATAAACCTGAAGTATGTATTACGTCGGTTGAAAATATGCCTAAGCAAATGGCATTAGCAAAATTACTAAGATCTGAGAATATCAAAAACGTTATAAGAATTAAATTCAAAAGTTTTAACAAGGTACTTGTTCAATTTAAAGAAAAAGAAGATGCTGTAAATCTATTAAATTGTATAAAATTTAAGGAAATGGGATGCAGATGCCAATTGATTAATGAGTTGTCAATATCGTATGGTGTGGTAAAAGGAGTTGACCTTGATATAAGCGAGGAGGAGCTCATGGGCATTTTTGAATCTAGCACGGAAATAGCATCTATTAAAAGATTAAAACGAGTTAATTCGGAGGGTAAATGGATTGACAGTGAATCAGTGAGAGTTGGTTTTAAAAGTAAACATTTACCGCTTTATATCTATGCGTATGAGTGCCGATTTAAGGTGGAATCTTACGTGTTCCCTGTGACTCAATGCTCGGGATGCTGGCAATTTGGACATGTTATAAAATATTGCCCTACGAAGAAGAAAATATGCCCAAAATGCGGGGGTGATCATGTGAATTGCGATCTTAATAATATCGTATGCCTTAATTGTAAGGGTAATCACCTTGTGATCGACAAAACTTGCCCTTTTTTTTTGAAAGAAAAAGAGATTAGGAATATTATGAGTAGTGAGCAGCTAACATATCGAATGGCACTTCAAAAGGTTATTGAAAAACGACAAAAGAATAAATTTATATCACATGATACCTCTACAAACCTTACCCAACCTAAAAACTTAGATATCCCAGTTGAAAATTGCGCTAGTATTGTCTCAGCAAACAAAACAGGATCAACACAAAATCAAGAAGAATTTGTCGAACAGTCAGCTCAGGAAGAAGAGGAAGAAATGGAAGTATCACAACAAGATCAACAAGATTGCACAGAGAGTACAACACACACAGCTCAGAGAAACGGAGTTGGGGCTAAAAAAAACAAAATTAGGAAAAGTCAAAATGCTCTAAAACAACCGATCGGAAAAGAAGTAAGAACAACTCAGAATGATGAACACAGGGAAAGAAACGAACAATCACGATATAAGTTTGAACTAAAAAAGTTTATTAATAAGTTTAAAAATATTCACAGGTCAGAAGGTACTTTTGAGGATAAAGTTATATTGGTAATTACAATTATTTATGAAGAAATTAAGGAGATGTTACTAGGTAGGTTCTTAGGTGGAGGGATTTTTGGAAAATTAATAGATAATTTAGATGGATAGTACACGCAAAAATATAAAAGTTAACTTATTTCAATGGAACTCTCAAAGCCTCCGTCCTAAACTTATTACCTTTTCTGCGCTCCTAAATCAGGAAAATGTCCACATAGCAATTCTGAGCGAAACATGGTTAGATAGTGAAACTGATATTCATATTAGTGGTTATAACATCTATAGATCGGATAGATATGATTCCTACGGAGGTGTCTCAATTTTGGTGCATAAATCCATACGGTCTCACCTATGTTCGGTTCAACTTCGAAATAGTGGAATAGAAATTGTCTGCGTTAAACTGATAAATTGTAAAGAGATAGAAAATGTTGTAGCTATCTATTGCCCATCTTCTGTCCCAACGCAGTCTTTAGACTGGGAACAGGTATTTACCTTGTTCTCAAAGAATACTTTAATAGCAGGTGATTTCAACGGTCATCACACCAACTGGTCCGTTAAAACGGATACGAGAGGTACGCAAATATTGGACGCGGCACTTGAAAGTTCATTTGTTTCTCTTAATAATTGTGCGGCTACACGGGTTAAACTAGTAAGTGGAAATTTGCAAGAAACTTCACCGGATATTTCATTCACATCTTCGGACATTGCGATTAAATTTGACTGGCAAGTGTTTAACGAAAATTTGGGTAGCGATCACATGATTATTAAAATGTCAATCAGTATAGATAACGATTTTATTATTAAAAAAAAAAGAAACTATTCCAAAGCTAACTGGAAGGAATACCAGAATTTCCTTACTCAAAATTTTAACCCCCCAAGTGACAATGTTCAAGAAATGTACGATTATTTATTACTTCAAATTAATAATACTGTAGATAAATATATTCCGTTTATTAAAAGTAGTTGTCAACCCTATAGTAATTTTAAACCAAAAAAATACTGGAATCCGGAATTATCTAGAATAGTAGCACAGCGTAGATTATGTTTATCTAATTTTCGACGCAATCCTACACCTGACAATTTGACCAAACTAGAAGAAAAAACTAGCGAATCTCAAATATTGATCCAAAAAGCAAAGTCCGTAGGGTGGCATAGATTATGTGATTCCATCGATGAAGTAACGTCGGTTTCTGAAATGTGGCGACGTATGCGTTGGATAAAGGGCTATAAACAACCTAGAACTTACCCCCCAATTGAGAAACAAAAAGAATTACTGTATGCATTAACACCTGATTATGTTGCAAACCAAACACCTGTGTTTATTTCCAACAATGAAGTCTTAGAACGCGAATTCAATATTCAGGAACTTGAAAATTGTCTAAAAAAAAAGGATTCATCTCCGGGCGAAGATTGTATATCATATTCTATGATCTTTAATCTACCTGTCGTTATTAAATCTTATTTGCTTGATATATACAACAATATTTTCAAATTTTGTATTGTACCGCAACAGTGGCGTCATATTCAAATAATTCCAATCCCTAAAACTAACAATGCTAATGCTGATCCTAAATTAAGACCTATATCTTTAATCTCATGTTTATGTAAAATTTTTCATTTAATGATAGTAAAACGTTTAGAATGGTACGCTGAAAGGAAAAAAATATTATCACCATGCACTGTTGGTTTTAGAAGATCTTATTCATGTCTCGATTCATTAGCCCGTTTGGTCACTTATATACAAATTGGATTTTCTAGAAATATCCCTACATTAGCATGCTTCTTAGATATTCAAAACGCATATAATAACGTTTCGATTGACGTAGCAGTTAGTATTCTAGATAAGCTTAAAATTGGATCAAAATTTTGTTCTTATATATGGGCATTTTTGAGTGAAAGATATTTAAAGATCAAATCTGATAATAGTGATGAGTTAACAGGTAGGTGGACTAATAAAGGGTTGGCTCAAGGAGATCCTTTGTCTCCATTACTTTTTAATTTAATAACATACGAACTGTGTCAGCTTCCGCTTGATGTAGTTGTTTCTCAATATGCAGACGATTTTGTTCTCTATGTTAAACACAAAGATATTAAAGTATGTGAAGTGTATGTACAAAATGCGTTGAATTCTGTTGTAAGGGTGTTGGATGAACTTGGTTTGGAATTATCTTCAAGTAAATCTACCTTTTGTGTGTACAGTAGGGGCAGGCGTAGAATACTTCCTACCCTAAAGGTAAATGAGCAAACCTTGGTTTTCTCAGATTGCATTAAATACCTAGGTATGTGGCTGGATAGAAGTCTGCGTTGGGGCAAACATATAAATGAAACAGTTAGTAAATGTTCAAAATTTCTTAATCTATTAAAAGTTCTAACGGGTAGCTCATGGGGAATACACACAAAACATATACGTAGGTTATACATTTCACTAATTCGAAGTCGAATTGACTATGGGTGTTTTATGTATGATTGTAGTGCAAAATCTCATGTTTCCAAGCTGGATAAGTTACAGAATCAAGCCCTGAGAATTGTAGGTGGATATATCAGAAGTTCCCCAATCCATGTAATGGAATCTGATTTGTGTATTCCCCCTTTATTTGTAAGAAGACAGTATTTAGCTTATAAATATTGTTTAAAAATAATGTCATGGTTAAACAATATGACAGTTAGCTTGGTTGCGGAGCTGAGTGCCCTTTGTAGTATCAAATATTGGGAAAACAAAAAAGTACCCTTATTAGTTAAAATATATATTGATGTAAAGCACATAGATGTTCTCTCAACAGATATTCATAAAATGTATGCTTTAGAAACTTGGACAACTGCTGTTGAGACTAAAAATTTAATTAATATTGATCTAGAATGTGTAAAGGTACCCAAATCCAATTATAATCCAAATTTATTAGTGTTCGATGTTTTGGCTGAATTAAATGATATGTATTGTAATTGGCACAAAATTTTTACAGATGGTTCAAAAGGTATTTCCGGTCTAGGTGCAGGAATATTTGATCAAAGCTTAGGAAATAATCTTGGAATTAAAAAATAAACTGTAATGTATCAATAATGACACTGGAACTCATTGCAATTTATCAAGCGATCTTTTATAGCCGAAATCAGAATTTTAAAAGAGTTGTTATTCTTTCAGACAGCAAAAGCGCACTACAGCATATTGCTCGATGCGCCTCTGGTTTCAGAGGTGCATCGATAGCATATGATATTCTGGAAAATATTATTTTATTATTTAAGAATAATATAGAAATTAAGTTGCAATGGGTTCCAGCTCACATTGGACTACGAGGTAATGAGGAGGCCGACCGATTGTCTAAATTAGCTGCAGTAGAGGGTACAGTATTTCACTACTTACCTGATTATTGGGAATACATATCTAAATATAAAGTAATTTGTTATAAATCCTGGAAACAGCACTTTGATAGAATCAGTCAGCAAAAGGGTATATGGTATAGGAGCATACAAGGCGAGCCTCCTCGTGTGCCTTGGTTCGATGTCGACCAACTTAGTAGGAATTATGTTAAATTAATTTTAAGACTTCGCTCTGGACACTATCCATCAGCGAAGTTTGCATTCCTTATGAAAAAAACTGATTCACCGAATTGCAGAGAATGTAATCAGATTGAGGACGTGCAGCATTTGCTGATGGATTGTGTCCGCAACAGGCGCGAGAGGGAGGTACTTTTTAGAGAATTAGACTTAAATAGGCTTAACGTGGGATTAATACAATCAATTTTATCCCAACCAACTTCAGAAGGTGCCAAAAAGTTATGTCATTTAATAACAATCCTTAATCGTTGACTTCTATCTATAACACAAAGAGTTTCATAATATTGTTTAACTGTTTAGTATAGTTTGTGTTAATTATAAGTGTTAATGTTACAATGGTAAAAGGCACGATGGGGTTGACATATCTATTTAGATAAAAACCCCAAAACAAATTAAGATTAAAAAAAAAAAAAAAAATCTATGCACAAATACACACCATACACAAACACACACACAAAACATACACAAACACCAATGCATTAATACATAAACACTCATGCACAAACACACTAATACGCATGTACTAATACACACTAATACCCTTGCGCAAACAGATAAACATGCATGCACAAACACACAAACACGCACAAATACCCATGCATAAACACACAAACACCTATGCACGAATACACATAACACCCATGCACAAAAACACACCATACACAAACATACACTACAAACATTACACATTAAACATTATACGTTTGTGTACATACACAAACACACACTAAAACAAATAAACAAATACACCTTGCGCAAACAGACAAACATGCATGTACAAACACCCAAACACGCACAAATACCCATGCAAAATAACGCACAAATACGCATGCACAAACGCACAAACAAACATGCACAAATACACACATTCACACATGCACAAATACACACAAATAACCATGTATAAACACAGAAACACCTATGCACGAATACACACAAACACAGATGCACAAATACACACAAGTACCCATGCATAAAAACACAAACACCTATGCACCAATACACATGAACACCCATGCACAAACACACACAAACACCCATGCACAAATACACACAAACAGCCATGCACAAACACGCATGCATAAAAACAAACAAGCATGCACAAATACACAAAATCACCCATGCACAAATACACAGAAATACCCATGCATAAACACTCAAATACCTATGCACGAATACACATAAACACCCATGCACAAACATACACAAACACCCATGCACAAATACATACAAACACCTGTGCACAAATACACACAAACAGCCATGCACAAACACGCATGCACAAATACAAACAAGCATGCACAAATACGCACAATCACCCATGCACAAATACACACAAATACCCATGCACAAACAAACACAAACATGCATGCACAAATACTCAAACACGCACAAACACTCAAACACGCACAAATACCCATGCAAAATCACGCACAAACACGCATGCACAAACACACAAACACATGCACAAATACACACTAACACACATGCACAAACACAAACAAGCATGCACAAATACGCACAATCACCCATGCACAAAAACACATAAATACCCATGCAAAATCACGCATAGGCACGCATGCACAAACTCACAAAGAAATGCACAAATACACACAAACAGCCATGCACAAACACGCATGCACAAAAACAAACAAGCATGCACAAATACACACAATCACCCATGCATAAACACACAAACACCTTTGCACGAATACACATAAACACTCATGCACAAACATACACAAACACCCATGCAAAAATACATACAAACACCTGTGCACTAAAACACACAAACAGCCATGCACAAACACGCATGCACAAAAACAAACAAACATGCACAAATACACACAATCACCCATGCACAAATACACATAAATACCCATGCATAAACACTTAAACACCTATGCACGAATACACATAAACACCCATGCACAAACATACACAAACACCCATGCATAAATACATACAAACACCTGTGCACAAATACACACAAACAGCCATGTACAAACACGCATGCACATACACAAACAAGCATGCACAAATACGCACAATCACCCATGCACAAATACACACAAATACCCATGCACACACAAACATGCATGCACAAACACTCAAACACGCACAAATACCCATGCAAAATCACGCACAAACACGCATGCATTAACACAAACACATGCACAAATACAATCTAACACAAATGCATAAACACGCATGCACAAACACGAACAAGCATGCACAAATACACACAATCACCCATGCACAAATACACACAAATACCCATGCACAAACACACAAACATGCATGCACAAACACGCAAACGCACAAATACCCATGCAAAATCACGCACAAATACGCATGCACAAACACATAAACACATGCACAAATACACACAAACACCGATGCACAAATACACACAAACACCCAAGAACAAACACACAAACACTTATGCACAAATATACACAAACACCCTTGCACAAACACACACAAACAACCTTGCGCAAACAGACAAACATGCATGCACAAACACACAAACACGCACAAATACCCATGCAAAATCACGCCCAAACACGCATGCACAAACACATAAACACATGCACAAAAACACACAAACATCGATGCACAAATACACACAATCACCCATGCACAAATACACACCATACACAAACATAAACTACAAACATTACACATTATAAATTATACATTTGTGTACATACACACACAAACAAACAAATACACCAACAACCATGTACAAATACTCACAAACACCCAAGAACAAACACATAAACACTTATGCCCAAATATACACAAACACCCTTGCACAAACACACACAAACAACCTTGCGCAAACAGACAAACATGCATGCACAAACACACAAACACGCACAAATACCCATGCAAAAAAACGCACAAACACGCATGCACAAACACACAAACACATGCACAAATACACACAAACACACATGCACAAATACACACAAATACACATGAACAAATACACACAAATACCCTTGCGCAAATACACAAACACCCATGCACAAACACGCACAATTACCCATGCATAAACACACAAAAACCTATGCACGAATACACATAAACACCTGTGCACTAATACACACAAACACCCATGCAAAAACACGAATGCACAAACACACAAACAAGCATGCACAAATACACACAATCACCCATGCACAAATATACACAAATAGCCATGCACAAACACACACAAAAAAATACACAAACACCTATGCACAAATACACAAACAATCGTGCACAAACACACTAATACGTATGCACTAATACACACTAATATACACCCTTGCGCAAACAGACTAACATGCATGCACAAACACACAAACACGCACAAATAACCGTGCAAAAACACGCATGCACAAACAGACAAACAAGCGTGGACAAGCACACACAAATACCCATGCATAAACACACAAACACCTATGCACTTATACACATAAACAGCCATGCACAAATACACAAACATACATAAATACACACAATCACCCTTGAACAAACACACAAACACGCACAAATAACCGTGCAAAAACACGCACGCTCAAACACAAACAAATGCACAAAGACACACAAACACACATGCTCAAATACACACTGATACCCATGCACAAATACACACAAATACCCATGCATAAACACACACAAACATGCATGCACAAACACACAAACACGCACAAATACCCATGCAAAATCACGCACAAACACGCATGCTCAAACACAGAAACACATGCACAAATACACACAAACACCCATGAACAAATACACACAAATACCCTTGCGCAAATACACAAACACCCATGCACAAATACATACAAACACCTATGCACTAATACACACAAACAGCCATGCAAAAACACGAATGCACAAACACACAAACAAGCATGCACAAATACACACAATCACCGATGCACAAATATACACAAACAGCCATGCACAAACACACACACAAAAAAATACACAAACACCTATGCACAAATATACAAACAATCATGCACAAACACACTAATACGTATGCACTAATACACACAAATACCCTTGCGCAAACAGACTAACATGCATGCACAAACACACAAACACGCACAAATAACCGTGCAAAACCACGCATGCACAAACAAACAAACAAGCGTGCACAAGCACACACAAATACCCATGCATAAACACACAAACACCTATGCACTTATACACACAAACAGCCATGCACAAATACACAGACAAACATAAATACACACAATCACCCTTGAACAAACACACAAACACGCACAAATAACCGTGCAAAAACACGCACGCTCAAACACAAACAAATGCACAAAGACACACAAACACACATGCTCAAATACACACTGATACCCATGCACAAATACACACAAATACCCATGCATAAACACACACAAACATGCATGCACAAACACTCAAACACGCACAAATACCCATGTAAAAACACGCACAAACACGCATGCACAAACACACAAACACATGCACAAATACACACTAACACACATGCACAAACACGCATGCACAAACACAAACTAGCATGCACAAATACACACAATAACCCATGCACAAATACACACAAATACCCATGCACAAACACGCGTGCACAAACACACAAACAGCCATGCACAAACACGCATGCACAAACACAAACAAGCATGCACAAATACACACAATCACCCCTGCAGAAATACACACCATACACAAACATACACTACAAACATTACACATTATAAATTATACATTTGTGTACATACACAAACACAATCACAAACAAACAAATACACCAACACCCATGTACAAATACTCACAAACACCCAAGAACAAACACACAAACACTTATGCACAAATATACACAAACACCCTTGCACAAATACAACAAACACCCAAGCACAAACACACACAAACAACCTTGCGCATACAGACAAATATGCATGCACAAACACACAAACACGCACAAATACCCATGCAAAATCACGCACAAACACGCATGCACAAACACAAACACATGCACAAATACACACAAACACATGCACAAATACACACAAATACCCATGAACAAATACACACAAATACCCATGCATAAACACACAAACACCTATGCACGAATACACATAAACACCCATGCACAAACACACAAACACCCATGCACAAATACGCACAATTACCCATGCATAAACACACAAACACCTATGCACGAATACACATAAACACCCATGCACAAACACACAAACACCCATGCACAAATACATACAAACACCTGTGCACTAATACACACAAACAGCCATGCAAAAACACGAATGCACAAACACAAACAAGCATGCACAAATACACACAATCACCCATGCACAAATAAACACAAATACCCTTGCGCAAACAGACTAACATGCATGCACAAACACACAAACAAGCGTGCACAAGCACACACAAATACCCATGCATAAACACACAAACACCTATGCACTTATACACACAAATACCCATGCACAAATACACAAACAAACACAAATACACACAATCACCCTTGAACAAACACACAAACACGCACAAATAACCGTGCAAAAACACGCACGCACAAACACAAACAAATGCACAAAGACACACAAACACCCATGCACGAATACATACAAACACCCATGCACAAATACACACAAACTCCCAAGCACAAACACACAAACACCTATGCACAAATACACACAAACAGCCATGCACAAATACACACAAATACCCATGCACAAACACACAAACATCTATGCACAAATACACACCATACACAAACACACACTTACACAAACAAATACTCAAATACACAATCACTCATGCACAAACACACAAATACACACAAATACCCTTGCGCAAACAGACTAATATGCTTGCACAAACACACAAACACGCATTAAAACCCATGCAAAAACACACACAAACATCTATGTACAAATATACAAATACACAAACACATACACCACAAACATTACACTTATACATTTGTGTACATACACAAACACACTTTCGTAGGGCGTGTCAAACTTTTACTGACTAAAACCCACAGGCCACTGTATCCCTTTCGGACAAACCCGCTACCCTGGCAGACCTTACTGGACCCCTTGACGCAACTAACGCGCCACTCACTGCTGCGACCATCGTGCGCCCATCCGCGTAAGTACGTTTATTGTATTTTTTTTTTAATTGTATTTTTATTGCGTAAATATTTGAATAACATTGGTCATTATAATTATTTTAACACTCTGAAGTCATATATCCATACTAATATTATAAATGTGAAAGTAACTCTGTCTGTCTGTCTGTCTCTCTGTCTGTCTGTTTGTATGTTATGTTTTCACGCCTAAACCGCTGAACCGATCGTCATGAAATTTGGCAGAGATATAGCCCGGGATATGGAGAAGGACATAGGTTACTTTTTTACGCGATAACCGACATCCACGCGGGCGGAGCCGCTGGCAAAAGCTAGTATATATATATTCCATTGACTAGCTTTTGCCCGCGGCTCCACCCGCGGCTCCGTCCGCGACACGCCCTACGAAAGTGTATTTGTGTATGTACACAAATGTATAAGTGTAATGTTAGTGGTGTATGTGTATGGTGTGTTTGTGCATATGTGTTTGAATGTATTTGTGCATGGGTGTTTGTGTGTGCTTAGGCATGGTTGTTTGTGTATTTATGCAAGGGTAATTGTGCGTGTTTGTGCATGCTTGTTTGTGTGTTTGCGCACGGGTGTTTGTGTATTTGTGCATAGGTATTTTAGTGTGATTATGCATGAGTGTTTGTGTGTGTTTGTGCATGGGTGTTTGTATGTGTTTGTGCATGGGTGTTTGTGTGTGTTTATGCAAGGGTAATTGTGCGTGTTTGTTTATGGTTTGTATTTGTAAATGTTTGTTTGTGTATATTTGTGCATAGGTGATTGTGTGTTTTTGGATAGGTGTTAGTGTGTGTTTGTGAATGCGTATTTGTGTGTTTGTGCATGCATGTTTGTGTATTTGTTTGTTTTACTCTGTGTTTATGTATGGTGTGTATTTGTGCTTGATGTTTGTGTGTGTTTGTGCATGCGTATTTGTGTGTTCGTGAATGATGGTTTGTGTATTTGTGCATAGGTGTTTGTGTAATTGTTTGTGTAAGTGTGTGTTTGTGTATGGTGTGTATTTGTGCATAGATGTTTGTGTGCGTTTGTGCATGGGTATTTGTGTGTATTTGTGCATGGGTGATTGTGTGCATTTGTGCATACTTGTTTGTGTGTTTGTGCATGCGTGTTTGTGCATGGCTTTTTGTGTGTTGTGCCTATGCACAACACACAAACAAACACAACAAACACCTATGTGTTTGTTATGTTTTGCATAGGTGTATGTGTGTGTTTGTGCATGGGTGTTTGTGTGTTTGTGCTTGGGTGTTTGTTTATTTATACATAGATGTATGTGTGTGTTAATGCATGGGTGTTTGTGTGTATTTGTGCATGGGTGTTTGTATGTATTTGTGCATGGGTGTTTGTGTGTATTTATGCATATGTGTTTGTGTGTATTTGTGCATGCTTGTTTGTGTTTGTGCATGCGTATTTGTGCGTGTTTTTGCATGGGTATTTGTGCGTGTTTGTGTGTTTGTTCATGCATGTTAGTCTGTTTGCGCAAGGTTATTTGTGTGTATTTGTGCATGGGTATTTATGTGTATTTGTGCATGTGTGTTTGTGTGTTTGTGCGCGATTTTGAATGGGTATTTGTGCGTGTTTGTGTGTTTGTGCATGCATGTTTGTCTGTTTGCGCAAGGTTGTTTGTGTGTATTTGTGCATAAGTGTTTTAGTGTGTTTATGCATGAGTGTTTGTGTGTGTTTGTGCATAGGTGTTTGTGTGTATTTGTGCATGCTTGATTGTGTGTTTGCGCAAGGGTGATTGTGTGTATTTGTGCATAAGTGTTTTAGTGTGTTTATGCATGAGTGTTCGTGTGTGTTTGTGCATGGGTGTTTGTGTGTATTCGTGCATAGGTGTTTGTGTGTTTGTGCTTGGGTGTTTGTTATTTATACATAGATGTATGTGTGTGTTAATGCATGGGTGTTTGTGTGTATTTGTGCATGGGTGTTTGTATGTATTTGTGCATGGGTGTTTGTGTGTATTTATGCATATGTGTTTGTGTGTATTTGTGCATGCTTGTTTGTGTTTGTGCATGCGTATTTGTGCGTGTTTTTGCATGGGTATTTGTGCGTGTTTGTGTGTTTGTTCATGCATGTTAGTCTGTTTGCGCAAGGTTATTTGTGTGTATTTGTGCATGGGTATTTATGTGTATTTGTGCATGTGTGTTTGTGTGTTTGTGCGCGATTTTGAATGGGTATTTGTGCGTGTTTGTGTGTTTGTGCATGCATGTTTGTCTGTTTGCGCAAGGTTGTTTGTGTGTATTTGTGCATAAGTGTTTTAGTGTGTTTATGCATGAGTGTTTGTGTGTGTTTGTGCATAGGTGTTTGTGTGTATTTGTGCATGCTTGATTGTGTGTTTGCGCAAGGGTGATTGTGTGTATTTGTGCATAAGTGTTTTAGTGTGTTTATGCATGAGTGTTCGTGTGTGTTTGTGCATGGGTGTTTGTGTGTATTCGTGCATAGGTGTTTGTGTGTTTATGCATGAGTGTTTGTGCATGTTTGTGCATGAGTGGGTGTGTGTTTGTGCCTGTATAATACACAAACAACCATGCCTAAGCACACACAAACACCCATGCACAAATACATTCAAACACATATGCACAAACACACACCATACACATACACCACTAACATTACACTTATACATTTGTGTACATACACAAATACACTTTCGTAGGGCGTGTCGCGGACGGAGCCACGGGTGGAGCCGCGGGCAAAAGCTAGTCAATGGAATATATATATACTAGCTTTTGCCCGCGGCTCCGCCCGCGTGGATGTCGGTTATCGCGTAAAAAAGTAACCTATGTCCTTCTCCATATCCCGGGCTATATCTCTGCCAAATTTCATGACGATCGGTTCAGCGGTTTAGGCGTGAAAACATAACATACAAACAGACAGACAGAGAGACAGACAGACAGACAGAGTTACTTTCACATTTATAATATTAGTATGGATATATGACTTCAGAGTGTTAAAATAATTATAATGACCAATGTTATTCAAATATTTACGCAATAAAAATACAATTAAAAAAAAAATACAATAAACGTACTTACGCGGATGGGCGCACGATGGTCGCAGCAGTGAGTGGCGCGTTAGTTGCGTCAAGGGGTCCAGTAAGGTCTGCCAGGGTAGCGGGTTTGTCCGAAAGGGATACAGTGGCCTGTGGGTTTTAGTCAGTAAAAGTTTGACACGCCCTACGAAAGTGTGTTTGTGTATGTACACAAATGTATAAGTGTAATGTTTGTGGTGTATGTGTTTGTGTGTTTGTGTATTTGTACATAGATGTTTGTGTGTGTTTTTGAATGGGTATTTGTGCGTGTTTGTGTGTTTGTGCAAGCATGTTAGTCTGTTTGCGCAAGGGTATTTGTGTGTATTTGTGCATAAGTGTTTTAGTGTGTTTATGCATGAGTGTTTGTGCATAGGTGTTTGTGTGTATTTGTGCATGCTTGATTGTGTGTTTGCGCAAGGGTGATTGTGTGTATTTGTGCATAAGTGTTTTAGTGTGTTTATGCATGAGTGTTTGTGTGTGTTTGTGCATGGGTGTTTGTGTGTATTCGTGCATAGGTGTTTGTGTGTTTATGCATGAGTGTTTGTGCGTGTTTGTGCATGAGTGGGTGTGTGTTTGTGCCTGGGTGTTTGTGAGTATTTGTGCATGGGTTTGTGTATTTGTTTGTTTGTGTAATTGTGTGTTTGTGTATGTACACAAATGTATAATGTGTAATGTTTGTAGTGTATATTTGTGTATGGTGTGTGTTTGTGTATGGGTGTTTTCGTGTATTTGTGCATGGGTGTTTGTGTGTATTTGTGCATTGGTGTTTGTGTATTTGTTTTTGTAAGTGTGTGTTTGTGTATGGTGTGTCCGCCCAGATCGGGAGAAGTTATTTGATAATTTCCCACCAAAAAAAAAAAACGGAGCAGTGTTGGGATTGCCGATAGAAGTGAAAACTAAGTAACTAAAGCGTTCGGTGACGATGACACGAGTTCCATGATTTTTGTTCACCCGAAAAGTACACATTTATACACAGTATACATATAGCTCACTAGCTTTTGCCCGCGGCTCCGCCCGCGTGTATGTCGGTTATCGCGTAAAAAAGTAGCCTATGTCCATCTCCATATCCCAGGCTATATTATCTTTGCCAAATTTCATGACGATCGGTTCAGCGGTTTAGGCGTGAAAACGTAATAAACTTACAGACAGACAGACAGACAGACAGAGTTACTTTCACATTTATATTTATTTATTTCATTATTAATGTACACACAGTTAAATACATAGAGATACGACATAATTATAATTTCAGTACCGTTGTACTGCTTATTTCTTAAGAAATTTCTTCCAGCAGACCTGCGAAAGGAGAAATGAAAAAGAAATGTAGACAATAGTGTGTGAGAACATGAAGAGAATAATATTAATACGCGAAGTCTTAAACTTAAATATTAAATATAACATATCTATACTTTTATACTAATATATAAAGCTGAAGAGTTTGTTTGTTTGTTTGAACGCGCTAATCTCAGGAACTACTGGTTGGAATTGAAATTCTTTTTGTGTTGGATAGTCCATTTATTGAGGAATATTATAGGCTATATAACATCACGCTACAATTAATAGGAGCGGAGCATAAATGAAAAATGTTACAAAAACGATAAACATTATTCCTTTTTGAGAGCTTCCGTTGCGTGCGCTGCGTAAACGGTTTAAGTTACGCAAATATCATGTATGATGGAATTGTTCCTCATTAAAAGTTCTTAAAAAAAGTCCGCGACAGCATATGTCTATCTTTTAAGATTGACTCACTATAACCTTTTTTTATGGTAATCAATTTTTTTCAAAATTAATTCATTATTTGCGAAGGAGTTTTATCAACATAATATTAATCCTTATCCAAATAAATATGTTATTAATCACAAGTATTTAAATGTAAACAAAATTGTCCTTGACATCACTTGATTTTAACCAACATCTTAGGAAATATCATAATTTTAATATAACTCCGTAACAAAATAAGTAGTAAATTCATTACTTAAACCACTCTCTCTCTTAGGTGACGCAGACGAAGTTGCGCGGGTCAGCTATATTATAAAGCTATACAGTACAGTATAAAGAAGAGTTTGTTTGTTTGGTTGACCGCGCTGATCTCTGGAACTAGATACTGGTTCGAATAGAAAAATTATTTTAGTGTTGGATAGCTGATTTATCGAGGAAGGCTATATAACATCACGTTAGATCCTTAGTTCCGTGTGGTGCCGGATGTAAAGAATAGCTCCATTCCATTTCCTACCGTGGGTGTCGTAAAAGGCGACTAAGGGATTTACTAGAGAATGGGTATATGATGATGATGGGGCTCCCTTCTCCGCACTTAGACTCTCATTTGGTCCGTTGTGCGTGTAGAGAATGGGTAGCAGCGTTCTCTATTTATTTTTAACACCATACTGCGATCGCCAGCCCGCCTGCCAAGCGTGGCGATTATGGCGAACCCCCCGAATTGGGGGAGGCCTATGTCCAGCATTGGACGTCTTTCGGCTGAAATGATGATGAGATCCTTAGGAGCCAAGCGAAAAGAACAAAAGTCAGTAAGAACGCTAAGCGATAACGAAGTTATAGCGCGGGCGAGCGACGGGATGCGAAGCGACAGGTGGCCCGAAATTTCACGCGGACGAAGTCGCGGGCAGAAGCTAGTAACGAAATAAACGCCATTGTATTTTAGGCATATTGCCGTCCGAGCGGGCAACTAAAGTCGACTCTAACAAATTATTGAACCTATTTTCTAGTGATTTTTTTTTGTTTATTCGCTACAACAAATTAGCAACTAATTGTCCATACACATAAGCCTCTATTAATTTGATATTTATGGTGAGATACCTACCTACCTATAACCTGGAAACTAAATATAGCATAACTTTTTGTGTATTTACGTTTTCATGTTTTTTATTTTTGCAACAATTACAACAAATTAAGACCTTTCTTTTGATGCATCATTCGCCTATCTGCGTTATTTAGTTTCTGCGTAATCACAGGCGATGACTACGGCAAGTGGCGGCTCTAGCGGCCAACTATTTTTGGTCATTGCGTCTTAATTTTTTTGCAACAAATTCAGGAAAAGAGGGGTGTATAGTAACAAATTACCACTAATTCCTGGCAAAGTTACATCAAATTTTATGAGTTGGCCGCGTGGTTGAAATGGACATGAAAATCGGAGTTTGCTCGCTGCTAAAGGAACAACAAGCTTTGATCATCTTTATTTTATGTCAATAGTTATTTCGCAATGTGTTTTGTTTTGCATAAAAAGAGTATCAAAATTGTTTTTCTTTATTGACGTGAATTCGTCTTTTAATTTGCGTCCATATTGGAAGGCAATTCAAGTAACTGATGATAAGAAAACCGGGGGATAGGTACAGTTTGGTTTGCAGCTACATATCTATCATCTACACCCAAAATTTAATTACACCACTCGGTACCTAAAGGATCAAAAATTCGCTCAAATTAAAATGTTATCCGTTACATACACGTGTTCACGTAAAACACACACGTGCACGACACAGCCACACCCCGATTTTTTTAATCCATTTTGACGTTCATATTATGAATACTCACCTGAATTAGCCGCACAAGCTCTTAAGTCTGGGCTTATTCAGCGAAACGTAAGCGCAGAACTTCAAATACCTAAGTCGTTCTGCCGTTCAAAGAATTTACCATCGATACCTGGAGACTGGCGGCTTCGTGCGCCGTACAGGAATATTTACCACGAAATCGGGTCACCACAGTACGACATAATCGGTTTATCTTTGCCACCAGCCTGCGTAATCGTCACCTGACCTCAGTATACGTCCAAGAACAGCGTTGATACTTTCACGGACTGACTGTTTGCGCTCGAACTGTTAGGACATTCAAAAAACGTGGCCTGAAACTTCATAAGTCAGCCAATGGTCCCAAACTGACACAAGCTCACAGAATGGCGCGCCGAACAGTTTGCACGCGACCACTTGCATTGGAATCAACGTTAATGGAGCCAGGTTCATTTTACGGACGAAACTAATATGCTGTATGGCAATTATGGACGTAGGAAAGTCTACAGAAGACAGGGAGAACGTTTCCAGCAATGTTGAATTGAAGAGAAGGTGAGTTATGGCGGCGGGTCATGGACAGTCTGGAGTAGCATTTCCAATGAAGGAAAAACTGGCCTTAAGGTTGTGACGGGCCCACGGGTGCCACCATTAATATATTAGAAACCAACCTTGAATAGCGACCGATGCATTCGTAAATGCCTAGAGGCTCAAGGGATGCCATAAGCTGAGTTTGTGGGCCAGGATTTAATTTTAGTGCGTGATAATGATTTAGGAAACCAAAACCTTTACCATAGAACACGTCGCTTGCTCCCGCGTCATTAGTCCTGACTCTGTATATTTTGACTGCTGTTACCAATGGCTGTTACTAAAACTACAAACGTAGTGTTCAGGGATGTTTTATTAAAATGTGGCTGGTATTTTAGTATATTGTGGTGTTTTACGACTTCCACGCGAATGAAGTCGCGGGCAGAAGCTAGTAAATGATAAGAGTAGTACCTATGAAATAATATAAAATATAAGAATGATATAATTAATATTATAATGTAAAGCAAAAAAAAAACTGAAGCAATTGAGCTTTTTATGAGGTTTGCTGTTGAGAAACTAACAAAGATATTATTTCTAACTCAATTAGTAGGTAATCGTGAGTATTGGTACCTAAGCGTTTTTATTGATTGATAGCGCAAAATGATAGCTCTGATAATATGTATATATTTTATGGCGACTTTGATTTAAAGATATAGGTAAATAAGTAATCGGATTGGAAAATCCATCACGCGAGGTGGGACATGAAACTTAAAGGTAAGCGCACATTACAGGCGCATCAGGCTGCAGCGCATCGCATTGCAAAACTGCGTCAAAGCACACTCGGAGCTACGCCGGCCGCACAGCAATGAAAATAGATTCAACGAAGAAAGATGGTAAATGGTGATGGTGATGGTGGTGGATGGTGGTGGTGGTGGATGGTGGTGGTGGTGGTATGGTAAAATTTATACTTAAACTAGCTTTTGCCCGCGGCTTCGCCCGCGTGGATGTTGGTTATCGCGTAAATAAGTAGCCTATGTCCTTCTCCATATCCCAGGCTATATCTCTGCCAAATGTTATGATGATCGGTTCAGCTGTTTAGGCGTGAAAACGTAACATACAGACAGACAGACATACAGACAGAGTTACTTTCACATTTATAATATTAGTATGGATGGATAAGCTTTATTATCTTTCAATCGCTCAGGTAGATCAACAGTCTACTATTATATATAAGCTAAATCACTGTCTCTCAAGATACAAGTTACCTAGTTTGAGAGGCAGGGTTTCCCATTTTTTGTACAGATTGACTTAGATTTGTATTGCGTTGTGTTACCACCAAAGCTCATTTGAATTGTCTAAATAAAACATGTTAAATCTGTATTTTTTTATAAATAAACTTTTTATTATTATTATTATTATTTATTTATGGTAAAAAGGTGGTGGTGAAAAAGTGGTCGAGGTTTTTTACTTCTCACTGGTACTTAATATCTTTGAAAATTCTCTAATTCAAAATTCTTGTACGCTCACAAAAATCGCTCGACCTTGTCGCTCGATCTTCCTGTGCGAGTCACAATAAATACTTTTTCTTTCTTTCTTTTCTTTCTTAATTGTAATGCGAAGACACTGCCTCCCAAGATACAGGATTTTCCTAGTTTGGGAGCAGGGTACCTATTCTATTTGGACTTGTGACCTCACTACTACCTACCTATTTTATCCAATCTTTGTATAACTATACTTAAGAGCATTCATCCCGCGCGGGCTGGCAACGTCGCATTTCTAGAGGTTTCCGTGATTATTTTATTAATTTTAAATCTAAAGTAGGTACTATTTTTGTTTTCAGTCAAGCACTTTAATTTTAATAACATAATCACGAAGCACCTCTAGAAATGCGACGTTGCCAGCCTGCACGGGATGAACGCTCTTAAGTTTGCTCACCAATCATTGTGCATACAGGTGGTAGAAGAGAAGGTGGAGAAGGTGGGAGCTCTGTTCCTCGTCAGTGTTCACTCTGGCCGGTCAATAAAGGCAAGCCAGAGATGAGGAACAAGACTTATCCCGGGAGATAGGGTCCGTGGGGTCGCTACTGCCCAACAGCTCACCACAAGCTGCCCTGCGGGTTTCTATATCTCTCTTGGTCTGGCTCCTCACCCTAGACTTGTTTCGGCAAAGTAAACATTACTGGCACAGACCTAGAGTTCGGAGCGCGCAAGCCCCACCACGACGTCAACGTAGAGATTCGGCGGTGGGGGAATTATTTTTATTATTATTTAAAAAATGTCTTCGACATGAGTCAGACCTAGACTTGACTTGACGTAGACTTGTTTCAGCAAAGTGAACTTTACCGGCACAGACCCAGAGTTCGAAAGGCGCAAGCCCCACCATGAAGTCAACGTAGAGATACGATGCCGGCGTGGTGGGCTTATTGTTATTATTATGTTTGATGCTTCGAAACCCCCTTCAAAGATTAATGGAGGCGAGCGATCCATCCATAAATGCGCTGCAGCCTGGGTGTGGCCCGCTTGACGCAGCCTCTAGTGTGCGAGGTTTCATACAAAATGTTCTTGCACATTTAATTGCGAGAGAATTGCTGCGTTGCGTTGCGGGTGGCTCGCCCTAATATGTGCTAGCTTTAAAACAACGTGGTTTTTCATTCATGTTATTGTGTAGAAAACAGAAGTTTCCTTGATTGATTGATTCATATTAATACTTTTATTGATTGGATCGGTTTTTTGATTAGATTACAAATAAAGCAGGTGTTGTTGATTGTATCTACCAGTATCAACCACTTCGCAGGGGTAAGTAGGTATGTACAAACCCGTGATCTGGGTATAACACGCCGAAGATCGTAATATACAGATTAGGTATGTTATTGTATTTCTACTTACAAATGAAATGATAATCACTGCATGATATCAGCGGATTTAACCAATAGGTACTTACTGGTTGTCGTCAAAGTTGTGAATTTAGGTCGAATTTGGTGCTTTAGTTCAAGTAGACATTGAATCATTACCTACTGTATTACTTTTTTACAAAGATAGGTAATGCTCTGTTTTTAGGGTTTGGTACCTCAAAAGAAAAAAAATGGACCCCTTATAGGATCACTCGTGTGTCGGACTCCTTCATTTTATGTGGTTAGAGACGCACTTGGCCGGTTTTTTTCTTTTTACTGGGTTAATACTAATAGGCCAATCAAATTAGATTTTTAGAAGAATTAAGTTCCAGCAAGCTGAAAATCGTTTTAATACCTTCATTTGGTCCTTAATGCGTGTAACCCGAGTTTGCGCAATCCCAGGAGTTGTGCATACATTTTTGGAGCCAAGAAATTTTTGCTCTTTTTTCAGTTTTTTGCTTGTAGCTCGAAAACGTCCGACGGAAAATGTCATTCCGTTCAATATTAATGAAAGTTAAATTTTGCGTTGAATGAGCATCTAAAACTTCAAATTCGGTTCAGTGGTACAGCCGAAATCAAAAGTTAGAATCCGTAAACACAAGATTGATTTAGACTGATTTTCGCTGATAATTCAGTTTCATACGCTTGGGCTGAAAAAAAATGGAGGTTCCACACAAGAAGTGTCTCAGAAATCAACGTGAGAAAGTTTTTAAACAAGGGCTAGTGGGCAAAAAACTAACGGATAATTTCAAGAATCATAAGTTCAGTATTTTTTTAATAAGAAATATACACACAATATCACTTTGCCCGCGACTACGTCCGCGTGGATTTCGAATTTGCTCCTACAAAATGTAACCCTCCACCCCTTTTAACTATGAATTTAATTCAATTAGTAATTAGCATCGACGGGTCTGACCTGCGCCGTCGTCGTTTTTGTACTTTTTAGTTATTATTGAGGAACTACTCACAATGTTTTATAAACTATGTTTTAATCATAAATTATGATATTTAGTTAGTATTGAGATTGAAGTGTCAACATCTAGACAAACCTATTGAGGTTTTTGTGATGTTTCTGTTTATATTTTGTTTTAATCGTTAATTAATAAACAATAGAAAATAAATTAAAAAAGCTGTTAGTTTTGGAAAATTATTGGTTAAGGTCCTATTATGTATGAATAGTTCTTTATTTTAAGGATCAAAGGAAAAATAAAAAATTCTAATTCAAAAATTCAATTTAAACTGTTCCTCACTTATCTCCACGATAGGGATTGATTTTTGAAAAAATCTTCAATCATGTGTTTCTTCATTTAATGTTTAGATTACTTTTGTGTTAATCCAGACACGCAGTGAAACTCTCCTCCAAAAACTTAATTACCCCCTTTTGGTTGATTTTCGAATAACCCTTAAACTTATTTTTATATTTTTTGTCAAAAGTGATTGGACCTGGTAACCGGACAGTACGTTGAAATTCTTCCATACAAACTTTAGCACCCCCTAAAGTCCCTTTGAGGGGTAGTTTTAAAAACGAAACAGTGGTGCCGATTCCCTTGTTCACAAACTAAACTAAATTTAAGTTCAGTGCATCTTTTTCTTTCTATTTCATTAAGAAAAGGACAGAAGATAAATTTTAGTTTAGTCCTGTCAAATTAATCAGCGCCTGTCACTACTCCATACAAGTTTAGACGCGATTAAAAACTTGCCGACTAAAATTACGTCAAGCGCTGATTAATTTGACAGGACTAAACTAAAATTTATCTTCTTTCCTTTTCTTAATGAAATAGAAAGAAAAAGATGCACTGAACTTAAATTTAGTTGAACAAGGGAATCGGCACCAATGACAAACTTTATTATTAATTTGAGAATGTATTCGTGCTAAGTTTCAAGTTTATTGACTTAAGAAATAAGATTTTCCACACGATAGAAATCCCCCCTTTCCATCCCCTTTGAATGTCGAATTTCAAAAACCTCTTCTTAGAGTACGCCTACATTATAAATATCCGTGTACAAAATCCCTTGTGCAAAATTTCTGATATTGTGTCAGTCATTCAGCACTTCGCCCGCGATTTTGTTCGCGTGGATTACGTCCCCCTCCACCCCCTTTAATGGTACTAACAATGATTAAGGATAAGACATGTTGCACCGACAGCAAATAATTTAGGATTAGGGCAGGAGAATGAACATGAAGCATTCTGGCCAAGTTTCGAGTTAATTGATCAACAAAACACAACGGTCCCCCCTTTTCACCCCTAATGGTGTTAATTTTTTTAAAGTCTTTTGTGACATTTCCTGTCTCGAATTGGACATAAATGAAACTCCCGGATATTTTTATACTTGTATTTCGACACAGAATAGGTTTTTACAATTATTTAGTGGAGCGATCAACATTGTGCCAAAAATGAATCACTACGTATTATAAAACAAAGTCCTCCGCCGCGTCTGTCTGTCTGTTCGCGATAAACTCAAAAACGACTGCACCGATTCTCATGCTGTTTTCACCAATGGATAGCTTAGTTCTCGCGGAAGGTTTTAGTATATAATTTGTTAAGTTTTTGTATGCATTTTTGTATGAATTAACGATATTTGTTGAAGGTGTCTGAAAAAAATAAGCCATCTCGGAGCTTTCAACGAAAACGCTGTGTAAACCCTTTGAGATATAACAAAATAATGTATGGTGGAATTATGTATCTTATAAAGGTCTTCCAAAAGTCCGCGATGGCATATGTCTATCTCTTAAGGATAACATACTATATCCATTTTATTGTCTTTTTGAAGGTATTTGTTTGCCGAATTTTACTCTTGGAAATACGATTACGATAACAATACGCTATAATATCAGTAGCTATTAGCCAAATTATGTTCGTAGATAAATAAGCTAGCTACTTATGTGTATTTCAAACAGTATACAAGAATATTTATCATAAAAACATTACTAAACACGGCGGCCTTAAGATCAAAATTTGTGCATTCCAAAACTTTCGTTACTTTTTCACTGACATATTTATCACTTTTTGATAAACTAACACTCAATACGAAATCTAAACTTATTTCTCAGTAATTCTGTAAAAGATTCTTCTAAGATTAAACCGTTTTCTCATTGAATCCATTACTTTACGCACGTATAACTTTGATGAATGTTTACACGCCACACTTAGTTATTATTCTAAGCGCCACACCGCCACAGACCACAGAGTACAGACGTATTTTGTTTTCTTTTTTTTCGATCGTTTAGTGGTGTTCCCGCTAAAATGTTAACCGGTCAAGTATTAGTCGATTAATCGAATTCTACAGCCAGATCGTGTTGCAAGTACAAAATAAATGTCAAATATTTCGTCCAATTGCGAACGTGACCCTGAGAAAAGTTATGCACCAATGGTGTTCATTAGATATTTCGAGCGTTTTATCAGCACAAATGGTGTACCCATGCGACATTTCGGAGGATTTCGTTTTGTTTTCACATTGTTGGTACTTACGTGAATTATTTTAAAATTATTATTTGTGTCGCACTTTTATTTCGTGTTGTAATTTGGTACAATTTATTGCTTTAAGAATTTGAGTGAAATTTCGTATTTTGATTTTGTGTTTGTTATCTTTTGGTAAAGACTCATTCACGTTCAGAATATACATAAGTACTTTTATTATATTAAATCATTTGTTTCGGTTTCTATTCACATAGTCTATTTCTATTAAAATTAATATTGAGTTAGAATTTTGAGATATACCCTGGGATATGGAGAAGGACATAGGGTACTTTTTTATGCGATAACCGACATCCACGCCGGCGAAGCCGCAGGCAAAAGCTAGTATAATATAAACGGTAATGTGGGGTACCTTTTAAAAAGTAAGAATAAAATAAACTCCTAACTATTTACTGCGTCGCATATGGACGAAGCTTGTTGCTATGAATGCAGCACTAGGTGCCAACATTTCCATTATTTGACTTTTAGGTTATCTATACCAATTTTCAAGTTTATCAAGCCACGCAATAAAATCCTCCCCTGTAAACTGTTGACTACCCGTTTTTATCCCATCAGGGATGGATTTTCGAAAAACCCTGATACGCTTTATTTTTTATTTTTTGTTTTTGGTATAAATAATGAGCTTCAAATTAATCGCTCCGCTCGTTAAAATACTTCCATACAAACTTTGACACCCCCAATCCCCTTTTTGGGTGTAGTTTAGAAAAACAAAAAAAATACCATCTTTATAATTTACATAAGTATTCGTGTCAAGTTTAAAGATTATTAACTCAAAGAAAAATATTTCATACAAACAAAATCTCCTCTTTTCACCCCCTTAAAGGTCGCATTTCCAAAAAAACCTTAGAGCTCGCCTGCATTATAAAAGGAACCTTGTGCAAAATTACTGATATGTCAGTCATTACGCACTTCATTCGCGTGGATATCCCTAACAAATTTCAGGTACTTTCCCTTACAAATTTCATAATCCCTTCCACCCCCTTTAAATGGTAGATTTAATAATCATTAAGATCTTTATAATTTATATATATGTACAAAAGTATAAGTAGCCATATTGTGCCGACCCCAAAAAAATTGGTATTAGGGCACGAGAATGATGATGAAGTATTCAGGCTAAGTTTCAAGTTTATAGATCAACGAAATAAGATTTCATTCATACAAACTGTGTGTCCCTCTTTTCACAGGGATTAATTTAAAAAAATCTCGTGTGGCGTCTTCATTATTTTACTGTTAAGTTATTTATACCAATTTCAGAATTAATCAAGCCACGCAGTAAAATCATTCCCTGTAAAATTCACTCCCTCTTTATAAAAGGAACCCTTGCGCATCACACACACAGAGATTTGTATGCGCAGAACCGTGCGGGCGAATATGAACATTTAGATGCTACTGGGGGCCAAGTCTACTAATGTACAAACGTTGCAATGGTCTCTTCATTGTGAGTATTTGACAGATTTGCCGTACAAACACTGTCAAATACTCACAATGGCGAGACCATTGCAACGTTTGTAAATTAGTAGACTTAGGCCCCTGGACTTATGGCCTTTGACTGTACAGACAGACACTGTTTAGACAGTCTTTGTACTGGTCTGTAACAAGTGTTTGTCACACGATTGTCGAATTGGTAGGTAGTCTTATAATGTACAAAGGCGTAGGTACGCCTATGATATCGCATTCATGTCAATCCATACAGGTAAAACCAGGCAATACCTGCCTACTAGGCACAATTTTACAATGATTGATTGTTATTATTTTAGTTATGAACCGACCTGTTTATGCTTATAATAGCCGTGTGTCCGATGTGATGTCCCATCGGCAAAAATGAAAAACTTCAATACAAGCTTTCATTTCCTATTCAACCCCCTTTTTTTGTAAGTATGAGTCTAGTCAACAAAATGTTAAGCGAGCGCTTGCAGGAGGCCTGTGAGTTGGTGGACTTGGTGAAGAACAATGCAGTGAGGTATGAGACACGTGTCAAACAATCTCACCTGTTTAATAAAGCTGTCTCACCTGTTTCATAAAACGAATTTGTCACGACAATCCGAAAATTGTCAGAAATCATTTGACTGTGGTTTTTTGAAATGTCGATGTTTAAAAGCGTTTTTTAAATGACAAATATGTCAATATTTCACCTGTCGATTTTTTCATATTTGTCACTTTTATTAAACAGCCTAAGCGCAACAATTCAAAAAAAAAATATGGACATAATATGTAGAATTGTCAGCATTATTAACAGGGCCCAGTAGTTGTGTTCCCACTCCGCCACCTCTCATGTTTAGAAGCTTTTAACTCATACTGTAGAAACTATCAATCCTACTCAAAGTAATGTTTTGGTATATTCTGATAGATTAGGAACAGATTTTGGATCATTGTTAAATAACCGCTCTACACATACTCGTACCATAGTTAATTATTGTTACCATAAACTGCATTTAAATGAGCTTGTTCATAAAATAAAACATACACAAATGAATGAGCAGACTATTGTAGGTAGGTCTTTTAATTGGAAACTGTCTGAGTTTAACTAAAAGTGACATAATTAATGGTGTCTAAACCCTACTTAAATTAGGGATTTTGTTTAAATTCGGGAACATTCTTATGTTTCTTCCCAAGAAAAGTTAACATGTATTGGCTACTTTGTTAGCATACAATATATACGCAGTTATTGATAATTTATCTGAGACTGAGTTAAGTGACGAAACAGTTTTATCTAGTTCTTCTAATAATACTGTAATAGATACTTTAAACTTTTAGACTCATAGACTCCTCTTAGGAGAGAAGCTTATTAAGAATATTCTACTATATCACCAAAATATAAATCACTTTTCTGGCAAAATCCTAGACGTGGAATTGTTAATAGAATAATATCATATCTAATGTTTTTGTGAAACCTGATTAAGACCGGATAGGATGTTGTTTCATGTAAATCATTTTTCAGTTGCCAGTGCGTACAACAGGTCCTTAAATAGAGGGTGGTACCTTGATAATATGCAATAGTTGTTTCAGACATAAGGAAAGGAAGGATATCACTGCTTGCTCTGTTGATCGCATATGTGAGGTAGCATGTGCAGAGGTTGAAGGCCATACTTTCTTATGTGTTTATAGACTCCCAGCTTCACACTTGTCATAATTTTTAATAATCATGGAAGAAATACTAAGTAAACTTTTGAGAGATAATAAATTAGTTTTCGTTTGTTACCTAAATATAGATCTACTAGTTAATAAAATGAACCGGATAAATGTAAGCTTATATCATTGTTTAAATCATTCAAAATCGAATGATAAAATTTTACAGTTTCGTATAACCTGATGTGCTGGCGACTGTACATCAGGCTGTACAAGTGTGCAGGGGGCCAAGTCTACTAATGTACAAACGTTGCAATGGTCTCTTCATTGTGAGTTTTTGACAGATTTGCCATACAAACACTGTCAAATACTCACAATGGCGAGACCATTACAACGTTTGTAAATTAGTAGACTTAGGCCCCAGGTGAGATCTCCTTCAAAGCCATTCACTTGTCAACTTTGTTGTGTTTCTTGTTTAGCTACACAACAAAGTGGTTTAGCTAATTATGCAATCTATCGACATACATATGTCAGAATGGTTTGCCACTTGACATCATAAGGGTAGTTGGAAACAAAACAATGCAATGTTAATAAATAAAGCTTTAATCGTTATATTACTTCATCGTGATGATCGTGTCCTTTAGAAGGGCCAGGCGGCGCCAGTGGTGAGACCGTAGATACCGTTTCTGTAATCAAAAGAGAACAATATTAGAAAAATATTTTTTAGCCTTATCCAAAATTATAATAGTTAACATAGGCCAGTATTTCAGTATAAACCAACTAACGCATCGTTCCCTTGCCTGCACAAGATGCAATACAAATTGGATATTTAAATTCCCACGAAAAAAGTACCTACTGCCTTTATGAAACGTTTTCTGTAGGGCGGTGTATGCTAGAACAAAGAAACCAATCCAATACTCGAAACCTTGCAGGTCAATATTGCCACTTTGCGAAGAAGAAAGAGTTACCTCTAGTTCTTATACACCGTGGCATTTTAGTCGTCTTACAAAGACAGCTCACTTCATGTATCCAATGACTACTAATCATTCATGTAAAAAATATTTTTTTTTTGAACATTTTTTTATTTTTATTATTTTATTTTTATTAATTATGACGCATGACATAGTTTAAAAGACCCTGTTACCAGTGCAGTCCGAGCCTTGTGTTACAAGGGCGCCGCGGAATGGAGCGGTATCATAATTAATAAAAATTTAATGTTCAAAAAAAACTACATGTTCAGAAAAAAATATTTTTTTTTACATGAATGATTAGTAGTCATTGGATACATGAAGTGGGCTGTCTTTGTAAGACGACTAAAATGCCACGGTGTATATTATTTTTTCTGACTTTTTTCTTTTTTTTCGGCTCCTACGAGTCGTAGCATGGTGTTAAATAGACTATAACCTTCCTCAAGAATTGGGCTATCAAATACAAAAATAATTGAAATTCGACTTAGTAGTTCCAGAGATTAGCGGGAGCAAACAAAAAAAAAAAAACTTCTCAGCTTTATTATTAGTATAGATATAAAGTCGCTTTTCGTGTCTGTCTGTGTGACGGCATGGTTCTCTTAAACTACGCAACGGATTATGATGCGGATTTCATTTCGGAAGGTTTATGTGTATAAAACTTTAAAATTAAACTTACATTACTATAGTAGCAGTGGCGGGTCGCTAATTACGCATGAAATGGTGAGTTAAAATCATTTTACCGAATTACTTACCCTCGTTTTGTAATGACGCCGTTACCCATGTTGAGGGCACCGCCAGCACATTGATTACTCTGGGCTTGTTGGATGTTGGAGCATAATCTGCCGACAAAGTGGTTGGTGCGGACACTGGAGGCAAAGAGCTCGGGCGCTCTGCCGTGAGAGCAGGTACTGATCCAGCAACCAGGCTGAGGATTCCTGCCTCCGTTGGGGTAGAAGTCACCGTTAGCAATTTGGTCGAAGATACCGAGGAGACCACCATCAGTGTGTATAGCTTCAACATATTGGCCAGCGTTAACGTTCAAAGCGTTGGAGTTTCCACCCCAGCTGGGTCCGGCTGGGTCCAAACCTGGAAAATACAATTTGTGATTAATTATCTGTTGACGCATTTCCATAACAATAATATATTTTTAAAATATGTACAGTTTAAATAAGACTGCTAAACTGAAGACTACTGACTGACTGTGAAGGCTCTTTGTGTATGTAAGTTTAATGTTTGTGAACGCACCCACAAAATAGGAGAAATTCCTAGTGCGAGGCAAGGTTTATATTTAAAAAAAAAAAAGTTACCTGTAACTCGAGCAGGACGACCGCCTGCCTGACGTCCAGCATTGCCAACGACGTGAGCACCCAAACTGAAGCCGACCAAGTGGACGTTGTTCCAGTTACCACCAGCGGTGTTGATAAGCCATACGAGGAAGTTTCCGAGGAACTGACCAACGCCGGGAACACCGTTGGTAGCAGTTATGTAGTTGGAGTTAGCTAGAGCGTTCCAGTCAACTACTATGACATTTACATCCTGAACTGCGAGGAAAGCAGATGTGATGAGAGGGTTCATCGCGGTGTTTCCATTGCTGTTCCATCCGTGGACGATGACTTTTAAGCCACGATTGGCGTTGTAATTAGAATTCCAGATTGTGTTAGCATTGCCGTTAACGATAACTTGTGCATTGTTGGGGTTCTGCCTGAAAATAAATAATATGTATGTTGTTTTAACTCATGCATCCAACAATCATTGTGATGTGTTCATGATTAATTTCATGTCGATTAATCAATTTAATATCAGTTAAACATCATTAGGACTTTAACACCTCTCACTTAGTGATAGATCGAATGAGAGAGTTCTCTCACGGAGAATTTTTCCGATCGAGAATATTCTGCAATACTTTTCGACGGAGAAAATTCTCGGAACAGATAATTTACAACTGAAATAATTAAAAGTTTAGTTGTTAATTATGATGGGCAGGAGGTAATAAATGTAACTGCCAATACCAAGTAACGACTAATCAGTTTAGAACCTCTTATAATATTTTTTTCACTTCTCATGCTCTAAAAGTTTGTCTTTATGTTGTGTGTAGGCGACATGAAGTCGCTTTTTATGCTCTAGTGCATAAAGTAATTTTTTTTCAAAGATTAAGATAATCAGGCCCAACAGTCACACGCACAATAAAACGTCGCAGATTAAAGTCGTTATTTTTTATTTCATTTACTTTAATTTATATCACTTCCGTGTTTTCTATCGTTAATTTAATAAAATCAGGTAAAATAGTTGTCGTTATTATTTAAAAACGCAAAGAAACGTTTTTATGACTTGGCAGTATGAAGTACCTAAGTCGAATGACACAAATGTTGAAAATTAAAAAAAAAAAAAAACTGTTATATACTTTATGCCTGTTTAATTTTCTCGCAATCGAAGTGAAAAGCAGAGTGCGTAACTCGGGCATAAACGAGCTATTTTACCCCTCGACTTAACTATCCACTCTCGACTGCGGCTCGGGTAGATATATATGTACGTCTCGGGGTAAAATGGCTTCTTTTATGCACTAGCAGTACAATCTACTATTTCACACCACCAGCTCGGTAGTGTCAAATAAAATGTCATGAAAACCTAACCTAAAGCAAGCCATTAAAGCCATAGACTCTAGTCGGGCAATAATATTGTACTGGATTTTATTAAGACCCGCTGGTGAATAATGTGATTTGAATTTGAAAACTCAACTAAGTACATTGTATCCAAATTAACCATAAAAAAAACATTTTTTTCTATAAAAGTCGACCATAGAGTTCTCACTTCATAGGTATCAGTTGCTGTCGACTAACAAAATAATGAAATTACGCAATTTAATAGAGATATTGTAGTGGAATAATAAGTAACAATATAATAATTAAACGAAAAACAAAAACAAAATTAATTACTAATTAAATTGCATGAGTTGAGCGAAAATAGTGTATGAAACTGCACGTAACTAGGTATTCTCCGGTTATATAACAGTTTCATAAGCTACTAATTCCAAATTAGTTTTGACTACCTTACAGTCTTGAATTCCTCGCTGCACTCATGATTCTAGTCGTAACTAGCAACTCTGAGCTCCCTCGCTCAGTTCGGGAGCCATAGAATCCTTTGTTACGTTCGGGATTCAACAAAAGGCCCGTGACAATAGATACTGCTTTTTCCGTTAGTAAATAATCTACTATTTAATCATCGGTAAATTCTTGCCGTGAGGTATATTTTTATAACTACAGTGTTCAGGAGAATTTTCCCTCCAATTAAAAATAATCTAGCTTGATGTTCGGATGATGTAGTAGTACTCGTATTACATAATCATATAGCACCTAGCCAGTCTTTTTTCAATGAAGACGTCCTATTAGGAACGTGAAATGTATAATAATGCATAGTAGTTACCGAGTGAAAAGCCAGTACTGGTTGTTGGCCCCATTTCTGGTCAGAGCTGCCTCATCCACAGGTTCTTCTAGGTCCACTAAATGAGGAACGCCTTCGCCATCAGGCATCCAGATGTAGCGACTCTCGCCTTCCACATAGTGGCTGTTATCCCCGGGAATAACAGGGATGGCGCCACCAGCGCACACTAAAAATAAAAATCATTTATTTTGGATTAGATTTTCGGAACCGTGATTGTGAATACTGAATGAGTACCTAGTTGTTTCTTTCGCTAACAGCCATGGTTACTAAAAATAATAATTTAAATAAATTGCAGGTACATAATTATGTCCTGGCCGTTTTGCGTCGATGTGACGCATATTTCCCCCCAACTGGTTTTATTTTTTGTTTGTGTTCTTTTTTGCGTCATGTTTACTGCAAATAAACGTTTTTTCTTTCTTTTTTTTTTCTTTCTTATGCATAAAGTTTAAGATGGTTATTTTTTAACTCACATATTTTTCTAAAACTGTTGTTAATCAGTAATATAACCATACGTTCAAATCCTATAACTGTATAAAATGTAAATTCAAATAAGGGTAAATAAAAAACAACTTACACGCAACCAAAGCAGCCAACACTACCAGAAATTTCATGGCTTTCAGTAGAATTAAATTAGGTGGTGACGAAATAGTATTTATATGCGTTTTAATCTTACCTAACCATCAACTGATCTTGTGTAAAATGTTCAGTGAGTATGATAATGGCTAATGACGACTGCGATAGGCTGATTTGATTGCTACCTACATTATATAATTATGACAAAGTGAAAAAGTTTGTGAGTTTGTTTGTCAGGATATTTTCTAGAACCACTGATGAAATGAAAAAAATCAAAATCCGACGAATTAACTTCTTCAAGGTTATAAACTATAACATAACAATTCATCATCATCATCATCATTTCAGCCGATAGACGTCCACCGCTGGATATAAGCCTCCCCCGATTGGGGGGGTTTGCCATAATTGCCACGCTTGGCAGGCGGGTTGGCGATCGCAGTATGGTGTTAAAAATGCATAGAGAACGCTGCTGCCCATTCTCTAGTAAGTCCCTAAGTCGCCTTTTACGAACACCCACGGGAAGAAATAGGGTGATGCTATTCTTTACGTCCGGCACCACACGGCACATAACAATTAGGAAAACTTTATGAGTTTATGGTTTTGTTTGCCTAATATGGTGTCGTTTTCCAACAACCAACGCCCTGTGCAAAAGCTAAATTTGTAGATACATATCGAAGTAATTAATCATCTACTAAATTCTACGATATGTATCTGCAAATATTAGGAAACCGTAGATTAAAAAAAAAACCTGTGGAATAATATTCTACAGGGTTCACAGGACAGTGGTAATCCAGAGGAACAGGACTAACGACTAGAAGGTCTTGTGTTTCGAAACCAGGTAGAAACCAGCTTGTGTCATGATTTTGTCACTACTGTTCTAATAAAAACGGTAGAGGAGAAAATCTTCTTGATACAAAAATTACAAGGTATTTTTTAAATGTACCAATTCGTTCCACGTGGTGGATTATGGCCCACACATATGTCAATTCATCATCATCATTTCAGCCGAAAGACGACCACTGCTGGATATAAGCCTCCCCCAGCAGGCGGGTTGGCGATCGCAGTATGGTGTTAAAAATGCATAGAGAACGCTGCTGCCCATTCTCTAGTAAGTCCCTTAGTTGCCTTTTACGAACACCCTCGGGAAGAAATAGGCTATCAAAGAATAGCATCACCCTATTTCTTCCCGAGGGTGTTCGTAAAAGGCAACGACGACGTAAAGACGTCCGGCACCATACGGCACATGCATCATCCTATTGTTTTGCAAAAGCTTCTTTTCATCCAAAGTGCAACGATCATTGATTGCCACGCCCGCTCGCACCATGTTACCGATTATTTGCAGACCCATTATCCAAGTTAGCAACAATGTTTTACGTAACTGATAAAGTATAAGATAAGATATAGAAAAACGTAGGACATTGAAAAAATAAAGTGTCCAATAATTTGTGGTACAAGCACAATAGGAGCTGTGCTGACCACGCTGCAGCGAAAAAAGACACCCCCACCTCCGATCCGTCCGTAAACCAATAAATACCCAGGATTTTTTTAAAATTATTTTAGCTTTTTTTTATTGTATATATTAGAAAGTGGATGTAGACTACATTTATATATAGGTATTGATAGCCACTTTATTAGCAAGCTTTCTGTGTCAGAATGGTAACTAGTAATTTACTATGTATGAAAGTCCCTATGAATATGGTGTGTAGGGAAAAGATTTTATAAAGGAAAGCCCAGAAAGACAAAACTAGGCAATTATTTCAATTAGGCTTGTCAAAGTAACGTTATTTGAGAAAGCTAGTTGTCCGTTCTAAAACTAGGTCTTCGTGGAGAAGAATGGAACTCCACGATAGCAGCATTAAAGTATTCTATCATCACATTTCTTACATGTTACATTTCCATAAATTACCGTTATCCGATGCATGCTTAAGTTTTGTCCACTCTACAATAAAATCGGATGCAATTCTGGCATGAAAATTTTATGTTATTCAAATATTCCTGTGGCCATCTTTCGGCTCCACCATCATACTCTGGACTCTATCCTAGGGTTATAGTACTTGTCGAGACAAATGAAACGTGACCATACCCGACTGGGCTATCGTGCATGGTTGAGGAATTCCTATGGCTGCCTTTCAGCTCCATCAACAGACCCTGGACTCCACCTTGGGCTATAGTGTTAAATCCAACGAGAACAAACAACGGGGCTATCTTGTTTAGTAGAGGAGTATCTTTGGTCGGCTTATTCCACTAATACCCCCTGAGAGAAATCCCCCTCAGTGGGGAAAACTGAACCCTAATGTAAAAAAAATCACTTTCAGGGGATCTTGGAATAAGTTTTTTTTTCAATTCTTGTTTTCCCCCCTAATCGGGATTATCAGGAGTGAATTCTAGACTGTTTTTTATAGATTCCACTTTTCTTCCTAAGGGGGAATTTCAGGGCGATTTGTGGAATAAGCCTCTTTGGTCAGACCAGCTTTGTTGTACAAATTATTGTAATGTCACCGAAATGACATAGGTATGCCAAATTTACAAACGAAGACAGTTCACTAGATTTGATAGAAATAATGTCAAGTGTGACTTCTTACGTCACGCACAATCAATACGCGTCCACAATAAAAATAATCCTTTCAAAAGAAGGGAAAAATCCTGTTAAATGTTTCATATCTAATATCAAATTGATTTAAAATCAAAACAATAGCTAAGCACTAGTTGATTTACGATTTAGTACGTCATCACAAATCGTACTATTCGTACGTGAGCAGATAAGACTTTTAATAAATAGATAATAATTTATAAATCCGAAATTGTGTTTGTTTGTTATTTTGTTGCTTCTTCGCGCAGCAAAGTCAAAGTCAAATCATTCATTTCAAATAGGCACTTATAAGGCACTTTTGAATGTCAAAAATTACAAAAATAGTTAATTGATTCTAGTTGCCCCTTCCAAAAGGTAGCTATATATGGAGAAGAACGGGCAAGAAACTCCATACTTACTCTTTTAAAATGTTAACAATAGTTTGTATACATTAATTAATAATTATAGGTGAAGAAATACCTAGACCTAGAATAAAATTACTATGCTACAAAAGGTAAAAAGAATGAAAAGTGAAGTAATGACAGACAAAGAATGTAAGAAATTAATAAAATAAATGCGATAGATAATACAGGGTGCTCACATACTTACAAACATTGTATAATTATGATTTTCCTAAAAACTTAAAATATAATGAGCCAGTGTGCGAGTTAAAGTATATTAATCGCAGAAAATAAAATTAATATCATAAAAATTATAAATTATACAATTAAATTAGCAACCAGTTTGATTTTGTCTAGAGCAATCTCTAAAAAGATTTTAAGGTTATTTCGCACACGACCAGCAGAAAGCCATCCAATTTATTATCAAGCTCTGAAACTAGCCCATGTAATACAGAAAGAATTTTGATTATGGATCATATAAATATGTATTGAAAGGATTACACGCATCCTCTTCCTCTAATAAAATTAAATCGTTTAATTATTTTGATTTTTGATTTGTTCGAATATTGGCTGTAATATTACCACCATATGTTCACCTTTATCAAAATCAATCAGTTGATTACCTATTTATAAATTGCAATGTGTCTACTGAACGTCATTGATCGAATTGATCGATTAAAGAATGCGAGCGTAGGTATTACAATATTAGCTATCATGTTTGTAATAAATTTGACACAGCTGTGGGTTTTTAAATTTTGGCTTCCGTTCCATTTAAAATATATAAGTAAACAAAACATGATTTATGACTTATCAAATATTAACTAATTATATTAACTTGTATGTACTTTTTTTATCGACATTTTCTTACTATATGTGGGGGCTTGTTATTAGCAATTTTTTTTATATTACTTTCTTTATATCATTGGTTTGTTAGTCTGTAAGCCTTCTTTAAAATAAAATAAATAAATAAATAAACGCTTTATTATATGAGTATAAGTAATCATGTTTGCTAGAAAATAATATTTTCTATGGACAGTCGTATAACACAGACTCATTTTCTGAGTTTACCGGCATCAATGCATTTGTAAACGTGTAAGAATGGTTACCTGCCAATGGTTGCCTGTCTAGGTATCATACATCGACTAAGTTTAGAAACTATGCTCAATACATTAACCCATAAGCATTTATTAAAGCAATCTTTTTTTAATAGGTACTGAACTACTGACTGTTTTCTTAGCGGAGTAATAGTAGAAGGACACGCCGAAGGTCAACAGCCTCGTGTTACTCGTTTAAAAAAAAAATCTTATGCGTTTCACTGACATGAATGTCATTAATATCGGCGTTTTATTTGAAATTAAACGCTTATTAAAATACTTAACTTATTCGATGCATAATTAAACAATTGAGATAGGCTGAACCGTGTTTCCTGCAGGGACCGATCTCGATATTTGAAGAATACCGATATTTTTAAGAAAATACCGATAACAGTATCGACATCTGGCATAAATACTCGTATTTTATGTCAGTAATTTGGGTATCGGTATAAAATATCGATAATTATATCGATACTCAGTACTGATATCAGGCTACAATGTGACGTCACAGAATCTTTATTGATGATTCTTAAGTAAATACATATTTTTTATAGTCGCGAATCATATTTTGATCAAGATATAACCTGACGCTGACCTGCAAATTGCAAAAAACGCAAGAAAACTTAATAATAACGGTATTATATCTATACACCCAAATACCAGTATTTATAGCGATATTTTGGTATCATGTATCCAAATAATATCGGTATTCAGTCCCTGGTTTCCTGTGACTTTTTTCCTTACGTTTCTAGTGATATAGCTCTGTCTTGCTCTCATGACGTCATCAGCCGATGTATTCTGTAAAAATCTCACCGTGAAAACTTAGGTGTAGTGTCACTCCACTTTATGCTAGGGATTGACATTATTGGCAGCTCGCTTCACCTAAGTTTTCACGGTGAGATTTTTACAGAATAGCACTACAGGTCAGAGGGGCTTTGAGCGCGCGCGACTCGGTCTTGTTCATTGGATGATTGAATATGTTACCAGGCAGAAATTACTATTATATGCTTCGAATAAGGTAAGTAGTGTAATATGCGTTTTATTTCAGGTAAAACGCCGATATTAAACCACTTGACAGTTATTCGAAGCATAATTAAACAATTGAGATAAACTCTGCACCTCAGAGGTATACAACATTATGTGATGAAACGAAAATTTTATAGGAGAGGCAAAAATGCGCGGAGTGAAACTTCGAATGCTATTGATTTTTATTTTTTTTATTGTTTTGCAAAACTAATACTGTTGAGTTCACCAGTATTTTTTATTATTATAAAATGAACCTTATCGTCTTTTCAGGTCCTATACCCATTAGACGTAAGTGGATTTAATGTCATATACGATTGGATATTTCTTCTCATAGATGTCATAGGAATTAATGTCGTATACCAGTATGTAGAACTGGTTCTTGCGATTTTAATGGTGCAAGAAACTAATTTTCGAAAAAAGTGGAGTTACTATTGTATACCTCTGAGGTACAGAGCTGTTATCGCCTGGTGACGCTCATGACAAACGCCAACATGTAGGGAAAGATCAAGAAAAAAAAAATTGTAATTGCAATTTGTTTTTTATTACAAATCATAGGAGAATAAAATTATTAATCAGGTTTTATTATAATCATGATCTAAGTGTTATACAATATTCAAGACAACATCAGTAAATCAACAAGTTATATAATTCACTATAAGACAGGGTTAAAGAGAGCAGTAATGCTGTCACTCCTAGAAGAGCCCAAACCTGTCGTTTATAAAACCGAATAAAGTGTTAGAGGACCTCCAATTTCCCCGAGCCATAATACCTTCCATGGGGAAGTTGTCCAACCAATTGTTGGAAGCAACAGCGGAACGGACACTTCCAGGAGTAGCAACAATACCTGCTTGACGCATCAGAGTTCTGATCCAGCCTGTTCGTGAGCCCGCACGAGCTGTACCTCTCGTAGTGATAAGCAAGTCAGGACATTTAGCTTCCTGACTTCTAGTGGAAAGCAGTGATACGGTCTGTTCAACCCAGTATACGGGGTCCAAGTTCTTATTATAATTATTTTTATGTAATCTCTATCCTGATTGCCTATAGTCCGATAAATCAGTTTCAGACCCAAAGACTGGCCACAAAGTTATAAAATTATGGTCTCTTTAGTATCACTTTCGAACAAGAAATAATTTTTCTAAACTGTTACATAAAAGATTTTGTCCCTCACTTTGTAAAGGAACAAAATCCCAGATGCAAGATGGTTATGTATCGAAATTAAAGAAAACAACAAACTCTTTGAAATAACCTATATTTATAAAAATATATCTCCTCTATACAACATCACACGGTAGCCTTTAGGGGTCTACTGCAATAATAAGTTTTTTTTTTAAAACGTTGCCCCACACTAGGAATTTCTCCTGTATCGTGGGTGCGTTTACAAACATTTAAACTCACATACACAAACAGCCAGACCCGGAACAACTAATTGTAGGTCATACAAATATTATTTCCGTGCGGGAATCGAACCCGCGACACGCAGTGCAGCAGTCAATCGCTTAACCACTGCGCCAACCGTGCCGCAACGTTATGACATTAAACCCTTACAATTTAATTTAACATGTAAAGTAGGTAGGTGTCTATAATTGTCACTTATTAATGCCAGCCAGCTTAAACTTCAGCAGAAAGAACTATGGTCGTGGGGAGTTGGAGATGAAGCCAGTACTGTTCCGATGTTTTAGTATAACTATCGTTATTAGTCATAAGGAGTGTCAAGTCATGAATACGCCTACCAGAGCAGAGTACTAAGAGGGCAGCGGCGCGGCGTGGCGGCGTGACTCAATACATCAAAAATATTGTCATGATTTATCGTTCTATCGCCAAGAAAACATACGAAATCATCAACATTCCACACAGGTAACTTAGAAATAGTTGTTTTTTTTTAATTGAAATCGATTTTAAAATATATTTTACCAAAAATATGATTAATTAGAACACCTGAATCATTAACATTACAAAGAGACCACGGAGTTATGTGACAATATTGTATTATAAGACAGTTTATGTTTTATATGAAAATTAGTCAGAAAACGAGTTAGGTCAGATCCTGAAAGGTTCTTAGGGTTAATACGACTACTTCCACACCACGAAACCTAGCGGTTCTATGCAGGTTTGTAAGCTCTCAGGGTGGAAGCGCGCCAAGAACTTTTTAAAAGATCTATCTGAGAATTATTCCAATTACCTAAATGATGTGTCCACCCCCACATTTCCACACTTCCAGCACTAGATCGTGGACGCGAGGTGGTGGCAGTCCCGTTGTCACATCGATCAATACTTTTTTTAGGTTCTGTATTGTGAACGGTGGGGCTAGAGCCCGGGCTTTGAGATCCTTGCGCCAAAAGACTCTCTCCCATCTCGGTGCTACTATCAAGTAAATTCCTGATGCCTGATTGAGGTAGCTCAAAACTCTTGGTATCAGGAATGGGGGCAGGAACACCCATGCCAGATCGAATTTCCAAGCAATTGAAAATACATCGTGGACTACAACTTATTTGGCTTTCTGATCTTTCGATACATACGTAATGAGTGACTACGTGAGCGTTGTTGGAGGCAAACAGGTCCACTTGGGAAATTCGCAATTTTAAGAATATTATCTTGATTTTGTTAAGGAATGCATACTCCTTATTAGTAGCCTCTCTATGGTTGTGTTGCCTAGCAATACATACTGTTGATGACAGTCATTCTAATTTTTTTGTTATACTAAGTTTCAATATATTTCTTTATCGTTTTTCTCGTATTAACTGTTTTCCTACATCTCCACCACCTAACTTTAACATGGTAGCAGAGCGTGGTTAGTTGCGAGAGAAGCTGCAAAAGTTTTTTCCTAGTAGGAAAGAATAAATAAGAAAAATAAATTTATTCTAGCAGAAAGTGTACCAAGATAAATCCATCGAAAATGGATAAGGCTATAGCTGAAGCCTCAAAGGTACAAATAGTGCACCTAAACGGAAACAACTACAAGCACTGGAGATATAGGATCGAAACGGTATGCAGAGCCATTCCCGGAGCTGAACAAATTTTGGAAGGAAAAATTATCAAGCCCGGAGAACTAGCAAAGACTGCTGATGCTGCTGCTAAAGTAAATTATGAGAACGATTTACAACAATATAAAAAGATTGATTGTATAGTATTGACTCTGATGACAACGAATATGACGGACGAGTTACTGGAGCAAGTCATGCGTTACAAAAGCGCAAAAGAGGTATGGGACGAACTAGAACGCCTATACAGTGGAAGTAGCGAAGACTAAAGTTATGATCTCTGTCTGAAATTCTTTGATTATAAAAAAGATCCTGAACATGACATAAGGAAGCACATATCGGCGTTGAAGAATATTTGGCACGAGCTGAATAGCCAAATCGAAGCAAATCTGCCTGAGATATTACTGATTTGTAAGATACTTGGAACTTTGCCACAAGATTATTTTGTTTTTAAGTCAAGTTGGCTTTTAATAACAAAAAAGGATCGGACAGTGGAGAATCTGACGTCGCAACTGAGCGCTTATGAAAAAGCATTGACTACTAAAGAAGAAACGCAAAATACCGAGGAAGTATTAGCCGTGAAGACACAGAAGAAGACGAAGAATAAAGTTTTCAAATGTAATTATTGTGGAGAAGCTGGCCATGTTGTGCGGAAATGCCAAAAATGGATAAAAGATGGTAAACCGCCAAAGCCGTCAAACGCTAGACAAAACCCAAATGTGAATGTAAATATGACTGTGTTAGCTATTGAGAATGGATTGCCAATAGATAAAAGTAACTGGTACGTTGATAACGGAGCGACAAGCCATGTTACTAACAGAGGTGATTTCTTCGAGAGCTTCGAGCACTTTAAAGGAACACATACGGTGACTGCGGCGAATGGAGAAACCATTGAAGCAATTGGTATAGGCAACATTAGAGCTGAAGCCATCGTTAATGGAAAAGTTGAGCAAATACTTTTGAAAGACGTTTGGTATGTCCCAAAGATTAAAAGAAACTTATTCTCAATGCTGTCTGTGCATGATAACTTGATCACAAGTACGTTCGAGTCTAAACCTAAGCAATGTGTAGTAAAAGTAAATGGAGAAGCTAAAGTAATTGGAACTAGAACGATTAAAGGGGGACTATTCAAGCTGGAGTTGAAATGTGTTGCGCCCAAAAATCAGGAAGTCAATCAATTACTGACAAACCCTTTACAAGTATACCATGAAAGGCTGGTACATCAGAACAAAAGACATGTTCGCCAGGTCATCGAAAAAGAGCTAGGATTAAAAATGGAGAACAACCAATCCGACATTTGTGAAGGCTGTGTCTATGGAAAGGCGCACAGGCATTCATTTGGAACAAGGATTAGAGCCACTAAATCCGGAGAACTAATCCATACAGATTTATGCGGACCATTTCCATATTCGATTTCGAAGTTTCGATATTACATTTTGTTCAAGGACGACTTCACACGATATCGTCACATCTACTTTCTTCGACAAAAGTCTGAAGCAGCTTCAAAGCTTAAGATTTTCTTAAATGAAGCTAAAGCAGCAGGACATGTTATTAAAGAAATGTTAAGTGACAACGGAGGAGAATTTGTTAGCGCGGAATTCAAAAATATCCTAACTGAAAACGGAATTAAGCAAAGATTCACAATGCCCTACACCCCAGAGCAAGCAGGCTGCGTAGAGCGTGAAAATCGGACGGTAGTAGAAGCCGCACGCGCCATCATGCATGCACATGATAAAATTCCTGATGATTTGTGGGCAGAGATAGTAAATGCGACAGTCTACGTGTTGAATCGCACAGGGCCAACGCACGTACCAAGCAAGTCTCCACATGAGTTGTGGTACGGACAGAAGCCAGCGATAAAACATCTAAGAATACTTGGTTGCACCTGCTATGCCCATGTTCCTAAAGCTAATCGCAAGAAGCTGCACAAAAAGGCACAAAAAGGGATACTTATTGGTTATGAAGGAGATGAAGGCTATAGGATCTGGGACAAAGAAGCATTTAAATTGATTAGATCCAGAGATGTCACTTTTGAAGAGGTATCTTTACTGGGAAAATCAAAAGAGGATGTACCTAAACCGAAAGAGCCGACTCCTGTTCTTCAGAGGAACTTCAATCATAATTTCCCAAGTCTCGAGAGTGAACATGAAATGAATGTTAATAGAGAGATTGGAAAACGACATGCTTCAGAGGATGAAATCGAAATCATTTCAAGACCTTCTTCATCAAGGGCACATATCGAAACCAATGAAGAAAAGGTAGATGATATGAATGAATCAGATTTCGAGTCCTTGCCTTCTGAAGAAGAAAATGAAAACCTAGCTGAAGAAAACGAAAGCTACAATTCTGATGAAAACCGCATGGTTCTCAGAGACAGAGCAAATCTAAAGCCTCCTGTAAGGTTTAATGATCATATTATGGCTCTGGAAGCCAACAATTTATACGAGCCCCTAACCTATAAGCAGGCAATATCATGTAAAGACAAAGAAAAGTGGACAAATGCTATCGAGAGCGAAATAAATTCGTTAAGAGAGAACGAAACATGGGAACTAGTTGAACTACCAAAAGGTCGTAAAGCCATCCCATGCAAGTGGATTTTCAAAATAAAGACCAATCCGGATGGCTCTATTGATAAATACAAGGCTCGGCTAGTGATAAAGGGATATTCGCAGAAGAAAGACATTGATTTCCACGAAACTTTTAGTCCAGTTGCTAGGAGTAGCACGATAAGAGCTGTTTTGAGCGTAGCAGCAAGGGAGAAACTCAAGCTATCACAATTCGATGTGTCTACAGCCCTCCTTTATGGCACGTTAGACGAAGAGATTTACATGAAACCGCCTGAAGGTTATGCTGACGAGAGGTATGTCTTCAAATTAAAGAAGAGCTTGTATGGACTAAAGCAAGCCTCACTCTGCTGGAACAGATGCATCACCGACTATATCGTAAAGGCAGGATTCAAGCAGAGTAATTCTGATCCCTGTTTGTTTGTAAGAAGACAAGGAAAGGAAAAAATTATTCTAGCCCTGTATGTTGACGACGGTCTATTGGCATATACCAGCGAGAAAATGGCGAACTGTTTCCTGAATGAATTGAAAGCACATTTTAAGATAACAGTAAAACCCGCAAGCTATTTTCTAGGAATAGAGATAAAAAGGTACTCTGATGGTTCAATTTTGCTGAATCAGAAAGCATACGTCACTCGCTTGTTGGAGAGATTTGGCATGAACGAATGCAAGCCAGTGACAACACCAATTTTAAAGGCAAACAATACTCAGGTTGAGGAATATACTACGAAAACATTTCCCTACCGTGAAGCTGTTGGTGCCTTGTCCTATTTGATGACAAACACAAGGCCTGATATTGCCTATGCAGTAAGCGTTGCTTCGCGAAATTTGGAGAAACCAACAAAAGAGAACATTCTAAACGTAAAAAGAATTATGCGATACCTAAAAGGGACTATGGATGAAGGTATATGTTACAGGACAGATAATGTTCATAGTTTGGAATGTTATAGTGATGCAGATCATGGTGGTGATATGGAAACTGCGCGATCTACATCAGGCATTCTCTGTATTTACGCTAGAGGTGCTGTTTCTTGGTATAGCAAACGGCAAAGCACTGTTGCAATATCTTCGACAGAGGCGGAAATTGTTGCAGCCAGCGAAACCGCCAAAGAGATTATATGGTTACAGAAGATATTAAAAGATCTTACTGGTGTTAACTGCCCTGCGACCTTAGGTGTTGACAGTGAAAGTGCAATAAAGCTGGCGAAAAAACCGAATGAATTTCACCAGAAGACAAAACACATCAGGATAAGATCTTTCTTCATCAGAGAATGCTTACAAGATGGAAGCATGGCAATCAGCCACGTGCCAGCAACCAGACAGATAGCTGACATGTTAACAAAACCGTTATATGGGCCCAGACTTGAAATGCTAAAGAAGATGGCTGGCATTATCATCAACAGGGGTGGATGTTAAGGAATGCATACTCCTTATTAGTAGCCTCTCTATGGTTGTGTTGCCTAGCAATACATACTGTTGATGACAGTCATTCTAATTTTTTTGTTATACTAAGTTTCAATATATTTCTTTATCGTTTTTCTCGTATTAACTGTTTTCCTACATCTCCACCACCTAACTTTAACAGATTTCGGGCATCAGTAGTGGTATTCTGTAAAAAAATATCACCGTGAAACCTTAGGTGAAGTGACCTGTCCATCTCAAGATTCCCTAGCGACAGGTAGGAAGACAGTTCACTTCAAGCTCACTTCACCTAAGGTTTCACTGTGAGATGGTTACAGAATAGACCGGCAGATGCCATTCGGGGACCTGGCAAAACCGCGATAGGTGGTCGGCCTGGTTGTTATACCTCCCCGGAATGTAGTACACGTTGATGTGAATTTGGTATTGATCTGTTTAACAAAACAGGTCGTATGTTGTGTCCATCAATCGCGAGGATTATGTTCCCCCTTCAAATGGGCCGTAAATGAACAAAAATAAAATAAACATCAAAACAAGATCTGTGCGAAAATGGCCCATTTTCTTGCTGACTGTAAATTTTTTCAAAATCTGTGAACGGGTATCAAAATTTCTCAAAAAATTATTGACTGTCTCCTGAAACTGTTTTTCTGTAACTACAGTGGTTAAGGTACCTACCCTTACTGCCCCGTCTGAAAAATCCACCCTGTACTACTGTTGTGTATCCCATTGTATACGTCGCGATAATTCAGGCAAATCGAATTGAATTGTGGCGGGAAACAAATTGTAGATAATTTTTTTGTCACGGTGTAAAAATAGACCACTTAAGTCACGGAAAAGCGTGATTTAAGGCGAGGTTCTTCAAGTTAACCTCTAGGAAATGTAATTTTAATGCCATTTTATTTAGAAACGGAAATGATTAAACATGTAAAAAAATCATATGTTACTTTTGAGACCTTTCTGTAGGTACGTCGGGTACTCGTTACATAATTGGACAAAGTTCGCTCTATAGAAAAAAATCCAAATCTACCCTTATTTTGTAGATTAAAACTCATTTTATTTCAATATTATACTTCTCTTTGTATTGAAAATTACATCAAAATAAACGTCTATGATGATGTAATGTCCGTCGGGTTTAACATTGTTAACATCGTAAAACATATAATTTTCAACCCAAAATTAACGAAGTTCACGGCACAATGTATTCGCGCCCCGCTGCCACCTCAAGAACAAATTCTTGTTCTTGAGGTGGCAGCGGGGCCCGCTTGAAGAACCTTGCCTTAAGTGCACACAATACTATAAATATACTTCTTATGTGGAACAGGTAAAGAAAAAAAAAGTGCTACTTAATCGTTATAATCAGATAATCAGATTCATTATAAACTTGTACAAAATATTTAACATTCAGATGTTAGACGCAATAGTTTACAGCATCAATTTATCTTACAGTCCGTAGTTTAAAAAGGCCAGCTTGCTCCAGTTCTGAGTCCGAAAATACCGTTTCTGTAAAGAAAATAACTCACTTAATAACTTATCGAGTCACCATCATCATTATTCTCTTGCCCTTATCCCAATTTTTTTGGGTTTTATCCTCAGTGCTTACTTATGTTTAAGAGCGCATACTACGATCCACTAGCGCCACTCCTTTAAAAAAATAGTATCTCGTGACTGAGAAGAAATTATGAAAAACGGCTCAATCAGCGATTTCAATGTGTCTAGAATTTTCTAATAGAAAGAAAGAAATTTAAATAATACCTTTTATAAAGTTTCATATTGAGACACGTGTATCAATATGAAATTTTATAAAAGGTATTAGAAAGTTCTAGACACACTTACTGAGATCGCTGATTGAGCCGTTTATCATAATTTCTTCTCAGTCACGAGATACTATTTTTTTAAAGGAGTGGCGCTAGTGGACGGTAGTATGCCCTCTTAATTAAAATGGTACTTGTCAGTTAATTTTGGTGTATAATAAAGCATGTAGCGCAAACGTATACATAGACAATGTGGAGACAACAATACAACAATAGAAAAAAACTGACAATATGAATGCATAAGAGTAATTTGGGCTTATTCCACAAATCCCCCCTGAAAATCCCCCTTAGGAGGAAAAGTGGAATCTGAAAACAGTCTAGAATTCACCCCTGATAATCCCGCTGAGGGGGGAAAACTAGAATTGAAAAAACAAAAAATAACTTATTCCAAGATCCCCTGAAAGTGATTTTTTTACATTAGGGTTCAGTTTTTTCCACTGAGGGGGATTCTCTCAAGGGGGATTAGTGGAATAAGCCGTAATTTGGAACTATCAAATAAATCCTAGCATCGAAATAAAAAAAGTGACTTTTCAAACAAACTAAATAGTCCTGATGGGCCGAGTATGTGTTTTGCCAATCTTTGACTAGCTGTAGTGAGTAAACTGACTGGTAGAGAATGCCTTGTGGCATTAAGTCCGCCTATGTATCACTGTACATGAAGTTTAAATAAATAAATAATATATTTTATTGAATTTTCGAATGCAGACTGGGAACGGCATTATTTAAACGCAGTTTAATTTATTTTCGTATTGTTGTCTCCACCTTGTTTATGTAAATATATGTCTATTTAAAAAAAAAAAAAAATACTGTCCATCATCACATTACATAATTTTAACCTAGAATATTCAGGGTTCTGGGTTCGATTCCCAGGTCGTACAGGGTAATACATTTTCTTTTTTTATCTATCTGGAATTTCTCAATAGCACAGCCCGATGTCTGTATTTGTGCCCGGTTGATGGGAATAGGCTCGCTCAAAACCCAAGTTATTCAAACAGGTGTTTTTAAGGAACTCACCCGCGCTTGTTGACGATGGCATTTCCCATTTGGAGAGCACCTCCGAAGCAAGTTCCGAGCTCAGCTTCCCAAACATTGGCGCATTGTCTTCCAACCAAGTGGTTGTGGCGGACGGTGGAGGCGAACAGCTCAGGCGCACGACCGTGAGAGCAGGTACTAATCCAGCAACCAGGCTGCGGATTCTTACCACCGTTGGGGTAGAAGTCAGCGTTACCAACTGGGGTCATGATACCGAGGAGGTTACCATCGGTGTGGATGGCTTCAACATATTGACCAGCGTTATTGCTCAATGCGTTGCCGTTGTTACCCCAGCCAGGCCCAGCAGGGTCCAGACCTGTAATCAAGTAAGTTTGTTAGTTGACTTTATAATTTATCGTGACAGACAATCAAGCTGTATAATGTGTGTTATCTGTTATGTTAAAAATATGACAAAGTTCTCACCAGTAACACGGGTAGCACGGCCACCAACCTGACGTCCAGCACTTCCGACAACGTGCGCACCCAAACTGAAGCCAACAAAGTGGACCTGGTTCCAGTTACCACCGGCGGTGTTAACGAGCCAGTTGATGAAGTTTCCGAGGTGCTGGCCTACACTGGGGACACCGGCGGCAGCAGTGCTGTAGGCAGAGTTAGCGAGAGCACGCCAGTCAACAACAATGACGTTACAGTCCTGGACCGCGAGGAATGCAGATGTGATGAGAGGGTTCATGGCAGTGTTACCGTTGTTGTTCCATCCGTGAACGATAATTTTCAAAGGTCTGGCGCCATTGTAGTTGGATGACCAGATTGTGTTGGCATTGCCGTTGACAATAACATTGGCATTGTTGGGGTTTTGCCTGAAAATATTTTATACAATTTAGTGCTAATAAATTATACCTAACTGATGTTCTTTTTAAATACAAAGGCAGTTTATAGTCTACAAGGAAAGGACATGGAGAAACTGTAAGTAAATACGATTAAGTAAATATTATTTTGACCGTTTTATAACGAACTAACTTCTGCCCGCGACTTCGTCCGCGTGAAATTTCTTGTTCACCCCGTCGCATCGCATCGCCTGCCCGCTCTTTTACTACGTTTTCGCTTAGTGTTCTTTCTTACTTTTTGTTCGGCTTCGAAGAGTATTAGCTTCATATTAAATAGTCTAAAGCCTATCTCGAGAATTGGGCTATCAAATGCAAAAATAATTTTTCAAATCCAACTGGTAGCTCTACAGATTAACGCGTTCATACAAACTAAAAAAAAAAAAACTTCAGTTTTATTTGATTCTTATTAAAAAAAAAATTGTAAGCCAACCTTACATGCTATCGCGGACTTTCTTTTAGAAATTTTTAAGAGGAACAATTCCGACATACATGATTGTTGCGTAACTTTAACCGTTTACGCAGCGCACGCAACGGAAGCTTTCAAAAGGAATACATTTTACCCGTTTTTACAACATTTTTCATTGATGCTCCGCTCCTATCGGTCGTAGCGTGATGTTATATAGCCTATAGCTTTCCTCGATAAATGGACTATCAAACACTAAGAGAATTTTTCAATTCGAACCAGTTGTTCTTGCGATTAGCGCGTTCAAACAAACAAACAAACTCTTCAGTTTTATAATATTAGTATAGATAGATAACAAGTAATAACTAGCACTGATCTAAATTATAATATTTAGATGTTATAAAGATATTAATCGGGGTAAGAAAACATAAGAATTGAAATCACCGATTACCTGGTGAACAACCAATAGGCGTTGTTAGCTCCATTCCTAGAGTTCAGCAAAGCTTCATCGACTGGCTCGTGGAGGTCCACGAGGACAGGTGTGCCTTCACCATCAGGCATCCAGATGTACCGGCTTTCCCCCTCCACATAGTGGCTATTGTCTCCCGGGACGGTGGGAAGAGCGTTGCCGGAGCACACTTGAAATTAAATCAAGAATATAATTTATACCGCCGAAGAACTAAGAATATCTGAATGTAATGAACAAAACAATTTTAGTTAATTCAGTGCTTCGATGTAGCGACACCTCGATGCGGTGAATACCCTTCTAAATCAACCTTTCATTAGAAAAGTTTCTTCACCCCGCGATTGCGGTATCGATCTTCACCCGATCCGGAAAACACAATTTTTTTTCTTCTCATTCCTAAGAAATAATGAAAGTAATGATTTTTAACATTATTTCTCGGAATTAAAATTTTTGGATACATTTTTTTGTATTGACCGAATGGCCATAACCGTGGTCCGTATCACAGACGTGGCGGAAAACCTTATTAAAAATATTGAACTAATTTCGACTTCATAGAAGAATATACGATGAAATAGGTATATTACTTCTGAATTAAAATAATGTTGTTGCGATGTAATAGATACTTTTAGATATTATTTATACATCTGTACAAATACAAATAAATAAAATCGAAGTATCTGTTTGTAATGTCAAAGTAACAGCTTTTAACTAAATGCATTTAATATGCATTTAGTTTATACGGTATAACACAAAAAAAAAATATTGTCTTTCGGTCTGTCTGTCTGAATACATTTTGAGTACTAACACGCAACTAAGGCCGCAGCTACCACGAATATTTTCATGTTCACGAGATAATTAGTCACTGCTAATGTAGGCGACTTCGCAGGGGTTTTTATAAATGTTGTTATCGTATTTCACGAGTCCAAAATATTAATAAATACGAGTAATTACGGTAATCTGTTGATACATTATAGAGATTTTTTTATAGATATTTAGTTTATCTTAATTTACCGTTTGCGTTGGTTTCCATTATACACACATCAAAAAAGTCTAAGCAACACGCATCTTTTACAGAAACTGCATGTTTTATTAATTGATACTTTATTTTTTTCTTAACAAAGTAGATTGGAAAACGCGCGCAATCGTTGCCTGTGTTCAAAAGACTCGTGAAGGAACATTACTTGTCGTTGTGATTTTATTCTCGTTGTTAGCTGTGATAATCTATACACTTCATTTATTTTCTTTACTTATATAGTATGTATGTATCTATGTATCTATTATATTGCATATATCTGTGTGTTACCAATGACAACCCCATTTTATGTCCAGAAATTCACTATCCATGCCAAGGTTGCCTGGAAGAGATCGCAGTATGCGATAAGGCCGCCCATTGTATATTTTATAGTGTATAAGGTTTCCTTTTCTTTTGTTATGTGTAATCTGATGTACAATAAAGCATATATAAATAAATAATAAATTGGTAAAAAATTAAGACGAATCGGTGCTAATATCCTCAGAACTGAGCGAACCTGAAAAAAAAAAAGGCTTGTCAAGCTTAACAGGTTTGCATGGTATTGGTAAATATAGGGTAGCAGTTTATTCCATGAATTATTTAAAAAAAACAATCAGTGACATCAGTAATGACATTTATCTATTTAATAAAGCGTGACAAATAAATCACTTTCATATCACATGCATTATTAATTGGTTGTTTATCTCAAAATAATAATATATTAATGGCATTCTTTTAAATGACTTTACCGGCGTACTTACTAGGTTGTCACAAGACACCTTCTTAGCTTCGGAAAGCAGGTGAAGCTGGACACGTCAGGTGCATCGCAATTCAGGAAAATATATTATATTCTCTATTTTCAGGGTTCCGTAGTCAACAAGGAACCCTTATAGTTTCGCCATGTCCATCTGTCTGGCTGTCCGCGGTTTAGCTCAAAAACTATTGGTACTAGAAAGTTGTAATTTGGCATGAGTATACACGTTAATGACACCGAAAAAGTGGTAAAATAAAATTTTGAAAAAAAAAACAATGATTTAGGATACCTCCCCTACATGTAAAGTGGGGATGATATTTTTTTTTCGTCCTTCCCATAGTGTGGGATATCCTTGGATAGGTCTTTCCAAAAATATTAGGGGTTTGGGAAGACCGTTTTTATTAAGTAAACCGTTCTTGACTTATCAAGCTTTAAAATACCAATTTTCGTTAGAGTCAAGTGTCCCCCCCTCTACCAACTAAACGGTTGTAGTTAGAAATTCAAATGTCACGGCAGTAGTACCTATATATAACGAAGTTAAAAGGAAAACTATCACAGCTAAGTAGGCTGTACAATTTACCGAGTAATTGATGACCAACTTACATTTACAGTTGAAAAAAATGTTTTCCCATACATTCTGTATGGGAGAACATGTTTTTCAACTACAATGTTAAGTTTGTTCTTGGGATAAATTCATCCTAACTACGGAACCCTTCATTTTGCGAGGTCCGACACACACTTGGCCGGTTTTATTAAATAATAATAATAATGATAATAATAAAAACGTTTATTTTCTCCACCACATAATGAAAAATTAGTACAATACATAATTGTGTATACAAAAATACATTGATATTGTGGAGACTATATAAGTTACAGCTTACTTGGTAACTTGTAAAGCCTACTTAGCTGTGATAGTTTTCCTTTTAACTTCGTTATATATTTAGGATGATTTGATAATTCGAATTTTCGCGAAAACCTAGGGATATTTCGGAAACACGCATAATTAGACAATGGTTAAAACATTTCTCAATGTTACTGGAAAAAGATAGGGTTTTTGCAATAATACGAGTCGCTCTAGTAACATTGAATATCCTTATTCAAAAAAAAAAAATGCTCATGTTTTTTATTTTTTACTGTATGTATTTCTTGTGCGTGTCCCAAATAAAAAAAAATTCTTTTTCTTTCTTTCTTTTCTTTATTTCTGATTGTCTAGATTTTTACTATCCATGCCAAATTACAGCTTTCTAGTACTAAGAGTCTCTGAGCTAAGCCGCGGACAGACAGACTGACGGACATTGCGAAACTATAAGGGTTCCTTGTTGACTACGAAACCCTAAAAAAGCTTAATTTGTATCTATTTTTGATTTTTTTATTCGTTATATTTGAGGATACAGCGCCGGGTTAAAGGCATCACCGACTATCTGCCGAAACCGATTAACCCGGTTTGACCGGTTTGATTAAACCGATTATACTATAATCGGTTATTAAATTCGGTAACTTAGGAACAGTAAGTCCTGCGGTTCAGTTGGTTTTACCATTAGATAAAGAATCAAATACCGATTCGAATGGTACTTTTATTAAAGTGAAAAACTAAAAACGCAGATAGTCAGTTTTGCCTTTAACCCGGCGACAGTATCTAAATAACTTTAAAACGAAATCAAATAGTAATAAACGGTTCATTAAAAAATCTTATTTATTATGGTTAATCGAAAGCGCTTAAAATACTTCTTCAATTCTTTAGCCCTGAGCGAAGGGTTGCTGCGGGTTTGTCTGGAAGCTGTAGATACCGGATTGACTGTAAAAGAAGAAATTTTTAGTTAGTTTAGTAGGTAGTATAACGGGCTGGTGTCCGCAACTCCACGTCCAAGCGCGTATTTTGTGTAATGTTAACCTAATTATTAGGTAAGTTATTATTGCTTAGATGGTTTGGTTATGTTGAGAGGATGAATGAAAGGCGACTTACAAAAGGTACATTTACAAGGCAGATGTGAGTGGAAACGCCGGGAGGGGACGCCCTAGGAGGACATATAGTGACCTAATTGGTGATGTTCTTCAGAAAGGTCAGGTGCGTAGCACTCGCAACCGGCGTGCATGTATAACCAGATGTATGAATGTAAACGAAGCAAAAGGAATATGTACGGAGCGTAGCAGATGGCGCTCTATAGTTTCTGCCTACCCCCATGGGAAAAAGGCGTGAGTTTATGTATGTATGTATATATGTTATTATTAATTCCAACTTCACTTTTAATTTACTCAAGTTTACTTATAGCTGCTTTCAGACTACGCTATAATATAATAGCATATAGTAAATAGCTCATAGCACAATAATATCGCGCACCATACATTCCAATATATAGCAGTTGGAATATAGCAAAAACAAATCGACCCTACTTCAACACTATTAGTTTTTGTGTTAAGACTCTTAAATATAATTTCTTATAACCAAGCCCTCAGTTGCCACTTGACTGAAATGATGAAACAGTACAGTGTGAACGTGTCCATAACAATGTACGGTGCGCGATATTGTTGTGCTATGAGCTGTATACTATATGCTATTATATTATAGCGTAGTCTGAAACAGGGCTTTAAATACCAGTAAATTTTCGTAACGTTACCTTGTATTGACAGAGTTAACGTTATTATTAAAATAACGGTAATCGATTTAACGTTTTTTATGCGACTATTAATTTTATCGTTATTTTAAACAGGTGAGATGTAAGTAGTGGGGCCTGAGGCGTGCGGCGCGGCGGGAGCCCGCCCTCGCGCCTCTCTGATGCCGTGCCGATCAAAACGTTGCCTGAATCTGCCTTATTCTTACCCACAAAACGGCAACGTAGCTAAATTAACGTTAGTTATCGTATTTTTGTTAATGTTAATTAACTTTATATTACTGGTAATGTTATCAAAAAACGATAAATTTTTGTAACGTTAGTAGGTATAACATTGAAATTTAACGTTACGTAACGGTTATTATTTTGTTATTTGGTAACGTTAACAAGCCCAGTTGCCGTAGCCAAGTTGACAATCTACAATCGACAACGCTAATAGAAAACGAATCAAATGTATAGGAATGACATCATCTCAACGTTAAGTCACGTGGTCAGAACAAACGAATAGAAAATTCGTAGACAAGTTTACAACTTATCAGATCGTTCAAAATGTTGAATGAAATCTGATCCTTTCTACGACGTTGATCTAAATACGTTCTAGATTGAGCGATCGACTTGTCTACCAACTTATTCGCTTACGACGCGGACGAGGCGTCAACGATTGTAGAAAGAGATTCGATACGAAACGTTTGTACGAGTAACTTGTCTAGGGGGGCTGGTCTGAAAGCAGCTTAATGCGTGGAAAAAAGCAAGAGTTGCATAAAAACAATCGAATTGATTTTTTAAAGATGCACACTGGTATTCTTACCCGCTCTTATCTGCGAGACCACCGAAGACAACGCCCTTTTCACCAGAGCAAGTCTGAGTAATGGCTTCGTCATAGCTATCACAAGCTGTACCGATGAACCTGCTGCCACCTGCAGTAGAGATAGACTCAGCGTAGAAGGCGTAACTGTAGGTGTGGGAGCAGCTCGAGTCCGCACCGCAGCCGGTCTGATAGCTACCACCGTTGGGATAAAAGTCAAGATCTCCCAAGGGATAGTCGTAGCCAAGGATGCCAGCAGTAGCGTGGAGAACCTCTACCACTGCAGCTTGTCCAGGCTTCAGGATGTCAGGGTGGTGAGTCCAGCCGACGAAGGAAGGATCAATAGCTGTTTAAGAGGAAAGAATTGATTAAATAGTGACCTACAAAAAAATAGTAAAACACGTGTACATAATTATGTTCAAACTTTGATGGCAGAAATTGTATATTGATCCTGAAAGGTATGGTTTTTTGGATTATCAAATAATGCCAACATCAAAAAGGTTAACAGTAGACTGGCAGTGAAAATTATGAAATCAAAAGTAATTTATTCAAATTAGGCTGAGAATCAGCACTTTTCGAACGCCCTTCACCACTTCCTAGTGCTTTAGGTGGGAAGAAGTGGCGCAACAAACTCCCCAGCAGCACAGCTATCTGTTCAAGTTAGAAAAACTTGATTATATATGAAAAAAAAAAATGAAAAAACATTACGCAACACAAAACATTAAATTAAATTATTTGCCTTAAGTCAATTAGCACACGCCAATATACCAATAAAAAACATCGAAAACTATACTCAAGCAGAAATAAAAAATAAAATCGTGAACAGAGCTTAACCTAAATAAAAGCCTCCAGGCGTTAAGCGCCTGCCCGCCTGCATATAGCTATTTATAGCTGTAACTCGAGTCACAAATAAAGATAGAATCCTCATTCAGCCGAAAGAAGCCTCAGCTGGACTACTCCCTGACTAAGCACGAAGTTAGAATCAAACTCTCAAATTGGTTGCAGAAGTTATCGTATGACGAAACTGAGAGTATGAGACTATTTATTTATTTATTTATTTAATACTTTAGCACAAAAAAATGTACAGAGGGGGACTTAATGCCATTTATATATAAATATAAGAACAAAAAAATACATATAAATACACGAATATACTAAAACTAATTAAACAAACAATGGCATAACATTTCCGTTGTTATGATACTGCCAGCTTCTTACGAATGTGCTCGCGAACTTTAACCTTAAAGGATAATCGGTTGGTTACCATCCTGATTTCCTGGGGGAGCGCATTCCACAGAGAGATAGATTGAATGAAGAAAGAAGAGTGAATGAAGTCAGTGCGGTCATAATAGAATAAATACTGTTATTAAAATAAGGCACCATTTTGTATAATTTATGTTGTTGTTTCTTATAAGTAGGTACTTACACGACACTCAATACAAGTTGTTGCTATTTTATCTTGAGAAAAATTAGCTCCTAAAACACAGGCCTTTGGCCTAGTTTAGGAGGCCCTTTAATGTGATTTTATTGTACAACATTTTCTCTAATCCTTGTGTACTTCAGTGCTATTCTGTAGAAATGTCACCGTGAAAACCTAGGTGAAGTGAGCTTGAATTAATGAGGAGCAGCAGTGCTATTCCGTAGAAATCTCACCGTGGAAACCTGAAGAAGTGAGCTTGAATTAATGAGCTGTCAATAGTGTCAATCCCTAGTCTCACATGGAATGACAGTGCACTTCGAGATCACTTCACCTATGTTTTCACGGTGAGATTTTTACAGAATCGACCGGCTGGTCTATGTTTTTTAAGTGTACTAATAAACATTTTATTTATTTTATTTTTTATAGGCATTCTCTAATTGAAGAATGTAAAGAGAAACCCAACTAACCAATAATATGAGGAATGTTTCCATTGACACGTTCTGCAGCAATGCCAGCAATATGTCCACCCAGGCCAACACCGACAATGCGGATGTTATTGGGGCCGTAGCCGAACGCCGAGGACAGGAGGTTAACAAAAAATGCGATGCGTTCAGCGACAGCAACAGCGTTGCTGAGTCCCTGGGTGTACATGCCTGCCACCAGGCTCCAGTCGATAGCGAGCAGGTTCACATCTTGAGCGCCGAGGTGAGCTGGAATACAGATATATGTACAAGGTACAGTTGAAATAACTGAAAACCCGAAAACAGGTATTTTTAGGGTTCTTTACTAATGGACCGTGTGGTGCTGGACGTAAAGAATAGCATCACCCACATTTCCTCCCGTGGGTGTCGTAAAAGGCGACTGAGGGACTTACTAGAGAATGGGCAGCAGCGTTCTCTATGAATTTTTATCACTATACTGCGATCGCCAACCCGCCTACCAAGCGTGGCGATTATGGCAAATCCTCCCCCCCCACCCTCTGGGGGAGGCCTATGTCCAGCAGTGGACGTCTTTCGGCTGAAATGATGATTAAGGGACCAATACTTTATTCGCGATTCGGGGTTGATCCGATAGTCGTTAACTACGATTGACACGGCCAGGGCCTCAAGTCTGCTATTACAATAGTGTCAGAATGGTCTCTTCATTGTGAGTTTTTGACAGATTTGCCATACAAACACTGTCAAATACTCACAATTGCGAGACCATTCTGACACTATTGTAATAGCAGACTTGAGGCCCTGAAATCAAGCTTCACATTTCCAGTTTAGGCTGATCTCGCATTGTATAGGATTTCTGTACAATGAGAGGTCAGCTTATACTGGAAAAGTATAGCTTGATTTGTGGCCGTGTGTACCTACATCAAACTAAGTAACATTGAGCAAAAAATATTGCTGGGAACAGACTTTTATTAGCTTGCTTTTATTTGTTGTGAAACATTTTAAATTATCAAAATGACGTCCCGAGTACGGCTTCGTTAATCGTCTTTTCATACCAGTTATAAAATATCAGATTTTTTTAGTACTCAAACCTCAGTTGGTCCAATAGAGTTTTTTGATCCTTATAAGAAACAGGATCGATTAGTATCAAAAAAAGTTTTTGTGTATATCACCCATTTTCTTGCTGACTGTATAATTTTTTCAAAATCTGAATATGCAAATCAAAAATTTAAGGACAGTCTTCTAAGACTGTTTTCCTGTAGTGACAGTGGTTAATGTAAATGCCCTTGTTGCCCCGCCTCAGAAATCCAGCCTGTATACGGGACTTATAACAAAAACTTTTTTTGCGTCAGTTTCTTCCGGCTAATCTCCGAAACGGCGGGACCAATTTTGACGGGACTTTCACTAGCAGATAGCTGATGTTATTTCTTTTTCTTTATTTATTCAGACTACAATGGTCTATAGTGTAAGTAACAAAATCGCTTAGCTTATGTTAGTACTTAATAACTAAAACAAAACGGGTCCGGTTTGCAAGCGCCCACACTAGCGGGATGTTTGCCCGGGCGGCTATTGATTGCAGGATAGTGTTAGGACTGCCACGCAGCCTGCGGAGTAGCGAGGCAGATTGCTTACGCCACAGTGCATCAAAGCCGTCAGTGCGTGCGTCTGCAAACATTGCCGATGCACTACAATATCGCGGCAATCGCAACAATACCCTGAATGCGTTATTGTATTGAATACGCTGAGCACTGTAAGCCTTTTGCGTAGATGTGAACCACAGGGCTCCCGAGTACAGTGCGCAGTTATAAGGATTACTTACTTACTACTTTATTTTAGAAAAAACCACGCGGGCGAAGCCGCGGGCATCAGCTAGTTGTAAATAAAACGGTTACCTGGAACAACGAACGCATTGAAGTTTCCGCTGACACTGTCACCATTGCTGTGGATGGTGATCACGGTGGGATTGACGGGAGAGAAGTTGGACCCCATGATGGAGTTTGGAGTGGGCATCAGAGGCTGACTCAGTCCCGGATTTAACCTGAAAACATAAATCATATACTTAATTAGCTGTCTCAGGTCCACTAGAGCCACTCCTTTAAAAAATATTATCTCGTGACTGAGAAGGAATTATGAAAAACGGCTCAATCAGTGACCTCGGTAAGTGTGTTTAGAATTTTCTAATACCTTTTATAAAGTTTCATATTGAGACACGAAGCAACAAAATTCGATCTAAAGAAAAACGGCCACATTCCTGTAGATCGTATTTTGTTGCTTCGTGTCTCAATATGAAATTTTATAAAAGGTATTAGAAAATTCTAGACACACTTACCGAGGCAGCTGATTGAGCCGTTTTTCATAATTCCTTCTCAGTCACGAGATAATATTTTTTTGAGTGGCGCTAGTGGACCCGAGACAGCCCTCTTAAAACCAAACAACAAACCTATTTTAAACCACTTTTATTGCATTTATTTTTAATACACCTAGTTTTCTTTCTAGCTTTGAAAAAAATAGCGATAAAATAAATATCATCAAATAAAATAACGAAAAATGCTAAAGCTATAATTTAGATTACTTTAGTATTCATCCAAAAGTCCTTTTGCGTTGAAGCCGTAGTTCAATTATTTAATTATTGTTTTTTTTTTTTGTATACAAACCTTGTGAATAGGTGGAATATAACATCATTGTCCTCAAGACCGGACGCTGTAAAAATAAATATGTAACTTTAGTATGTGTTTGTGCGCTTTTCTTATTAGTGCCAAAGGAGAATATGCAATATTGCCCCAGCTCCGGCGAAAAAGAAACCTATCCTAGATTTTTATACATTTTATGTGTATAAAAAATACATCTATGTAACCTCCCTAATCAGTGGCTAACTTTCTATGAAATTTACCCATTCTCCATTGCGCTACGTAACTTTTGGAAAGTCTTGTCGTTAATAGGAGCAGTGCTGGCTCAGTAGGGTTCGAACCACAGATATAGATAGACCTAGATAACGCAAGTATCACAATCTGTATGAAAACCGAGCGTGCCATTTTTTTACTACCTACTATGACGTCACAAGAACTATTTAGTGTTGGGAAAGTTCGTATACTGTACGAATACTATTTATTGAGTAATTGTGTACATTAAAGAATGATTAAGAATCGTTTAAATAGATTAATTGCAATCACTTCCTCTCCTTAAACATCATCATTACTTAAAGTTCCTTGCTCTTGTATCATGTTTATTATTGTATGTATATATCCTTACTAATATTATAAATGTAAAAGTAACTCTGTCTGTCTATCTGTCTGTCTGTCTGTCTGGATGTTACGTTTTCACGCCTACACGATATAGCCTGGGATATGGAGAAGGACATAGGCTACTTTTTTACGCGATAACCGACATCCACGCGGGCGGAGCCGCGGGCAAAAGCTAGTATATATATATATATATATACTAGCTAGTAGCTAGTATATATATATATATAAAAGCTAGTATATATATATAAAAGCTAGTATATATATATATATATATACTAGCTTTATGTATGTATGTATTTATTGTATGTAAATGGTACACCACTGACTACCTGCAGTATTGTCTCTCCTTCTACTTTTTGATCCATCCAAAGTTTGTCTGTAAAAGATCGCTTTTAGCGATAAGACCGCCCATCGTGACACCCTATGTAACAGTAATAATAATAAATCTTTATTGAAATAAATTAGAGCTACAAAAACCTATGAAGCCTCTGAAACCCAAACTGGGAAAAAACCTGTATGTCAGATTTCAGCGCCTTCTCCCAATTCCTTACATTATTTTCAATGAACACGATAATTTTGAGTATGCAGAAATTACATTATTAAGCGTTTCGCTGTCCCATGAATCACATATGATTCACGTTGATTGTTTAACTATTGTGTCTAATTTGTGGACAGTGAATCGGTTAATATTACTTTAAGCTATTGAAAGTGTTGTGTCAAAGAGTGTGTGGATGTGGAGTGTGAGTTCTACATTTATATCTGTAATTTTTATGGTGTACATAATAAAGAGTATTCTATCTATCTATCTATTAATTAATCGATTTTGTGACAGAGTCACAAGACAGAGTAGTAGTAACTTACGATTTTTGTACGTAAGTAGGGCACGCGAAGTATTTGCTCTTGCATTATCTAGGTCTATGTATATCTGTGGTTCGAACCCAAGCGGGCACTTTACTTTGTGTAAATTATTTCATCACCACTGCTCTCAAAACGGTGAAGGAAAATATCGTGAGGAAACCGGCATGTTCTAGAACCAAAAATTCGAAGACATGTGGCATCTACCAACCCGCACTGGCCCACTGCCTCTTCCAGAAAGAGGAGGCCTGTGATTCAGTAGTGGGAATAATATAGGCTGATTATGCTTTGTACTGACAGAGTATGGTTTTTAGGATTCCGTACCAAAATGGTAAATAGGAACCCTTATGGTGCGACTCAGTCTGTCTGTCCGTCTGTCAGCTGGATATCTCAAGAACTACTAATGCTATGAACTTAAAATTTGGAATAGTTTTAGATGAAGTTTGCCGAACTATTTTGCAAATACGAAAGTTTTTTTTTTTTTGCAATAGGGTCTGATGGGGTTTCTTAAAAATTCGAAGTGGCCGGGGCTACTATGTGAGATATTATTTGAAAGAGCGCTATTTGCATATTCTCAAACATTTTTCTATTTATTTTGTTTAGGTCACCTATTTTTCGACTTTTGAAGAAAAAAAAAAATATATAAAGACCGTTCACCTTCTCTACGAAGTTTGCATAGAAAAAAAATCTGAAATTATTCTATGTGATAGAAGTTTATGTAAAGACTAGCAGCCCGTCCCGGCTTCGCACGGGGTAGACAATTATCATTTTAAGACTCATTTTTCTACACCTTCGGTTACATTGTTCAAATTTTACCAAGGATCGCTAATTTTTTTCAAAATGAAATGTAGCCTATGTCAAATTGGAAGAATGTAGCATTCTATTGGTGAAAGAATTTTTTAAATCGGCCCAGTACTTTTTGAGCCTATTCATTACAAACATACAAACATACAAAAATAGGTACAAATCTTTCCTCTTTATAATATTAGTGTAGATTACAGGAAAAATATAACGATGTCCGTATATAGCACACTTTTTTTAATATTGTAGTTTTAGGTCAGCGCTATCTCTTGAGCGATAGTGGAACTAATGTAATCTTTTTTGATGATTTTTGATGGTTTGGAACCCTCGGTGCGTGAGTCCGACTTGCTCGTTACCGGTTTTTTTTTACAGATCCTTGTTTCCTATATCAGCTTGATATATCAAAACGTAATCCTATGGTATTCTCTCTTGTTCTGCCGTTGGTGGAATATACCTACATTATAAATAAAATTTATTATTAGGTATTACCCAAAAATAATACAGGCTGCTTATAAATACAATCCTGGTCACCTGAATCGAGCTACCCTGCATATTTTATAGATGATCTAAGTAATCAAAGCTTGTTGCTTCTCCAAACTCAGATTTTCTTCTCTTTTTTAAATTCGTGAATTCAAATTTGGAACAATGCTGATACCGACATGATGGGCAGTAGTGTCAGCTTCAAAACTGCATAAAAACTTTTTCTCTGACTTTTCATTATATTTTTGCTTGTTTCTGACTTATGATTCAGGAGTTCGGGACTGTATAAGCGAGATGCGAGAAGCCCGTTTTGATAACTGGAATTCTAAAAGTAAATCAAGAAATTCATCTTTTTTGTTTGATTTGTAAGCGATGCAAATGAAGTAATTAGTACATAATTATCGCATAGTATAATTGGTGCAGCAGGTACCTAATCAAAAGGATTAACATTCAAGCTGATAAGAACTACAGTAGCGGACTGCTATAATATGTATGTATGAATATAAAAGATATAAAGAATCTTATGATGGCGAATAATGTGTACACAGATTAGATTGGTTATAATTTATGTACTGATAGATAAAAATTTACTTTTATTATTTTAGAATAAAATAAAATTATGTAATTTATTATTTAAAATAAACCATAGATGAAATTGAGATTAATGAGGGCTTTGTATACGGCACGGTTTCTTTACGGCACGACGAATAAACTGCGCCGTAGAAAAAACGTGTCTGTCAACAAGCTTCCATAGTGATCCATATAACACTGATGAGTGTGCACACACGGATTTAATAAAACAAAGTAAAAAAATTAAGGGATCCCTTTAATTTTTAACTTTATATTATTTTATTTCTTACTAGCTGACCCGACAGACTTCGTTCTGTCAAAAGCTATTTGACTGTGGAGTTTGTCTACGCGCAAAGGAAACTACCTACCTACCCTACCCTACCTTACCCTACCCTACCTACCTACCCTACCCTATTCTACCCTACCCTACCCTACCCACCTACCTACCCTACCCTACCCTACCCTACCAACCCTACCTTTTTTTTTTTTTTTTTTTTTTTTTACGCTGAGAAATGCATTACGCATGCCCGCTCGTCGGGGGACGAGACGGGGTATGTGGGACTCCCTGCCAAAATGGCAGAATACCCACTAAAACTCAGCGGAGTTCCCTCATCGCCTTGATGGGAGGGTCATGGGAAACCGGCACAGCCTTTACGTCTACAACCCTCCCGGCGCATGCCCGCCTAACTGGCGGGCCCCGCATGCCCCTCAGCCTGGGGGCGATATGGGAATGACCGGGAACACCTGGCCATTCCCGTCCGACACTGGTAGAGGCCTGTGCAATACAGGCAAGGGTGCCCCCGCACCCGTTGCCTGCTGGCCTCCACCTGGGACCTCGCGCCAGACGATCTCGCGTCCAGGCGCCCCTGGTCCCCCCGCAACGGGTCAGGTTAGTGGCCCCGCCGCCTACCACTTTTCGGCCGCAGAGGATAGGGAGAGCGGCCAACGCAATACCGACACTCCTCTTCCTCTGCGGCCCCACCGCGTCCGCCATTCAACGGTGGCGACCCCGTCAAGGCCGCGGAAGGTAGGGAGAACGGCTCACCGCAATACCGGCACTCCTCTCCCGCCGCGGCCTCCCACACTCAGCCGCGATGCCGCCCATTCGACATCGCGGCCCGCCTCAGTTGCGATGTCGCCAAAGCGGCACCGCAACCTACGGCCGCTACGTCGTCGGCTTAGCCGCAAAAGCCCTGACGAGCGGCCCCCTCCTCGGGTTCCTCTTAGCTTCACCGTGGCCCTCCAAGCCACGGCTACTGAGCCCCCCCGCCTCGACAATGCGGGAACCCACCGGGGGGGCTACCAACCCTACCTTTTTTTTTTTTTTTTTTTTTTTTTTTTTTTTTTTTTTTTACGCTGAGAAATGCATTACGCATGCCCGCTCGTCGGGGGACGAGACGGGGTATGTGGGACTCCCTGCCAAAATGGCAGAATACCCACTAAAACTCAGCGGAGTTCCCTCATCGCCTTGATGGGAGGGTCATGGGAAACCGGCACAGCCTTTACGTCCACAACCCTCCCGGCGCATGCCCGCCTAACTGGCGGGCCCCGCATGCCCCTCAGCCTGGGGGCGATATGGGAATGACCGGGAACACCTGGCCATTCCCGTCCGACACTGGTAGAGGCCTGTGCAATACAGGCAAGGGTGCCCCCGCACCCGTTGCCTGCTGGCCTCCACCTGGGACCTCGCGCCAGACGATCTCGCGTCCAGGCGCCCCTGGTCCCCCCGCAACGGGTCAGGTTAGTGGCCCCGCCGCCTACCACTTTTCGGCCGCAGAGGAAAGGGAGAGCGGCCAACGCAATACCGACACTCCTCTTCCTCTGCGGCCCCACCGCGTCCGCCATTCAACGGTGGCGACCCCGTCAAGGCCGCGGAAGGTAGGGAGAACGGCTCACCGCAATACCGGCACTCCTCTCCCGCCGCGGCCTCCCACACTCAGCCGCGATGCCGCCCATTCGACATCGCGGCCCGCCTCAGTTGCGATGTCGCCAAAGCGGCACCGCAACCTACGGCCGCTACGTCGTCGGCTTAGCCGCAAAAGCCCTGACGAGCGGCCCCCTCCTCGGGTTCCTCTTAGCTTCACCGTGGCCCTCCAAGCCACGGCTACTGAGCCCCCCCGCCTCGACAATGCGGGAACCCACCGGGGGGGCTACCAACCCTACCTACCCTACCCTACCTAACTAAAACCTTCAATTTTTTTTTTTTTTTTTTATAAAATCTATTCTCAGACCTACCAAATGATGACTGACACGTTATGTCAAACGCCATAAAGTTACATTAGAAGATAGAGTTACCTACTTATTATTACAATAAAAATGTAAATATGGTCGTTTTCTTACAATTTTTTTTTTTAACTTTCTTAAATTTTTCTTACATAAGAACCTTCTCCTGACAATAACAAACACAACAAAAAAATAATTAGCGAAATCGGTCCAGCCGTTCACGCGTGATGCCGTGACCAAGGGAAATAGGGATTCATTTTTATATATATAGATTATTTTAGTGAGTCTTCATATTTTGTATGGTTTGAAATAAATCCTTTTGAATAAGTTTCCATTCATTCTTAGGATGAACCCTTATATTGCTTTTTGTTATCGAACTCATAACCGTTTAAAAGATATTAAAAAGGAGATTAGAGCATACCTCCGCGCGTTTGCGCTAAAGGCTTGCAAAAATAGTTTTTTTTTCTTTTTCTTCTTCTATATTTTTACAGTATGATAAAAGCATGTGAGAGTGCACTTTTGGATTTTTTGATTTGCTTATCATGAGTGATCAAGACAAATTAAATACATAATCCACAAGTGCACGCCTCGTACGCTCTTTTTAATTTGTCATGATAATCCCTGACTATCTGATGACTTGAATATCTCGTGATGAATGAGTCGACTATCTATTATAAAATCAACAGGTGTGTAGTACGCTGATATCATTATCACATAATATGTTCAATGTGACAATGTGAACATGAGAATTTCTAATAAAAAACTTTTAACAACAAAGATAGATAGGTAGTTCTTATTTTTAAATTGGTGGTCTTTATGTTACGACATATATGCCATATATTAATATTATGGCTCGGTTATGATGAACGAAATAACTACAAAAGAAGGGAATGTAAAAAGAAAGGCAAATTCAATGCAGCAGGAATTTGGATCATGTCATAAAATCACATAGGTAAATTGTATTGACACTTTTCTATTTTCAAAATTCATTTTTACGTTTGTTGCCCGTCGTACTCGTACTACCAGTATTATTACCAGTAGTACCACGGGTAAAAAAAAAACCCGTAGTACTACCAAGCGATCCAGTAGTATAGAAGTTTTTTTTAGTAGTAACTGTTTTTCCAGTAGTAACTGGTAGTCCGCATTTCATAGTTTACTCCACGAAAACCCTAGGGATATTGCGAAAACACGGATAATTAGACAATGGTAAAAATATTTCTGCGAGCAACTTGGAAGTAGCGCTCGCCGGCCGCTGCCGCGGCACCGCTCGCTACGCTCGCTCGGCTCGCGCGCGGTTGGTCACAGTTTTAGCCTAACCTAACCTCACTCAGTTCAAAATGACGAATCATACAATCTGCCGCGCAAATATTTTTACCATTGTATAGTTATCCAGTTGCAGGCAAAATGTATGATTCGTCATTTTGAACTTTTGTGTAAACTATGAAATGTGGACTACCAGTAGTACCACGGATAAAAAAAAAGTTCCTGTGGTACTACTGGATCGCTTGGTAGTACTACGGGTTTTTTTTTACCCGTGGTACTACTGGTAATAATACTGGTAGTACGAGTACGACGGGCAACAAACGTAAAAATGAATTTTGAAAATAGAAAAGTGTCAATACAATTTACCTATGTGATTTTATGACATGATCCAAATTCCTGCTGCATTGAATTTGCCTTTCTTTTTACATTCCCTTCTTTTGTAGTTATTTCGTTCATCATAACCGAGTCATAATATTAATATATGTGGCATATATGTCGTAACATAAAGACCACCAGTTTAAAAATAAGAACTACCTATCTATCTTTGATGTTAAAAGTTTTTTTATTAGAAATTCTCATGTTCACATTGTCACATTGAACATATTATGTGATAATGATATCAGCGTACTACACACCTGTTGATTTTATAATAGATAGTCAACTCATTCATCACGAGATATTCAAGTCTTCAGATAGTCAGGGATTATCATGACAAATTAAAAAGAGCGTACGAGGCGTGCACTTGTGGATTATATATTTAATTTGTCTTGATCACTCATGATAAGCAAATCAAAAAATCCAAAAGTGCACTCTCACATGCTTTTATCATACTGTAAAAATATAGAAGAAGAAAAAGAAAAAAAAAATGTAGTAATACTGGTAGTACCACGGGCAACACACTCATTTTTATTGTTGTTTAGACTTATTACTCGTAAGTATTAAATAACCCTTTAATGTTCCCAGCTTTCCAATACTGGGAGACAAACGTCCTCTTGGAAGGAAGGAAGGAAGGAAGCCGTCTTTAATCCACCACGTCCCAATTGCGGATACTACTGGTATGTCTTTGGTTTTATGGTTCTAGAGATCATGCCGTTTTACTCACAATGTTTTCCTTCAATTTATGCGGCCTACCCAAATGTCCTTTGTTTGGCATTGTTCGCCGAATCGTTGAGCTCCTTGAGTTCTGAATTGAGCTGCACGATTAACTGACAAATGCGTGCACTAACTGGACAGGTCCACGCAATCTGTGTGGTTCTTTCATCAAAAGACCATTTCGGACACCAATCTACATGGTATTCACATGATCTGACCAAGATTATGTCTGAACTTTATAAGAGACTGTGACCTCTAAGTTTGTTTCGGTCTTTCTTCTCAGAGTAGTCGGATAGGAAACGTCGACCTCATCTAGTTTTGTGTTATGATTGACAAGTAAACGTGTCAGTACAAACCTACTTAAAGAAATAAAATAATTTATCATTTATCATTCACCGTTTTCATGGAAGCATAATAATTGCCATAATCTACACGCAGATGATAAAACGTTAGTTCTCAGTAGCACGTGGGATCTTAGTTAGATTCTGAAGCTATTAGCTATTGTTAGTTGTATTTAATGAAGTTTAGCGACCGACACTAAATTGAAAAATGGAACGGCACCATCACTCAACTTCGACTTCTTCTTAAGGCGAGGTTCTTCAAGTTAACCTCTAGGAAATGTAATTTTAATGTCATTTTATTTAGAAACAGTAATAATTAAACACGTGAAAAAATTATATGTTGCTTTTGATACCTTTATGTAGGTACGTGCGTACTCATTATATAATTGGATAAAGTTCGCTCGATAGAAAAAAAAAAACCAAACATACCCTTATTTTGTAGATTAAAATCATTTTATTTCAATAATTAATGTATTGAAAATCACACCAAAATCTAGTCTATGATGATGTAATGTCCGTCGGGTTTAACATTGTTACTATCGTAAAACATATAATTTACAACCCAAAATTAACTAAATTCACGGCACAATTTACTCGCGCCCAGCTGCCATCTCAGGAACAAAAATGCACGCTCGAAGAACCTCGCCTTAAACAGTGTTCGCGTTTGGCCTAAGTGTTTGCCCGAAAATAATGTTTGAATTTTTGCGACCTTGACCTACTGTAACACAAAACCACATGGTTGTCCTTATTTGTGCAAATAGACTAGGTTAACGTGAGATTCGTACCTGCAACAGCAGCGCACAGGATAAAAACACACTTCACGAGAGCGACCATTTTTCACAAACTAACTCTACTAGCTTAACCACGGATTTATATTAATATAATTTATCGTAGATTACAGGACAGTTAATCCCATCAAAGATAATTGTTAAACTTGTACAATAAAACTACCAAAACCTAGTGATAAGAAGCTACCATTATTTTTATTCTACGTTTACCTGCAGAAATTCAAGGAAAACCAGATATACGAAGTTTCATATCAGAGATTTTTGGAAATGCGATTCATTTTAAAATCTTTAATAAGCTAGTCTGTTTCATGTCCTAGCGTGAAGAATTAAAGGATTAAGTACATACATATACTCTCGCCTTTTCCAATGGGGGTAGGCAGAAACTATAGAGCGTCACCAAACTTAACTCCTTTTGCTTCGTCTACATTCATACATCTGGTCATACATGCACGCCGGTTGCGAGTGCTACGCACTTGACTTTTCTGAAGAACATCACCAATTAGGTCACTAAGTAGGTATATGTTCTTCTAGGTCGTCCCCTTCCAGCGTTTCCACTCATATCTGCCTTGTAAATACCTTTTGTAAGTCGCCTTTTATACATCCTCTCAATATGACCAAACCATCTAAGCAAACTCTTTTCAATTTTTGTCACTAAAAGTCGAATAATTAATTCAATGGAGTAATCTGACATGTGCTAGCTGTCACTTTGTGTAATAAAATGGTCATATTTATTGTAATGGTGATCGTTTAGTTCAATTGATTTATAAAGTGTAAAATAAATGTATAATATATGTATTTTATAAGTGTAAAAGTCTAGAATACAATACATATTTCATTATTATTTAACAATGTGACAGCTAGCACCTGTCAGTTTCCTGTAGTGAATTAATAATTCGACTATACATCTTCTTTTAAACCACACCGTTGTCTTATCATATCATTTTTCAACCTATCATCACATCAGTCACGCCACACATGCTTCGCAAGGAACGCAATGGAACGAAAGGATTAAGTATTTAATGGATTATTGATTAAATTCAGTCATGAGTTAATTACGTCGATGTTCGCATTATTGTGACATGCTCTAAAACTTTAGCCATATTAGCAGAGGTCGAGTAATATTTGTACGTATTGCTGTCCAAGTAGGGTTCACAGGGTCATTGGTAAAACATTAACAACCTCTCAGGGCCTCAAGTCTGCTATTACAATAGTGTCAGAATGGTCTCTTCATTGTGAGTTTTTGACAGATTTGCCATACAAACACTGTCAAATACAATGGCGAGACCATTCTGACACTATTGTAATAGCAGACTTGAGGCCCAGGACTATAAATTACTAACATCGAGAACAACAACGTTTGTTCTAGGACTTTTATTAATAGGGATGATGCCTGGGTAAAAAAAAGAAAAACTGTTTAGTCCGTCAATCAGATAATAAAAAAATATTAGACACGTATTTTTTGCTTTATCACATTTTTTATCTGAAATCTGAACTATCTGATGAAAAAAATTTACTCCAATAAATTATAACATAACGCCTGTATTGACCGAAGGGTCGGCAGAGGGATACCTATACCTAGTACACCCACATGTCACCAGTTATGTGTAAGTCCTTTACATCATATTATGTAAGTTCGTATCTAATTATAAAATCATTGTTTTCCTTAATTATTTCTTTATCAATTGATTTCAAAAATACTAATAGGTAAGTAGATAAGTATCGAAATCGTGTTATATTCTTCTTATGACGTCACTAGGTGATTAAATCATTATATCCGTAGGAAGTAGGTATGTTACGATTATATGGCTAACAAGAGTGAAAGTAAATGAGTAAATTTAGGTAAAATGACAGTTGTAGGGAAATAGGTATGAACTTAAGTGGCAGTGGGCAGGGCACATTGCTCGTAGAACAGACGGCCGATGGGGCCGATAGGTTCTGGAGTGGCGACCAGTACCGGAAGACGTAGTATTGAAAGGCCTCCCTCAAGGTGGACCGATGACCTTGTAAAGGCCGCAGGAATCATCTGGATGCGGGAAGCACAGAACCGGTCGAAGTGGCGGTGCTCGGGGGAGGCCTATGTCCAGCAGTGGACGTCTTTCGGCGGAAATGAAGGTGAGTGATTATGTATGAAGCAGCTGATGCAGCGTCTTAAGGCGAGGTTCTTTAAGTTAACCTCTAGGAAATGTAATTTTGATGTCATTTTATTTAGAAACGGTAATGATTAAACACGTGAAAAAATTATATGTTGCTTTGGAGACCTTTCTGTAGGTACGTCGGGTACTCGTTACATAATTGGATAAAGTTCGCTCGATATAATAAAATTCCAAACATACCCTTATTTTGTAGATTAAAATCATTTTATTTCAATACCACACCACATTATGTATTGAAAATCACATCAAAATGAACGTCTATGATGATGTAATGTCCGTCGGGTTTAACATTGTTAATATCGTAAAACATATAGGGGTTTATTTATAAACGCTGCTTAAAGTTAAGTAATGATTAGCGACTGTTTAATCATACCTTTTTGACGTTTGAACGTCACTTAACTTTAAGCAACGTTTATGAATAAACCCCATAATTTTCAACCCAAAATTAACGAAATTCACGGCACAATTTACTCGCGCCCAGCTGCTACCTTTAGAACAAAAATGCACGCTCGAAGAACCTCGCCTTAAAAACTATGCGAGAATGATAATCAATGATTGAATGAATGATAATAAGCTTTTTATTAGGACTTGTGACTAAGCAACTATAAAGGATTTATAGGTTAATAGAATAAAATAAAAGTCGTTCTGAATCTTATTATTGTTTTATTCTCAGGCACCTCACCAACCTATATGATCATATCGAATGAATGAGGCGATATTGATGAATTGAAAGATTACCTTTCAATTAATCAATATCAAGATGTTTTCAGATTAATAAATATAGTTAACTAAATGCCTTGCAATCAAACCTAATGATTAGTTAGATAGCCAGGTATTTACGCGTATCATACTGACAGAGGTCAATCACATGATTAATTATCGAAATAAATAATTAATGCATTTGTGAAGTGGCCATGAACAAATTAACAGTTTTAGTTTGTTTTTCGATTATTGGTCTTAGCTATGGTAAGTTTTTAGTGAATTTCAATGATTTTTATCATTTTATGTTTGTTTTCAATCAATTTCCCAGGAACAGGCGTGACCAAACCCAACTATGTGTACCTCCCTGTAGGACTGCACTTATGCGCAAAAGTGTTTTTCATATGGCTCCAATTGTGTACAATAAGTTGCCTAAGAGTTGGAAGGAGCTTAATAATGTACCCTTGAAAAGAAAACTGAAGTCACATTTAGTAAATAATGCATAGGTACTATAATATTAACGAGTTCCTAGAGGAAAGATGTGTATTGACATAGTAACTATTTGATTTGATTATAATTTTTTTGAATTTGTTAATTTGCTTTTTTTTTGGATCTTTATTATATATATATTTATAAAATTATAAAATTATAATTTCAGTACAAAGGTACTGCTTATTTCTTAAGAAATTTCTTCCAGCAGACCTGCGAAAGGAGAAATGAAAAAGAAATGTAGACAATAGTGTTAGACAATAGTGTGTGAGAACATGAAGAGTATGATATGAATATGCGAAGTCTTAAACTAAAATATTAAATATAACATATACTTAAATAAAGCTACAAAAATATAAATACATATATATATATATTATTGTTGATATGATTATTGTATAACGGTAGTAATAACTTATTTTTGTTTTAATGTTCCGATTGATTTTTGTTATTTTAAATTTATTACAATATTATTATTGCTTTACCTAATTCATTGTAATTCTAAGAGAATGTTTTAATTGATTCTAATATTCTTAACATTTGCACGTCACATCATGTGGCAAACATGCCTGTACCTTATAATGTTTTTACCATCTTGCATGCATGTATTTTACTGTATGTATAACACATGTTTAAGCAAGTAAATATTATCTTATCTTATCTTTGTTTTGTCATACATTTAGGAACATTGGTACCTTATTCATCATTAACCACATCGTCTACAGCTTTTATAAATTTTAAGCTTCATTATATTTTCTGTCATACTTTAAATATCCGTCTTGTGATTCTTAGCAAAGGATCAGTTGGTACCTCTCGCTCTCATCCGTTGAATGTACATTGCTATCTACAGTCTACAGTTTTTAATCTTCTGTGAGATTAACTACTTATAGGAGAATGTCAAAATAATGAAAACAGACAAAGATTATGCGTACTTTCATAATTATTGAAGTTTAGTTCAACAGAGAACCTTTGCAATTGCCTGTACCATCTCTCAGAATGCTAATCTCTTGTTTTTCAGGCTTGCCAAACCTTCTACCTCAAAGGCTTGATTTAGAACACCTAGAACAGTATGGCTCAAAATCACCTGAACATGATTATCGTGACATCAGTGATGCGATACGATACGATCCAGTTCGGACAAATGTCTATCACTTATTTACAAGGTATTCTTTGTTTATTAAAATTTTCTAGACGGATACCAACTAACGCACATTATATTATCATATCATGCGCAAAGTGTAACATTTCGAATGCATTGTAAAAAAAAACATATTTTAATTAGTTTGTTATCAGAATTATGTTGACATGCCTTGCATGTATTGCATTATGTCTGTACAAAGTTAACAGAATAGTGAGTACATACACACCGTTTGTTTTCAGGGATAATCCAGTAGTAAGCCAGCCTCTCCTTTTGAACAACCCTACTGTTCTCCAAACAAGTAACTACAGAAGCAACAAACGTACAATTGTTCTCGTTCATGGATGGTCGGAATCTGTTATTTCTGATTTTAACAGTGTACTTATTCCGGGTTTGTAATTTATACTTCTTCACAGTAAGGTATTCTATTTTGACAGCATGACCCAACAAACAAACTAAGCTTACAAAATTAAGTCTATAAGGTCTAAACTCTTATCACTATCACTACATCACTACATATTATAAAGTCCTCCGCCGCGTCTGTCTGTCTGTCTGTCTGTCTGTCTGTCTGTTCGCGATAAACTCAAAAACTACTGCACCGATTCTCATGCTGTTTTCACCAATGGATAGCTTGGTTCTCGAGGAAGGTTTTAGTATATAATTTGTTATGTTTTTGTATGCATTTTTGTATGAATTAACGATATTTGTTGGAGGTGTCGGAAAAAAATAAGCCGTCTGGGAGCTTTCAACGAAAACGCTGTCTAAACCCTTTGAGATACAACAAAATAATGTATGGTGGAATTGTGTATCATAAAAAGGTCTTCAAAAAAGTCCGCGATGGCATATGTCTATCTCTTAAGGATAACATACTATATCCATTTTATTGACTTTTTGTAGGTATTTGTTTGCCGAATTTTACTCTTGGAAATACGATTACGATAACAATACGCTATAATATCAGTAGCTATTAGCCAAATTATGTTCGTAGATAAATAAGCTAGCTACTTACGTGTATTTCAAACAGTATACAAGAATATTTATCATAAAAACATTACTAAACACGGCGGCCTTATGATCAAAATTTGTGCATTCCAAAACTTTCGTTACTTTTTCACTGACATATTTATCACTTTTCGATAAACTAACACTCAATACGAAATCTACACTTATTTCTCAGTAATTCTGTATAAGATTCTTCTAAGATTAAACCGTTTTCTCATTGAATCCATTACTTTACGCACGTATAACCTTGATGAATGTTTACATTAAGCATCGCGTCACACCGCCACACGACCACAGAGTATAGACGTATTTTGATTTTGTGTTTGTTATCTTTAGGTAAAGACTCATTCACGTTCAGAACATAAGTACTTTTGCTATATTAAATCATTTGTTTCGGTTTCTATTCACATAGTGTTCATGAAGAAACCATAAAACCATAGTTATTATTGTGAAATGTTAAAAGTTTGATATCAAGCTCGATAGATGGCGTTGATGTCGAAATAGATCTCGCTATGGTTTCCTTACCGCGATTTGGTTGGGGTCTCGCAATTTTAATTAAATATATCAGCTTAGATCAGTACACAATTGTGTTTTTATTTTCAACCCTATAAGTGTGCACATTAGTTCGATAGTTCAACTCATTACCAGCTCGGTAATAAACACATAGTGAGTCACATTAAAATTAATATTAAGTTAGAATTTTGAGATATAGCCTGGGATATGGAGACGGTAGTACATAGGGTACTTTTTTATGCGATAACCGACATCCACGCGGGCGAAGCCGCGGGCAAAAGCTAGTACTTGTTATAAAAGAGCATTTATTATGTCAATGTTCCTTATAGTGGCACATTATTAGAAGATTTGGCTAATATTACCTTTATTCTTATAATTTGGCTGGGTAAACGTTAATAAATCCAATTAATACGGCTACAATAAGGGTTCAAAATGTGTTCTTCTTATAGAGGCTAGTTACATTGCTTTTTAGCCATATAATGTTCAAAGTTATATAAAGGCTTTTAATATGGTCAACTATTCTTAAAAAAGTAATGCACTAGGTAACTATGATGCTTTTTAACTTATAAGAGCATTGTATAAGACGTCTATCCAACGAACAAATTCTAACATTTTATATGATCTTTACAAGGATGAGAGCAATCCGTATTCCCTTGTACAGTGATTATAAAGATATTATTCTCTATATGGTTACATTAACATGTTTTACATAACTAGATTCGCCATTTTGAAGTACAGCAGATTGTGTGAATTTATTACGGAGCGGAATTTATATTTAAAAAATGGATTCAAAAGACTGGAAGAAGTTTAAAAGGAGCGGTGGTTACAGAAGAAAAGTAAAAAAAGTCTACGAAAACATGGTTAGGAGCATTACACCCACCACCTCTACTCCTATGATGCTACAAAATACCAAAATACAAGCCGATACCAACGAATCGGCCAGTGGTTCCGCAGAGGATTATTTTATAGAAAATGAGAATGAAAATTTTCTTTGAACTTTCTTAAAATAAAATGTGTCCACTTCCATGGCCATCGCATATTATGTAAATTAAGATCTTTTCTTTGTAGTAATTTGTCAACATCTGCCAATATGTATACTACCATTGCAATATCTGCGGACAAACATATATATAATTAAGTATATTCTTTATTGTATACTTACAATTATAATTATATTTCAAACTTAAAACTAGTGCACAAAAGCAAGCTTATAAAGAGATCTCTTCCAGCCAACCCAACCATAGTGAAACATAAATTTTATACATATGGGAACAAGACTATAATAGCTAGGGACAGGATTTTGTTCGTGAGAAAGGAACCCTAACGATGTGTAAAATGGCGATAGCATAAACAGCTAATGATGCCATTATAAAGACTTCACTCTCATAGACTCCTTGTAGACGATGTGCGAATCGTTTTGCTCTCATAATAGCACTGTTTATAACTTGACTAAATAATTACTAACGTTTGTAGCACAAAAACAGCTTAAATTCAAAGGCGGGTTGATACTACAACACACAGCGTACCACATTTTATTATGCATTTGAATTCCTATACACTTTTCACTATACACGAGCACATAAATCAGCTAAATAAACTACATAAAATAATAACTTACCGTTCAGTAAAATGGTTGACGTTTCTCTTTATTCGCCAAACTGTTGCGAAAATGTAAATCACTAAGAAAAAGTCTTATTGCAGAATCATACACGGACGGCTATAAGGGCCTACGGATTTTTAAGAGCCTTTAATTTGCCGCAATGACTTTAACTCCCTTGTATCGGACCATAATAAAACACGTATAAGGGTGATACCCGGTGAGGCCCGTATTAACGCTTTCTATAAGATTCTTACAAGTGTATTGGCCTTGTTTCTTGTCATAATATAACACTTACAAGGAAAAAAAGCGGACCATAAAGCAACTATAAGGGTGGTAAAAGGTTATTGTCCTTATAATTTGTGCCCAAACCCACCCTTATTAGCGATAATGCGGCTCCTATAAGAATATTATTTTTGGCAATATTAGCCGCTACAAGAGCAATTTATGTTTGTTGGGGATAATCAGTAATTTCTTCACGTATCTCACGGACGAGGTTCTTTTAAGAAAGCCTGCAATGTACAGTGGCAAGCACATCAAGCTACACAAAACTGTCAAATTTCTCTAAACGATTTTAAACTTTAAAATGTTGGTGATTAAATTCAAAATCGAACGAGAAAATTTGAGAGTTTGTAGTAACGTGATGTGCTGGCCACCGTACATGAAAAACGTAACTCTTGGACATGCTATGTTAATATTTGTGTACACTGAAACAAATGCACTCCAATCAAGTGACTTTTTAGCTTGTTTGACGATATCTTGTTTAGATTAATCAAAATCTTAGTTACGTTGATCATTACGACATGACTGCAGCAATACTTGTTCAAGTGATTGAACGCTCAAACAAGTTTCTCGATTACCCTGAACATGACATCATTGTAGAAGAGTTAAAAAAGAGACAAGTTAAAAAAGTGTTAACTGTAACAAAGTAAGTTAGTTGTGTCAATCAAGCATTTTGATTACTTCAGTAAAGATCATTGAAACATTAATCTAATAATCTTGGTTGGAGCAACTATGTTTTGACTTGATTGCAGCAAATAGGTTTTGTGATAACTCCAATCAAGATCCCGTTTAAAATCTCAATCAAATAAAAGTAGTAGCTGTGATCATTGTGCTTGATAGGCTCAGATGCAAACAAGTTACTTAGTCAATCTAAACAAAATCTTGATTGTGGCAACTACTTTTTTTTTTCGGTGTAACAATAATCACTAGCTAATGAATAGTTTTACTTACTATAAACATTGTAACTAACAAATATTCGTATCTCATTTCCAGTATTCCTCGCCGCTGAAGATGTGAACATTATCGTGGTAGACTGGAGTCTCGGAGCTAGTGCTATTGACCCCAGGATTCTAATCCGTAATACCATTGCTTCTGGCGTAGCGGTGGGAGCGTTCATAAACTGGGTGAACCAGGAGTCTGGCTCCACCCCTGTCATGTACCATATTGTTGGACACGGCGTCGGTGGCCACCAGGCTGGTGTTATTGGCAGGAACGTTGATGGAGATGTTGCGTACATTACAGGTGAGATTTTGACGAAAAATAATTGGAAAATAAAGTCAAGGAATAATTCTAATAAATGTAGGTAATGATGATGATAGATCACCTACACAATTAGATTGATTGGGCAGCATTTGGGAAGCTTCGTCGAGTCTTCTTGTCGCGTATTCCACAGAGCCTAAAGACCAAGGTCTTCAATCAGTGCGTCCTGCCTGTTATGACTTACGGAGCCGAAACGTGGACACACACGGTACGGCTGGTCCATAAATTTAAGGTCGCTCAGCGAGCTATGGAACGGGCTATGCTTGGAGTTTTCTGAGGGTTCGAATCCGGAACGAGGTGATTCGGCAGAGAACGAAAGTTGCCAACATAGCTCACAGAAGCAAGTTGAAGTGGCAATGGGCCGGCCATATTAGCCGTAGACCCGATGACCGTTGGGGTAGACGTCTTCTTGAGTGGAGACCGCGAATCGGCAAACGTAAGGTGGGATGCCCACAGGCTAGGTGGAGCGACGATCTTCGCAGAGTGGCTGGTAGCAGCTGGATGAGAGTTGCCGAGAATGGAGCTGAATGGTGTGCAATTGGAGAGGCCTATGTCCAGCAGTGGACTGCTATAGGCTGATGATGATGATGACAATTAGATTGGCCTTTATAGAACTTGCTGTGAAACAATTTTTTAACATCATTTCAGCTCTGGATCCTGCTTTCCTCGGTTGGGCGAGCCACCCCGACCGCTTCAACGCTAATGACGGACAGTACACCGAAGTGATTCACACTAACTATGGCATTAACGGCTTCCTAGCAGACCTCGGTGACGTGGACTTTTACCCCAACGGTGGTATATCCATGCCTGGCTGCGACTCCCATGCCTGTGACCATGCAAGGAGCTACTTTTACTTTGCAGAGTCTATCACTTCAGGAGGGTTCACTGGAAGGCAATGCCTTAATTATTTCGCTGCTATTTTGAACACGTGTGACGTTTTGCCTGGTAGACTGCAGATGGGAGGACTAAATCCTAAAATTGGGTACGTTTTTGGAAGTCTTTGTTAATTTTAAATTACCATGGAATAAACATCTGTTTAATCTATTACTTAATCTCACAAAAAAAAATTGCAACTCTTGATTTACTGGAAAAATTATACTTTCATCGAAACATTTTATTTCTTTCTTTGATCGTAAACATGTAACGTTATTCTTGTAAATAAGGAAACAATCTCAATTCTAGATTGTACAATCAATTTTGTTTTCTTTTTCAGAAGAACTGGTGTATACTTGCTGGAAACAAACGCCTCCCCTCCTTTCTCTCAAGATTGAAAGAAAAAAAAAAACAACACAGAACACTCCATTTTTTTTATTACTAGGTCTAGTCACATGCATCACAAAGTTTAAAGCAATAAATAGGATACTGATTCATTATAAGCATGAGAACTGAACTTTATAACCTAAGATAAATGCGTTTTTGTATCTAACAATGCGCATGAGTAAGTTATCACAATTGATTAGGATGTTTTAAGTTTTTGGGACCCCTTCTTTGCGAAGACTCTGTTAGGTTTTCTTGGGGCAAGGAACTGCTTGATTCAGTGGAACTAACTGGTTTGGTAGTACTATTAGTGTTTGGGACTTCTAAAAGACTGCTGAGTAATGCAATGCTTTGCTGTGCAGCTTGATAAACTCCACTAAAGAACTTGTTTGGATCAAATTCAACATCCTCGCCATTTTCACTGTTGTCATCTGTATTGTTTTCTTCCACGGCTCTGGAATAGGTCACAAATTCAAATAACTATTTCAAGATTCCTTCTCATCAATAAAAATACAAAACACATGGAAAACTCTTTCAATCGTATTTATTTAATCCTTATTTCCGCGAAAATATGTTTCGGAATGTTATTTTTGTTATTATTCTATACGTTGTGATTATCACGTTAATCCAAAATTTAGATAATTAAAAAATATCTTTACCAATTGATAACGACATTGATAAACGAGGGGCTCAAGGCCACCTCCGTAATCCACAAAGATGTAAATTTTTTAAATTCTCTACGTTGTATGTTTTTTAATCAACAAGGAACCCTTATAGTTTCGCCATGTCCGTCTGTCTGTCCGCAGTTTAGCACAGAGACTTAGTACTAGAAAGCTGTAATTTGGTATATCTGACCTGTTTTGGCAAAGTAAACTCTACCGTCACTAACCTAAAGTAGATAGGAGTGCGCAAGCCCCACCACGACATCAACGTAGACATACGGCAGTGGGGTTATTATTATTATTATTAATTGTCTACGAAGTAATTGATTGTAAGAATAAAAATTGTAAGAATTTATGCATCGGGAAGCTATTGAGCTATAAGCTATCGGGAGGAGATTGGGCTATGACATACTCGTAAGTAAGATCTGTATAGGTATTTAGGTAACTGAAATTCTGACTTTATCACCTATAGGAGTTAGAGTAACACCACATTCCGCATTCACTGTTAAACATTCCATTTTCTATAGTACTTTTTTTCCGTTTCGAATGTTGACAGATTAACCGACTCATTGCCACCATCATTTTTATGCATACTTTAGCCAGGCCCCGAACATTGGACAATGACGCGCCAGGCGTGTCATGGGCCTACATCAAGGATGATGCACCTAGAGCGTCTTTGCCCTAGTAGCATTTTCCGTTGGCATTTAGTTGGGCCAACTTCAGCGGTATGTGGTCCAACCAAACGCCAACAAAAATGCTACTAGGGCTATGTTTTATGCGCATTTCGCCGTTATCTTTCGTCGATCTGCTAAGAGAAAAAGTTCTTTGTGTGGTTCGATTCGTATTCGTTGGTATTCAAAGTAAATATGGCCTCACAAGGTAGGATTTATTTATTTTAGTAAAATGTTACGGTGGTCGCCAAAATTTTTGTAAATTTACTTGTATTAAGGTCATTTGTTTGTGATAATCAACATATTATTTGTAGATAATCAAAAAAGGAAAAATATTGGTTATTTTGAAATCAAAACCGAATAATCGAATTTTGAATCATATTTTAATAAACATACAACCTGACACTGACCTGCAAATTGCCAAAAACGTAAGAAAATTTGAATTTCGCGGGCTTCCACCTTAAATAATATTACGCCAATATACGGGGTGGTAACCGTTTTCGCGTCGGTGTCCCTTTCACCCCGTATAAATTTGTAAACTGTTACCAAAGGTTTGCTAACCCTGACTTATAAAATATGTATTCTAAATTAATGGCCAAGGGTATTATCAACTTCAATGTTTAATTTAGGATAAAAAGTGGTAGTTCTCTTTATCTCAATTTAAAAAAAAACTGTTTTTAAGTAAGTTCGATGTGACGCGGCAGGTGCGTCAATGGCCTCCCGTGATATTTGCTTATGACGCGCCTGGGGCGTCATTGGCCATGAGTCGGTCTATGTCAAGAAGTTGATATTTATTAACTTACGTTTCCGTCGGTGGCTCTGTCATTTCCATTAGACTCTCGTTAGCCATGAAGCAGCCTAGTGGAATCTTCTTTTGAGACACGAAGATAGTCCCAGGCTCAAGGTTGACGCAACCTCGGAGACCATCGGCGGTAGGAGCCATATTACTGAAGGTGGCGCACATTTGGAAGAGCACGCCCATCACAAGGCACAGAGGTTCTGGGTTTGATGCTGTAACAGAAATAGTAAACATTTTAGAAGGCATGTCTGAGTTAAAATCAAATGAAGATACATAAAACGTTATTCTGTTAAAAAGCGGACACGAAGGGATCCGTACAACCAAACAATATTAAACACTACTTTTTTTAACTTTTGTTATAAAACTCCGAAAAAACCTTTCTTGCCCGTGTTACTACCAATGATACTACCAGTAGTAAAACTGTTAATTTGATTTGTTTGTTAGTAAGTTGTAAGAAGGGTAACTACAATTTGCCCTTGTTACTACTTCTGGAAGGGTGGTCGTACATAAAAAAGGAAAGTGAACACTTTTCTTCCAAGGAAAAGAAAAACGCAAGGGCCCGCTTACACGGGCAAGAAAGGGAAAAAATACGTTTCTTGTATGGGAAGACCCTTTAATTTTTAATTTTATTTTATCGCGTGGATGTCGGTTATCGCGTAAAAAAGTAGCCTATGTCCTTCTCCATATCCCAGGCTATATCTCTGCCAAATTTCATGACGATCGGTTCAGCGGTTTAGGCGTGAAAACGTAACATACAGACAGACAGACAGACAGAGTTACTTTCACATTTATAATATTAGTATGGATTGTAGCGGTCATAGTTAGAACAAACTCTGTGAAAATCTCAAGTGTGTGTATTACGGTTCAAAATATCCCGAGATCCCGAGAGCCCTGTGAAAGACGGACGGCCGGACAGCGAAGCCTTATTAATATGTTCCCGTTGGGACCCTTTGAGTACGGAACCCTAAAAAGGGAACCTACCTATAGGTAAGATGACAACTTACCTATGGTGATATCGATGATGAATTATTATTTCATATCCTTTAATCGACAAACTATTATAATTCAATAAAAATACGTGTCTAGTCAAAGATTTAAATGGTGTCAAGTAACGATGCCAAGGGACGGTTATTCCTAAGGTTATTTATTAATTAAAAATGATTACAACCGAATGAGACATAAAATTACTTCAATAGGAGCCACAGCTTCCGAAGTAAATGAAAGCAGAAAGGAAGTGTAAGCCACGAGAGTAACAGGCATTGCATTCGACTTTCTCGCGAATTTATCCGAGAAACTTGTAGATGCAAATATAGGTGATTGCAGCTGCTCAGGTGGCGGAACAACTTTCTTTAGAAATGCGGGCGAGCACCCTTATTGAAAGTTCAATTCGAACAAACCAATAGATGTGGTTACAAATTAGAAAATTATTTAAAGTTCAGCACGTGTCGCTCCCAATAGACTCTACAAAATAAGTCGGTGAAATGAATTTGAAAACAATAAGACACTATAATGAGAAATAATTAACATACCTTGTACTTTTTCATAATCAACTTTCTTTCCATGTGAGATTTGTACAAAGAAGCCTTCATCCTTCGAAAGATACCTCATGTGGATGCATTCTGAAAGTTATAAAGAAATGAAATGAATTCGTTTATTCAGTAAATAGGATATTTTTTTATTTATTTTTAAATAAGCTAGATGGAGTCGACATTTCCTATCTGACTACCCCTGAGAAGAAATGGCGTAACAAACTCAGGGAGTCAAAGTCTCTTTTAAAGTCCAGACATAATCTTGGTCAGATCATGTGAGGACCAGTGTCTGAAATGGTCTTTTGAAGAAAGAACCACACAATTTTGAGAGGACCTGTCTAGTCAGCGCAAGCATTTGACAGTAATCGTGTAGCTCAAAGAAAACATTTGTTAATATTTATTCACACAGTAATCAAATGATGAACATAAAAAGAAAACATTTTCTCCAAGCAATCAAAAATTACATTTCGCATATCACATTATTTCGATCTAAATAAGTTTAAATAACGCATTTTTTTCTATGTAACGTGTGGTGCCGGACGTAAAGAATAGCATCACCCCATTTCCTCCTGTGGGTGTCGTAAAAGGCGACTAAGGGACTTACTAGACAATGGGCAGCAGCGTTCTCTATGCATTTTTGACACCATACTGCGATCGCCAACTCGCCTGCCAAGCGTGGCGATTATGGCAAACCCCAAAAATTGGGGCAGGCTTATGTCTAGCAGTGGACGTCTTTCGGCTGAAGTGATGAACGCATTTTTTTCTATGTTATATTAAATAAATACGTACTTGCTCCTGCTGGGTCATAGGAGGTAATGTTTTGGTCGATGCAGCAGGCGCAGGCCGGACCCTTGCACTTCCACTTGCAGGATGGGTCCTCACGAGGCTCTGCAGCCGCTGGTACTGCTGGATCTAAGAGCTTCTTGGCATCTTCTAAGTTCAAGAAATCTGTGAATGAAACAAAGACGAATGTTTATTTATTATTAAAAAGAAAAGAAAGAAAGAAAAAAACGTTTATTTGCGGTAAACATGACGCAAAAAAGAACACAACCACAAAAAAGTTGGGGGTAAATATGCGCCACATCCATGCAAAACGGCCATCGCTCAGCATAATGCTGCGACCCTATGCGAGACAGAGCCCCAGCGCTGGTTTTTAGCGACACCCGTCGTCGCGCCGTCGTTTATTAAAACACTTGTGTTTTGAATCAGCACTTTTCAAATGTCAAAATTACATAGGAAAGTCGTCAAGAAAGGCCCGCTCTTCACCACTCCCTAAGTGCTGTAGCTGGGAAGAAGTGGCGCAACAAAGTTCCCAGTGACCTAACTGAACAGTGCTGCTCAATTAGATAAACTTTATTATATACAATAGTAGGTATGCAAAGTAATAAATATTACGAGAGAGAGAACAGTAATAGTACATTACTTACCAAGGGCTGTAAAAGAAAGAAAGCCCGAAATCGCAGACATTTGTGACCCGAGCCGCAGGCGAGGGTTGTAAATATGCGATAGAGGGCTTTCTTTTTTACTGCCCGTGGTGAGTACACAATTTTACGTCTTCACCTGGTCATAATGCGAGTTTTACTGTACGCGTAGCGTGCGGTAAAATTCACATTATGGCCAGGTGTGACGTAAATTAAATTATTTGCCATTATGTCAGCTAGCATATGCCAAATACAATGAAAACTATACTCAAAGAAAAACTAAAACCGGCCATGTGCGTGTCGGACCACGCACAACGAAGGGTTCCGTAATTGGGATGAATTTATCCCAAGAACAAACTTAACATTGTAGTTGAGAAACATGCTCTCCTATACAGATTGTATGGGGGAACATATTTTTCAACTGCAAATTTAAGTTGGTCGACTATTACTCGTAAACTTGAAAAGCCTACTTAGCTGTGATAGTTTTCCTTTTAACTTCGTTATATTGTGAATTTTTTCACCTATGCAAAACTAACCGTTTAGCTGGCAGGGGGGGGGGGGGACACTTGACTCTAACAAAAATTAGCATTTTAAAGCCAAATATTTCAGAAACATTTTTGAAAAACCCATCCAACTATTTCCCAAACCATAGAGTAGGCTAAAAAAACAACATCCCCACTTTAGATGTAGAGGAGGTTCCCTAAATAACTAATTTTTTCATGATTTTATTTTACCGCTATGTCGGCGTGATTAATATGTATATCCATGCCAAATTATAGCTGTCTAGTACTAAGAATCTCAGAGCTAAGCTAGGAACGGACAGACGGACAAATGGACGGACGGACGGACATGGCGAAACTGTAAGGGTTCTTTGTTGACTAAGGAACCCTAAAAATGTAAACAAAACTTAATACCTTAATACATGTCTCCAGGCACAAAGGGCGTGTCCGCTTGCATATGCCATGCTGCAACTAGATTCTGATCTAGATTGAAAACTTTTCTCTTTGTAACATGCGACCATACGGGTCGCAATTTACGTTTGAGTTGGACGTAATCCTAATTAGATTTTATTATATTGTTAGTATTGTTACGCTTTCTAATCATACAATGAAAGTAGATCTCTAATAGACGAGTTGCATGCTAAGGCGATACATAGGTTATACCTATATTACTTTAACTGGCTATCAGGAATTATATCTCATTAATTATATGACATCATTTTCAGAGCCCAAAAGCAACTCTTCAAAAAATGTAAATACAACTTTCTTCAAAATCAAAATATTTTATTTCACATAAACCTACATGGGCACTTATGAAACGTCAGAAGCTAGGTGCATGGTTCCAATTAGTCGTTTCCTATGGAGAAGAGCCGGCAAGAAACTCCACGGTTACTCTTTTAAAAATAATTGGCTTTACAATATTATCAAATAACAGTGTTAATAGTAATGGGAGGACAGTGTAGGCCTTTCAATAATTACCAGATACTTAACAAAATAGAAAAGTGCCAACAAATCTACACTCTACTAGGCCTATAACGTTCTCACATTCACAAAATAGAAAATAATCTATATAAAAGAGAGAAATTTCTCAAAAAGATAGTTTTTTTGTGTCAAAAATAACCGCACGGCAGTTCAATACATAAGCATATATATTAGTATGTACTGTAGGCATGTAGTGTGTATGTATGCTTTAGGAGGATGTGTTAAAGTACTCGTAGCGTGTGAATTGAAGTGAATTGAATTGACACTGACAATTGACATTCAAATTTTCTTAGGTTTTATGCAATTTACACCTGTAAATTACATAAAACGTAAGAAAATTTGAATTCCGCGGGATGCCCTGACGTTTTTGCCGGGAAAGAAACATTCGTCAAATACACTGGGTGTTATGACAAGCCAAAAAAATCGTGCCCAAATATTGTTTGATCACTTTCATGCATGCGTAGTTCCAACTTTCACTAGTTGGTGCGATTGCGCCTTTGTTTTGTTCATGGTTCACTGTTACTTGTAGATGATGGAACAATGTCTATTTTGTCTTGTTATGTAAGACATGTGTCACGGTAGGTAAGTTTTCTTTTGTTTTGGATTGCCGTTTGATTGTAGATACATTTTGTGTTGCTCTGGGTATGAAAGCGTGACAAAGTTTTCTGTTTTTCTCGTATGCTAGCTTAATCGATTACTATTTGAATATTGTTATTAGAAGGTACACCTACTCTGTTAGTCTAATTGACTTTTGCTTCGTGATTAATTGAATATTTGTCTTCCCGTTGGCCATAAATTTTAAAACATTTATGGTCAACGGAAAGACAATTATGAAATTTTCCTGTTCATAATATTTTCAGGAAATCTTATTTTACAATTTCAAAACTGCAGTTGCAGCGCTGGTTCAGTTATTAGCAGATTTCTATCAACACTGAATTATAAGTAGACTATTAAATTGAGAATTTTCTCCCATTTCATATTTACAGTTGTGAGAGATTATGTGTTTTAATCACCGCACTCCGCATCTACGCATCTCCGCTTTATTTAACATTTAGCTCAACAAAAACAATGCTGCAAAGATAAGTTCATGCAGTGTGCTAGCTTATTTCAGGCTTAATATTATTTTAGCAAATGTTAAATGTAAGAGATGACATACACCTCTTACATTGACGTTTGCACCTACCTATTAATATTAAGATATACGAATATGTACCCTTACTCATAAGAGTGATCTTAAGTTATTAATTTTTACTAGGTACCTAATAGGTACTATTAGTATCTACATTGTGTTTTCAGAGAAAAAAATTGGTAATTAAACGAATCATGATTTACGTAAACAACTAACTTAAGCATATTTTTCAGGTTCATGTATCTACCATCAAGTATATATGCGTGTTCTTCTGGGAACATAAATTTTCTGGGATGAAAAAAACGGAGTAAACCTGCTACAAAATATTGGACTTTTTGAAGACCCTTTGATAATATTTCCATTGTACCCTTTGTGCTATTGTGTACCCAATTTTTTATTTTTTTATCCTTGCCCCACACTAGGAACTTCTCTTGTATTGTGGGTGCGTTTACAAACATTTAATCTCATATACACAAACAGCCAGACCCGGAACAACTACTTGTAGGTCATACAAATATTTTTTCCGTGCGGGAATCGAACCCGTGACACGGAGCGCAGCAGTCAATCACTTAACCACTGCGCCAACTGTGCCGACATTCAACCATGTCTGCCTTGCAAACATTTACTATTGTGATGTTTAAAATTCATGACGGTTTATTGTAGCTATGACGGGAGCTATCGTGGACAAGATATTATTCATTATACTTTTTTATTCGAAATTTAATTCAACAAGTTTCTCCTGGAAACATTTCCAACAATAAAGTAGAAGACATGTACCAAGTTCCTTATGTACTCGTACAACGGTTCATTAAATTAAAACAAATAATGAATGCAATATTCGTTCACATCGTATCTGTTATTCATTAGACGCAACCTTAATAGCTTCCTGTCGCACACAGCTGTCAATCACCTTTACATTAATCACTTCCAAGTCGATTGTTGCCCTAATACATACACTTTCTAATGATGTACTTAGAAGATCAAAAGTACTTACCCAAAATGTTTGCACAGTGGGCAATCGCAAGTACAACGAAGAGCAAAGAAAGCGTGAGTTTGACCGACATGTCGATCAGCTGTCACTGTCACGGATCTCGACGTACTCGTAAAACGAACGAAAAAGTCGATTTATTTTATACCACGTTTTATGAAGGAGCTAGCCTCGTGTGCTTGGAGAAGGCGATCGTCGCAAGCGTCGGCAATACACTGCTCCTTCCCAGAGATCTCGCTTCGGTCGTTTCACCTCGCTCACAATAGAAGGTGAAATTTAAATAAAGCATAACGCAGTATTATAACGACATGCATCAGTGAGATGCATCGAGAAAGCGGCTGTCATCCACAGTCCCCCCTAATTCAGCCATGTTTGTTTTAGTATTGGGGAAACTACTATATTTTGTATATAATTTTAGTACATACTTGGGTATTAATATAGGAGCTCAAAACTTGTTTGTTCGCTTTCTCCCAGTCGTTATAGACGCTTTGATGTGTTTATAAGGCAAACAATAAAAGTGGTGACTGCTGACTAATACGTTTCTTATGATAGTGTGTTTAGAGAAATTTAAGTGTACGTACTTACAGCTACTGTTAAGCACTTGTGCATAATTTTAGAACTTATTTGAATTAATTTCATTTCTAGCAGGGATGTTTATTATAGACAGATTTTTTTTCTTAGTAACTTGTAACCGTTGGAGTGTAGCCTTAGGGGCGCTATGGAGCAGACTTAGAAAAAATCTTATCTGGAATGAAATTGTTTCTCTATTTGGAAAGCACGAGATAATGACAAACACGCGAAAAATAAAAAATAAAAAGTTTTTTTTTGTCATGGGTTTTTTGTACATCACCTCGTGGTTTCCAACTAGAGCAACAATTTCTTTCCAGTAAAGATTTTCATTCGAGCTACCATTTCGGAAATACAACATTATTTTTAGTATATGCAAAACCTGAATATAGTTTGTTCAGAATAAGTACCTAACTGAATCGATTCCAATAGTTTTTACACCATGTTATATTTTTTCCCAAAAATATTTAAAAAAGGTTACAAGTTGGACACCGAGCGACACTAAGTACTTGACCATTACGAAAAAGTCCAAAGCCTGCAAGTGTGATGGAAAATTTTATCACCAGTTAATTACAATACAATCGTCATACGGTTAGATACCTACTGCCAAATTAATATTATTATTAAAGAACGCAAGGCGCGGGCGGCGCGGGTGCGCCGCGTGGTGAGCATGTTTTTGTACGGACAACCAGGTAATATAACAAGCTTATAACTTTGTTATTTTTTATGATACAGTTTTGAAATTTTGTACATAAATTCTTTACATAAAAATACTAGACACGTGTTTCGGGTTTCGCATAAACTAAAATTAATGTTGTATAGATAAACCCTGAGAGGTTTTCGTTGTGTGGCTAAAACCATTGGAAAATAGGCTAAGTTTTTTAGAAAATTAAATAAATAAATAAAAGATCGTTTTATATTAAATTAAAAAAAAAAACAAAAGCTCATAACTCGGAAACAGTGCATCGTAGGGCCATGCATCTCAGAACGTAAATGGTTTCTATGGTCAAGGTTAACCCGAAACTGAAAAATATTGAGAGATTTCAGAAAAAAATAAATAACAAAATGGTTTTCTTTACTGCTCTTAGTGTCCCTAAGCATATACTCCAACTCTTACAACTCGACTAAGACGACTCACTGACCGGAATATTTAATTTAAAAATATTATTTATAGTTGAAAAAAAAAACAAGAAGGTACCAAACTGTATTAAAATCAATATAAACTAAGCCAAATCAATTTAAAAATATGTAGTTAGCAAACATGATGTTTATGAAGATGATCGTACTATAGTCTTTACAATGGTACTTTTATGATACAATATCATAAGAAAGTAGATAGTATATTGATAAGGTTAAATAGACCATGAGAAAATTGTCTGCGAATTTTCCAGCCGGTATAAAAGGAAAAGAAAAAAAAAATGCTGAGAACTCAATAGAATCAATGACTTAACTTTTATGGCATGTGGTCCGGTCTATGTACCTACTCCACTGTACATTACATCAGATAACAATATGAGCAGTACTAGCTCCAGCTTTTTAACTCAGAAATACCAAGAAGAGACATGAGAGACAGAGAAAGTTAACTTAAAACAGAACAACTCATTTTATCTTGATTTTTTAGGGCTGATTTTTTAATAATCAGATAGCTCATAACTAGAGTAGAGTAAATTTATGACAGTTTGACAAGTTTTCTTTACATAAACTGTCCAAACCGCCATGTTTATTTTCTTTTAATTAATTCAGATATAAAGAAAGCTTTTAATTATTATGTTCAACAACAATACTTCACGTCATGAAGTCAAACAGAAAAAAGCAGCATGTACGGCACATCAAGCTACCACAAATTGTCAAATTTTCTAGTTCGATTTTAAACTTAATTCTCAACATTTTAAAGTTTAAAATCGTTTGGAGAATGATAGTTTAGTGTAGCTTGATGTGCTAGCCATTGTACATAGAAAGCTAGTGTTAGTCTGGTTCGTCTGCATGTCTGTCTGATGGTGCACAGTGAGGTGCGCGCGCGCCACTGCCCCACTTGCGGGTCGTTGTCTTGAAGGCGTTGTAGACCACGTTACGTGATAGAACTGGCGATGGCGGTTATTTGTTACATGGGTATAAAAACAATTAGTTATTATTACAATTTAGTTTTCTCAAACATGCATGGAAATATTATCATTATTTTCGAAAAAAGAACACGCGAAGTATCAAGTTTACGGACAAAGAAAATCAAATCCATTGCAGGAGCGTTTTTTGAATTTGGAACATTACAACGCTCCAGCAATGTTGTATGAAATGGCGTGCTGGGGTTAATAAATACTCTTTGATTGGATCTCTTTCATCATTATTATAGCATACCCAAGTAAGTTTCTTTGCTTAGCACAAATTGCGTTCACGTGGCTGTATAGCCATAAATGCGTTTGCCTTTAGGCACAGATGACAAATAGAAAATTGGCGGCAAAGCTGAAAATTCGTCTTGATTTGTTATTTACATACATAATAAATATAAGTTTAATTAAAATGAATTCCACGGTTCAGAGAGTGAAATGGAGATTGATTGCACTCCACCAGATTTAAGATCAGAAGCCAAATTGGCAATGGAAAACCTGCTTCCAGCGAAGTCAAAAGAAAAATACATGAAAGTATGTCTTATTTCCCTGCTTTTTTTTGAGAAAAGCACTATATATGCCTCGGCAGAAATGGCAATTGCCTGTCTCGTATTAGTGAAGTCTTCGCCTAGGGCTCGGCCTTCATACTAATACTTGACCTGCAATTGCCTATTTCCCGGTCTTTGCAATAATGTACTATTTATTATTGAATAAGTCTTCAATTGCTGGTTTGTATGCTGGGATTAAGGTAATACGCACCCTTCTAGATTTAAGCAAACCTTTTCAATACTACCGTCTTAAGACAGAGGGCAGAACGGTTTTCCTTAGAGTCATTGTAGTTTATATTACGTGGTCACACCACTGCACTGGAATTAAATACAATTTCTGATCATTTCTTAAATTATTTAGTAGGTAGGTAAATACGTACTAAATAGTTAGTCTAAGTAAGTCAGTAAGCTATTCATAATTCTTAAACTATTTAGTAGGTAGGTAAGACATCACTTACTAGATAAGTAAGTGATATCTTACCTACTTACTAAATAGTTAGTCTAAGTATTTAGTCAGTAAGCTAATCATAATTCTTAAACTATTTAGTAGGTAGTAGGTACCTACTAAATAGTTATTAATTATTTAGTAGGTTTAACTACCTACTAAATAATTTATAACTATTTATAAAAAGAAAAAGAATTAAATAAAATCTATAATAAATAAATCTTATCTATTTTTTCCGTCGATAAAATTAAGCATAGATTCCCTCATTTCGATATGTGCACATTATAAAGACTCACACTGTATATAATGAAGATTACTCGTAAAAGAAAACTATCACAGCTAAGTAGCCTTTACTTATTACCGAGTAATACGAGTAGTCGACCAACTTACATTTGCAGTTGAAGAACATGTGTCTAACATGTTTTTCAACTACAACGTTAAGTTTGTTTTTGGGATAAATTCATCCCAATTACGGAACCTTCATTGTGCGTGGTCCGACACGTACTAGGCCGGTTTTTTTTTAATCAACTAATTAACAAAAACTACAACAACAAAATAACCTCTGAAATTAAACTTTACTTGAAACGATAAAATCAAACGATCTTCACGTGACCAGACTGCTGGCCTATTTCTTGGCCAAAGAATCAGTATTGCCATACAACGTGGCAATGCTGCCAGCCTTTTGGGCACTTTTCCTGTTCAAATCAAATCAAATCAAATCAAATCATCTTATTGTGGGCATAGGTTATACAGACAGATGTTAGGTAAATTACAGATCCATTATGTCCTGCCTAATAGGCATACAATAATAAATTATGTCAACATGCAACATATCAAAAATTTCATCGTTCATCACATTAAAGCAAATCTTACAAAATAAGAATAAGGTGTATGGTGACAGATTATAGTAGGTAGTAATTATTATGAAAATCTTGCATCGTGTAGTAATCTTAGATCGTTCGCTTTGACGAATTTTTTGATGCCCTTTGATTCTTTCCCCCCCCCCCCCTTTTATATACTTGTACATATTATTATTACTTAAAAATTAATGAACAATTCTTGAAACGTTACCACTTTTAAATTCTCATAATATGTGTTCATCTTTTATAAAAAAGAGAGTTTTACGTGGGACGTTGATTCGATGCGTGTTTGTAGGAAGCAGTGACCCAATTACAGAAGAAAGAAAAGTTGAAAATCGATTATGGGGACCGCTTTCAATTGACTTAGTTGGCTTTCGAGAATTTGTATTGCCTTCGAAATTACTTACTATTAACATCAGGGTTAATAAAATATGACCAATTCAGACACATCTTGAACGTTTTTTGTTGACTCCATATCGGTTATTATCTTTGTTGTAGTTTTTTTAAATCTTGTTTAGTTTTAAATGATTTTTAATGATTTTCCTTCTATGATAATTGTGAATATGCAAAAATATTTAAACACTATGTAAATAAATGTACGACTTGAGTGAAAACTAAAACGATCAATGCTAATGTTTGCTTTTATTGGATTTAAAATGCATGAAAACAAAACACATCATAAAAATATACTAACACATTGATTACATAATTTATTACAGCTATCATTTAAGAAATCCAAGAAACTCTCACTTCTAAAAATAGACGCAGCAATACATAACTAGACAAAATACAAAAGCATAATATGCTTTTGTATATAGTGTTATAATGTTTGTGTGTAATATTATTACACACAAACATTATAACACTATACAATATAACATGGCGCCGTAAAGGTTACGCCATAGCCATCAGCATGGACCCGCTAACGATAGCCCACAGTGTAAACACGTGTACACGTATACTAAGAGTGGTCAGAATTCGATCCCGTCCACTTTCTCTGGGGGAAAGTGACCACTCATGGACCAAATGCCAGTGGTGACTGACCCGACTGGTTTAGTATGGACGATGTGAATTGGCCACTGAGTCGGTTGGCTATTTTGGGAATAAGGATATTATTTTAATTATTACTAAAGAGTACAAATACTTTATTTTAGTATTTTATAGCAGATTAAACTGAACTTTTACCCGGTTTAGTTTATTTTCTTTTAATTGTTAAGTGTTTTGTTTATATTGGCTATTAAAAATGTTTCTTGCCAATGAAAAACAAAACAAGTAGTCTTCAAGTATGTATAAATATATTTTTTAAATGAACAACTTTTAGTGCAATAAATTAACTCGATGGATTTATTCACGCATTTTCATAGCAGAATTAATACTGGATATTATGTTATCCTACCCTTTTTGCTGTGCCCTACAGGGTTCATAATGAACTAAATTATATAGTTACCACCTGAGTAGTACATATTATGGTAAAGCAATAAAGATATTGAGTATTGAGTTTTTTTTTCTGTTGCCTGGATAACTGTTATTGGTTAACCTGCAAATAATTCTATGATTGGGTTTTTATTCCAAGAGCTTCAAAATGAATTTGTTTACACCAATGCGTAGCGTCACTATTATATCCGAGAACATCGTTCTGTACGAGACGTTTCTGGAAGTTACGGAGAAATGAAACGCATGTCTGAGAAACAATCACGGTTTCTTAATTGCCGTGGAAATATTACTTCAAGTGGCAATATTTGGTTAAAGAAAAATGCGGTATAATATAGTAGGTATGTAGCAGGAATTTCAACAAATTAAAATTGTTTAGTTATAAGTACCGTGATATACACCAACTGTTGGTACGATAAAGTAACACTCGAGACTATAAATCGTAAGTTAATACAAAAAAAAATCATCAAGCAATTAAAACAACATAGGTACTACAAAAAAGCAAAAATAATTGCTTCCGACAATTAACCTAGCGATCGTTTTCGCACCCCAAAAAAGCTCATATTAAGTGCCTATCATTTCCTTCCCAAGTAGCGTTGTAATCAACACTTCGAATGCCGACTTTACTTGACACTGAATTCTACATACCCGACCAACTGCGTCTCGGCTTTCACCCATCCTTCACCGTTCGTACAAGAGTGAAAGAGAGGTCCGACGGGCAGTTTTCCTTTCTCGCCCACTGTTATACGTCACTGCACATTTCTCCCGGAGCGACTCGAGGCTTACAACAAATCAGTGTAGCTGTTACTACGGTGTCGTCTGCGTTTTTAGATCCGTATATTGTGAACTCGTAATAATATTGTATTTATTAGAACGTGGATCGAAGGTGTTGGATATATTCGAGTGTTGAATTAACTGATTGATTATTGAAGTTTTGGACTAGAAGGTAAGATTTAATCATTAAATGTTAGTTGTTTTTCCAATCAATTTTCACTTTAAGATTTAAAAAAATCTTAAAAACATTTTTGATTGCATTAAAAAAAAAAAAAAACTGGTATATATTTTTCAATCAAAATAATGTACAGATAAGAAGAAAGTTCAATAGCAAAATATGCTTATTTATGTAAACGCGCATGCATAACTTCTCATAAGTATCGGTGCAATGCGCAGTGGAAAAGACTTCAACGCGCTAGTTCTCGTACTCAGCATTGTACGAAAATTATGTTTTCCAGATATTTTATTTAGGTGTATCACTTAAAAATACAGTATTAGAGAAAATATTGTGCATGACATACTAACGAACTTATTTGCCACTTATAATAATAATGTTTTTTTTTTTACCGACACTTTTTTGGTAAAACTAATGTATATTTTAAGAGACGAAAAGGTGTCTCCATGCTGTTCTATATTGTATTTTTTAATGTTTGCAGGCAGGGAGCCAGTCTTCAGGATGAAGCTGTCCCTGGTTTTTGAGTTGCTTCTAATATTCATACTCTTGGCCTTTGCAGCGTCGAAGAGTGTCAGTAAGTATCCTGGATTATACATCAGTATCTAATCAATAATCATGTTCACATTAGTCAAGCGTCAGAATTTAATTTTCCAACAAATGATGTACACAAGGCTACAAATCAAGCTATACATTTCTAGTATAAGCTGATCTTGCATTGTATAAGATTTCCGTACAATGAGAGGTCTGCTTATACTGGAAATGTATAGCTTGATTTTAGGCCGTGCCTACCATTAATTGATAGCTGTCGTGACCACGAACGCACTACTTATACAGTCAATTAAACGTATCAACATTTTGTATGCCCAATACTAAATAGAGGTGTCCTTTAAAAAAACTGTGAAAGTCGACGAGCGACGGTCGTCATCAAATTTTTTTAGCTGTAATTACTTTCAATAAAACATTGCGTAGCGTGTTTAGAATTGATAATTTATTTGTTAACTAGATGAACACGTGAATCAACGTATGATATTGCTGTCCTGAATATGTCATACGTTTTTCACAAAAATGTTTGTTACTGTTTCATAATCTGTCCAAGACTGTAATTAACTATACTCATTACAATGTTTTTAATGAGTTGCGCCCTCGACAATTGATCATATTATTCTTGCCTGAGCAACCGGCAGCAAGTTCGTCATGCTCCCTTAGATGTCACTGCTTGCGGTAGCGTCGGGGGTCGGGTTGCCTCAAATATGGGGTAATGGCTGATCTTTGCGTCTTGTGGTGCCTGTACGTCTTGCTGTCCATGGTTTAATTATTGTTATTAGTAATTAACTGTTTATTTGTTATACTTCGATGGTCCTAGTTTATCATTTGTGTTACAGATATATGAACACCATCCAGCATTGCATATTTAAGCAGGCACACCCTTTATGCCTGGAGACTTTTATTTAGGCTTTAAGTTTTGTGTACTTTTTATTTTTTTAAAGGTTTTTTTTTTTGCTTGAGTATAGTTTTCATTGTATTTTCTGGTATATTGGCGTATGTTAGCTGACATAGGGCAAATAAATTTATTTACAGTTGTCTTTCGTAATGTTAATTACTTTGCATACCAAATAATGTTTAGAATCAAGATTTTATATACGAACAGACAGCTGTGCTGCTGGGGAGTTTGTTGCGCTACTTCTTCTTCCCAGCACTAGGAAGTGGTGAAGGGTGGGCGTTTTGTGGGACCGTCTTATGTAATTTTGATGTTCGAAAAGTGCTGATTCTCAGCCTAATATGAATAAATGACTTTTGAATTTTGAACACGGTATGAAAAGTGTTATATGTATTGAAAAACGCAGTTAATTACTCACAATGCTTTATAACGGCGTAGTTAATCTTCTTTCAATCAATTGCAAAACGCAATGAATGACAAAAAAAAAATAACAATCAAAGACAAAGCGTATTATTAGTCAGAAATGCTAGCAAAAATATGGTCGTCTACCTATTAATCTTAAATACATAAATCAGACGGCATGATGTTTGAAATAATTAATGGCACTGTGTGAACAACAATACCTTCAAGCGATTAGACAATTGTGAAACTTTTTAGTTATCAACAACATTTCAAATTAATATTCGAACATGTGTTTTTGATAATGATTTGCAATAAAATTTTCTCTGTGCAAACAACGTTTTTACTTCCATATCCTAGTTATCTAGTTTATGTCATCAAAAGGTTATGGGCCCGGAGAAAATTTTATTGCAAGTCATTAAAATCAGTTCATTGCTAAGAATGTTGTACGTCTGGACTATGTGTGTACGGAAGATAACCCAGCAGATGTGCTGACAAAACCATTAGGTCGTGTGACATTTAATAAATGTGTGCACGATCTGAATTTGGGTGTGTCTGGTGTGGTATGATGTGAGGATATTTGATGATGGATGTTGTTTGAGGGGTAGTGTGAAACTTTTTAGTTATCCACAACATTTCATAATTTGAAATGTTGTTGATAACTATTATATTCGAACATGTGTTTTTGATAATGACTTTTCTCTGTGCAAACAACGTTTTTACTTCCATATCCTAGTTATCTAGTTTATTTCATCAAAAACAATCAATCGAGAAAATTAACGTAATATGCTTTACTTTTAGGAAAAGAAAAGAATAATGTGAAGAAAGGGATCCAGAACAGGAATGATGATGACCAGAACAACATCAACAAATACTGCAAATGCGTGGAGGCTTATTGCAACTGCTGTCGGGAGTTTAGACTACCTGTTGTTGAACTAAATGGACCAGGTAATGCCTTATTATAAAAGAAAATAATGCCGTTATGTATCGCCTAATGTTAGCTAAAACGGGTATTAGAATAGTATAGATATAATGTCTGATTTCTAAACTCATCAGTTTTTACATATAGTCAGTATAGACGTTGGACGTTGGAAGTCGATACTAATGACTTAAGTGAAATCTGTCTTATAATATTTTATTTTTCGATACTGTGTCGACTTTATTATTGAGCTACGAATATTCAGTATTGGATACTGTCTTTCCTTATGCTCAAATTCATATAGAAAATCGAACCCAACGCGCCAGCGCCGGCGCAGTCTTCACAATAAATATTCATAGACGTAACAAATTTCACATCCACATTTCTGTCCTCCTTCCGTTTAGTTGCTCTAGCTTTAATTGCTAACGTAGAAAATAGATTTTTCTAGAATGTTCTTTTACGCATTAAAAGCTGTTATGTAATTTCATTCATGTGTTCTGAACTCTTTGGTGAATAAAAGTAAGACGAGGTCAGTTACAACACTTGCACTGATGGTAAAGTCCGCAACATTGAACTGAGTCATATCCAGTATAGAACAAACGTTCCGGATCTTTGACTTTGAAATTACGGTGAAGCTGACGAAATCTGTCAAAATATTTAATCGTCAGTAGTATATGATGCAATTTCACCTTTCATTACGAATTGAGAAAATGGTAATAAAAGTTGGAATCAATGCCGGATCCATATTAATTATAATATACTAAAAATAAAAATATAATACATTAAAAATATTTCGTATTCTTTCAGGATGTGCCTCCTTGATGTACCTCAACGGTGACAAAATGTCCGTGTCGTTGAGTTTCGGAAAGAAGGTCATAACAAACCGGACCCTGTCGAGTAAGTTTTTATGTTTATTTTCACTTTTGATTTTAAGCTGCTCAGACTTTTACGGATGCCATAAACCTCACGTCTCTAACGTCGGCTAGAATGAGACTATCGTAAATTATAATTTACCTAATATTATGTTTTTTTCATAGGTCGCAAGCCCAGCCCTGTGTGCATGCCACTGCCAGGCGGTGTGTCCAAGTTTTGTGGACGAGTATACAACATCGCCAGAGCTGGTGAAGAATTCAGAGCTTGTCTGGGCTTAGAGCTTCAATCGAAGAGTACAGTGGAAGCTGCCGTTCGTGTTTCCTGCTTTAAATTTGGTCCTCGAGGCGTAACCTCGGAGCCAGCTGACCCATTGCCTTTAGTCCCTCAAGATGAGAAGTCTGAAGACGATGACGATGACGATTATGAAGATGATGATGCATTCGGTCTCGGTGCCGAAGAAGACGATGATGACGATGATGACGATGATGATGATGAAGACGGTAAGTGTCCTATCAACAACTTCAAAAGTTACACTAAGTTAAAATAAATGAATTTAATATTGTTAATTAACAAACGCCTTTTATATGTTCCAGGTACACTCGATGCCGTCAACGACGTAGACAGTGCCGATTACACAGGTTTCAGTCTTCTCGGAGAAGATATATTAGGAGACCTGTTTGGATCTACAGGTGTAAAGAAACCGAACAAGAATAAGAAGAAGCAAGCACCTGCCCCATCTACAACGACAACCACTACCCGACGGCCTCGGCCCTCACGAAGGCCATCAAGGAGACCTGGTACCAGGACTACAACACCACGCCCAAGACGCACTACTACTGCAAGAGTAACTAAACCTTCCGCTGGAAACAGACGACCAACTCGTAGACCTAACCGGAGACCGACTAGGAGACCAACTACGGAAAGTACTTCTACATCAATCTTAACAACCACAACAACAACCACTACAGTAAGACCAAGTTCACCAGTAGAATCAAGTTCAGTTACCGCTACTATTCAAACAACAGAACGTAGTCCAGTCATAAGCACTATTCAAGAGCAATCACTTGCTCCAGTTTTTATGATGTCTGAGAACCCTACATCAATTTTACTGCCAACTGCAACTACTCCTAAAAGTGTAACTGATTTTGAAGATCCTGGTCTAGAAATGTCATTAGCACATATCACTGGTCAATTATCTGCGATGCCTGTTACGCCAATGATTTCAGATCAAGGCAAAGATTCAAACGTGATGAACAAAGAAGAAGAACCGGCCAACTACGAGAAAGTGATCACAATTACACCTAAAACACCGTCAACCATTTCTTTCATTCCTACTTCTGAGGAAGCTGTTAACGATGACATGATTCAAATTGTACAAAGTCTTGACTCCGCCTCTGCAGAAACCATGCCTGAAAGAGAAACGATATCTGGAGACGAAAGTAGAGCTCATCTGTACCAATTTGGTGCTCCTGTTCCAGAAAGTTATTATGATGGTCTCACCGTACCTAAGAAGAAGAATAGGAACAAACAATTTAACATGCATGATTTAGATGTACTTAATCTGGGTCAGATCGGAGAGACCTTGGGCGATGAACTGGGAATATTTGGTAAAAATAAGAGACAACATAGAGACAATAAGGACACGAAAGTTCATGGTGAAAAAGATCAAAGCAATGACTACAACGACTTTCTTGAGGACTTTAGTGAATTGGCTTTGATGATGAGGAAGTCAAATGACAATAAAAACAATAACAATAAGAAGGATAGGAGAAGACAGAACAAAATGATGCGCGAATGGTCACAAGTATGACGTCGTTAGTCAGGCTAGTTCTAAGTAGCTCTAGACATTATTTATTTTTGTACTTTAACTTATTTATTGTGTGTGTTGTAAATAGCAAAATTTTGTATGAGATAATTTATTTTGCATGAATGAGTAAAAACTTTTCAAATAAATGTCTCTGTTATTAATCCAAATATCCCATGATGATTGAATATTATAAAACTCTGAGTTATTAATTGTCTTTTTGCAAGTGAAGATCGGTGATCAGCTGATTGGGTTCTGAGTAAAATGCAAAACCAGAGACAGATAAAATATAATTATAAACAAAACCTTTCAAACGGCTAAACGCAATACCCGTAATCACTGATTAATATGGTCTACTAATGACTATATTTGTTATGTTCACATTTTAGAGACAATTATACTCGTGAATGAATACAACATCAGCCAGATAAAGCATATAGGAAGCATACGATGGTCCTGCCACATCAGCATCATCATCTTTATTCTATTCATTGTTTTACAATGAGAAAAATACGATAGCAATAACAGGTATGTTGCAATCTACCTCTATTGCGATAGTTTTTTAAACGTAAGCATTATTGCTAATGTAACTTCAAGAGGCGCCCAGAAATAACAACAAATTGTCAAAATATTAATGACGTAATCGTAGAACATTGCAATTTCCTACAACACATGAAAGAGCCCCATACTCCTCATACACAGTCCTCATATATCTATACTAAGTTCAGTTACGTTTATTAAAACTACAAAGCAGTTGATCATATCCTTAAACACCTACACAATACACACTACCTTGTATCTAATAATATTTTAATCATTAATACGTTGACTGTAATGTTTCGCTTTATTACAAAGGTGTCCATCATTCCGTCCATCATTACATGCTTGCACTCAATAAATTATGTAAAATCATAGTTATTGATGCATAGTCAAATAACATTTAATAACGCGTGATGTAATATGCTTACGCAAATGTTAATTAATTAAATCGAAAACATCATCTTGAATATTTCAAACTATGTTTTCTCATTTTTGTGTTCAGTTCGTATATAGATAAGACGTTTGTTAATCCTTTCTCTGGTATTAAATAAATAATAATATTAAAATATTATTATTTATTTTTTTGTAGTATAAGCGGTGAAATATTGCACAATCACTTTCATTACTCAGCTTGCACAAACATTAAATAATAAACGTTAATGTAATTTATCAATACAAATTCTTTTCACGTATCCATAAGGAAAGTATCTGCGCAACATAATATAGTTTTAAATTCCAACTTTCTCTCGTACTGACATTAAAATTTAAAACTTGTTCCTATCACTGACTGTACAGCTTTAAATAAACATTGAATGTTTAGTGGTCGACCGTTAAATACTCCCGGTTACTTGCTACGTCTACAATCCGTAATGAGGAGTCAGACTTAACTGTTCAACTTTACTTATATTGCTCACATAAAATGGGCCCTTCAGTAAAACTATTCATATTGCTAATGATATCCACCTGCCATTTAGGATTCGGTGAGTGATTTAATCTTACAAAAATAATTTATTATATGTGGAAAAATCTGAGATTTATTATTATTATTATATTTTCTTCCAGGTGACAAAGCATATAAAGTAATAAAATTCAAAGTGCCTCAAACGATATGGAGGCAAGCGTTGCAGCCGACTCCTGTACTGAGATCTCCAGTTACCATTACTGTGCCTATAAACGTTCAGGATGAAAATATTGAAGACGATGAAAATGAGATTGAAGATGAGGTTGAGGATGAAATAGAAAATGAAGTCCCACCAGTCGCCGATGCTGTTGTTGAGACTGCCAATGTAACTGCTGTTCTACAGGATCCAGTACCAGAAGTCAGTACTGCAGCACCAGTTACACAGAATCCAGTTCTTCAAGACGGAGTAGCAAGTCAACAACCCGTCGAAGATGTTCCTGGTCAAGTCATAAGATTCCCTTGTGCATGTCGAAGTAGACAATGTGGATGTTGTACAGGTGCTCTTATGGACCGATTCAGAATGAAAGCGTGTGGAAACATTTCCTTTATTCCGGAGGACTTTGTATTCGACGTAAGGATGAGCATCAACAATAACACTGTTGTGCGACGAAGAGTTTCAGGTGAGAAACATTAACGTCGGTTTAAGAAAGTTTCTAGTCTTTTGTTTTGAAACATAGTTTGGAATACAAATAAGGTTTCTATGTAACGAAGTCATAAGTAAGCTATTAAAAATCAATGACATAAAACAAAGGTGTTAATAGAAAGTCATTTCAGCCAGCGACCCGCCGCCAGTATGCTTCAATCCTAGAAGAGCTCCATTTGTTCGAGTTTGTGCCGAAATATCGAATATACAAATCAGAAACAGAAACGCTCATGCCTGTTTAGACATCAATGCAGATATTGGAGGATTTCCAGTTTACTCAGCGTCCTTCAGATGTTTCAGGTAATATTTAAATGCTACCCAACTAACTAACAAGCAAAAATCATCTATTCATCATCATCTTCCTGCCCTGCCCATGTTATTTCACTCTATCATTCACTCCCTTCTCTTTCATATCTTTCTTCACACAATCCATCCATATTTTTTTGAGCCTTCCTCTCCCTCTCCATCCGTCCATATTTATCTTCATCACTCTCCTCGTCACATGCATTTTCTCCCTCCTCATCACATGCCCATACCATACCAAACGACGTCCAAGAAAAAATCATCTATTATGAATCTAAATATTTGTTATCTTTACAGATTTGGAGCATCTGGAGTACAGACAGGATTAAAGCCGAGACCAGTTTCATCAGGACCCAAACCAGTCAGTCTGTATGGCAATAGCAATAATGACGACGATGATGGTGGTGGTGGCTTCTTAGAAAACGCCGCTGGCAACGTTTTCGGTGGAGACGGCTTATTCGGAGGTGGAGGCTCCAGCGACGACGGCCCTTTCGATGGAATTGGTGACGCGTTTGGAGACCTATTCGACGGCGATTCTTAATAAATTGTGATTGCAATTTTACATACCAGTATTTCAGTAACGTACAAATAATTTCTAATGTAGCTAAGTCTATTTATTGTTACCAATAAAATACATTAATAAAGCTGAGAATTTTAATGAAATTTATGCTAAAGTGAATTAATCTGAACTCAACGTGAAAGTGTAAATAATGAGATAAACAGATCTTTCTCTGCCCCTGTTGAACCGGTTCACTGTTGTGCATGTGAATTGGAGTGTTGAGCTTGTTCAGACGATAGGCGCACGTGCAGATTCGCGCCACAAAGTCAAGGAAAATGTGTTTAGTGATTTTTTTATTCGTGGTATCTTGTCTACAAAATATACAAGGAGGTGAGATTATTTAACAACAATTAATGCTTTAATTTTAATTTGTGTAATTGATTCTAACAGTGAAACTTACTTTATTGTAGCAACGTTAGAAGATCATGTAAACAAAACAAAAGTGTCACAATATATAAATGGAATGGAAGTTCCAGACGATTTCTTGTTGATGCTAGATCAGTTACGGAGTAATACATCACTGATGACGACCGCGTTGTCGAGACAGAACCAGGAAACTCAAAACGGGACCTCTTCAAACAACAGGCGATGTGTGTGTGACAAGGGTATTTGTAAATGCTGTACTGGTTACTTCTTGGATTTGCTGAAGCAGAAGGCTTGCATGCGAGTGACGTATCACCCGGGAGACTTTGCTTTCGATGTGGCCATGTCGCTCAATAACAGGGTGCTCTATGAAAATTCTTTGTCAGGTGAGCAAACATTTATAGTTTTCAACTATGTTAATTGTATCGTTAAAGGTACAATGATCTGTAAAATCTTCTTATTTTTGATTTCATATCAATAGTTTTCTTATAATAATGATAATGATGATGGCAGTTTTATTCATAAAAATATTTATTATAATACTGAGGTGAATGCAATAATTTATCTAAACAAATAAAACTAATAATGGCAACGAACCCAATTTTAAAGAAATATATTTTTTTATGGAATATATATCAATATTTGCGTAAATGACCCAAGGAAAAAATTCCCAGTATCTCCCGTAGAAATTACTGAGATTGGTACTTATTTTTTATGACCAGAATCGCAGACTCCATTCAGTAGCTTTAGGTATCTAGAATTTGTTATTGTTTATTGTGTAACTAATAAAAAAATATTAACATTTTTCAGGAAAGAATCCCAGACCAATCTGCATAAGTCCACCAAGAATGAACAATTTAAAAATATGCGCAAAGTTCTACAATGTGTTCTTCCCAGGACGTAACTTTCACTTCTGTTTGGCAATGACAGGACAGTGGCGCTCGTTCGAACTCTTCAATTTCGCTTTTGATTGCCTCCGGTGAGTGAGACGACTATTTATCGACTAAAGAAATTAACCATACTTTCTACTTATTATGTGGTAGCTATAAACTTTCGTGATCCGTGATTAAAGTTCCGTGGTTATAAATCTTAAGAACCCCTATAGGTATGACTGATAATCGCTATAATAATAATAAATTATTTATTCAGACAAAGTCCATAATAGGGATGCTAACAAACATTTTTTTTGTTTTTTATTTAGATTAAAAAATATATATTAGACACGTATTTTTTTCTTTTTTTACGTAATCAAAAAATTACGGCGATACATTGAGATCAAATGTGGCATGACGTCACTGTTCGCTAGATTTTATACGTAGTTTGTTAGAATTGTGACGTAACGAGCCCCCACTCCCCAACTTTAACGTGTTATATCTAAGTTATTTTTTAATAATATTTTATGATAAAGCAAAAAATACGTGACTAAGTAATTTTTTTTTTATTATCTGACTGACGGATTATATAGATTTTTTTTTTACCTTAGAAACATCCCTATTATTAGTCACAAAAAAATATCTTACAAACTATGTTAGTACAGACATAATATATCAAAAAGGTAGGTACATGAAAGGTGTGTAGTCATGAAACCTCTCGCCCGAGTTCAGGATAGATTGCCTCGCTATCTGACCAGAATCCGAACGAAAGCCTTCATGAATGGTCATACTTCTCAGCAATTACTTGAAGGATACTGTTAGTGCTGCCCCGCACTCTGCTTAGTAGGGAGGCGTTCGCTTGCACATTAAGAGCTATTACGCACTGTCGACTAGTCGTCAGCGACTCGGTCGACGGCAACTGTGACTTACTATAGTTTAAATAGGGGTTTGCGCACTTGGTCGCCGGTCGCTTGCTTATGTTTTGGTCGCCGAGGGATCGAGTCGCCGGCGACAAGTCGACAGTGCGTAATGAGCCTATAGCATGGAAGCTATCAACCCGAGCCTCCACAAACATTCCCGAAACGCTACAAAAACCTTAACAGATCCTGAATCCATTGTTATACTGGACACGCATGGCATTGATCGACCTTTGAGTACAGCTGGCCCACAGGCTACTCGTGTTAAAAGTTTGGCAGTAAGCTTTAAAAAGCCAATGCCCCGCGCTCCCTTTAAATGTCAACATGGTCATCAAGATCCTCAGTGACATTGTGCCCAAGTATTTGAACTGGTAGACCCGTTTTAGCTCAACACCATTCAGTTTAATGGCGGGCACACTAGGCGGACACTTGCCAGAGGCCCTGAAGACCAACAACTCACTTTTTTTGCACTTATACAAAATACCATGTATATGGGCATACTTTTCACAGACCAGTGAGAGCTGCCTTGTTGCACTTACAGCTGGGCTCAGCAGCACCATGTCATGCGCCGCTATAACTGAGTCAAATTTGCTATTACTTGTTATCAGTTATCACACATATAATATAATATCTTGTCTGTATTCCCCACAAGAGTAGACAGAGGTGTGCTAGGGCGAAAAAGGGGGGGGGGGGCACGGCCCCCCCCAGACGGTATTTTTATGTACTGTGAGATTCCATCACAGTACATACTTAGAAGCACATCAAATTGTAAGAGTTGTTAAAATATATGAATAAAATAACAGAAAGAACATGAGTGAAACTCTTGCCTATTCCTGGCTGGAATTGCGAATTTTGTTCTTTGCATCACTTTCACGCACTTGCAAATGAAAGATGATAATCAGCTTTTGCGAGAGCGGTACTTCCTATACATACTTGAACTTGTTGTGTGATTGTTGATTGTGTGTGATTGTTGTTTTTTTTTCCCGTCCGCTCCTTGTGCCCCTCCCAGACAAAAATCCTGGATCCGCCCTTGGAGGTGTGTTATAAAAGTACCAATGTCGTAAAAGTGCAAGCCTTATTGCCTATGCGGTACATTTTACTGGACTGAAAATAACCGATGTGTTCGTTTCTGCATTGAAACAATACCCAATTATTTTTGTCTCATCCATTTATAAAACTCTGTATTGGATCAGTTCTTACTGATACATTTTAGTATAAGTTTAAAATTCAAATGTACGGAACAATGTGGCCTTATCGACTCATACATTTTCTTTACTTGATATTTCTGTTAATGTACTTTCTTAATTTATTTTGTGTAGGTAATTTACATACTCAATGTAATAAATAATACCTACTTTGTACTGAAACCTGAAATAATCATAAAGAGGGTCATTCCACCCTGAAACAACAATTTGTGTATTAAAAAAGTAGAGTGTAATTTCATAAAAAAAACTAGCTGTGTTGTATTTCCGTCGAACCTTCAAAGTCTTTCTACCAAATTGTCATTGTTTAACCTATGCTGTACCACTACTGAGCGAAAGTCTCCCCATTCCTACTTATCCAATTTTTACTTTTTCAATTCTTTTGTCTTCACCGGCCAATCGGCAGGTCAGAAATGAGTCCAAATTGTCACACTAGCGTTTCTAAGGCCTACCTCGGTGACGAAACACAATGTAACAAAATTATTTTCGAATAAAATAAAATATTCTATTCTCAGGATGGGAGCCAATGGAATAGCGATGGTGAAACCATACGACGACGTGGGGATACCTATAGCAAGCTCTCAAGGAGGAGTGGACGCAGTGGTGGATGCAGGAGAGGATGACATCGAAGACTATGACGAAAACGTTGTTAGATCGATACTGAGTCTGTTCGACCGATGATGATGCTTTTTGACGATGGAGAAGATTTTGATGTTTGTGATGGAAACGGCGATGGAGTTATTTATTAAATTATTTATGTTATACCTATGTTTGTTTGCTCTCATTCTGTAGTAAATTAAAGGAGGCTCGTGGCTAAATAATAACAGTCGCATGCTTGCCCAGGTCGGTCCGTGGATGGGTTACCATCCATTACATATCGAGACCTCTCCGTGCCTCGGAAAGCACGTTAAACGTCCTTTAATTTGTAGATTTTTGACAGTCGTTACGGGTAGTCGGAAGTCCGAAAGTCTGACAACCAGTCTTACCAAGGAGATCGTATGACTCGCTCCATGTAAAATACTGGTATTCAGTAGCATCCAGTTGGACTGGAAGTCAATCCCAACATGGTTGAGAAAAAGCTAGGCAGATGATGAGCCTGTAGAAAATTTAAATGTACATACCTATGTCTCATAATAATGTCAAACAATTGATTTACTGAAGCCTGGTAACTTTAATGAAGTCGGTTATAATTAATCGAATTAAATAAGTAGGTACCTATTTCATTCCACACATAATATACTGTTATTTTGATTTTCGGAACTACCTAACTACACAGTTTTATAGACGACAGAAGTCTATAGATTAATAATATTACTGCTGTTATCCTTGGAAGGACCAAACTTTTTTTTTGGTCTCTACGCAACACGTGGAGGCTGGAGGCTAAGTATTACAATGATATTCATTTGTTTTAAAATGATAACCTACGAGTAACAACGCCATCGCATATTTGCTGCACAAAGACCGCTGTGACTACGCATGGACTGATTATTATAGAGCACAGTTTGATTTCTGGTATTCAGACTACATAGATAATTTGATTACCACATAAATGTCGCTCGGCGGCGTAATAAAATAGAAAATGCGAATCCTGGTATAGAATATTAAATGTTAGAGTAAACAAAACTTGAGATGAAAACATTGCTAATTTTGTTCTAGATTTTTACCAGTATGCATATTGAGCCTATAATGGTCCTACTGCTGGGACACAAACCTCCTCTCTTCGAGAAGGAGTGGGCCGTAATCCAACACGCGGGCCCGCAGTGTGGGTTGGTAGATGTCACATGTCTTCGAATTTTTGGTTCTAGGACATTCCTCACGATGTTTTCCTTTACCGTTTTTAGAGCAGTAGTGTTGAAATATTTTACATAAATTACAGCGCCTGTCAGGGTTCGAACCACAACACGTAAGTTGCGGCCGTATACCAATGGGCCAAAATTGCTTTTTACCTTACTTAAATAGACTGCTGTACAGCGCTGTACTATTTAATTGATTTAATGAAGCCTGGTAACTTTACTGAAGTCGGTTATAATTAATCGAATTAAATAAGTAGGTACCTATTTCATTCCACACATAATATACTTAAGGAAAACATCGTGAGGAAACCGATGTCCTAGAACCAAAAGTTCGAAGACATGTGACATCTACCAACCCGCACTGCGGACCCGCGTGGTGGATTACGGCCCACTCCTTCTCAAAGAGAGGAGGTTTGTGTCCCAGCAGTGGGATCATTGAACCCGAACACCGTAGGAACTGCTGGTGGCAGAAATTGGAACAGACAAGTACTTAGTAGGTACCGTCGAAGGCAAAAATCCATGGACAATACAGAGATATAATCGTGTGAAGCGAAAAGCGAAAGCTAGTTCTATTTTCGAAAATTTGAACTCAAACGTTCACTGGAAAATAGACACTAAGGTATCCATGCAATTTTGCAGGTGAGTGTACGTATGAGAAGTGAGTTACAAGGCACTCTAATATTGGATACTTTAAAGAGAGATACTATTCTACTGATCATTACCCCATTTCCTCCCGTGGGTGTCGTAAAAGGCGACTAAGGGACTTACTAGAAAATGGGCAGCAGCTTTCTCTATGCATTTTTAACACCATACTGCACTGCGATCGCCAATCCGCCTGCCAAGCGTGGCGATTATGGCACAACCCCCCCCCCCCCCCCCCCCAATTGGGGGAGGCCTATCTCCAGCAGTGGACGTTTTTCGGCTGAAATGATGATGATGATCATAATCATTATTCCTGTTTATTCCTGTAAACAATACTATAGATTTTAATAAATCACCGTAGCTAGAAAATTTGATATTTTTTATAAGTATCAGCAACATGGTGAATGGTCGAATATTCTACTAATGCATGTTGAAATTGTCAAGTTAAACTCAATGAACTTTCCTTCATACTTGAACAGGCTTAGGACTGTCTAGTATTTATCTTGGTTAGATATTGTTTTTTTTTGTTTCATTTTTTCGTTTCGGCATTTTGCAAAATAACTTCACAATCTTCAAATTAAGCCTTATCACCTTAACAGAAAACAACAACAACAACGCGACTTTGATAATCAAGTAACACAACGAAATGAACCTAATCAACCACTAACCGACCGAAATATTTGCTAAAATATTTTGGTCGGTTGTTGTTTTTCGGCGCGGGCAGAGATTACAGGGGAAGTTGATTTATGTTTTTATTCGTTAATGTTAACTGTGTTTATTGAATATCATTGCTAATTTTCGAAATTAGTTAAATTTAATGGTTGATGGTTTTCTAGTTGATATCCCGTCCAATCGTACTCAGCGCTTCTCCTCCACATTTATATGCGCACAGCCAAAGTGTGGAACTCTCTGCCAACGTCTGTGTGCCCTTCCACATAATAACCCGTCTGCCTTCAAAGCAACAGTGAACAGGCATCTTCTGGGTACGCTCGTTCCATAAAATACCTCTTCCATCGCTTTCTATCAGGCGAGATCGAGGTTAAAAGCAGGTCCAATTAGTAATAAAAAAAAAGAAATAAAAAAAATTATTAAATCTAAAGTCAGGCAATTGAATTATAGACATCTAGCGGCGCGATCATGAAACTTTTCTCATGACTTGGTTAGGTTAGGTGTATAATAATTAAGTATCCAGAGTATCAAAGAATGGCAATTACACTTGGTTTGAAATTGACTTTATTACTTAGTCTACTGTTCATCAGGGATAGTGCCCTACGGAGTTCAAAGGGTCTAGGTCAAGATTTTCTTTGTTCATCATTTCAGCCGAAAGACGGCCACTACTGGACATAGGCCTCCCCCAAAGGGGGGGGGGGTTGCCATAATCGCCACGCTTGGCAGGCGGGTGGGCGATCGCAGTACGGTGTTAAAAATGCATAGAGAACGCTGCTGCCCATTCTCAAGTAAGTCCCTTAGTCGCCTTTTACGACACCCACTGGAGGAAATGGGGTGGTGCTATTCTTTACGTCCGGCAACACACGGTACCGGTACGGTTTGTTTGTTCATGATATTTTAACTCATGAAGAGACTTGACTATCTACCTATTCAGATTAATTATTATAGACATGTGTAACTTCATCATAATGATCTGCGACGCCACTGCCACTGTGACGTAGTGGATTTAGTGGTAAGAAATAATGAGACAAATACCACGTATTATCACGTTTATTAGTTAGGTTCTTAGGTTCATAGATTCAGGGTGTAGGTTCTTAGCTTAAGAGTACTTTCACTGGCAGAGATTAGAAGGGAGAAGTACTGCCCTGGGCTGGACCATCCGGCTGGCACCACAGAGGCAGTGTAGGCAGGGAGCAGACGGTGCTCGTTTGCCTTCGGTGCAGGTAGTGGAGCGGTAGGTGGTTGCTGTAGTGCCCACGTGGCACACGGCGCTCACCGCCCTAGGTGCAGGTGGAGCGGTGGCAGTGGCTGTAGTGGCCACGTGGGAGCCAGTAGCGGCCCACAAGGCCTAGTTGGTGAAGGGTACCGGCTGTTCCCGGCTGACGCTGTAGAACAGCCGGCAGCGTCAGGTAGAAGAAGCGTAGAAGAAGAAGGTGAACGTGAACAACATCATCATTATGATGATGTCGTAATCACGACGGATTCAATATCGTTCAGTACTAGTACGTAGGGTCCTGCCTAACTAGCTAGACAATACTCGTCTAGATTCAAGTTACAAGTTTCTTTCAACTTACCCCCAAAGAGCAACGACCGTAAAATTATAATTAAGTAGGTAGTTAAATAAATAAAAAATATGATGTGTACGAGGTACCTATTATAAAGAAAATACCTACCTATCTACTCATAGTAAGTAGCTTTCAGCGACTAGCTAGCCTGACAGATCGGCGTCTGATCAAAGGTCAGCAGTACTTGTATAAGTCGCGGTATTAGACACACTTACAAGAGCATTTGTCATGCGCATCATTACTCATTTTCACATTAATGAACATGCGTGAAAATATATACGTGAAAATACCTAGCCATTATCTGAACAGTGGTGGTATCGCATCGATCCGATGCGCAGGAGTTTCTCTCTAGAAAGTACCGCAAGTCAGTCGCTCGCGCGTCGCATACCTTGCATACAAATACAAAGTTACCTTTGGAAGTATCGACAGGGTATCGGAAACTGATCATTTGAATTTGGTCCCTAGAGCTGTAGAGTTGAACGAACTTCAGTCAAAATGAAAACGAAAATGTTTGCGCTGTTTGTTGTTCTGTGTTTTATTCAGTTTGGTTCAGGTATGTGCACATTTTTCTTTCTTAATTTATTCGTTTTCAGGCATGAGTGAATTAAGTTTCAATCCTAAGTCTCTGTCGTGGAATTTTCTATTAGCATTAGATTGAGACAGAATTTACATAGCGTTACGGGAATTAACTCAATTAAGTTACTAGGTTAGTGGACAATTAAATCCTACTGAATGATTGATAAGACAAAAATGTTTGCAGCTAGTTTCTAATCACTCTTTTTCTCTTACATTTTTAGGCGATGCATCTAGACTTAATCGGCATTTCAACAACAAAGAGGACAATTCCATGGATGTGACTGACTTCTCCATCTATTATGATATAGACTCGAACACGGTGAGTGGTTCTTCCATTTATAAACGTTTCTTTAGGTAAGTAAGCCCGCAATAGATTCCTGCCATTACCTGTGTTTGTGACAAGTACGGTCCAATAATAAAAACTGCCTATCACACAGTCTTAATTTCTGTAAGTTAAATTGTTATGTTAATAAATAATAATACCAGCCAATTATTGTCCCATTGAAGCGCAAATGCCTCTTCTTATACAGAGAAGACAAGAGCATTGATCAGCACGCTTGCTTAGGACGGGTTGGCGATTTCAGACTTATTAATTTACTAGCTTTTGCCCGCGGCTCCGCCCGCGTGGATGTCGGTTATCGCGTAAAAAAGTAGCCTATGTCCTTCTCCATATCCCAGGCTATATCTCTGCCAAATTTCATGACGATCGGTTCAGCGGTTTAGGCGTGAAAACGTAACATACAGACAGACAGACAGACAAACAGACAGATAGAAAGACAGAGTTACTTTCACATTTATAATATTAGTATGGATGTTTATAAGTCCTGGTTTCCTCACGATGTATTTCTGCACCGATCTCAGTAATGTAGGTACAAGATAAACTCAGAAAGTACCTACATTTATGAATTGAAAAGTCACATTGATACTTGCCCAGATTTGAACCCACAACCGCGTACATGAGAGGCGAGGCCTTAGCATCACGAATTCACAACATTGTGCCTGGCAGAAAATGACAACAAAAAAAAAAAACAAAAAAAAAAAAAAACAGCAAAGCAAAATCTCTAATTCCAAATAATACCATAATCAGTATTTGAAACTCAAACTCAAATAATTTATTTCAATTAAACCATTTACAGGTATTTTTGAATTGTCAAGGAGTCAGTCAGTAAGAAAAATCAAGCTAGTTGCCCATTCTAAAGCGTAGTAGGTACCTATGTAGAAGAGCGGGCAAGAAACTTCATGGACACTCTTTTAAATTAAATTGTTACAAAAATATTAGTTGACATCTTTAATGTTGAATTTATCTAATATGGGAGAAAGATGTTAAAAAAAAGTAAACGTTCTTGATACAGTTTCTATGTTTTAACTCAAGATTAATACAGGAATATACTTAAATGTCAAAACATTTAAGTGTATTCCTGTATTCTTTGTAGGTACCTACTGCAGGTATTGTCTTGCTATGTTTACAAAATAACCACTTATTTTCCAGACAATAAGAAAGATGATGCCCCGTCCCTGGTACCAGCCTGGCTGGAGACTACGGCTGCCGTTCAGAGGTGGGAAGTGCGATTGTGACGGACTCAAGTGCAACTGCTGTTCAGGAATGCGCATCCCAGCGTTTAACTTTGATAGACAAAGTATGTATGAACAATATTCAATTTCCGAGCATATGAATTTTATCTTCTTTTAGCACAGTGTGAGGTGATGCGTATAGAACAAAATAATGTCTTTGAGAAGTTGCAAACGCGTTGCTGGAGCTACAAGCGATTGTAGCTGCAGCAACGCGTTGCAACTTCTATGCGCTTTGAGCTTTGCGTCGCCAGCTAAAAATGTCATGAGCATACCTACCTACTACTACCTAATAAATGTTAATACTTAGGTATCTACCTACACAAAATCAAAAATCAAAAGTCATTTGTTCAAATTCGGCTGAGAATCAGCATTTTTTGAATGTCAAAATTACGTAAGACTTTTTTATATTTCTATGCGTAAGACAATCACCCAAAATGCCCGCCCTTCACCACTTCCTAGCGATTTAGCTGGATGCAATGCTGGATGGAACAAGTCGCACAACAAACTTCCCAGCAGCACACCTATGCCCAACCCTTCGGCGAATACCTACACGTTGTGTTATTAAAAATGTTACTTATTATTTATCTTTTTGTTTTTTACAGCCTGCGCCGAGCTGACGTTTGATCCTGCTGAAGGATATTTAAATCTAGATGTGAAAATGAACAACGAGAGCATTTACCACAAAACTTATTCAGGTAGGTACCCAAAGACATTACATGTTAATTCATTTGTGTTACCGAACAAGCAGGAAGACCACAAGAAACGGGTCACAAATTAAATCTCAAAAGCTCTAGAATGGCATTTCAAATTTCAACAACTTCATATTTTTTTTCTTCATTTCCAGCAAGCAACGCGCCGCCATTCTGCATACCCATCCCGATTCCGTACGTGCCCGTCACTATTCTGGACATGTGCATCAGACTGTTCGACATCACTATCGACTTCACCAAGATGCACGTCTGCATGGATTGGGACACAAGAGTCGACAAAGCTCCAGTTCTGGTGAGTTCAGATTAAATATAACATGTTAGGCACATAGGTTTGAAGTCCTAAGCAGTTCAGCAGGTATCTAGATATCTAACAGGCAAGTTCGTAAAACGGGAGGTCAAAATCATACAATTAGAATTTACCAACAGCTCTCCACATGCTCTGCCAAATAAAAAAAAAACAGAGCGATGTTTGTGGCTGTGGCCAGCACATCAAGTCACCACAAACTGTCAAATTTTCTCGTTCGATTTTGAATTTATGGCTCGTACAGACTCGCGCGATATCGCGGGCGCGACAGGCATCGACAAAGAAATTGTGCTACTAGTGTCGCGTCGCGCCCGCGATATCGCACTAGTCTGTACGAGCCTTTAATCATCAAGATTCTAAAGTTAAAAATCATTTAAAGTTTTACAGTTTCGTGTAGTGCTGTGCTGGCAACTAATACTTAAGGCTTAGAAAAAAATATTGGAACTATTTGGTTTTAAGTCGACTATTTCTACTATTTTATTTGTCTGATGAATTGATGAAGTTTTCGAATGTTATTCGTCATTAATCACATCACTTATTAGTGTAGTAAGTAGATTAATAATAATTGCAATAAATCCTCATCGCTGGTGCTTACTTTCATCATACAAATTACCTATCTGTTTAGAAAATCAACAATTTATTATTTCAATTTCAGATCCTTCATTTCGACTGCATGGACTTGGGTCTCGGTGGAATAAGTTTGACAAAGCCAAACACAAATCAAATTACAGGAGGAAGTGAACTCAACGAGCCACCACAGCTCAATGCAGATGTTTACGATCCGGTTACGGAAAATGCTAGTGTAACTACGCAGCATTCTGTATTTAATAATAGTGTTAAATATATTTAAATAATTTATTAAAACTGTATGTTTTTCTTCCACGTATAGAAAGCTTCCTCTTACCTTACGCCTCTTTCCCAGTCTTCTCTTTATCAGGCCTTTTCTTTATAGTGTAAAGCGAAATTGAAATTATGGTTAATTGATAAAATAATAGGGTAATCAAGACTGATAATATTATCTCAGATAGAATACTTCAGTCTCCCTTGGAGCAAAGAAGCGCTGTGTTATTGTTGTGAGTTATAATTTTAAAGTTACTATTTTATTAATTAAGTCCCATTAGGTCCGATTTTTGTGTAAGTGTAAGTAGCGCTTTATCTTTTTTACTATTTGCCGGTTTAAAAATGATCTTACTTTTTTTTGCCGGTCCGTGTCTTTTAAAATCGACTAAACGGACCGAATTCACTGTAAAATCTACATAAAGCGCTACACTATGGTTGACAAGACGTAAAATGACTTTGACATTTGATTGATAGAAAAAAAAAATTAATGCAAGCAGGGAGGTGTGGAAACCGAAAAGTTGAGGGTTCTAACTTATTTTAATGTATTTCTATTTGTAAATGTAGCAAGTCTTCCCCAAATTTAATGGTAATTTAGTCTTCCTTTACCTTAGATTCTGAAGTGCACTTTAAATGGGCGATAATGATGATTATTATGATGGTGACGGGTTAGTACTGTTCGCATGTTAGTTATAGTGTTATGGTATTAATTTTACTTATCTCCTCTAAATATTATTGATTAACCCTCGTAGTTTTTGTCAACGTAGTTTGTTTGGTATTTTCTGCTTGAGTAGTGGCTGAAATGTGATATTGTGCCGGCTTTTATTTGACACTTCTTATCTTGAGTTGTATGTGTATCGCGAGAGCTCAGTAATCGCTTAGAATGAAGAAATGTAATGCACCTGTGTATAAATCGATGGTCACCTCGCCCAGCTTTCTGTAGATTTTGTTTGCAACAATCTCACAATTTAGACCATCACTGTAAGTAGACTATTTCATTGATGTTTCACTACCTACCTATGTTCTAGTTTTTGAGAACACTTTCCTATTTTCTATCAGTGAAGTAGTTTGACCATAAAACACAATAGCCAAGTTTGTAGTTGTGTGTTAAAATTCTTTAGAAGGAAAAAGTTTATACAAAATCAGCTACTGTTACTCATTTGTGATGGTATGTTAGTAATTTTGATGTTCTTAATGGGATTTCATACTTTCACAAGAGCTATTTATATGATGAATGTAAAAGTGAGTTCGCTTGTTTTTCTTATAAGAAAAAAAAATAATGTAACAATATGACTGCAACGTTTCCGGGGCCCATTATTGAGTGTGCAAGTCAACCCTTGTCATTTTATCCGTGTATATATAAAACATTGATCAGGTAGGGGCTATAGTCCTTTCATAGTTCTTGGTTACCAGTCTACTTTAGCCACCCTAACCCATAGTCTTATTTTTTTCCATATCCTGCAGTAGTCCTACCCCAACCGGGGGTTGTCCCTGGGTGCACTTGCATAATGCATACAGGGATAACAATCAGTTGGTGCCTCATTCCATTAAAAACATGTAACGGGGCCTCTACAAGTTGGCTTCGGTCCCTAGTACGCCATCCAAAGGTCCAGGACTCAAGTGTCCCGATTTATGTCAAATATATAAAATAAAACAGAAATAATTCACTGTTATAACTAGAGATCGGACAATCGGATGCATATTTACCTAAAGTTAATTATTTGCTATGACAGTATGGAAGCAGCTTCTTAAAATATATTTTTTTGTAAGAAAATATCCTGTGATGCCAGGAATACCGGCAATGAATAACTAGTCGAGTGTATAGTATGGAAGCGACTTCTAAAATATTATTTATTAAAAAAAAAAAACCTGGTATTCTTGGATTGCATAACTATTCAGATGCATATTTATTTAAAATTATTTTAACCACCTATGCAAATATGTGTATGTAGGGTGTAAGAGTAGGGGTGGTGTGTGTTAGTTAAAATAAAAATAAAACACCGGAACCACAGGATTTATTTGATACAAAAGCACTTTCCATAATAGCAACCATCTCAACTTTAGGTGAATATGTATCCAAATATCCGATCTCTAGTTATAACCCCCGTTAATATGTATACCCATACCAAATTACAGCTTTCTAGCACAGAGTCTCTGAGCTAACTGACGCGGACAGACAGACAGACAGATGGACATGGTGAAACTATAAGGGTTTCCTTGTTGACTTCAGAACCCTAAAAACGTAAAATATACTTTGTAATACATACATTATACATTTTTTCTTTTATCTTAGTGTGACATATCACTATATTATGCGAAGTCATTGTATCTGAACTTTGTTATGAAGAGTTGGTCAATATAGCAGAGTCATAATAAACAGATTGTACTGTACTAGAGTATACAGTCTATAACCAAGAATTAACAGTGATGAATTGTGAACACCGATTGTAATTAGTAAAGTTTAAATTCAAAAAAGTATATTCACTAAAACATATTCAATATAGGAGAATGGATTCCTTGGGGGCAACACCCGAGGTCATCTACAACTGGGTTGACATCACATCAGACTTCTTCAGTCATATTCAAGGTAAATTAAATATTGAACAAACTGTTTATTTTTATGTTTGTTTTATTTTTAGTAATTACTTATTACTTACGTATTTGTAAAACTTAAGTTTGTGTGGGTCTGTTTCAAAGGTATTTGATGATACGTAAACAAATACATCAGAAAACAAATTGTCAGTGGGTCTTCTTAGGGGTGGGGTTGTAGGAGTTGGAGTATATGCTTAGGGGCCACTTTGGGAAGCAAAGAAATAAAATAAATAAAAAATTGGGATGGAAAATAAAACAAAATCTAAGTGTCGGTCGATCTTTCAGCTTGCGTATCCTTAGGGGCAGAGGACTTTATTTTTATTTTTCAATATTTCTAGGGTTTTTTACTAGGGCAAGGTACACGATCTCCTGGTTTTCGACTAGAGCAACAATTTCTTTCCAGAAAAGATTTTCATCTGAGCTACCATTTTGGAAATATTGATAGTTTAATATTAAAAAAAAACAAAGGCCTATATCTCGGAAACGGTGCGTCGTAGGTCCATGCGTTTAAGAGCCTAAATGGTTTCTATGGTCAAGGTTAACCCAATACTGCAATAAAATTGGTAAATATCTGGAAAAAACTATCATTTTTCTAAGTCCTCGCTCCATAGCGCCCCTAAGGCTACACTCCAACCAAGCATAGCTGTGGATGCCAATTTTCAATTGTAAATTTAATGATGTTATTCAAACAACATCATCTTCCTGCCCTTGTCCCATGTTACTTGGGGTCGGCACAACACGTTTTCTCTTTCCATTCTCCCTTGTCAACATCACGCTATCATTCACTCCCTTCTCTTTCATATCTCTCTTTAACCTTCTTCTCCCTCTCCATTCATCAACATTTATATACATCACACTTTTAGTCACATGCGTTTCTTCCTTCCTCATCACATGCCCATACTAAGCCAAATGATTTCCTTTCAACTTTTCTGTCACTGGAACAACTTTCAAACTTTATTTAAACATCAATTCTTGAGAAAACATATTGTTTTTTATTGTTTATTCGCAACAGTGAAGCTTGTGGCTTCATCTCACCTGATGGTAAGTGATGATAAGGCCGAAGGTGGAAGCGTGCTTCACCCGGAATCCTCAACCACAGAGGAACTGGCTTTCCTCTAACTGCTGAAACACAAAAAATGCTGTTAACATTGTTATTATGGCGACAGACTTAGATAAGATGGTGGTAGCTAGCCAGGCGGACTTAGAACAAATCCTACCACTAACCAAACCGAGCAGAAAACAACGTTAAACTTCCCTTTAGTGAGTGATTAGTGCATTAGAATTTAACCTGAACCGCATTTGTTTACACTTTCAGATACTTTTGTAATGGACAGAAGGCAAAATTTTTGTGTAATATCAAGATTTTCTTCTAAAAAGCCCTGAAATATTTTAGATCTTCAACTTGGTGAGCTACTTCATGATGGCCACTTATTTGGTCTCTTTGAGGCCATGTCGGCCATTGAGATGATGGACCCCAAAATGGATGCTGGCATGCTCTGCAACCGAGGGAATCCTAAACCACTGAACTTCCAGCAAGCTGTTGCTGTAAGTATTTTTTATATTCAAGTATTATTTTTCTAATATGTAATTGACTTAAACTTAAACAGCAGTGCAAGTGCTGCCCTTAACATAAATTTAATAAGAATGGCGTTATTGGACGATTTCTTAATAGTTAAAATTAAGTTAACTGAGTTATATTTAAATTACTTATTAGCGAATAGGCTAGATTGTAATATGAATAAAGTATCAACAACTGTGATACATTATAAAAGGAAAAAAAAAAAGAAAGATTTTACCACATTATTGATGAAAATAGAGATACTTACTTACTTTATCTGTAAGTATCACATTAATATTATAAAGGCGAAAGTTTGTGAGTGTGTGTGTATGTTTGTCTCTTCTTCACGCTCTAACGGCTGGACCAATTTTGATAAAATGTCGTATGGAGGTAGCTGACACCCTGGATTAAGATATAGGCTACTTTTTATCCCGAAATAATGTAGTGTTCGCGGGTAACACCGCGGGGCGCAGGTAGTATTATAAATTTGAAAGTAAATCTGTCTGTCTGTCACATTTCAGTATTTGTAAGCTTTATGAAAAATTCATCAGTCCTTTATTCCAGAATGATTTTCATTTATTAATCTTGATTCTGTCACATGAAGAAAATCATGACTGTAATATTCTACAGAATTCTAGAATACAGGCCACAGAATCAGGATCAGACTACTTTTGTATTATGAAAATATAAATATAATAAAATATTTTTGTTCTTTCACAGGCTGGAAAGTTAAAAATAAATGATCTTGAGCCAGCAGAGCTAATAGGCATCATTGATGCCACAATGGCCTGCATTGTCTCCTGGTTGGAAGGCCACTCACTAGCTCAGACTGTATTCACAAACCTCTACCTGCATCAACCACATTCTATTGTAAATAAGACTTTGAAGGCATATTGTATTGCTATCTACAAACTACTGGATTGTATCAGGGATTGTATTAACAAGTAAGTTGATTGTTTAATTGTGGCCTGCGGGGTAACTGCGTAATACACTATCAGTAGGAATCGGTTTCATTTTGACAGTTCAACCAAATTAATTTCGTTATTTATGTCGCTGACCAGACAAATCCATACTAATCCATACTAATATTATAAATGTGATAGTAACTCTGTCTGTCTGTCTGTATGTTACGTTTTCACGTCTAAACCGCTGAACCGAACGTCATGAAATTTGGCAGAGATATAGCCTGGGATATGGAGAAGGACATAGGCTACTTTTTTACACGATAATCGACATCCACGCGGGCGGAGCCGCGGGCAAAAGCTAGTTTTAATATAATGACAATCCAGTCGGCCAATGTGACGGAAAAGGTTTACGTGGTGGAAATAAGTAAGACCACGTAAATTGTCAGCATAATTAACAGCTAATGCATGTTAGTTAATTGTCAGCATAAGTCCCATGTAACAGGGAGCGAGCGAGCTAATTAGACACAAATCCAGACTCACGGCACAGTATAAATATGGACTCATGGCTGCTATTGAGTCATTCCAGATGAAAAACCCTATAATGCTTTTCCCAACCCGGGAGTCGAACCCAGGGCCTCATGCTCAGCAGTAGTTCTTGTGACCACTAGACCCACGAGCTAGATAAAGGGTACTTAAATAAATATAAAAACCCTCATTAAGGTTCTTTTTGATTAAATGGTTTAATCGTGAATAAAGGCGAGTCAATAAAATGAAAGCAAAAAAAAAACTTGCACTGTTAAGTCAAATACTGAGAGTGAAAAATTAGGTCAATTAGGGTATCGCCAATTCTTTAGTTGCTACACAAATTTTGACATTTTAACTGAGCACATACATTTGCTTTGTAACTTTTTAAATACTTTATTTCTATTGAATGGGCTCGATTGGGACTTTATAATACAAGAATTAGTGGACTGTATTAAAATAGGTATAATACTATATATACATAATCATATGAACGACGTATAGAGACACCAGTACAAAGAAATGCCCGTAGTGAAGAGTGTCTGTGAGCCGAGTGGTGTGCCGCCGTCGTGTAAAGGGCTCGGTACCCCGATACCCCGTCCTTCCTCGCGGTCAATCACGTGCATATGTGTTTTAGCGACATCCAGTCAATCAGATTGATTTCATAATAAAATCTTACCAAATAATCTCCCACATTTCCAGGGCCCAAGTATTTGAAGAGGAAGACTTCCAACCGATGGGTTACGGTTATCGTCTGGGCTCGAACCCGCAGTCAGGCAACACGTATGACGCGCGTCTCGAAGTCAGTGAGCAAAAGTGCGTATTAATGCTCAGGGAGCAAGAGGAGGAACTCACTAAGAAGGCTCGGAGTTGTGATGATGAGGTGAGGATATAAAATAATATTTGTTTAAAAAATATTAAAACACATTGTAGATATTGCAGATATTATTAATCTATGTATTAGCCTAGTTATATAAATTAAGAAATTATTTTTATTGCCAAATCAAGTTACAGAAAATCTGAGACCCTGGCTCCAGAGCTAGGTTAGAGCACCAGATTGTATTTCAGGAGCCAAATTTTTTTAAGAAAGGAACTTTAATGCCCTAGTTATGATCCCATTGAGTCTCAGATATTACTAAACTAATGTAAGATAGCTACTAAGAAGTTGATACCATGTCAACAGTCTTCATCAGCAAATAGAATTTAAAACATTTGCACCGAAATAACCAATAAACCTTTGCAAATATTTTCCTGGTTGCAGTTTTTTGGAAGGAAGTCTTTTTTTATTTTTTTTTATTTAAAAAACGTTGCCCCACACTAGGAATTTCTCCTGTATCTTGGGTGCGTTTACAAACATTTAAAACTCACATACACAAACAGCCAGACCCGGAACAACTACTTGTAGATCATACAAATATTTGTTCCGTGCGGGAATCGAACCCGCGACACGCAGCGCAGCAGTCAATCGCTTAACCACTGCGCCAACCGTGCCGTCAAAACGTGTTTTAACGCGGCTTGCGGTAGGAATTCAATGATAGAAATCATTACGAAAGGAAAAAGCGTTATGCCCTCTCCATGCGACTTTCTCTCTCTCACTGTTTCTCTATTATATTTTATTTAATTATTTTTTTTTATTCTACTATGAGTTTGCTCTTGACTTTAGTCTAGGTCTGGATGACAGAGACAAAGTCTACGATGGAATGAGCTTACCCAGAAGAAGCCTGTTCACTCTCACTTTGAATAGATTAGGGTTGTATGCGTTCGGAAACACAGACGCAGGCAGAGAGTTCCACTCCTTTGCTGCGCGCATTATAAAAGACGTTTGAAAACGCTTAGTGCGAGTTGGTGGAATATCAACTAGAATTTAATGCGCGGTTTTACACGTTAGAAGCTTCTAAAAACGTATACTAGATGGCTCTGTATTAAAACGCGTCTGTGGTAAAACAGGCTATACTTCGAAAAAGTCAAGGTTTTAAGTATCAAAAGTTTTTGTTTCGTTTTAAATCCTATGTGAGAAGGAACTTGTTCCTGATAGAGTCCCCCGATCGCATTCGTAAATTTTTTTTTTGCTGTTAGGCGACAGAATAAGCCTTTACATCTTCTTTACAAAATCTCTTAGTGACCTTCAATGCAAAGGTAACAAAAAAAAAAAAAAAAACTGTAGGATATATTATTATGTTGTAATGATTGAAATAACGAATTTTCAGGACAATTTATGGGCAGCCCTGCAAGCCCGCATTAGGTTCACGAGAATGTTCTTCCAAGCCCTCCTCATGATTACCAAGAGGGACTCCCAATCCGGAGCGGATTGCGTCGCTCTGCTCAATGGCTGCACCGAGATGATGAAGGTCATCATCAAAACCTCGGGTAAAGGCACACAGCCTGTCGAGAATTGTGAGTTGTATAATAAAGCTGTTATTGTAACTTCAATACCTTAAAAATAATATAATTTAATATTGTCACAAATTCTGGCCAGTCCAAATCATTAACACTACTCGTTTAGACGTGATCTTCAGTATAAAACCCTTAAAAGTCGGTTTTCGTCGCCTTAAGCAGACATATTAACAATATTTGGGCCAAACACTGTAGTCCATGGATTCAGTGTAAACTATTTATTTCATAAGGCTCTGGATTGTTGATAATTAAAATATTTATTTAGTAAAATTCATGACTATAACAGAGGTTTTGTTATCCTAAGCAGGGGGTTAGTACCATAACCGTCTTCTTTCTTTGATTAATTAAAACAAAATATATATAAAACATTGCAGGCCGCTCATTCGGCAACGCTCAAGGCGTCCCGCCCATCGCCTCGCCACGCATCCGTAAGGCGTGATACAGCGGTATCGAAAATTATTTTTGGGATGGTAACCTTTCTTTATAAGTTACTTTGCCATTCCAGCCGACTCCCCAAACCCAATGGGGTTCGAGCCGATGATCAACCAGCGCCTGCTCCCGCCCACGTTCCCGCGCTACACACGCATCAAGCACCGTGCCGAGGCGCTCCATTACTTCGACGAGCTGGTGGGCAGGCTGCGACACGCGTGGAAGATCACCTCTTGCACCAACTTCCACACTGCGCTGGTAATATATACAACATTGTTCAACGTTCAACCTGCGCACTGCAGAGAAATAAGCCTCCTCTATTAAAGATTATTTGTGATTTGTAGCTGGCAGCAAATGGAATTGTTTTGTTTCTCTCTGTAAACTCCAGTATGTATCTGACATCGTGTCATAAAACGTGACTAATGGATTGTCAAAAATATATGATGCTGATGGTTTCTCGTGGTCTATTTTGCCAGTTAATGAAATTAAATGAAATCGTTTATTCTGTAAATAGGATATCGGAATCACTTTTACCCGTCATATGAAAAAATAAAATATTACAAAATAAGCTAGATGGAGTCGTCATTTCCTATCTGTATACCCCTGAGAAGAAATGGCGAAACAAACTCAGGGGTCAAAGTCTCTTTTAAAGTCCAGATATAATCTTGGTCAGATCATGTGAGGACCATGTAGACCCGTGTCTGAAATGGTCTTTTGAGGAAAGAACCACACAATTTTGAGCAAACCAGTTCAGTCAGTGCAAGTATTTGTCAGTAGTCGTGTAGCTCAACAAATAGTATGTAAGTAATAGTAATCGTGTAGCTCAATCGTTGTAGCAACTTCTCCAACACCATATGTCCACTAATTTTAACACTTCATGAGTATGTTAATTTTAAGCACCCATCTGAATGATTGTCGGATTCAGTGAAAAACTACACATAATTTAAGTATTAGTATTAATAAACTTTTCAGGACTTCTTCATGGAGTTCAGTCGGCAGCGCGCCTGCATCTTGTCCCGCTCGGCGCTACAGTTGCTGTACCTCAGCCCGTCGCCCGCCAACACGGCGTCCATGGCTCAGTCCGCCATGCCGGGCCCGCAGGGACAGCCGCGTCCTATGCATCCCTTCGTGGAGATACTGCGGGAGTCCGTGAAGAACTTTGTCAACCCGCCCGCTCTGACGCCCAAGTCCCCCATGATCTCTACGCCGCAAGTAAGTTGTTATGGAAATCCGAGCTTTAGGCTTATTTAATGGAACTAATACTAAATCGAAATACTGAGGGAGTCCGTGAAGAACTTTGCCAACCCGCCCGCTCTGACGCCCAAGTCCCCCATGATCTCTACGCCGCAAGTAAGTTGTTATGGAAATCCGAGCTTTAGGCTTATTTAATCGAACTAACACTAAATCGAAATACTGAGGGAGTCCGTGAAGTACTTTGTCAACATTTTGTCTCTTACGCCAAAGTCTCCCATGTTTTGGTCGCCGCAAGTATGTTGTTCGTCGTTTCCTATGGAGAAGAACTTGCAAGAAACTCCACAGTAACTCTCTTAAAAATGATTGGGTTGTTACAATATTTTCAAATTACAGTGTTAAGAATGATAAAGAGATCCAATCAAAGAGTATTTAATAACCCCAGCTAGCAATGTTGTATGAAACGGCTGATCTCTTTTATATTTCTTGGCATACCAAAGTAAGTCTCTTTGCTTAGCATTTATGGCTATGCGTTCACGTGGCTGTATAGCCATAAATGCGTTTGCCTTTCGGCACAGCTGATAAATATAAAATTGGCGGCAAAGCTGAAAATTCGTCTTGATTTGTTATTTACGTATTTAATAAATGTATAATATAAAAAATATGTTTTATTTCCCTGTATTCTTTTGAGAAAAGCACTATATATGCCTCGGCGGAAATGGCAATTGCCTGTCTCGTATTAGTGAAGTCCTCGCCTACGGCTCGGCCTTCAAACTCATACTTGATTTCACGGTCGTAGCAATATTACTATTGTACTATTAATTTCAATATTTCTGTTACAGGCGCGTGAGTTCGTGGAGAACTTCCTGGCTCGTTGCGTGCGTCCTTTCGCGGTGTTGTTGCAGGTGTGCGGACACAACCGCGCGCGACAGCGGGACAAGCTCGCCTTACTACTGGACGAGTTCGCCGCCTTACAGGAAGAGGTAATGTTTATAGATTGTATTACGAAACTATACTCCATTTGAAATCATCATCATCATTTCAGCTGAAAGACGTCCACTGCTGGACATAGGCCTCTCCCAAGCACCGCCACCTCTACCGGTTCTGTGCTTCCCGCATCCAGCGGATTCCTGCGGTTTTCATAATGTCATTGGTCCACCTTGTGGGAGGCCTTCCAACGCTACGTCTTCCGGTTCGCGGTCGCCACTCCAGAACCTTTCGGCCCCAACGGCCATCCGTTCTGCGCGCAATGTGCCCTGACCATTGCCACTTAAGACAATGCCCATGTAACACCCACTCTCATGAATATCGCAGACGCTACACTCGGAAGTTGTGGACGAGTATGTTTACCTAGGACAAACTGTCCAGTAAGGTAGGTCCAACTTCGAGAAAGAGGTCAATCGTCGAATCCGACTCGGGAAGCTACGCAATATCTTCTCGTCCCACATACAGTAGTGTCTCAAGACGAAAGTCTTTGACCAGTGCGTATTGCCAGTGATGACATATGGCACTGAAACGTGGTCGCACACAATGGGCCTTATTAGAAGGCTAAAAGTCACCCAAAGGGTAATGGAGAGGGCTATGCTTGGAGTTTCCCTACGTGATCGAATCAGAAATGAAGAGATCCGCAGGAGAACCAAGGTAACCGACATAGCTCGAAGAATTGCCATTTGAAATAAGATTAGACATTTAAGTTAATCTTTTTTACAGTCCGTTCAGCCGATTTTGACTTCTATTGCGTTGGTGGCATGACAAATGGCAGCTGCAGTAAACAGTTGGTAGTGTTACCACTTTTTTGCTTTAAATGCCATCCTTATGCGTACGGAATAGAAGTCAAAATCGGTTGAACGGACTGTAAAAATGGTTTTTTAAAATGTCTAATGTTATTTCAAATGGAGTATAGGTAAATGAGCAATGTTACAGTGTCGTTGCAAGTTAAAATCGCGTCTTTATATCAAGATATGGGTAGTTAGGTTGGGTATAGTTATCATCATTCTCCTATCCTTATCCCAATTTATTAGGGGTCGCCGCAAAATTGTGTTTTTCTTCTTTTAATAATAATGTATGTAGGCGGAGAGTGTGGATGCGGTAGTGAGCGGTGCGGCGGGCACAGGCCCTCGCGCGTGCTTCGGCACGTGGGTCTTGTACCACGTGTTACGGGTCATGATCGCGTACCTCTTGTCCGGATTGGAGCTTGAGCTGTACAGCGTACACGAATACCATTATATTTTCTGGTGAGTTGGACTTTTATATCTGTTCAGAAATACATACAACAACACACACTTGACCACACATCACCACATCTGACACACACATCAAAGTCAAACCATTTATTGCAAATAGGTATTGAATATAGTTGCCCCTTCCAAAAGGTGACGAATGGGCAAGAAATGTGACTGTAATTTACGTAGTTTTAATTATTTTTGGGGAAAAAAATTAACTATATTAAAAATGACAGATATCAATTCAGTAAACGGTTCTGAACAAACTACTTTCATAAAGTGCATTAATTCAGTTATGTCACTAAAATTGACATCCCAATCATAAACATTCCAGGTATCTCTACGAATTCCTATACGGCTGGTTAGTATCAGCTTTAGGCCGTGCTGAGAACTTGGCAGGCGACGCAGCCAGGCGAGACAGTCGGGATTTACGCAAACAACGCAAGAGCAAAAAGAGGGTTCGACCATATGCAAGAGAAGGACTTCTGTGCAATGTGATGCAGAATATGTGCGGAGGGTATTATAAGGTATAGTTTCTTTTAATAAGACATGTTTAGATGGTGGATGGATTATTTAAAATTGCGCGCCCCTTCACTGCATTTGCGCACACATGCATAGTATGTTTAAATACGCAATAATCTTAAATTCATCACTGCATTTGGTTATTCAGTTTCTAATTAGATGATCTTCACTAGAATTTTTTACGATTTACGTGTTATCCTAAGTTAATGTGACATGTTTGGTAGTCAGACTAGAGTCTAGTTTGTAAAAGAAAAAACTATTCTAGTGAAAACGGTCCACTGAAAGGTTTGTTTCAGACCAATTTAGTTTCGTTTCAGACCAACAACAGTTTCGTTTCAGACCAACAACAGTTTCGTTTCAAACCAACAACAGTTTCGTTTTGGACCCTCAACCCTTTTGTTTCGGTCCAACAACCGTTTAGTTTCGATCCATCAACAGTTTGTTTCTGTCACTCAATGTAAAAATCATTATGTTAATTATAATTGGGTAATATAATTTACAGAGTATTCCCGCTGCTGAATCTTGCGATCAGACTATCTAAAAATATTCTTAATATTCAGGCCCTCGTCGCCTTCAAGCTACAAGGCAAGATCCGCCAGCCACAGTCTGAGTTCGACAACGAGGCAGTTCGGTACAAGCACCGGTTTGCGCCTCTCTCTGTGCTGACTCCGCCGCAGGTGCACTACCACGAGTTCTGCGAGATGACGCAGCCGCTGCAGTGAGTAAACTATGACTTATTGCTAAAAACATACCACTATTTATAGAAAGAATGAAATAAAATATGTTTATTTGACACATGCCATAGTTCCACACAATGTATAAAAAAAAACAATGAATTGGCCACGTCCGCAAAACACAGCAGATTGCTAACTAGTTTCTGGTTTTCAGTTTAAATAAAAATGAAAAGAATACACCACTTGAGAAATTAAATGAAATTAAGCGCATCACTTGAGAACGGCTCGACCGATTTGGCAATTTTTTTTATTGTAATGTTCGTAATAGTCCGAATTGGATTTTTAGCGAAAGATAAATTTGAAAAGTTTTAGGTTTATTTGGTACGGTTAAGTTATTATTACTACGTAAAAAGTGAATAATATATTAGCGTCAAGCCGGGCGCGGGGTGTGCGGGGTCGCACTCCATGTTAGGTCCATGGTCCTAAAAGCGGGGCCGCAAAAAATATGTTTGCGGTGGTCGCTCTATGCGTGGTTATAATAGCTTCATTTTTGGTACATTTAAACAAACAAAACATATTGAATCATTTTGCATCTGATTATAGCTTCGTTAATCGAATCCATAAATCGATTCTAAACAAAAATAATTATTTTGTTTTACTTGGCAACACCGAATGCATCTGTCAGCGATGAGAAAAACAAACAAATCATGTCAAACAGCCTTGTTTTTTGAGTTCGGTTTATTTTGGTTGTGAATATTGTCTCGGTTGTTTCTCCTCAAACGATTGGTTTTGTATACTTACTGCATATTACAATTGCATGAATAGGTTAATATCATTATAATAAAGTACTCACCACACCGCCACCAATATACACCTCGGCTTACCCTTTCGGGGAATTCAGGCGTGTTGTTATGCTATGTCACTACAAAGTGAAAAATAATTTTAATTTCGGAAGTCGATCGCAAAAACGAAAATACAAAACCAAAAACACCGACTACCGAAATTAAAATTATTTTTTACTTTGTAGTGTTTATATGTGTTTATGTAATATGTATTACATATTGTTTTTTTTTTTAAATCTCTTTTCAAATTTACTTACAGATACGAGAACCCAGTGATACTGTATCTCGGTGGATGCAAACACTTCCAGCAGGCTCGCTCTTTACTTGAAACCATCACAACGCCTGATCAGGAGGTACGTTGGCACAATTTGCATAAATAAGATTTATAGAAGTTTTTCCCAACTAAGCTGCAAGTAGGCTTGGTTATGAAACGTGTGTTGAGCGGCTACGTTTGAGCGAATGGCGAGCAAGAGATCAAAAGCGCCCTCTAGTGCGAGTTTTTATACTTGCTCGAACGTTAACGTTTACTTCAATTTCTAATGAAATCGCCGCTGTGTCGTGACTATAATAGGAATCTCAATTACTCCATTCAAATTGTCGTAATTGTGTAAAATATTATTTATTCAAGCTTGGTTCGAGGGTTGAGCAGGCAATAGTTTATTGTTAAATTTATTGATCAAAGGCAAAATAAAAATTTGATATAACCTCCCTTTTCAAAATTGATTTTTGAAAAATCTTTTATCATGTGTAGAGATCGGATATTAGGATGCATATTCACCTAAAGTTGAGATGTTAGCTAATAAGTCATCTTATCTTAAGGAATGCGCTTTTGTATCGTTTTCTCCCCCTTAAAGGTCGAATTTAAAAAACCCCTTCTTAAGTCTCCATTATAAAAGGAAGCCGTGTGCAATATTTCACGTTCCTATTCTCAGTGGTTTCGGCTGTGCGTTGATATGTCACTAAGGCAGTCAGTCAGTTAATATTAGTATGGATATATAATTCTTGGAATGCATAAATATTCACATGCATATTTATTTAAAATTAATGTTTAACCCCCGCTGCAAATATGTGTATGTAGGGTGTAAGAGGAGGGGTGGTGTGTGTTAGTTAAAAACAAAACAAAAATTAAAATAAATATTTTTATATATAAATACTTAGTATTAGATAATAAAATAACTGTGTTCCTTTATTTCAGGTTCAAGATCTTCTGAAGGTAGCCAAAACAAACTTCGTAGTATTAAAATTGTTAGCTGGAGGACACAAAAGGGACTCGACAGTCCCCCCGGAATTTGACTTCTCAGTACATAGACATTTTCCTATTATCAAACTAGTGTAGTTTTAGACATGTTTTAACAGGAGATTTATTGCAAGAGTTGATACTTCGACCTAGAATGAACAAAGCAGCTATCAAGTAGGGATGGACCGAATATTCGTTTTATATTCGGTATTCGGTTTATTCGGCAGGTTTACCGAATATTCGGCTATATCGCCGAATGTTCGGCAAAGTGATACTCTAAAGTTTTTACTGTATTGAGCCGTGTATGATTTATCATGAGTTGAGTGTTAAATGTGTTATTTTTATTAGGTAAGTAATTTACAGTACAGCTTTATGTTTTTGTCGACACTGTAGCTTTATTTCCAATAACAGTAGATAAAAAAGATGGTTATTAAAAACAAAATATATGTTTCGGGCCAAGTTTTACTACTTACTAGATGATACAATAACAACATCTGGTACAGCGGGGGTAGCGGGCGGGAGGGTCTGGCGCCAATCCGCGCGCTTTGCGTGAACAAGTTCAGACCTATATATACTGTTCACGTAAGGAAATCAATTATGCCGAATATTCGGTTCAGTTTTACCGAACATTCGGCCGAATGTTCGTATTCGGTGAAACCCATGTTCGGCACATCCCTACTATCAAGTTGACTCTGAGGTAGGTGTCCGGCTAGTCCCTTCATCTGATATTTTATTGGTCAGTAATATAACTATTTATATCGATGTTATAGGATTTTGTCTACTCATTCTATCACTGGCGTTTGAAAATGCATAAATTTTTGTTCACTGAAAGTAATGTATCTTAGTCGAGTGCAATTAGACCAATACTGAAAAAGTAGAAAGAAGTTTGCATAAAGCATAATCAGCCTATAACATTCCCGCTGCTGGGACTCGGGCCTCCTCTTTGTGAGTGGTAGTGGGCAATAATCTACCACGCGGGCCTAGTACGGGTTGGTAGATGTCAGATGTCTTCGAATTTTTGGTTCTAGGATATGCCGGTTTCCTTACGATATTTTTCTTCACCGTTTTGAGACCAGTGGCGATTAAATTAATTACACAAAGTAATGTCCCTGTCTGGGTTCAAACCCACGACCTACTACATGTAAGTCGGGGCAGTGACCACTGGGCCACCAACGAAGTTTATAGTGGTCGTATTTTCATGGGACTTGTTTGTTGAGTTTCTAGAGGGGAGGAGAAGAAAGTAAAAAAATGATTGGACGCTGACGTCTTATTTTTTACCTTATTCTTTTCTGAGTAACTTGTAGTTCGACGAATTCATGTTATGGCAGAATTGTGTGACCTGTGTGCAAACATTCACCACCTATTTGGTCAGTGCTTGTCTATCGTTTTTTAAATCTCGACATTCTCTAAAAAAAAAGTTAATCCGTTTATCTGTAGACAAACAGCATTCCAGGGGGTGTCATACAAAAATGTAGGTCACGTTCAAGGTCAATAAAAAAGGTCATACATTAATCTGTAGACAAACCGTAAACTGTATACTGCAATGTTAGTCGATTACTAAACAGTGTTTGATTAATGCAAACTAAACACGGTTTTGGTGGGCATGTACCGTGTACCCAAATTGTATACTAAAAGGGAATAACGCTATTACGACGTAACATTAATTAAAAAGATAAATTATAAGTAACTCGAAAACGAATTAGGGCGAAAAAAAGACATTGACGTCGATATTTTTTTTTACTTTTCTGAAATCGTTGAGAACAAAAAAGGTCCCATGAATATCCGCCCCCTCAAACTTCGTTCCATTTTAAAAAGCTAATTGTGCTTGACTAGTTTAAAAAGTCTCGAATCTTCTAGCTTAAACGGTGTATTCTTGAAGTCTATTCAGATGTTTTTACGCGCTGTAGTTTATATAACACAATGTTTTATTGAAGTACATAATCTGCAATGAACTCCTATAATGCAACATTATGACATGTAAATTATTTGTATTGTTTTATTGTAATTATTATCGTGTGTATAGACGGAAATGTAAAATCAAAATGGTTTTTAAATGTGCAATAAAATCATTAGAAGATCAAAGTTTTTGTAATTATTACCTACATTTCTCAAGCCTGCCAGCCATCGGTGTCCGTTTCTACCACTTGCTCGATAAACACTTTTTTTATCTTTGCCTTAACTGTCCTACTGATGGGCAAAGGTCTCCCACAAGTCCTTCCAGGAACTCTTGCCATGCCACCTCGTACTAGCCCTCACGGTACTCGTCCAGGTCATCCCGTCACCTCTTTCTGGGCCGGACTCAGCGGCGCTATCCATTTTCAGATACCCATTGTGTGGAAACTTTGGCCCAGCGATCATCGTGCATGCGGCTGACGTCACCCGCCCAATCCCATTTGAGTCTTGCCAGCATTCTTGCCTACGTCTATTGTAACGCAGCGTGTTGTTCATTTCTGTCCTGTCATTTTACGCATAGGATGCTGCGTTTTATCGCTCTTTGGCAGACTCCAAGGCGGAACTTTTGCGACTCGGTGAGCGACCAGGTCTGAGCACCATAGGTTAGGACGGGCAGGATACAAATGTCGATGAGCTTTGTACTTCAGGGCGATCGGTAGATCACCCTACATTAGCGTCTTCATGGACCAGTAGCTTTTCCAGGCGTTTTCGATTCTGCGGTTAATTTCCCTTTCCTGCCTGATTTCGAAAGAAACTAACTGGCCCAAGTAGATATACTTATCCACATAATGTATTTCCTGCCCATCTACCTCAACCCTACGCTTAGCGCTGTAAAAAAACATGGATTGAAGGAGAAGGTCAATTGAGGTCATAAATGAATCTGTTTATTAGGACACAACTTACGATAACACTTGTCTGAAGAGGTGTCGTCGGACGTCATCCATGAAGACGACGTCCGACGACACCTCTGAGATTCTCATGGTACACCGAAAAAAATAATTAGCCGAACTAATTAAGTTACTTCAAAAATAACTCAACTTTAGTTATAAGGAAATAAACTTTGCTTAAATTTAACAAAACGATTTTGTAGTGTGCAAAACAGGATTTTGTAACAGATAACATCTAGTTCGCAAGTCACAATTTTTGTGTAAACAGTAATAAACCAAGTTTTTGCTAAACATTTCTTTCAGTGTATCTTGCAAAATTCAGTTGCCGAATGAAGTTATAACAGTGATTATGTTAACACAGCTTCACGCCATTTAAATCCCAAAAAGGTCACGGTCAAGGTCAATTGGGGACAAGGGGTTATCCATGAATCTGTAGACAAATATTTCGAGGGGTGTTACATAAGGTGGAGATGAATATTCCGTTATTATTTACCTGAAACGTCTTGAGTGGGAGTTTTTGAGAAACTTGCAAAAAAACAAAAAAAAAAATCTAACCAAAAAGTCGGGAACAATCCCTATAAGGTGATCAAAATAAAACACATGAAATATCAAAGCATTTACTTATATATTTTCAACGCAATTCCACAAAATATGTTAAGTTTAAAACAGTGTTAGATAATGATGTTTTAAATAATTAATTGAGTATTCATTTCCCGACTATTCAAATTAATAATTTATTAGTTGTCTTCCTCATCGGTATCTGCATCCGAAACGTCTGTGTAGCATTCGGCCTCCACGGCTTTAACTCTCAGGAAGTCGCTGGATTTTGGACCTGGAATCAAAGTATTGGGGTTGATTGTAAAATTCTACGCAAATGAAAGGCGTCGAAATGTTTTCAACCATCCATTTTGTTGTTGTCCACAACTTTTTCATCACATTTTTTTGCCGTCCATAGGCATCTGACTTGGCTAAACATGCGTCGAAAAATGTCGACTGTCACACCACTACTCTATCACAGTTATTCGCGGTTGAAAAGTACCCTATCTCCTTCAGGTCCCAGGCTACCTATCTGTCAAAGATCATGGATAAAGATTGGCTCAGCACAGTCAGAGTTAGTTATTAGCTTTAAAAAATAACTGGTAATATTTGAAATCCGATCACAGCTTTCTTTAGGTACTTCGTAAAACTTTGGAGGGAATATTTCAATTTAAATAATACATTACGATACGTGTGACTTAAGTAGTCCATTATTGCACGGCGTGAAGGTGCCAAACGCCGTGTATTAATAGAATTACTTAGGCACAAGTATCTTATACTATTTTATAGCTGGTGTGACATAAACCCGCCATAATTTTATTTATTGAAAAGATTTAATTAAAGTAGTATGTAACGGAATTGGAGGGAAGTAGACCGTTTCAAACCGCGTGACAAGCAAAATCTATTTTGAAAAGGTCACGGTCAAGGTTAATTAGAGGTCATCCATTAATCTGTAATCAAGAATCCCGGGAGTGCGACAAAAGGGGCGATGGAAACATTACTTTTAACTTAAACCATCTTGAGATATTTGCTAAAAACTCAAAAAGGGGGTTCCAATCTAACCATTTTAGGACGCAACTTACGATTTCACTTGTCTGAATTCATATATGACAATATTTGTGTTGTGTTTGGCAAAGGTCACACTTAACAACGCTACAAGATTATTTAGGCGCGTGATCAAAATCAGAACTAGGGCTGCCATCTTGTTTTGTCAAGACACAATGATGCTACGGCCACATTGTCGCGCAAAGATTCGAGTTGCGTTTTCGCAATAAAACTACGTATTCGCGAACTATATTGGCCACATTGTAAAAAAAATATCGCGATAATTTAGGCAAATTAGACGCGGAAAAAAATGTAGATTCATTTTCGCACGGCATAAAAATGGACTACATAAGTCATGGAGAAGCGTGACTTAAGTGTGGGTTTAGGTCACAGTGCTCTAAAAAATATGGGCTGTGTTACGTTGTTTCTGGTTATTATTTTGCATTTATGAGTGACTTCGCATTTCTTGGACTATGGATCTTTGCATTACAGTTTACCTTGACTAGTTACAATGGTAACTCGCATAGCTCGGACCACTCTGATTTTTTCTGTTTTCTAACAGAGATCCAACGTTCTATAAACTGGGGCATAGCAAATGAATCATTTGGGATAAAGTTGACAGACTTGAGTGAAATTCAATCAGCTGGAAGGCAGTGGATTAGACCGCGATTGAAAAGTTTTTTGAAGTCATCAGATTTGGGAAGGGTATTATAGTCCTTCACAGTTTTACGACGAACAAAAATATACAGGGCTATGAAACACTGTTATAGCTCCATAATACATTTTGTTTTATTTGTGTTAATTTCTGGGCTAAGCTTGTATGGGACCGGTATCCATCTCCTTTCGTAACTATCGGTTTATTGGTTTTTAGGCTTAAAAAGGTAACAGACACAGACTTACTTTCGCATTTATAGTATTAATCAAGTATGGATGAAGCCAAACTTGACTATAACAAAAATTTACACTTTTAAGCTTAATATTTCGCAAATGGATCCTTGAATCGAAAAATGGTATACACACACCCGCAAAAAAAATTTAAGCGGTCTATCCAACGACATCCAACACCATGGGATAGACGAGAAAAAAAAAACATCACCACTTTACATGTTGGGGAGGTACCCTAAAAAAAGAGTGCATGTTAATTTGGCTTTAGAAAACCATGGGTAGCCTTACGTTTTATGAAAAAACTCATAATATAAAACCCATTATCGTCAAACCCAAAGAAAACCAAAGGATTTAAGGTCTCAGATATAAGCGATATAGCTGTCGCAGTCGGTAGCGATACTCGTTCGCCTTCTGGCTAGTCACTTTGGGTCAGTATCACTATCGAGCACAACAGCGATATCGCTTAGGCATTTAGTATTAAATCCTAAATACCTACTACTATTATCATACCTTCAAAGTACTGTATGACTCATACCGTACCAGAGAGACAGACTGCTTAATAGGATTACAGCTAAACCTAGCCTTGTGTAACATTCAAATTCAATTAGGTCCACGTGACCTTCATTTGACCCGCCCGTCACCGTCTTTGCCCTAGTTTTTATACTGACGCTGAGATTATGACAGGACCTCAATTTTGCTAACAGTTTTAACTTTTCGAAAAAGTAAACGTGTTTCTCAGATTTAAATGTTATTCTCTTGAGAGTTTTCACTCTGATGAGGACGTCATGTTGTACTCTTTGGGTGTCGGAACAGGGAATTCCGCTTAATGGAAAGTGATTTCTGTATGACCTAGGGGATTCTGATCGTCAATCACCGAGGGGATTGACGTTATCGAATTCTAACGCAACTGCTTGAGTTTGTAATAAAAGGTATTAAAGTAGCAAAGCTGTTTGGTCTGCAAAAGGCGGTATCATCATCATCAGCTCACTGCTGCACATAGGCCTCTCCAATAGCACGCTGTTAAAAGTCGGTGGAATAGTGATGACGAAGTCGTAGGATAAAGTAAACTGTTCACTGCTTCGTAGGATGTGCACGGAGAGGTTTGCCCCGTAAGTAGCGCGGTTCATCTGTTTGCCATCAGCGCATCCGTGTGTAACGTATCAGAGGACGACCCCGCTACATTTTCAAAGACAGCAAAGATTGTGCGTCGCATTGCGGTGGGCTGCTGTAGAGTGGCGCCTTAAACAAGCAATGGCTAGGTAAACTTTGCTCAAACACCTTACATGTTTCAGTATAAACGGTATTGGCACCGAAGTCTTGAATAGGCGTCGGAGTGATGGAACGGTCGTCTTCGTCACCCCCTTCAGCGTTGTCCGCCTCATCATCGTCACTTTCTACTATGATTTCTACTTCTTCGCACTCTTCCACCTGGAAAAGCAATAGAAAATAAATAAATAATCTCTGCTAAAATTATTACAGCTGCGTGGGTTTTGTGTCTTAAGAGGCTACCGAGTGCACAGTGGTGTCCTCATCGTTATTTCGGTGATTTCTTTTATTTTAGAATGAAAATGCAGAAAATAAGCTCGTCAAGTTGTGCTTCACAAGACTATACGTTATTATTACTACAAACAGTAGTTTTAAATTGTTATGTTTTATTGTAATCATTAAAACGGAGCTTAGTGGCCACTATTTTCCGTTTTAAAACAATATCGCAAGTCGAATCGAATAATTAACTGTCAAAAAGTACGGTTAAGTGAGTGGCAACGACAGATAACCTTGTGTTAATTACCAACAAACTATGCTGACAATGTTTGCAAGAAAACCTAGTGAAAGCGACTGTTTCAGGTGATAAATAACACAAGGTGCATCTTTTCGAGATTCAAACGAACTTGAAATGGCGCCTATGAAACTCAATATAGATTATTTACAGGAATGACAGATATTTATGTAGATGGAAATGATAGATCGTTATCATCAGCCTATAGGAGTCCTCTGCTGGCCATAGGACTCCAATCGGACGCCATTTAACTGGATCCTCGGCTATGCTCATTCTCCTACTACCAGCTCCCTTGCGAAGATCTTTGCTCCAGGGGTCTCCTATAGAACAAAATATATATTGGTACGTGCACTGACCTGAATATCAAAAGACAGCTGCTTATTCTTATAGTCAAGGAGTGCGGAAGACGAAGACTTCTGTTTGTGGTGAGCCAAGCGTTTGATGTTGCTAGGAGATGGCGTTCCTTCGGCAGGGTCACCATCGCTGACCAGATACTCCACGTCGAGACTCAGCGGTAGATTCGGATTGCCCGACACCTTTCGTCGACGCAGTTGGCATTCTGGTTCGTCTGCCATTTTGTTATGTATTGTAAAACTGAAATAAAAAACAAAAGAATTACTATCATAAGTACGTAACACAGAAGAAATGGTCTTCTTCTTCTGTTCGTGTCGATGCAATTTTGTTATTATATTTTTTGAGCCCAATAGGTGGCCAAGTTAATTGCGGCATCAGTGCCGTTCATTAGGTCTTCTTTAGTGCAAGTGAACGGGCACTTAGGACACTCCTGCAAGTGGGACATAGTCTGGTTAGAAACATCGCACTCGTACTGGGTGTAGGATGGGACAGTAATCCCCCACTTCGATAGATTGTGTTTCCAGCGGTCTATTGAGTGCTTTCCATATAGGCCACTGCAGATCACGACCGGGCGGCAAATGTTCCCGGGGTTTGACGATGTCGGGAGGTGGTGGATGCTTGTCTTCCCACAACTTGCTTATCTTATTGGATGGTTTGTCCTGGATAGCCTGTGTAGACCGCAAGAAGCTTTTAAGGAGATATGGTAATGATTGACGACTCTCCCCAAAATATACTAACCAAGGGTTGAAGTTACAGCTACAATAAAAATTAAAGAGGTAGGAGGCAACTACCTGGCTTGCACAAAATATGCTGCAGATCCCATTGACGAAGGTTAGGCCAAAGAAACCAGCACTCTAATTGCGTAACACTTTATCGATCGCAATCTGAATGATTTTGAAGTAGATTGCTTCTCCATTGCTTCATATGTTCGAAAAATTTATCTGCTCAACAACACGTAAATAACGCAATGAGTATTGTTGAACTGTTAAAATGAGACCCATTCCTTACTGATAGTGTGTTATGCAATTATGTGCCCCTCTGGGCCGTTCAAAAGCGCATTGGGTTGATGATATCGTCAAAGTCGCGAGAAACGCCTAGTTGAGGGATGCATGGAACCAAGAAGTATGGCGGAAAAAAGGGGAGGCTTATACCCAGCAGTTGGTGATTCCGAGCTGAAATGATCCCATTGACGTTTCTTCTTTGCCTTTTATGACTAACGCGGCCACATAAGCTGTTTTGTTTTACATGCAAAAATCGTACAGTGTCCTTCGTGTCCAGTTTAACATGGATGATGTTGGGGCTCCCCCGCTATTGCAGCGCATCGGCAATGTTTGTGGAAGCCTGCGTTGATTGTTTCTACGCAACAATGCGAAGCACTTCGAGTGCGGGGGAGCACCAGCTGCATGCTAGCCGCGTTCGCGGGAAGGTTTGATTATGCCATTATAACTCACTATTGTAAGCGGCACGTGGCGCGCTTGGAAGCATAAATTGTCCATTCCAAGAGTGTCGCTTTATTTGACGAACAATTTGATCAAATTTTATTTGTAAATTTTAATTTAATTTGAGTTTTGATTTGACTTTAATCTTAAATTTTATTTAATATTAATTTTATTTGTTAATTTGTATTATGATATTCTACTATGAGTCTATGTTACTCAAATTAAATAATTTGAGTTTAATCAGATTGACTCTGCAACAGTTAAGCGGAAGCCTGGAGACGTGGTGGTGGTCATTTATTCTTAGATTTAGGCTGGTAGGTTTACGAGGTGTAGATAGATGTATGGGTCGAACCAAAATTCAAATACCTACTTATTTTCAGTCCTTTAGGACTAATAAGTAATCACATCATATGTTAGTATCTAACACCTAACGCAGCAAATTACACACAGATAAATCAAAAGTATTAAAAATAATGCTTACCAAAATATGGAAATCCTTTCGAAAACCACACCAGCTGATTTCTTAGTTGATAAAACACGTCTTGATTTTGTAAAATGACGAGATATCCATGAAAATGGTGGGCGGACACTGGGACGGGCAGACACTAAGTAGGTACCTTGGGGGCTCTAGAACGAAGCCCTATACCGCTAATCTGCACTGTTTTTTCCAGGTGAGAGTAACATTTTGCTATGGGTAGTTTGGTGTTACAAACGTATAGATACCTACTTTTTTTTTAGTAAGTATGTCGTTATCCAATCGAAAAAAAAAAAAAAAAACAAATGATCTCATAATAATTTTGAACCTAGATTGTTTTTAAATGTAGCAATTTGCTTATTATGTAAATTCGTAGATATCATCAACAGCAACACCCACGATTTTTATTCCCTTTTCACGTCTGCTTAGTAGGTGTTACCTTTACTGTTTTAGGAATGTCATTCGAATGACGAATAAGATAAAAAAACAATACAAAGCAAGCCATGTAGCACTTATCAACAAACTACAATATATGGCTTTACTAAAATCCTACTTCACTAGGATACGTAGAAACGCTAATCCATTTTTATGATTGAAGTGTAATTGCAAAGTTTGCATGGAAATTCTTATCTTTCTTTTAATAAATTCGCAATTTTCACCCTCAATGTAAATGTGTGACACATTTACATTGAGGGTGAAAATTGCGGACTATTGCATTTTATCCAAATTATCAGGAAAACAGGTTATCACTGTATTTGAGAATGTTGTTCACCTGTTATTGGCAACTGTATAAGCCCATGACTGTTACCTACTGTTATTTGATATTTTGTACACAGAAGCTGTTGGTGCACCTTCACAAATAAATAAATAAATAAATAACATAAAAATAACAATTATGAACTTTAACAACAAAACAAACAAAAAAAGGATTTTCCATCGAATGTTGGCATTCCCTGTCACTTGTACGGATTCGACAATTTCATGATCTTTTGTCGTTAGGTATGCATATTACTTGAAAGGTAAAGAAATACGTCAGTAACTGACATCGTATGTCCGAATCTCCAATATCATATTTCTTTCTAAGATAGTTAAAATATGATGAAAAGGATACCTATACGCAGGACTTTAGGAAAATATGTAATTTTCTATTTTGATTTCCCTAATCCGGGTTTTGAATAACCCGATGTTATATTTTTAAATAATTACTGTACCTACTTAATTACACATGTTAGTATTTTATTAATCATAGATTGACGTCATTGGACAGTCATTTTTGGGTAAATAAAATAAATATATCTGCAGGTGATGAGATTTATGTAATTAACCGATAAGATTAAAATAGTTTAGTGAAATACTTTGGTCAATAATAATACTATGTTTATTATTTATTTACTGAGGTAATTTTATCGCGGTCGGTGGTTGCAAGGTTCGTAAATCGTACCTTAATACATTTTATTGTTCTTTCATAAAACATAGGTACACAAGTTAACAAAATAAATGTGTCAGTCCTTTGAAACAAATACTTATTCTATCTAGGTAGTCATTCTGGGTAAAACTGGACCAGCGATATAACATTGGACCACACCCTGAACAAACACTTCGTTCGAAATGTCAACTTGATGATCGTATGAGCGTTTAACATCGTCAATGTTACCCAGAATGTATAAAAATGCAATAAAATGGGTATTTAAGGTGAGAAAAAATGGTGGTCTAATGTTACTACAAAATAATAACTGGACCACGACAATTTCTGACTTTATCTTAGGATTCACGGATAATTTGTAAACTTTTTAATGTAATTGGTATTTATAACTAGTGATGTGCCGGATCGTCAAAAATGTATATCCGCGGACACGGATCCGAATACGGATATTTAGTGTTAAGATCCGCGGACACGGATCTTTATTTTCTCACTCAATCGGTGTAGGCGCGTGACCCTGAAACGATAGTTGACGTCACGCCCGCCGCAATGACGGGCAGGATAGGTTTCGACTTGCATTGCGCGCGTATTACTTTTGTTTAGTGTGACACTGGGCCGCATAGATAACGTTTGTTTGTGTGCAATTAAAGGTGCCAAATATTCGATTTTAAGAAATAAAAAAGTTGTTTGTGTTTCATTTTCTTATATTTATAAAAGTAATGTCATAACTTTCTATGTGTAATAGTGATCTCATAAGATAGTTGATTTTGTATGTTTGAGTTATATACTATTGGTATGGTAACTTACTAATATATGTTTGCAATTAAAGGTGCCAAATATTTGATTTTAAGAAATAAAAAATACTCTGAATGGTTTTTTTTATTTAATTATACTACTTAATCACTTAATCTAAGTTATTATGCAGCATTTTATCCTGTCAATTGAATTTGAAAATTAATAAAAGATTCGCGAGAAAAGTGACGGATACGGACCTCAGTTCTCCCGCGGAAATCCGCGGATACGGATACGGATATCCGAAACATCACTATTTATAACATCAAAAGATCACATACATAAATCACAATTACTGAGTAGTAATTCTATACATTTTATTGACTAACTATCGGAAATTGTCTCCTAAGTGGTCCAATGATACCCGGAATGACTGTACAGTAAGCTTCAAACTATATAATAGGGCGGTTCTGAAGTGGACTACTCGCTGCGCAGTACCCCACCCCTCTCCCCCGCGGTCACATGAATTTGTTACTGCGCAGCTACTCGCCTCGTGTTCAGAGCCGCCATAAAGTTTGCATCGAGCTGTAGGTACATTAAGACGCAGATATGTGAGCTTGCGTGTTCTGTACTGAGCTCACGCAATGCATTGTACGTCCAGCCAGTAATAGGACTCGCCCATTCAGGAGCGCTGTCCCAAATAAGACGCATTATTTAATTATTATACATAAAACAAAAGGTATTAAAAAAAAAAAAAAGTATACTAAAAGATTAATAATTAATTGAATTATCTTTAAAAAAGTGAAGGTTTCAGAAAAATACGCTTGATAGATTTGGCGTGTCTCTCAGTTTTTATCCGCGTAAGACATAACATAAACATGATCTAAAATTAAGAAAATGCTCTAATTTAACATATATTTTTCTCAAATCATTAACACTACTTGTTTAGGCGTGATCTTCAGTATAAAATCATTAAAAGTCGGTTATCATCGCCTAGTTATTTCAGGGCATGTCCTTTTCCTGTTTACAGTGATTCGTTGACTTTCGATGAGATTTTTTAATTAGATAATATGCATTGATTTAAAAACAATTTCTGAATGACTTTCTTTGTCGTTTGATCATACTATCAGGATAAATATTTACAGTAAAATATCTTAACCTAAATACATACTAACTGATAAGTTAAGCCTATTAAAGTTATACTTACGTTTTATGTAGGTCCCTACCTAATCTATCGATTATTTGCTTAAATAAATAAATATGTAAAAAATTACGACGAACTAAGGAGAACTTACATTAAATTATAAGGTATGTAACTATAGGTATTAAAATATTAAATAAATAAAAAATATTAATTATTTAATCCTGAAAAAAAAAAATATATGAGAAAAATGTGTATTGGCCAATTAACACTAAAGAACCATATATTATTATCATACCCATAGGCGATGTTGGTCTTTGTTTGTTGGCCAGTTTGAGAACGGGAGCACTACATACCTACATCTACTTAAAATATCTAAATTAAAATTATTCGTCAGCAACGAGTCTCTTTCACTTCGCTTTCAGTTGATACACTAGTAACATCTACATCATCCACACTATCCACATCAACCGGATCATCCAACGGGTCATCTACGGGGTCATCCACCGGTGTAGCAGTTCTTGCATGTTCAGTATCCAAACTGTCATCTGTAGCTGCACTATTGAACGACAACCTCCTTATATCGAAAGTGGAGTACCCATAAACACTAGAACTGCTAGAATTATTACTGAATTTGCTAGCTCTGACGGCGAAGTACCGACTTCTGTCTTCTATTCTGTAGAAGTCCAAGCTGTTCTTCTTTTTGATGAGGTTGAAGTTCTCGTCGAGGGGAACGAAGTAGGTTTTAACGTAGCCAGCTCCTTTCACGAAGGTTTCCCCTCGACAGGTCGTAAGGATGCCACATTCGTCCAATATTAAGGCTGTGTTTTCGGTCACCTGGTTGGAAAAACGTTAGTGCAGTTAAATATAGAAAATCCTGAATGATAATTTTGGAAAGTTTTGAGAGATCAGGTTTTTCGTCATGGGTACGTTGAAATTACAGTTGAAAGTTCTTTAGAACTTATAAAAAGAAACATATATGCTGAAGTGGATCGTAGTTGCTTGCCTGTATTTTTCCAGATTCACCAGTGGAGTCCATTCGTGACGCCATATTGACTGCATGTCCCCAAATGTCGTACAGTGGCTTCTGAGAACCCACCACACCAGCTGCTACTTCACCATTTGATATTCCTATAAACGTAAATGTTTAGGTAGTTGTTTAATCAGTCATTTAAACGGGCCTGTAAACAGGTGTAGTGCACCAGATAATCGGTTTTGTCGGTTAAGATAAATAATTAACAATTCATAAGGCGTTATATGCTAAAACTCACCAATACGCAAGTTTAAGCTCTGGAACGAGCCTCGGTTGAAGTTCTGAACCTGCATCATCATAGCCGCAGCAAATTCCACCATAGTCAGCACCACGGCCCGGCCATATGGACTGTTCTGTCGAATACAGACGTCGGATATGGAGTCCGTAGATTCTCTCCTACTTGGGTCCAAGCCACAAGCAGCCATGTAGGTCCAACCAGCCAGTTTTATTTTCTCCACCTTGTAATCTGAAGTTCCCGCAAGCAACAACTAACAGAAAATATGTAATTTCATAACGCATACGTAAATTAAAATACAAAAAATAGTTCTAGATATTCATGCAATTAAATACGTACTCTATCAAAATCTGATATGATTTCATCCAGGATGCTCAAGAGGAATTTGTCACTCATATCAGCGTCGCCTTCTACGCCCAGTTTATAATCAGTTAAAGACGCAAACATTACTGCTACGTTGTCATACTTCTCGTTATATAATTCATCTAAGGATCTGTTCAAGTTCAGATATACTTGGACTGAAAATAAAACAAAATGTGATTACTTCCAATCGATGTCAAGAAGAGGTGGTATTAAAACTCGAGTATCTACGCACCTACATGAGCCGGTAAAATGTTTTCCAGAAGCATATTATTTACTTTCAACATGGTCTCTGCCTCTGTTTGCTCTGCGCTCAATTGTAATTGCCACAAGTGGTCCAATCTGTTCCTGTATTCTGTAGTTCTATCAATCCAGTACAAAGTTACAGTTATAACGATAACAGCTAAGGTGTGAGATATTCTGGGATCTAATCCAACATTCCACGTGACGTCGTCGATAAAAAGCGACGTTTTGATCTCCCAAACGATCCATAAGTAGAAGAATGTCATGCCGCCAGCGACGATCCATTTAAAGATGAAGAAAACTCTACTGAACAGAAAGTTCAAGAGCAAGGCCAATCCCCAACACTGTGTCACATGCTAAAAAGAAGAATAGTGTAAATACACCGAAATAACAATAACTAAGAATAAAAGAAAAATATAGAAATATGATTACCCACGACGATATGCAGTTAGATAGCACAGTTTCACCCTCAGGCACCTTAACTTCTCTGCAAGCGATGACATTCACCACAGACGTAGCAGCAAGTCCAATACTTATAATCAGATATATGGCGGTCCTTATAATAGCTGATCTAATAATTTTAGCAGAAATATCGTAGATCCATCGCAGGAATTTATTTCGCGGCTCTTCATAGCCTTTATATTTGGTCCAGAGAAATTGGAACCAAGTGAAGGGCTGCAATATGATTAGTGCAAGTAGGAGAGCACCAAGTAGCGTCCATGCGTACCATTGAAAGCCTTTAAACCTAAAAAGAAAAACACACAATAACTATGATGATAAATCTCTGGATCAGTTATGCCATTTCATGTGATGGTTGTGATTATCGTTACCTATGTGCTCGACAGTAAAGCTCGCTTACTTAGAAGTAACCTATTCACTCTCGACTTAAAGATATCCAGGTTATAGCTAGCTTATGTGACTTACCACATCGTAGTCAGTCCATTTATCAACAACATCAGTGAAAAGATGGTCAGACAGCATGTGATGTAATACTTGAACAGTGGGTCTGGTAGCAATAGGAATGTTTTCTCCATTTGGAAGTTCTTGTACATCAATGTGAATCTGTTCAGCTTAGATTCATTCCGGAAATGTTCCCTGAAATATTTCCATTTGGTTTTGGTATTTGGTAAACAAGTTAGTTATGTTAGTTAGTTTAATAGAAGTTTGTAGATTAGGTCTCACAATTTATGTATAGCTACGACCAACTCTCAGCTGAAATGGATTTGAACTTACTTGCCGTTTGTCATATCTTCAATTTCCTTTGCCATTTGGGCGTCAGCGGCTTTCAACATTTGCTGGTATTCCACCAAATTCTCATCCATAAACGTCGTGGTTCTTCGGAAGTTATTTGTGTTTCTATTTTCCGCTCGCTACTAGAAATACATAAATAATATAGCAAATTATTGTGTGATAATGTCTTTTATAAATAATTGAATGAATCGGACTTACTCTAGTAGAAGTGTTGGTTTTTGTTATTATTTTGTTGAAGCCGACTGATGCTCGCCGAAATGGTTTGTATTCGAGAGCCTGGAAAGATATAGTTTATATTCGTTTAAACACGTGGATATTACTAAACAATGTTATATGTTTTTATTTTCATCAATATTTACCCTTGCTGGTCTCGACAGTAGATATGTTTCCAATTTATTTTTAGCAATAAAAGGATCATTTCGAGATTCAAAGTTAGGTTCAATAATATATTCTCTGGCGTGTTCCAGAAGTAATTCGAGAGTTTGTTTAGTAACGTGCACTTTTCTGAAAAAATTGATTTTAAGTCATTATTAGAACAATATGTTGTGCATCTTTATCTGTAATTTGGTTATTAACAAAATTGTTATCTGGCGCATTAACGTCATGTTTATTGTTTTTGCTGTTTACGATTTTTTCGACGATTTTAATCTCTTGCAGTTTCTATTCATGTTCTTTTTTATCATTTGGATTCCACCAGGGATTTGACAAAAAACAAAATTTACCATAGGTCAGTAAGTTAAACATGAAAACATGGTTTGACGTACCCAGATTTACCAGTGGATTCCATTTTGTTAGCTATTGTAACATCTTTCGACCAAATGTCGAACTGCCATTTTCTGATGCCGATCAAGCCACTAAGGATCTTCCCCGAGTGAACGCCTATCCTCATGTCAATGTTTAGCGATCGCTTTTCTCTGCAAAACGTTCACAGTTTAATTTTTATTATCTGAATAATTTCAACCACCTCGACAGCAAGTCACCTGTGATATTTCTTTAACGTCTATCGTCAAACAAAGTCTGCCTCCCTATAAGTATGTATACCTTCCTCCCTCCTTCCACCTTCCTTTGCGACTACTAAACGTTGTGAGTTCCGAATAATTCCTTAAATCCGTTGCGATGCAAATAAATTGATAAATATATTTATGTTTAAAGTAACATTATCATTGAAAATAAATTGTAGAAGGTGGAAGGTTGTGGCTTCCCTGAATACTGACGTCAAAAGTCACAAATAGGAAAAGTATAACGGATTGAAGTCAACAAAAGTGATTGTTTATCTTATCTGTAAACATATGTAATGAGGCTGTCGGTACTTTCAATTGATAAACTTATGAGCAATACTGCATTTTAAATTCTGATCTACATATGTACATAGATTGATATTGGAGATAAATCCGCACATTTTCTCATAAACAAGTGGCCAGGTTTATTAACCAGCAACTTGCTTGAGAAGTGGATTATAACGTAGACGACACAGTTCACGAAAATAATCATGTTGCGATGTTCTTGGATCGGTCCAGCATTACTGACAGGACTAATATTAACTGTCGCCAATAAGCCTGGGCCTCAAGTCTGCTATTACAATAGTGTCAGAATGGTCTATCATTGATTTCATAATTGTTGATTTTGACAAGTTTGTTAATCTACTAATATAATGGCGTCATTATGATATTCCAACGGTCAGCCACTGACACTCCATTGAAAGAATTGGTAATCTTGTGCATAATGGCAAATTAAACTTCCTAATAAACTTCCAACTTCCTACTACTTCAGATTGCTTATAACACTAATAAATAATATGTAAAAATATGTATAAATGAAATCAGGCATGAATAAATGTTCAAAATGCCATTGACCGACCAATGATCGACAATTATGAATTTAGCAGATTACGAAATTTTAGTAAAATGACAATGGGATCGTGTTGGAGTGACGAATTTATAAAAATAGTAGACTTGGGCCCCTTATATAGTGGTGATAGATCGATTGTATTATACTTAATAATGTATTAATACATGTATTAATAAATATATAATAAATGTATTAATACCTGACGTCTTTGATAATGTGGATCATCTCCAGGCCAAGTTCTACGCAATTCTTGGCGTGCTGGACACTGGGCTTCGGTATGCCGCTGACGCAGTAGTAACAGTCTCCCAAGAATTTTATTCTTAGCACATCATGTTCCTGAAAAGAGTCTTTATTATCATCTGTCCTGTCATCAACGAAATGTCTTCAAGATATAGAAATAGCAATCGTCTCATTTGGTTTAAATAGGTTTTCATTTGTATCTATTTTTTATTTTTTTATTTTATATATGTAGATTCTTTTCTATTTTGTGAATGTGAGAACGTTGTAGGCCTAGTAGACTGTAGATTTGTTGACCATTTTCTATTTTGTTAAGTATCTGGTACTTTTAGAAAGGCCTACACTGTCCTCCCTTACCTATTAACACTGTTATTTGAAAATATTGTAAAATATATAATACTATAATATATAAGAGTAACCGTGGTGAACATCCTGTTGGCTCTTCTCCATAGGTAATTACCAATTGAAACCGAGCACCTGGCTTCTGACGTTTCATAAGTGCCCATGTATATGTGAAATAAAATATTTTGATTCTGGTTACTTTGTTTGTAATTTAGGTTTTTTAAGATTTTAACTTTTTTGAACAGCTCTTTCTACTTTACCCAGAAGAAGTAGTTAATGTTTTTGATTATTGGTACAACAACCAAGTTAATGTTATAAAGTGGGCGGGCGTGATCTCCGATGAGTACAGACTCAGATGTGGAGTAAGACAAGGAGGTTTAACCTCGCCTCGTCTCTTCAATCTGTACGTAAACGGACTCATCGAGAGACTCAGCGGTACCAAAGTTGGCTGCTCTATAGACGGAAAATACGTAAATAACATTAGTTACGCAGACGATATGGTGTTGCTGGGCCCCTCTATAAGCGACATTCGAAAACTCCTCGCTATATGTGTCGAATATGCCGGGGCCCATGGGCTCAGGTATAATGTAAAGAAAAGCGAGCTTTTGGTGTTCCAATCATCAGGTCATAAGGTCACACATGTACCACCCGTCTTCATAGACGGTGTTTCTTTACCCAGAGTTTCGCTATTCAAATACCTGGGCCTCTGGGTCTCGGATGACCTCTCAGACTACGAGGATATTGAGAGGGAGCGCCGGGCGTTGGCTGTCAGATGCAATATGTTGGCGCGTAGATTTGCGCGCTGCAGTAAAGCAGTAAAAGTTACATTGTTTCGGGCGTTCTGCCAATCTTTTTATAAGTGCAGTCTATGGGTCAAATATACGCAGAAGACAATCAACGCCCTGCGCGTACAGTACAACAACGCTTTTAGGATGTTGATGCGGCTGCCGAGGCACTGCAGTGCGTCAGGCATGTTTGCCGATGCTCGTATTGATGGCTTCCATGCCATCCTCAGGAAGAGAGCTGCATCGTTGCTAAGTCGTGCCCGCGGCAGTGGCAACAGCATTCTTAGCGTTATAGCTGGCAGTATTGACTGCCCAATATTGTGGCATTCTGTACAGTTGCATGTCGTATTGGACAGCTACTGATGAAATGATAGGTTTTATTTTTATTTAAATTGTTATTTTATGTTTTTAATTAATTTAAAGATTTTTATGAATTTCTTGATTTTAAATAATACTATTGATTTTTACCATTTTAATTAATTTAATGATGATTGCAATTTTATTGATGTGAGTACTTCATTTATTTATTTTTAGATATAATAGTTTGATTGTAGTTGTGTATTTGAATCTTTGGCTACTAACATAATTCTTAAGTATACTAACAAAAATATGGATCACTGTGTCTGAATTAAATAAATAAATAAAATAAAACATCAAAAATATTGGGTTCTCTTTTATACGATAATTTAGACGATCAAGAAAACAATATTTTACCTTTTACGTAACTATTGTGGTAGCCACTATATTGACGTGCCCTTCTATTCAAGAGCAACGCTAAAACTAATTGAGATCTGCAGTGCATACTGTGTACAACACCGGTCCCAGTACCGACCCTTGCGGTACTCCAGCAGTTATATCACAGAAATATTCAAACTCAAAGCATTTATTTCAATTAAACTACTTACAGGCACTTTTGAACTGTCAAAGAATCGGTCAGTTAGTCAGAAAGTTTAATCTAATTGCCCATTCCAAAAAGAACGGGCAAGAAACTTCAAGGACACTCTTTTAAATCAAGATATTACAAAATCTTGAGTATATTATTCTTGTTGCTTAAAAATAAGCCCTGGCAGTTAAGATATGACCAGTCTCAACTGACGGCGCCCGTTCACGAACATGACGCGTGGATCAGCACCATCCAGCTCAACCATTTTGTAGGGAACCGAATGATCCAACACACGCGCTACCATCAGTGAGACATTTAAGGCCCAGATATATGCCAGTGACCTTGAGTAGTTAGCTTGTGTGTTCTGTACTGAGCTTATGCAACGCGTCGTACACTCGTACGCGCAGCCAGTAATAGGACTCGCCCATCCAGGAGCGCTGTCCCAAATAAACCGCATTATTAATTTATTATACATAAAACAAAAGGTATTTCAATAAAACACGTATACTAAAAGATCAATAGTAAAATTATCTTTAAAAAGGTGAAGGTTTCAGAAAAATACGTTTGATAGATTTTGTGTCATTCTCAGTTTTTTATCCGTCTTAGATATAATTTTACAAATTAATTTCACTATGTAATATAAACATAATCTAAAATATTCACATATTAGGTTATTAAGAATATGCTCTAATTTAACATAATTATATATTTTTTAAATTATTAACACTCCTCGTTTTGACGTGATCTTCAGTATAAAATCATTAAAAGTCGGTTATCATCGCCTTAAGTGAGCATGACATACTTTTACTGCCATGCTCTTTCAAGTCAACATAATTTCATGCAAAAGACATACCTCAGAAGCTTCATCAAATCTCCCGAACAGCTCGTTCAGTAGCTCAACCATCCTCATTGGTGACAAAGTTGTTGATATCATCGTATAGTTCACCACATCCGCATACAGAATGCTCACATTATCGTGCTCTTCTACGTAAAGCTGGCTGTAAACGACCGATAACTATATTTAAGGATTATTTATGTTATTGCCCGGAAAAATGCAGACGTTCTCATTATATATTTATGGCATAAGCACTGGTAATCAAATCGCATCTGTGATTGGCTTTGTCTAGCTTAGACGTGACTAAAATTCAGCGGAAAGGCGCGTTTCTACGCACGCTGGAATCAGTCCTTTTTACCCGACTGCCCTAGAAGGAGGGTAATGTTTTTAGAGAGTATGTATGCATGTCTATTTCTTTGGCACACTCTGTAGCCTAAACGGCTTGATGGAATTTAACATATATTATGAGGTGCCATTAGATTTGTGTTAATTGTGGAAGTAACATAGGCTATATAATATTTATATATTGCATACGCAAATACAAAAAAAAAGAGAAGGGAAGATTAAAAAAATATACAACAATATTGGTATTAAACAAAAGCTAGTGTTGAAGATGAGTATGACTAGATGCTTAATAGAAACACATTTTCATTTCTTTTAGTGTATTTTTAAGACATTTTTTACAAGAAGTGACATAAGAAAAACGAAATCAAATGTGAAGAAGAAATAAAAAGAAATATAAAAAAGGTTAGTTGTTGGTCGTCAACAGCTAGTAATGAGTCAATTTCATATAATATAATTATATAAACAAAAACTAAAAAGCTTTAAATAAAGCAAATTATTTAAAAAAACAAAAAATCCGTATAGAATTTTGGTATTGCAGGCGAGGACAAACCAATAACTTGAAATATGGTGTAACTTTTGTCTGTTCCTGCCTGCCTGTTTATCTCTTTTCAGTTAAGTATGTGTATTTGCAGTCAGGTTTTTTTAAATAATTTGTTTCCCACTCAATTTTGTCCCGAAAGCAGTGACTGTGGTGGCCCAATAGTAACGGTCCTGACGTACGTGTCGAAGGTCGTGAGTTCGAAACCAGACTGGTGAATGGTAAAGGAAAGCATCGTAAGAAAACCAGCCACCAACATCCACCAGCTCCTACTCCCTCCCACAGAGAATAAGTTTGTGTTTCAGCAGTGCGAACGTTATAGTACCTATGCTTATGCTTTGCCCCTAGTCTACTTCTTAGTGTACAGAAGGTACTAGAAATGGTGAACTTACTTGAAAGATCTCAAATTGCTACTTATGGAGCGTGTTTCAAGTCCCATGAACATATTTCTGATGTCTTGGCGCACTTTGGATACTATGTGCTCTGGTAGTATGCTCATCATCAAACGTTCCTGAAAGAATATTTTTATCAGAAAACTAGGAAATGCATACCAACTCTGCGCTTCATTAGAAGCAAAGTTTTCATTGTGCTCAGGGAAATAATTTTTAACAGGAAAAAATTTATTTTATCAAATGTCTTCTATCCTAGCATGTAGCAATTTTAATATTGGTGATGGAAATTCGTACTTATTTGGTCAACAATTAATGATTCCGCATTAGGAATAGGGATGTTAGCGGGGTAAAACAAAAAAAAAAAAATACTGTTTGGTCCGTCAATCAGACAATAAAAAAATATTAGACACGTATTTTTTGCTATATAAAAAATTACTTAGATAAAACACATTAAACTTGGGGAGTGGGGGCTCGTTACTTCACAGTTACGTATAAAATCTAGCGAGCAATGACGTCATGCCACATTTGAACTCAATGTATCGCCGTAATGTTTAGATTACGTAAAAAAAGAAAAAAAATACGTGTCCAATATTTTTTAATAATCTTACGGACAAAATTTTGTTTTAGTCCTTATCCCTATTTTTTTCATAGCGAAAATTAAATCCTTAATAAATTAAACACTTAACGGGTAGAAAAGTGATAAACTGAGATAACTTTTAGAAAATACATATTAAAAGAGTCTGGCGGTTCCTAATTCAAAATAAACTATCAATCATTAATGGATTATCGTTCCGAATGTAGTAAGTAAGTGTGTTTTATCAGCAGATTAGATTAATTTACCACTGTTTTTATGTAATGCGAGGGAAAAAACCTAAACAAATGACTACTCAACATGGCAAGGACATTGTGCATTGAAATCTTGTGAGAATACGGTCAACTAAAACACTAAGGCCTGTGTTCACCAACATTCAAACCACCGGTTAGGTATTTAAACAGTTGGTTGATGTCAAATTTCCTATGAAATGTTGAGTAAACAACTGATTAAATATCTAAACAGTTGATTTAAATGTTGGTGAACACAGGCCTATACTCCATTTACTATAGCATTAGACAAATAACGGCTAAATAACGACAGTTATTGTGTAATATTATTTAAGTTACTGCACTTTAGAGTATTTTTTTTAATGTAAATGGTAAATAGATTGCAGTGCTTTGTATTTATCGCGAAATAACGGAGTTTATTAAACGTTTAAATCGAAATAACGAAAGGGTGAGAACAGTTATTTGTCTAATGTTATAATAAATGGAGTATAAGTGTATTCAAAGCAAGGTTAAAGTCATTACTCATAGAAAAATGTTTTTACACTATACAAGAATTTATGGATGAACAATATCCTTAATCTGTAAATTATAATTAACTAGCTACGCGCCGCGGTTTCACCCGCGGAGACCGAGATAAAATGTAGCCTCTGTGTTAATCCAGGATATAAGCGATCTACATACCAAATTTAATCCAAATCTGGCCAGCCGTTTAGACGCGAAGAAGTAACAAACATACAATACACACACACACACATACACACACATTATCACAAACTTTCGTCTTTATAATATTAGTGTGATTAATATATTTCTTATGTTCACTGTAAAGCTAGATATACATTTAATTAATAATATATAAACAACATGTATGTTGTGAAAATTTCTAAAATATATATATATAATCATGTTAAGTGATATTATGTAGGTACTAGATACTAATAAATTATAATAATACTATAAATGGAATAATAACAAAAAATAATGATAATATTATAATATAATGCAACCTCATGAAAATAATGTTCTAATTGATAACGTCACAATATTCTAGTTTTAAGTTATCTTGCTGCGCCCTAACGGGGTCATGTACTCATTAGTTTTAAGCAAAGCCTGTGACTGTGTGTACATTGTGCAATAAATGAATAAATAAATAAATGAATTCAAATATTTAGTAAAAACGTAAGTAGGTCAATAAACCTAAATAAATAGCTTTACACTAGCTTGTTGCTTGCGTATTTTAATTTTTTAATTTTTTAATATAAATATCAAGGGCATGAGTGGCACGGGCTATTTTCTAAATAGCCCGGGCCACGTGGAGAAAGGCATGGGTTACTTTTATATTTTTTTTATCTTGGGACCTCTCTGGCTACTCAAGGTCTAGCTCGGACTGCGATATCTCACCGCGCGATTTTTATTCACGCGATTTATATGCAGTGTATACGGAGAACGTTTCAGCGCGAATTTGAAATCTCCAGTGCGTGTTTTCTTCACAATTGCGATATAATTTCGCGCGATTTTTAACGACCGGTTCTGTGGTTGAGGCTTGAAAAGGTACAGACAAACAAAGTACAGTTACAGTAGGTACATTTTCATTTACAATATCTATGAGTATGGATGTAAATAGAACAAAAAGTAAACAGCAGAAAATGAGAACTGTCCAAAGTTCGAACCCAGACAGTAGGCGCTTTAAAAGTGTTTTTTGTATGGCACCAATTATCTATAACAAATTGCCCAAAAGTTGGAAAGAGCTACCTATACCTAAACTTAAACACACAATGAAATTGTTATTGGCACAAAAAGCATATTATAGTATTACAGAATTTTTGAATGACTCACGGTGTTTAGTATAAACAAATAAATAAGTATAACTAAGATTAGGTATAGTAGCTATGGTCAGGTAGTAGTTAAGAACTTAAATATACCTTTATTATAAGTAAGTGAATAGTGTTGGGTAGGACATGCAAGAGGCACCTCAAATGTCCCATACAAAACGATTGAATGTCCCAACACCTCAAAATAAAATTTTGTACCGCTTCACTGTGACATACAAATGAATGAATCTCGAACTGACAAGTGAGTGAGTGTGGTGAGGTGAGTGAGGCCTGACAATGCTGACGTGAGGTGAGCGAGCGAGTGCAAGGATTGTCGTTGTCGCTTCTAGCTCGCGAAACGAGTCAAGACCTCCCGGTCTTGACTCGTTTCGTTGGTTCACTTCAAGTGAGCGGGACAGCGCGGTTGGAAGAACGAATGTGTGCGGGCGGGAGAGTAGACCTTATTAATTAATGTAGGTTATATGAAGTGGCTAAAAAACGACTGTGCATATCTGCTACGAGTGTTCCTTCCACAGAGTACTTTTATAGTTCCTTCGGAAATAAATTTTTTCGAAGTCTGGTCAGGTTATCATCGAGAGACGTAACAGACTCGGCGGTAAAAAAGTGGCAATGTTGCTATTTTTAAATTACAATTAGTAATTTTTTTCTTGATTAACTATTAAAAAGAAATATTTCATGTCGTACGCTGTTTATTTAATTTGAGACACAAATTTTATTCGTCATCCGTCTAAACTACGATGCGTTTTTTGTAGTCATGCATTACTCAGTAATATGATATTTTCCCTATCCCTCATATTTCTAAGCTCAGCTCAAAGCCTCGTATGTCTTTTGTGTTAGTACTTCAAATACGGTGGGACAATCTGACATTATTGGGACAATGTCACATTTTTGGGACAATATCCCATTGATGTTACATTGTCCTATTAATGTAATATTGTCCCACCTCATTTGAAGTGGTACAATGTACTACCTCACCAAGCTGAATGAGTTACTCATACAAACTCGTCAAAATTGCTTGTCCTACCCAACACTATAAGTGAATGCCTATAAAAAGTGATTTAAATCGTTATTGTGATAATTGTAATCTGTAATATTGGACAAGGAAAATAATTAATAAATAATTGGATAATGTAAATATAAGAATAATAATATAATATGTATAAGTGTAATAGTTAAAAATCATTAATTTATTATTAATAATTGTACAAATATATTTGCACGCCATGAGAATAGCAGACATGTCAGGAGCCACTCTTATTTCAAGATCTTGCATGCACGTATTTATTTTAATTCTATATGTATACACATGTTCGAGCAAATAAAATTTCTTTCTTTCTTTCTTTACTTTGTGTAAGTCATTTCACGCTCAAAACGGTGAAGGAAAACATCGTGAGGAAACCGGCATGTCTTATGGCTCATTTAAATTAGGTCGTTTTGACTGATTCGGTTGTACCCGTATTCGGTCACTGACTAGTGAAAACGGGTTTTCGGTTAGCCGTATTCGACCACAGCCCGTATTCGGTCACCGACTAGTGTAAACAGGTTCTCGGTTAGCCGTATTCGGCCGCAGACCGTTTTCGATGATACGGCTGCTTGTTGAAACGCGCCACTCATTGTTCAATCAATAGAAGTAGTCTATGGATTGAACAATGAGTGGCGCGTTATATGTCCATAAACTACTATATATAATCTATGAGATAGGCTGGAAACTGATCGATTTACATAATAGGAACACAATATGGAATGAAATGAAGGCAAGGAATGAAATTATCTGGAAGAGAACCGGAGTTACCGACATAGCTTGCAGAGTAAGCAAGCTAAAGTGGCAGTGGCCAGCCCGCCATGAATTTGTCAAAGGACCGATGGCCGGTGGAGCAGACGAGTCCTGGAGTTGAGATCGCGTATCGGCAAGCGTAGTGGGGGACGCCCCCCAGCTAGATGGACTGATGACCTCAAAAAGGTGGCTGGGACAGACTGGATGCGGAAGGCGGAGGACAGGGTATTGTGGCGCAGCATGGGAGAGGCCCATGTTCAGCAGTGGACTGCGATAGGCTGAGTTGGGTGATTGAACACAATATAATATAATGACGAAACACAATATATCCGTCCATGATGATGCTTTCAACACGAATGTACACAGTTGTGGTCGCCGAATCCGGTAAACCGACCCACGTCCAACCCAATTTGGTTAACCAATCCGGTAGATCCGTAAGCGATCGCCGAATTCGGTTAATTAACCTAATGTAAATAACCCAATTAGAAAGCGGTAGCCGTATACGGTGGCCAACCTAAACGCACCATTAGAACCAAAAAATCGAAGACTTGTGACATCTAACAACACGTACTGGGCCCGCGTAGTAGATTATGGCCCACTCCCTCGTCCCAGCAGTGGGAACATTACAGGCTGATTATTATGATTATGATGAATTTCATGTTTTGCCAGTTTTTTTGATAAAGGTACCTAGATAGTAGTTTAGTGAGTTGGGTACTTACCTCCTGATCCTTAACAAATTTCAGTCTCAGCGTGCTTTCAACACACGCTCTTCTGTCCAAGAAGGATCTTCTTGTCACTATTTCATTCATCAGTCTAAAGTATACACCCATGAGATTTACACCAATCAGATAAATTATATCCGATGATACCTGAAACAGAGATGTTTGAGAGATGAGAAAATAACCTCCACGACTAAACTTGACAGGTGGGTCTATCTTGCGTTCGCAATTTAGTTTCCACACATCGAAACAAATGTGTTTTTAGAAAAATAACTTTAACCGATTGTATATATACACTGTCCACAAAGTAGACACAATAGTTAAACAATTAACGTGAATCATATGTGATTCATGGGACAGCGTAAGTGTTAATACCCACACATACCTACAGTTTAGTTTGTGATCAATCTTAAATTTTTATGTCTTTTTCAATCATAGTAGCAATTCTGAAAAGGACTTAATTTGTGCTAATAAAAAGATGATATTTGTTTAAGTGTAAATAACATTAATTGGAAACAAAGATTTGAATATGGAATAGCTAAGTCCGGTGCACACTGGACGGTTAGTCCCATTACCAACTTGATCACTGGATAATTTTATTGTTACCATGGCATGAATGATTTCTTATCAAATAAGTAGACCAGCTTCGTGACGATAATATAAGATAATTATATCTTCTCCTGTCGTTGAAATATTTTTTTATCATTCATGAATTAATGAATGAAAGCATTATATGTTTAAAATTTAATTTTAAAAGCCTGCTGAAATCTTCAAAAAGTATCTCTGCTGCCAAATACCATGTTATCTGTGGTCCTTAATAACAATCAGTAGATAATATTAATTATAACTTGGGCTTAGCACGCTAGCAACAAAATATACTTTTCGAAAAACTACCAACAGGATGTTTCAGAATTCTTTGCAAAATTGTGTGTTCTGTATACTTACCTATAAGCCACTTTATCTGGCGGGTGGCGTGATTGATTAACCAACGATTAGCATTATAATTAAATAAATTGCTGAAATAAATGTCATCCCAAAAGAAAAATATTGGAAATACCCAAAAAGGATTAAATGTTCAAGCCAATAAGGCGATTATGAGTAAAAGTTCACTTTACAATCACTGACTTTTATTGTTTATCGTTTGGCATCATTAGTTTTAACGAATGACTGATTAAATATATAATATTTGATATGATACACGGTGATAGTGAAAGTTAAATACATCGTCAGGTCACTTTTGATACTTCTTTTCGAACCAATGAAAGATGCGCATAGGACTCCCTATGCGCATCTTTCATTGGTAAATTCATATTACTAATGTTTTTTTTTAGAAAATTCTCAGTAGCAGCTAATAGGCTGGATCCCTATATTATTTTAAATGATTGTAATAGAAACGCTACAATTCACATGAAATTCACTTTTGCGAATTTAACTGTGGCGTTCGAAGGATCAAACATCGGCAAAAATAACGACGGGAGTTATAATGTAAATCATGTATATAACTTACTACTATACCGATCTGCGGATCCTGATCATAAGTGAAGAAGGCGAAGATCAGCACGTAGATAGCACTAACGAAGATACCGAGAAATATCGCCAAGAAGTTGTTTCTCATTGGAAGGAAGATGTAGTTGGAGAGAAGAGCCATGGTCGAGTACGCAGGTCTTAAAGATATGCCTTCGAAAGAACTGTATATGCTTACTATGATATCTGCGGAAAAAAAGACATACATTACCTATCAGATAAGTATTTATGGAAATGAATTTCATACATTTGCGTCCATGTTGGAACCACTTATATGTAGTCTTTTAGAACATAGGAATTTTATTGATGATTTGTATGATAGAATATTGTTACCAGTCTACAGAATTCCGCCTCAAGTAGCCATGATTTGTTGAAACGAAATAGGGGGAGGAAGCTTGTTATCGGTTGAAAAAACATGTAGCTGATGCCCACAGGGGGGAGATCAGGCGTAAGTTTGAGACGTGGATAGCATGTGGCAAACCGAGTGAAGGGTGTGTGAAGGGAGAGATATGCCAACGTATCTATAGTCTTTATAGTATTACCCAGTAACTGGTTTGTGGATGTCAGACAGGCAGTCGCTCCATGTATTCCGCTACATCCGGTTAGACTAGAAGCCGACCCCAACAGGGTCGTCTTTAACCTATAGGAGGCCCTGGGTACTTTAGAATAATGGGGCTCTTATGGAGAATGGAAGCTCGCAATTTAAAGCATAGTTAGGTTTTTGGCCCCGGATAGTTAGGTTTTTTTTAACCGTTTATACAGAAATAAGAGTTACTTTATATGCTTATGCAGAAAAGCTGGAGACATAAAACAATGTAGGATGCAAGAGCGAGCGAAGTGAGCTAGAAATTTATAGGACGTCGCCTCGAATGGATCAGGTTTTCCTTTTACCATTCATACAGAAATATTTGAGAAAATATTGAGAACTAAGAAAATGTAGGGTGTATGAGCGAGCGGAGCGAGTTCGAAAACTTTAGCACCCCGCTTGGAGTAAGTTAAGTTTTCTTTTGACAACTAGGTGATTGCGGGTCACTGGGCACTTGCCCAGAATGACCAATTCAATGGGAAAAACGATCCTGGACCTCAACCCCAACATAGTTAGAAAAAGGCTAGGCAGATGATGATGTAGGGCAGGAAATAGCAGACACATGAGTCATTTCAAATCAATCAATTCAAAGATAGCCTCGTGAGATTGCATTGACGTTAAAAGTGAAAGCTACAAAATAAAAAATCTTACCAGTAAAAACGAGATCCAAAGTCACAATAAAAGTGACAAGTATTGGCATCAAGAAACATTTCCTTTTCATGGGATAGTATAAAGGTTTCCAAAGGAATATGAATGGTATAGCTATCCTTAATATGTACATTCCCATCGATAAATATGTTGATGTTGATTGAATTTGCTGTAAGAAAACCGCGATTGATGATAATGTCTCGTCTATATTTTCGGGCTCCGTGGCATCCTGTAAAGTAGCTCGAAGAATGAATATTTGGACAACACAATTTAAACTTTAAGAATGGACAACATAACGCGATTTACCTACTGTAACAGTGAAGTACGAAATGGCAACAAATTTATAATCGGTGACCAGATTTGGAGTGTCTTTCTTTTTGTGTGTTGTGTGTTTCTTTTTTGTTTCTGTTTGTATGAATTTACAAATAATATCCTAGGAATTAAACTGAAGGTCTTAGTCATATTTTGTTGGCCCAAAACTTTGTGACTTCCACGGCGTTATCGGTAATACCTGTTGTGTGTAAAATATATCCAAAAACAGACAAAAACATAAAAACATATAGAAAATATAGGAAACTTACCTCAGAAAATGTAGAAGCGATAACTAAAACTACGTGTATGGTTGAAAAAAATACTAATAAAGTTAAATAAATATAAATTAGTGTTTCTCTTAGTTTGTCATCATATTTTCTGTACAAGCCTTCTAGATCTTTTTGGTCGAATTGATCCTAAAAAATAAAGTTTAATTTATCGTTATATTCATCAAGAGTTCCAGACATGCAAAGGCTTCCAGCAAAAGCCTGAATTCGCAGTAGTAACAGTATCTGGGATTATAAAATAAGTGATTACCTAAACACTTCAATAAGCATAAGAATATAGTACATTCATCATTTCATTTATCATCATTTCAACCGAAAGACGTCCACTGCTGGACATAGGCCTCTCCCAAGCACCGCCACGCCACTTCCACCGGTTCTGTGCTTCCCGCATCCAGCGGATTCCTGCGGCCTTCACAAGGTTATCGGTGCACCTTGTGGGAGGCCTTTCAACACTACCTCTTCCGGTACGCGATCGCCACTCCAGAATCTATCGGCTCCATCGGCCATCTGTTCTGCGAGCAATGTCCTGCCCACTGCCACAAAAGTTTGGCATTTCTTCGGGCTACTCGTATGTCGGTTACCTTGGTTCTCCCGCGGATCTCTTCATTTCTTATTCGATCACGTAGAGAAACTCCAAGCATAGCCCTCTCCATTGCCCTTTGGGTGACTTCTAGCCTAATAAGGCCCATTGTGAGCGACCACGTTTCAGTGCCATAGGTCATCACTGGCAACACGCACTGGTCAAAGGCTTTCGTCTGAGACACTGCGGTATGTATGTGGGACGAGAAGATATTGCGTAGCTTCTCGAACGCTGCCCAGCCGAGTTGGCCTCTTATTCTATTGAAAATAAGGGTTATTACTGACATGCGGTGCGGCCGATTGTACCTACAGGATAGGTTTATTTTGCGCCAGTCTTTTTGTTCTACTTATGGCATTTAATAATTTTGAGTTTTTTTTAAAGATTTGACGAGTGATCTTTTTCTCGAAGTTGAACCAATGTGTTTTGGTGTCTTCTGTGGTTGGACCTACCTAACTGGACAGTTTGTCCTATTATAGGTAAACGCTCGTCCACAATTTCGAGTGTAGTGTCTCCGATCTTCGTGAAATTGGGTGTTACATGGGCATTTGACATGACCTTAGTCTTGTCCATGTTCATTCTAAGACCCACTCTTTCGGAAGCTCTACTGAGGTCATCGAGCATTGTACTGAGGTCTTCCATAGTCTCAGCCATGAGACTTATATCGTCGGCAAACCGAAGGTGGCTGATGTACTCGCCATTGATGTTTCCAGTCCAGAACCTTGAAGACATCCTCCAATGCAGCGGCGAACAGTTTTGGAGAGATAACGTCTCCCTGTTTCACACCTCGCTGCAGAAGTATAGTTTTCGAGATCTGGTCCTGGAGTCGGTCTGACATAGTGGCGTTTTTGTACAGACACTTCGGCACCTCGATGTACCGATAGTCGATCTAGCACCGTTGAAGAGACTGCAGTACCGCCCATGTCTCGATTTGTCCACAAACACTAAGCAGAGAGGCAGGTTATACTCTTCGGTACATAAAAAACAAAAATATGTAAAAAAAGCACAAAGTACATTATTATAACTAAACTTTGAAAGTGGGCACCCATCTAGGGCATCTTCTTTTATTCTCTTTACAATTAAAAAACATGAGTCTACTTAAATTTTTAGTTCCAGTGACCATTTTCTTTAAAAAAAAAACCTGGAAAACTCACCCTTAAATATTTCCAATTCCATTGTTTTCCATGAGCTAGTTCCACTTCTTGCATTCTGAACTCATGTAACGAAGACAGAAGGCTGGTGGCTCTGGCAGAATTCATGGAGTACCGTGCCAGAAGTTCCAGGGCTCCCACTTGGAGCACCACTGACCCCATTGTTCGAGAAGATTGCTCATCCTAAGAAGAATGAAGTGCTTATTAGGTATTTTAGAGTTGGGCCTGTAAAACTAGGCTGGTTTGAGCAATAACCCAGTATAGGGCATAACGATCTGGCAGTGGTTAAAACGTGCGATTATTCGAAATATTGAGGTTAGAAAACCATTTTTTTAATATATTTTTTATAATAATTATTATATACATAATATAAGTATATACAAGTATACTCATAAGAAATACAATATACAAATAACATTAAAAAATAACAAAGTACACAAAATAAAAAGTAGTGATAACGCTTGTTTTAATTTTTGGTCTATAAAAGATGGTGGCCAAAAATAATATTCCCTTGAGAGGCGTATGCCAGTTATACGTTCATGTACGAATAGCCTAGCAGTATCTTCTTCTAAGAGCGCCCATTGTAATAACCTAGGTATGTAAAGTTGGCTATATTTAAAATCTGTAATTTATATAGTGTAAAATCAAAATATTTTATTTCACATAAACCTACATGGGCACTTATGAAACGTCAGAAGCTAGGTGCACGGTTCCAATTAGTCGTTTCCTATGGAGAAGAGCCGGCAAGAAACTCCACATACATACGTACATAATGAAGAGTAGGTATTCTGTTATAACAGTTATTAACGCTATTTCTGCAGGTATTCCTCCCACATTCTACTAACAGCGAGCTCCTTGACCTCCCTTACATCGTTTACATATTTAATTATTCCTTGTAAAATATTGTTTACAGTAGTGGACATTACTGTAAACAATTTTTTGTTGCATCTATCAAATTGCCTTACCCACGATACATTTTTTGCTTTTGTTTTAGTAAGTTTTAGTTGGTAGGTACTCATATATTTATAATGGTATTTTTATATTCATACTCCTTCACGGCTATATGAGTAAGCTACAACTTTGTATCTAGGTAGGTATTGTCGGCAGAGTTATACAAAGTGTATTCTGAGGATCAGGTATTTAATAGTAGATTGTTGCATCGAGCGCAAAGTGAGTTATTAATGCACGAGTGTTATGTTGGTGCCCGAGCACATGCGAAGGCACTAAATTAACACGAGTGCATTAATTACTCACTTTAGCAAGGTGCGCAATCTACTTTTCTTTCAACTACCAATCTACCTACCGTGATAAAATATACCTACTCAAAGTAAAAACTCAAGTTATTGAAAACAAAGCTTTTTAACCAAGTCGGTTTTATTCAGCAGAATTTCAGCCAGTATCTTTTTGATCAATCTAATGCATACATTTTATATTAAACTTAATGGGAGACATTAAACCTCTGTGGTAAATTTATATCTAAATAAAAAATTTAAAACAGTGCATTAATGAAAAATTGTGCAATCATGAGATTTCATATAAAATTTCTGCACTGTTTTCAAAAACAGATCGGGTTTGTAGTGATTACGATCTACGTAGTTGAAAGAAAAATATATTATGGAGTGTCTTCCTGATTAATATTGTATGATACTTACAACAACTTATCTGTTAAGTAAATGTTCATTATTATACCTATACATAATCAAATAATAAGCCTATAAAGTTCCCACTGCTGGGACACAGGCCTTCTCTTTTCGAGAGGGAGTGGGCCATAATCCAACACGCAGGCCCAGTGCGGGTTGGTAGATGTCACATGTCTTCGATTTTTGTGGTTCTAAGACATGCCAGTTTCCTTACGATGTTTTCCTTCACTGTTTTGAGAGCAGTGGTGTTGTAATTATTTACAAAAAGTAAAGCGGCTGCTTGGATTCGATCCCATGACCTACAACTCGTAAGTCGGGGACTTTATCACTGGACCACCACTGCTGTATTTGCACATTGTTATTGAATTTGCCAGTATTTTAATTTATATATATATAATATTAATAATATTAATTTATATAAATTAAAAAGCAAGCTTTTTTTTTTTTTTGGGTGGGAAATTATCAAATAACTTCTCCCGCTGTGGGCGGAGCGGGAGGGCGTGTCAAACTTTTACTGACTAAAACCCACCCGTGCTCCTTCAGTTCCTACTTTCGGACAAACGCGCAACCCTGGCAGGCACCGGTCCTGGCGGACCCCGTCAGTGCGTGCTGACATCTCTTTGAGGCGCGCGTGGAACACAACGCGCCGCCGACCCGGGCCTGGTCCATATCTGGGCCTACGTTGGCCGGGAATCGGCTATCGATTCCCGCCGCCCAGGGCGTCTCCTGCGGTGACTAGGGGCGTGAGGGCGCACAGACTGCCGCTCCCTCACGCGTTCCGCCTCCTCCTCCGCGAGCATTACTGCTTCGCAGAAGGAGGTGACTGCCTCCCATGCACTCTCGCTCCGGACCATGGCCTGAACCAGGGCCGGATGCGAAAGATCGCCGCCGCCAATCGCCTCCGTGAGGACACGGCGGTGCTCTGCCCAAGCCGGGCAGACCTCTACCGTATGCTCCACCGTGTCCTCCGGGCGATCCACACAGTGGTAACACCCGGGCGTTTCCTCCCGCCTTATCCTGAATAGGAACCTCCCGAAACAACCGTGTCCGGTGAGGACCTGTGTCAGGCGGAAGGTGAGGACGCCGTGGCACCTCTCTAGCCACTCCTCAACGAGGGGACTTATCGCCACAAGTGTGGCGTGCCCAGCGCTGGGTTGCGACAATCGCACCCTCCATGTCGTCATGAGATCCCGCCGGAGCTCAGTCCGCTGTACCGTGATTTCTCGTGGCAGCGGAGTTACGCCCTGGCGTTTCACCTCCTCGCGCCACTCCCATATGTGCGCGAGGATTTTTGCCTCCAGATCCCATGGCGGCAATCCGGCAAGGAATATTTAATATTAATTTATATAAATTAAAATGTCTGACATGAATTCGTGACGTTTATTCCACCTTGGGATTGACATTATTGACAGCTCACTCCACGCTCACTTCAACCTGGTTTTCACGGTGAGATGGTTACAGAATAGCACTTTAGTACATGACACATTTGAAAATATTAAGATTTTAGGGCACATTGCCATAAATATAAGGCTGAGAGCAGATTTGAGTCAAGACATTGCTATACATAAATAAAAAAAAAAACAATGTTTGTAAGTTAGACCTCTATGCGTTCCTAAACTATTGATGAGATTGTGATAAAACTTTGGTGGGGGTTTTCTGAGGACGCCCGGGAGGATTCAGGCCAAAAAAATAAGTTGGACCAACATTTTTTTTTACTTTACGTGGACTTGCAACGCATGCCACAGCATGCATGCATGTGCATAGTGCAGTTAGTAGCTCAATGAAAACAAAGATGGTGCACACAATCTCAACAAACCAATACATTCATTGGAATGTAGGTAGTATATCTAGTTTGATATGCTCTATTACATATTTTATGTTATCGCATTCTTTATTGTAAATACCTGTTTATTAATCTGAGTTATCCGTGAGCATAGATTGGATTGTATTGGAATCGCGTTGCGAATGTGCGAAACTCTTGGAAGTTTTCCTCCTATATTTATTTTCTTGAGAAAAACAACAAGTAATTAAATACGATCTTGATTTTTTTTAATAACTAATACTATTTCAACGCCTAAACTACGCGGCACCTGCAAGGGAAACGTTTCTAAAAAAACATTGATTCAAATAAAATCGCTCCTAGTCAGGCATTTATTCAAATAGGGATAACGAGGAAAAAAAAATATTATCCGTCACGTAGATTTAAAAAAAAAAAATTGGACACGTATTTATTCTTTTTTTACTTAATCAAAACATTACGGCGATACACTGAGTTCAAATGTGGCATGACGTCACTGCTCGCTAGATTTTATACGTAGCTGTGACGTAACGAGCCCCACTCCCCAAGTTTAATGTGTTTTATTGAAGTTATTTTTATTAATATGATAAAGCAAAAAATACGTGTCTAATATTTTTTTATTATCTGATTGACGGACTAAACAGTTTTTCTTTTTTTTTACCCAGGACACATCCCTATCCTACTAAAAGTCAACTTTATTTTTAATAGTCCTTATGATTTCCCAAAACAGTGGAGGAAAATATGGAGAGGAAACCGTGACGGAAAATGTGACATTTACCAACCAGCACTGGGCCCGTTCGAAGAGAGGAAGTCCGTATCCTAGCAATGGAAACATTATATGCTGATTATGTGTGTGTGTGTGTATGATTTTTCCAAAAGGAATTGCTTTTCAGGGGATATAAGGCACCTGTCCCACTACCCCGACGAGGAAGCGAATAACTATCGTCAATTTTCTCGCTCAAGAAACGTACAATAGATGTAGGCCCTGTGTCAGTAAATGAGATACATATACTCGTATTAATAATGGACTGCTGATTGTTCACACAACCGACGAGAACTCTCTCGATTTTACGTTTCTTGAGCGAGAAAATTGACGATGACTAGTTTAAAAAGAAATTGTAGGCAGGTACAATTCGCGTAATTACGCAAAAAGACCGCTGGCCAGCGAACAAATGTAGCGTTGTATAGATCGTGTCACGTAAAAAGCGCGCTGGTCAACCGCAAAACCATACGTAGTATACTGATACAACGTATGGTTTTGACGCGTATGGTTTTGGTTCGTGACGCAAAAAATCGCGTCACGTAAAAATGGTATGGTAAGGTTGTGCGGTTGGCCAGCGCTCTTATTACGTGACACGAACTATTTCGTTAGTACTACGATACGATAACGCGAGAATGTCGCATGTCAACATCGACATGCGACATTCCGGTCAAGAAAGTGTTGCAACAATCACACAAAAACATTTGTTAGATTTAACTACTACACGACAATAGAAGCAGATTTGTATCAGACGATACGGTATCACGGCACTACCGGCCTTATCCATCCATATTGAATTATTTCATTGATAACAGGATTACTGGAAAACAAGACATTGGCGTTAACATACTTCTGCAATGTCATAGGGATAAGGTCGCGTCCAAATTGATAAACACCTCGTATGCCGCAATCATAGAAACAAATTAAAAACCTTTATTATCATGCTGACTAGAAATCAAAACGTCTATGCCAAGTATTGCCTAAACCTCATATTGACTAGGAAGCACAATGCCTACCTTGCAATATGTCTATACAGTATTTGAACTAAACCTTATTCTGACTATGAACCAAAATGCCTACCTTGCAATATGTCTATTATTTTAGGAGAAGAAAAGGAGTACCGTTTCTGGCACTCGCCAACCGCTACCGAGCCACGCTCGCTACGCTCGCTCGGCTCGTGCGTTGTGTGGTCACAGTTCTAACCTAACCTAACCTACAGTTCGGAGGCCCTAGTGTGAGTTTATTTTACCCATCTCGACTACTTAGAAAATATTACATTTTAGGCATTTTGCTTCGTAGACGAATTTAAAGTTAGACACTCTGATCATAAAGTTTAAAAAAATCTGTATGTAGATTGTAGATGTTTCGAACAACGCGGCAACGGGCTCATAAATGTTTTAGGTCTTTGAGACTCGTCTTACGGATTCATTTCGCGTCATTGTCGCAATAGTCTCTCTAATGATTGTCAAAAATCCATATGCACAAATTATTGTAAACAAACTGTTTTGTCACAAACTTTCTTTGATGTAAACTCGGCCTTACATTATTATCGTACGTACAAATAAAATATTTTTTATTTTATTGTTTTGTGCGTTTTACAACACGGCTTATGCAGTTAATTAGTTTTCGATGTGGATAGCTTTAGTGATAAATTGTTTGGGAATCTTCAAGGATATTAGGTAGATACTACGTGACTCTATGTTAGTTACCTACTTCTTCATACAGACAAGGGTCGTTAATAAAGTCTCGATCGATGGGCAGTTTGCATTTTAAGCATTGTTGAGATTTGTTACTTGAATGATTCGAGCTTTAGTGAAACTCATAATAAATCATTTTTTAAATGTTTGAAACATTGTTAGAATTTATTTGGCTCTATAAAATAATTCTTCAAATGATCCAAAACATTGTAATAATTATTTTCGTAAACTGAAAATAGAATAAACTAGGTATACCGTAAAAATAGCGAAGGCTAACCTAACATCTGACCTAATTCAACCATCGCATAACCAAATAAAAAGTTGTAATCCACGCGCAATTATTGGGGAAAAACAGTGAACCGTCATTTATCGCTCACAAAATCCATAGCACTATCAACGCTTCATTGAACAGGGACAAAATCAAATATAAAAAAAAACATAAACACTCACCATATTTGTCAACAAAACGGTAGGTACTATCACAGAAAATGCACAAAACAAAACACAACGCGGCACGGCACTGACGGATATTAGCACAAACCACTGACTGAATATCACTGACACTGACTGACTAAGGAGTATGATTAATTTTGATAAGCGCCACTCAACGGGCAAAGATATTAGTAGATTGTGCCTGCGATTATCGTATTGAATGTGATTCAATCAAGTGATGAATTAGGAACTGAAATATTCGGTTGATTGTTTTTATTCGTATCTGAGATATGGTTTGGTATTTATGAAATGTTTCTTTAACAATCTGTGGAATATAAATAAATCTATCGTATACAATCCTGTTGTCTAATGCGTTATTTTATTAAATGCTTAATTAATTAAGTGATTTATCTAAATTAGATTTTAAACTATGCACCATCCTGTTTAAATTTTATTCGATTAGTAATTAGCATCGACGGACTGTCTAAGCCGCGCCGTCATCGTTTTTGTACTTTTTTAGTTATTATTGACGAACTACCCACAATTTTTTATAAACTATGTTTTAATCATAAATAATGATTAGCATAAATATTGCTTAAAGGTCTCTGCACACAGCGGGCGCGGCGCGGTGGGACGGGACGCCGCGCCGACGCGACGCTGAGCAGTTGTAATGTACTATACTCCATTTATTATAACATTAGACAAATAACTGTTCTCATTCTTTCGTTATTTCGATGTAAACGTTTAATAAACTCCGTTATTTCACGATAAATACAAAGCACAGTAATCTATTTACCATTTACATTAAAAAAATACCTCTAAAGTGCAGTGATTTCAACAATATTACACAATAACTGTCGTTATTTAGCCATTATTTGTCTAATGCTATAGTAAATGGAGTATAGATATTACGGATGACGCCACACAGAGCGCCACGTCGCGACGCGTCGAGCCGGACGGCTCTGTGTGGCGTCGTCCGTAATTTCTAGTACATTACAACTGCTCAGCGTCGCGTCGGCGTCCCGTCCCGCCGCCCGCGCCCGCTGTGTGCAGAGACCTTTAGTGTTTCAACATCCAGACAAAGTAGTTTCTGTTTATATTTTGTTTGAATCCTTAGTTAATAAACAATAAAAATAAAAAACCTAATATGGTATTAAATCACCCGTATTTTCCGTTTTACGTGATGATGAACCCATCCATACTAATATTATAAATGTGAAAGTAGCTCTGTCTGTCTGTCTGTCTCTCTGTCTGTCTGTATGTTAATAAATAAATAAATAAATGTTACGTTTTCACGCCTGAACCGCTGAACCGATCGTCATGAAATTTGGCAGAGATATAGCCAGGGATATGGAGAAGGACATAGGCTACTTTTATACGCGATAACCGACATTCACGCGGGCGGAGCCGCGGGCAAAAGCTAGTAAGTAAATAAAATTAGATGTGTTTTTTTGATAAATAAAAATAGTTAAAGTTTTCTTAATGAATGACTTACGTGCAGTGACAAAATTTAATTTATAATTAATTACTATCAAAGTTCTCTGGAAAAATATGGGTATTGAACTTTAATTTTTTTTCATTAATCTACCAAACACATCAATGGCCCCACCGAATAAACGTATAAGAGAAAAATTACAACTTTTCAGCAAAAAATAAAAACGTTTAAACTTCAATAACGCTCATTTCATTGTAAATAGGTATAAATAATGTATAATCGAATTATTGGTAAAAAAAATAAGCTATAGACTTGTATATTTACTTTCTTGGCGACTCAAAAAGCATGTAATTATAAGATAAACTATTATTCCTATCATTTTAAAATTAATTATTTCCCTAGAATAAAGAAATTCACTATTATAATACGCGTGTTTTGAGTCTAAAATTCATTAAAAAAAATTAAGTGGGTGCAGGATAGGCAAAAGAAACAAAAATGTAAAAAAAAAAATTGTGTAAGAAGCATTGCACGTTTATTCGGTGGGGTCATGGCTCCGAAAATGAATCAATACTACTTACATAAATATATTTAAAAATAAAAATAACCTATAAAAGTACCTACAATTACCTGTAATGGCTGTAATTTAAACACGCTTTGCACCATCTTACTATTTTCTAGTTACCTAACAGGGTTCTAATTTTCCGAGTACACTCATGGTTTACTTGAACACTTAGAAACAACTGACGGTGGGTACACGAGTATATTACTCACACCTCTTATTTTACACAGTAAAACCATTGTAGAATGTAGGCTCTAACTAACTGGGTTGCGTTTCTATATTTGCCAATTTGTATGGCAGTTTGAATGGCATAGACAACTGTTACTTTTGCAGGTTTAATTTGGATAACATACTCCTTTTGCTTCGTTTACAATATAGTTTTGGTAGAGAATGCCTAAGGCATTAAGTTCGCCTTTGTACCATATTTTGTGCGAGAAGTTTAAATATTGTTTTTTTTCTCTTCTACTCTTACACACGTTGTCTACATCTCTATATCTACTTTCATATCGCAGGTATGCTGGAAGAGATTTCATTAGAAATAAGCATCACCTTTGTACGTATTTTTCTGTACCTTCTTGTCTGTTTATAATGTGTGTACATAAATTGTTGAATAAATAAATAAATTACCACCACCAATAAACCAATTAAAACCAATTATTAAAATTATTTTTGTACCCTATCACTATGTTTTTATATTTAACCCAAAGGTTGACTGGCAGAGAATGCCTTGTGGCATTAAGTCCGCCTATGTACCACTATTGTACTTGAAGTTTAAATAAATAAATAATATAAGTATTAAATAGTAATAATATTCCGCAGTTCCGCAGCAACCCGATACAATTGTGGAGAGGCTAGGCAGATGACACAAAACACTATGCCAGTCATTATCATTTCAGCCGAGAGACGTCCTCTGCTGGTCATAGGGCTCCCCCAAGCTTCGCCACTTCGACTGGTTGCTCATCAAGAAACAGCTTCATTATGAAAAAGGGGGCGAAAATAGAAACTGATCGGTTTCCATATTACGGTACACCCGTGAGAACAAGTTGGTTGCAAACAAACGATGAACACATGCCTCTAATTGACTGCGAAGTTGGTTTACTTCGTTACCGTTTTGTATGAGCTGTACTTGTGTGGTTGCGTGTACCTACTAGTACTCTGTTTGCTAATTGGAAATAATGATAGACTGTGTTTATTTCTAAGGCCCTAACAATCTTACTTACAAACGCGGAATAAAGTTATCCTAGGAATAACTTCTGTATAACAAGAATTTTTTTGACGTTTATACCTAGTATAACTTTATTCCGCGTTTATAATTAAGGCGGTATGTATTTAGTTTGCTCGTAGTTTACGAGTCACCAGTCAATCTACTGTAGACAAGGTAACGCATCTATTTATTTTATTTATGCTGAATATGTTGAGTTATGGGAAATTGGACAGTCAAATCTATACAAATAAACAAAATTGAAGTATCTGTTTGTAATAACAACTTTTTACTACATGCATAATGATATTATGTATGTACCTACCGGTACTTATAACAAAAAATCAAGTTTCGAAATTTTTGTCTGTCGGTCTGTTTGTTCTGGCTTATATCCGAAACGGCTGGACCGATTTTGACGGGACTTTCACTGGCAGACAGCTGATGTAATAAGGAGTACCTTATTTTAGAAAAAAAAGGCTACGCGAACGCAGCTACACTCATAAAAAAATTAAAAAATATACGGTCGATGATAGAGATAATAGATTCAGCTAAAATCGCCAGCAGGTTTTCATAAAGATATGACTACAGCTGATATTAAAAGGCTTTCAGACTGAGTATCTCTAATTATAAACGTCGGGTTTGCTTCACAGAATTACAGAATCGAATTCGGTCACCGCTTGGTACCGCTAGATCAACGGCACAGTCAAAGTAAAAAGAAAAAGAGTATGAAAACTCATTTAAAAACGGCTATATTGCACATAAGAAAATTGGCTTCTAACTGACTTCAAAAATAAGGAGGAATCTTTTTATTTTTTCCCGATTACTCGAAGACGGCTGGACTGATTTGGAAAATCTCTATTTTTGTTTGAAAGGGTATACTTCCAAGGTTCATATAAATTTTATTAACTTCTTTAGGTTTTGTTTAAACCTATTTAAAAACTAATTGAAAATACTTCACCAAGACGGGTGGTTCCTCAGAATCAAGCGATTTCGTATGCAACTGCCCTCTTACGAGTTTCAAATGTACCATTGTCTAGTGCATCAGTTGCCGGTGGTACAGTGTTACGAGAAATCGGCTCTAGATGGCGCTCTTGGTTATATGTTGTAACGTTACAAATAACCTAATGGGCCTATTACATAGGCCCATTAGGGGCCAAATGGCCCAAAAATGAAATGGTCATTAAATGGTTTAATGGGCTTATATTTTGTTATAAGTAAACAATAATATTAAAAAAAAAGTAAATTTAAAAAAAGAATTAGATTAGGTTATTAAATTAGTGCCGGAAAGGGTTTCTTGTGGACTGTGGAACCCTAAAAAGCCAAAAAAGCTAAATTGTCTTCTAGACAATTTTATATTTTAACTTTTCTGCATTATAATACTACTATAGATACACCGTTTGATATTAGATAATATAATACATTGAAATAAACTTACAATTACTAACTAAACTAAAAGTTAAATTGACAATCCGTTCAACTGATTTTGACTTCTATTGCGTTGGTGGTATGACAAATGGCAGCTGCAGTAACCAGTAAGTTGGTTATTTAAATGTCTAATCTTATATCAAACTAGCTTTTGACGGTGGCTCCGCCCGCGTGGATGTCGGTTATCGCGTAAAAAAGTAGCCTATGTCCTTCTTCATATCCTAAGCTATATCTCTGCCGAATTTCATGGTGATCGGTTCAGCGGTTTAGGCGTGAAAACGTAACAGACAGAGAGGCAGGCAGAGTTACTTTCACATTTATAATATTAGTATGGATAAAGCTGAAGAGTTTGTTTGTTTGAACGCGCCAATCTCAGGAACTACTGGTTCGAATTGAAAAAAATATTTTAGTGTTGGATAGCCCATTTATCGAGGAAGGCTATAGGCTATATCTACGCTACGATCCTTAGAGAAGCCAAGCGTTACTTTCTCATTTATTATTATTAGTATAGTATGGATTGAGTATAACCAATTTTAATTTTAAACACATGGGGATTTTCTTGTATCGCAAATGCGTTTATAGATAAAGATCTAGCTTGCAGAAACTACCAGCCGGGGCAACAGACAGTCTACCGTTTAGACACGTATTTGTTACGTGCGGGAATCGAACCCGCGTCACGTAGCGCTGCAAGTCAAGGCAGCCCCTGCGCCAATCCAACCGTCTGGCAATTTAGACACTTTTAGGTTCTGTAATTGCAAAAAGACCAATTTTATTTTCATTTGTACCAGACATTGCAGTAAACTGTCCAAGTATTTTGTGAGCAAAAGAATTTGTATTTCCTAGCATTGTCACTAACTAAATAATATTGTTTAGCGGAGTTATAACAAGTTCGTATCCAATCTAACTTTGCGTTTATCGTGCAATCCATTATTTTTGTTTAAGAATGCGAAGATTTTGTAAATTACGTACAGCTACGGGCGAAATAATTGCCAAAGTTGTCTCGCTTCATTTGGATGTAAATAATGAAAATAACACTTAGGTACCAACCAGCTTTGAACAGCCTTGATTGCAAAAAGGTAAGTAGGTAGACATACCTACATTTTTTTTTAAACAATCAATCTGCCTAGCCTTTTCCCAACTATGTTAGGGTCGGCTTCCAGTCTAACCGGATGCAGCTGAATACCAGTATTTTACATAGAGCGACTGCCTATCTGACCTCCACAACTCAGTAACTGGGTAACACAATACCCTTTGGTAAGACTGGCTGTCAGACTTTTGGGCTTCTGACGACCCGTAACGAATGTCAAAGATCCACGAATGACAGCCGGGACCAACGGCTTAACGTGCTTTCCGAGGCATGGAGGAGTCTCGGTATGTAAAGATGGTCACCCATCCACGGACCAACCCCGGCAAGTGTAGCTTGACCTGACGGATCGACCCGTGCGGCTGTTATTACTTAGCCACGAGCTCCTAAAAACATTTCATAAAAAACATCTAGATTAAATTAATAATCCTCCAATCCTCTCTTTATTATTATTTAGCTAAGCGTGGCGATTGAGTGAGGTATTATGTTTTAACCATTCCATATGTTCAGCATAATACAGGGTGGCAGGCACATCAACGCGACGCCTGTAACCATGGATTCAGTCCATGTTTTTTTTTAAATCGCCATTTTGGTTTTGGTTCCATATTGAAAGTTGTTCATAATAATGAGTACAATGAGTAAGAGGTTTTAAGTCATTGCATTAACACCATGTATATTGCATTGGTTTTGTCTGAATCTCTCCAATTTTTTTGTTACAATAATTCTACTTTTAGGAATAAAATAAAAATAAATAAATAATAAAATTTATTCAATAATAAAAATTGGAAAAATACGGTATAAATCTTAGAAATAATGTAGGTATACAAAGTATGATGCCTGTACTAGGATAAATCTGTATCACAGGCGGCATGAGTTCTTACAATTACTATTAGGACAACTGATTTCTTAACAAATATTTAACATAAGTTTTATGAGTAGTGGCAATAGTTAGTTAATTATGTTAATATATACTTAAATACTAATAATTAAGGTCTTAAACATTAGATTATTTATATATTATTTACGGTAAAAAGTTTTAGCACTTAGTTACACGAATATGATTGCGTCTGCAGTATTAATAACTAGGTTGAAAACAAATAATGTGCTTGTTCCTTGACTCATCCTAATTTATATTAGTAGAAATTATTTCTTTATATTCCATCTATATTAACATAAGATGACAAAAACTCAAAAGGATGAATTCGTATCTTGGCGCCGAGGGCACGTTTTTACTTTTTTGACGTGGCAGTCAAATGGTTAAACTAAAAGAGTATTAACAACTCTATATACTTTCCTATATACTCTATATATATATATTCGTTTCTCTTATACTTCTCTATAGTATGTACTTCGTGATTGAAAGCGTCCGATCTGCACCAAGTGCAAAGGGCAACTGATAGAAATCCGACGACTGACGAAACACGAAGTTTATCGAGGGAGATTAAGGAAATAGTTGTACTGTATTTTTAAATGGGCTTAAATTAAGTCAAAGTCAAGGTCAAATCATTTAAACACACAATTATAAAAGTATAAAAAATAAAAACAGAGTCCTGTGCGAGGCCAAAAGGCTCCTATCTCAGCATGATGCGTGTTTCTGTGACAAATAAACCTATTTTTCTTTCTTTCTTTCAGATAGGCTTAGGATAGCTTTTTATGAAGTAATGAGTATTTAAACATCCAAAACATATAAAATAAAAGTACTGACCGGACCTTACTCGCCAGTGGCGCCAATTAGTGAGCACAAAGTCAAAGTCAAATCATTTATTTCAAATAGGCACGAAGATGCACTTTTGAAAGTCAAAAATTACATGAATAGTTAATTGATTCTAGTTGCGCCTTCCAAAAGGTAGTTATGTATGGAGAAGAATGGGCAAGAAACTCCATACTTACTCTTTTAAAATGTTAACAATAGTTTGTATAAATTAATTAATAATTATAGGTGAAGACGATGTACCTAGAATAAAAATAAAAATTACTTACCACAATTGGTAAAAAGAATGAAAAGTGAAGTAATGACAGAAAAATTAATAAATGCGATAGGTACATGGTGCTCACATATTTACAAACATTGGATATGATTTAAAAAAAAAAAAATTAAACATATAATAAGTCAGTGTGTGAGTTAAATTTATATTAATCACAGAAAATAAAATTAATATCATAAAAATTATAAATTATACGGTTAAATTAGCAACCAGTTTGATTTTGTCTAAACTCTAAATTGTCCTATGGAGCAGGACCAGCATGTTTCCAAGCATTCTTATCTTGGATATAATCCTCTAATTTGTAATATGCTTGTTTACAAAGTGTGCCTTTTATATGAGTTTTAAATTTTCTTTCATTTAATTGTAATATATCAGAAGGTATTTTATTGTAACATTTAACACAGTACCCCATAAAAAATGTATTATGTACTTCAGATACTCTGAAAAATGGTTGATCTATTTTATCTTTATTTCTAGTATTAAAATTATGCCTATCACTGATTTTATTAAAAAGATGTAGATTTTTTCTTACATACATAATATTTAGGAGTTTAGTTATTAGGCACTCAGGAGGTAACTCAACATTGAAACTGAACCTAAATTAAACACAAAGACGTTAAAAAGATTTGTCTACAATCTGATCGGTGAGAATCAAGATTACCGAGAACAAAATACACCTGCCTTCTTCTTGTGGCCGTGTTCTGGGTCATTTATCAGTTAATATGTATAAGAATACACCTGTCCTGTCTGCAGATGTAATCTCCCTGCGGTCAGTTTCTACCTGACGAGTTGTTACAGTATAAAAAACGTAGTCCCAAAATATTTCTCAATAGAAATGATAGAGATGTTTATGTAGCAAGAAGGCATTTATATAATTATACTACATTATATGTAATTTGAGTAGGTATGTAATAAAACGAAAATATATGTGACGAGTAAAAATTACAAGACACTGAAAATAATAATTAGCCGAACTAATTAAGTTACTTAAAAATGCTCAACTTTAGTTATAAGGAAATAAACTTTGCTTAAATTAAACAAAACACAACAATTATTCTTTGGCCAAAGAACGAGCCAGCCCTCTGGTTACGTGAAGTGTCACCAGTCGGCGAGACGTGCACTCGGGCCCCATGACCCGAGTGTTGTGACTCCAAATGGCTCAAAGAAAGTTACCTTTAAGGTTACAGTATTTGCGCTGCTTGAGGGTCTCAGCAGCCGCAGCCGACGAGTAGGTTTAGCAAGAACGCACAAATTTTATAACTTAACGTTAATGTGAGTGATTTTTAGAACGAAAATCTATATCTATACAAATAAATAAAATTGAAGTGTCTGTTTGTAATGTTAAAATAACAGATTTTTACTAAATGCATATAAAAAACATTTTTTTTTGTGTGTGTCTCTTTCTGTCTGTCTGCCTGTCTGTCTGTCTCTTTCTTCTGGCTAATCTCCGAAACGGCTGGACTGAATTTGACGGGGCTTTCACTGGCAGATAGCTGATGTTATAATGAGTAACATAGGCTTACTTTTAGAAAAAGCCACGCGGGCGAAGTTGCGGGCAATAGCTAGTACTAAGTAAATCCTGTAGCATTTTTGTTAAAATGCGGCAAGCTCAATTTTTGTATCATCCATAGAGATCCATAGAGATGAATACAATTTTCAAGGTATAACTATTACGAGTGAAACGAGTATTTTCAATACAAAAATTAATTAATTATGTTACGTTATGTGTCTGCGGCTCACTGAATTTTTTTTGTACTACCCACTCATGAGCATAGGCCTCTCTTTTCATGTGCCAATCAATACGATCCTGTGCCAGCCTCGTCCAAGCGCTACCCGCGATGGTAACAATGTCGTTCACCCATCTCGCCGTCAGACGACCGACACTTCGTCTTCCAGTCCTTGGACGCCACTCGGTCACTGCCTTATTCCACCTGTCGTCATTGCGCCTTGCCAGGTGTCCTGCCAGATTCAATATGAGTACCATAACTAGTTTTCCGATATCGAAAAGCGAGGTGCCTACTTAGCAACAAAATCAAAAGCGTCTAATGTTTACCCGTTTACCCTAGAAGTAGGGTAATGTTTTGCGAGAGTATGTATGTCTATTTCTTTGGCACGTTCTGTAGCGCAAACGACTTGATGGATTTTAACTTATGATATGTCGTTAGATTCGTCATAATTGTGGGAGTGACATAGGCTTTATAATATTTATGTAATGCATCTGCAAATACAAAAAAAAGGGAAAAGAAGGTATAAAAAAAAATTACAACAATATTGGTATCAAATAAAAGCTTAGTAATGAGATAATTTCATGTATTATAAAACTAAAAAATATATTAATAAAACTAAAAAGCTTGAAAACTAGCAAATTATTTAAAAAAAAAAAACAAAATCAAAATCAAAATATTTTATTTCACATAAACCTACATGGGCACTTATGAAACGTCAGAAGCTAGGTGCACGGTTCCAATTAGTCGTTTCCTATGGAGAAGAGCCGGCAAGAAACTCCACGGTTACTCTTATAAAAATAACAAAAACTCGACTGCAGAAACATAAGTAACTGAATAGAGAAAAACAAGTATTATAATCTATGGAATTTTGGCATTGCAGGCGGGACAAACCAATAATCTGAAACATTGTGGAACTTTTGTTTTTAAATAATTCCCGCCTGCAATATCAAAATTATACTGCTTGTTTTTCTCTTTTCAGTTACTTATGTTTCTGCAGTCGGGTTTTTTGTTTAAATTTTTATTTTACTACCTACATTACTTTGTAATTTGACTTAAACAAACAATAATATTATTTACGTCACACCTGGCCATAATGTGAGTTTTACCGCACGCTACGCGTATAGTAAAACTCGCATTGTGGCCAGGGCCTCAAGTCTGCTATTACAATAGTGTCAGAATGGTCTCGCCATTGTGAGTATTTGACAGTGTTTGTATGGCAAATCTGTCAAAAACTCACAATGAAGAGACCATTCTGACACTATTGTAATAGCAGACATGAGACCCTGGTGTAGACGTAAAATTGTGTACTCAACACGGGCAGTAAAAAAGAAAGCCCACGGGCAGTAAAAATATCGCATATTTACAACCCTCGCCTGCGGCTCGGGTCACAAATACCTGCGATTTCGGGCTTTCCTTCTTTTACAGCCCTTGGTAAGTAATGTACAATTTTACAAGCCTAGCATACCGAGCAAGTAACTTTTTCTAAACTGTTTGATTTGTGGTTGTAAATGGCTGTGCATGATTTGCAGAATGAAAACTTTTGTGCTTTGAAACGAGATCGAGTTAGATAGGCTCTTAATGTGAGAGCTTCTATTTTTTGCTGTCGGCCTTACTTTAAGTAGTAAAAATAAATAAAAATAGCCGCACGGTTCGGTTAAGCTACGCTTATCGGGGTTGGTTTGTGGATGGGTGACTATCTTTACATATCGACATTCCTCCGTGCCTCGGAAAGCACGTTAAGCCGTTGGTTTCGGCTGTCGTTTGTAGATCTTTGACAGTTGTTACGGGTCGTCAGAAGCCCGAAAGTCTGACAACCAGTCTTACCAAGGGGTATAGTATTACCCAGTGACTGAGTTGTGGAGGTCAGATAGGCAGTCGCTCCATGTAAAATACTAGTATTCAGCTCCATCCGGTTGGACTGGAAGCTGACCCCAACATAGTTGGGAAAAGGCTATGCAGATGAATTGATGAATTGAATAATGGATGCGATTAGTAAATTATATTAAGTACACTTAATGGTAACAATTAATTCATAAATGACATTATACCACAATTCACAACTTATAAACTCAAACTCAAAGCATTTATTTCAAATAAACCAATTACAGGTACTTTTGAATTGTCAAGGGGTCGGTCAATCAGAAATATGAAGCTAGTTGCCCATTTCAAAGCGTATAGTCGTCCTATGGACAAAAGCGGACAAGAAACTCCACGGGCACTCTTTTAAAACAAAATATTGGTTACGTCCTGGTTGAAATAATTGATCCCTATTTCTAGTACTATAATTGTGTCTTTCACCTCTTTTACTGAAAATATTTAAATTTTTCCTTACGTACATGATGTTTTCATAGATATATTGACAAGGTACCGTCATGATGTTATTATCTTCAGACAGTTCCCGTAGAGAATTGAGCTTGCAGAGGCCATATATTGCTCTGATGACTCTTTTCTGTAGAATATAAATAGATTCGATATCTGTTGCCCGTCTCCATAGTAAAATACCGTAAGATATGATACTATGAAAGTAACTGAAATAGACTAGCCTCGCGGTATCTATAGCGTGTTACGGAAAGGGTATATCCATACAAACGGGGTGAAGAGTGTATCTGGTTCATAATCTCTGTACAAAATTTCAGCTCAAAAGCACTAACTAGAAAATGCTTAATATTTCTTTTATTTTGATAGTTTTTAAAATTTAAATCATAACAAACGTGTAACCGCCGTTTCTTTGTGTGTAGTTTATTGACACCGATCAGCTGACTTGGTCTAGTGATGTGTAGAATTCAATTGGAAACATTTGATTTTTAGTTAAATGTTTCTTAACTTTTTATTTATGTACGTAGATATAGGTATTAAAAAATATTGCCCTGTAGTTTGTTATCACCAAAAGAATCCGTGCTTTTGATATGTACATATATACCCTTTCCGTAACACGCTGTATATCAGTAAATTGACTGATTTTTCTCACAGCATATACTGCTGAACTTAGCCGCCCTGCAAGTTAAATGAGGACCCCATTGCAGCCTTGAGTCGAGCATGATCCCCAGGAAAACAGTTTTTTCGACGAATTCTAGTTTCTCCCTATTCAATAAATACTATGTCACAATTACTTTTAAAACATAAACTAAAAACTACACTACACAAGTACACTATAAAAGCATTTGTTAATGAATATATTGCTTTTAAAGTAACGATGTCCTAATTGTAATAATATTAATTCGTAATGGACTTATTGTAAATCACTAATCTTAAAATTTATTGATTTTTGACATTTGACTATTTGTATTATGTAAATAAAACATTCTTACAAATAAATAAAATTCGGATTCTAATAATTTTGTTAAATTACGCTTACATTTAAAAAAATATAAGTGTTTTATTGCACTCGGAATTTTATTATACAATAACCTAAGGTAACCTAAGGAAAAACATCTCTTCTAAACTTTTATCTGATTATTTAACTTAATTAGTAACATGATAATATATTATCTGTAACTTTATATTCTAAGTTTATTGTATTGGCCGTCGTAATGGTCGGGAGCTCGTAAAAAAGTATAAACGAGCGAGTCTCACGATCAAAACAGATCAGAGTTTTATTCAGTGTTGTTTTAATTGCAATAAAATATACATGGCAATCGAGCGGCAACATTATTATGTGAGAAATAACTGTTATTTAAAATATATCGGACTTATTTGAATGCCCTTGTTGGTCTAGTGATTACAAGCGTAGCCACTGAGCATGGGGGCTGGGGTTTGATTCCTAGTTTGAGTAAAGATGTTTTGGAATTTTCCAGAACAAAATTCTAAGACCAACACCGCTGCGCGATTTGCGCGTAAGAGACGCCGGGAGTGGACGACTGGACGCCTTAGGTCATATTAGAAATATATAGTGACCTAATTGAAGATGTTCTTTAGAAAGGTTGACATCTGGTCTCATCTTCGGCTCCACCATCGAGTGCACAGCACAAACTGCGGCCAAGAAACTGGGCGTCCTAAATAGGGTGAAGCGATACTTTGCACCTGGACAGCTTTTAACCCTTTACAAAGCACAAGTCCGTTCCTGCATGGAGTATTGCAGCCAGCTTTGGGATGGCTCAGCTAAGTACCAACTTGCTGCGCTTGACTCGGTGGAACGCAGAGCTAAAGAGGCTCATTGGCGACGTAAAACTGGTGAATGCCAAGCTTCACAGCTTGGCTCGTCGTCGCAAGGTTGCTTGCTTGTCGGTCTTCTACAGATTGTACTACGGCGAGTGTGCCCATGAACTCCACGACCTCATTCCACCGGCCCCCTTCTACCATCGGACATCTAGGCGCACTGCAAGTTACCACCCCTACCTAGTTGATATTCTACCAAACATACAACCCTAATCTATTCAAAGTGAGAGTGAACAGGCTTCTTCTGGGTAAGCTCACTCCATCGTAGACTTTGTCTCTGTCACCCAGACCTAGACTAAAGTCAAGAGCAAACCAATAGTAAAAAAAAAGTTCAGGAGCATAATACTCGCAACCGGTGTGCGTGTATGACTAGATGTATGAATGTAAACGAAGCAAAGAAGTATGTAAGGAGCGTATGGTGGCGTTCTATAGTTTCTGCCTACTCCCATTAAAGAAAGCGTGAGTTTATGTGTGGAAATTCTAAGAGATAGCCCGGAGTTAGTATTCGTGCCCGGTTGTAGCAATAAGCTCACCCCCTAAAACATGAGACATAATAACTGGATAAATGTGAGTTTACTACTTCTCTGCAAACCCCTTCGAAGTATACAGGCGTGATATTATGATATTATTTAGCTATTGTAATTGATCTCGACGTAAACTATCGTGAACCCTATTTTTTTTTTATCTAAGGCATCTCAGAATGTAACCACTAAGGTTCCGACTCTTTAACCGGACTTTCCTGTAGCTTCCTTAAGCTCCTAACGAAACTTAATGCCTCCAGCCAGGGCGTAAAAATTATAAACTAAACGACTGCTGCTCGCTAAGGGCACCTCCTGTGGGGTACGAACCTCGGCTTAGGGCAGCTGAGTCGGAGGGAGGGTGGCAAGGGACCGACGGTGGCTGGATAAAATCAGTGTTTTGATTATTATCAGGGGGATTTTGGATTACATGCTGCTCAGCTAAAGCGCGTGCTGGCACTTCACTTACAGTCAAGGGTCGGGGAGGAAGAACCCTCAATTTTACTAACAATATTTATACTTTTCATTATTTGTTTAGCACATTGGTGAGCCTAGCAGTAGAAGTAAGTAGCGCTCGTCGGTAAGGTATCTTAAACTTTATAATATTCGATAACATTGAAACATTAGAAAAGTAATTTCTGTTGATTTATTCCCATTTCAATTCACAGATAAATTTGTAAAGAAAATGTTCTAAACAAAGCAAACTTTATCTCAATACTTCAGGCGAGTAGGTATGTTGTTCAATTAAAACTTTGAATTGATGTTTTATTTACAGAAATCTCGTTCAATCTAGAACAAAATAGACTGATATTTGACGATTTCCATTTTAGCCGACTTCGTAATCTAAGGGTTACAGCTAACAATTTATGTCTAACGACTTTTGGGAGTTCGCGAAAAAATGCTACGCCGCGCCTACGAAAAAGCGTAGCGCTACGGGCCATGATATTAGGTGGAATAATGTAACAATTTGATCGTAGAAAATTAACGATCATTACTATAATTCAAAAGCTTAGAGTAATTTGTCACTCAGAAGCCTTTACTTTTCACAAATTACAGTCTCTAGTGGTTAAAAAACAAATTAAAAAAAAAAAAAAATTTCAAGTCGGTCTAGCCGTCTTCGAGTAATCAGAGAACATACATTAAAAAAAACCTAAGAACTGAGAACCTCCTCCTTTTCTGAAGTCGGTTAAAAAAATGTTAAAGTCAAAAAACTCGAAAGCTTCGTAGCATCTAAATAAAATTCGTATTGCGGCACAGGTCAGTTTTACGTGTGCTTATTTTCAATTTACTCTTCAAAACCCCGCATTTACACTTAATTCAATTAAAACGTGCACACAGCGTTTGGGGGCGAGCTTCAGTAAAAACAGCTTTTGACAGCGCGGCTTCGGAGCTTATGCGAAAATTTATAGAAAATTGCATGGAACACGCGTTGCGCTCGTAGGGTGCGCGGGAAACGTTCGGGGGGTGTATATTTAGAAATGCTTCTAGCCGCCAGCCGGCAGTCCACGCTTGGCGCGCCAACAGAGCGCACGCGTCCCCGTCTTCCCTTTTCGCTATCTCATCGTACCCGATTCCGTAATTAACATAAATTGAAATTAATTAATAGAGCATTACTGGTGTGTTGTGTGCCCCGAACTGGATTTGATCGTGCCCTGTGCTACCCTGTGGACTATTAGAATATTTGGCCGGTTTTCAGTGACTGTATAATTATTTAATAACCACTCGCATCTTTAACGTGAATGGACTTTTATTGAAAAATTTACTTCATTTCTTCGATACAAGGTATGGGAAATAATTGCTTTTAATTTTTTTAATTGTTCGTACAAACCCTTCTGGGTACTAAAGGCTATACTTAAGCGATACGTCGTTAATTTATTGGGTCGTCGACATCAACGACTATGTTTTGAATGGAGTGAGAGATAATATTTTTTAGTTATTAACTGCTTTATTGTGACAATTGTTTTAGTGTATAATTAGAGATTAAAAGTGTCTGTTAATATGTGAATGATATAAAATGACTTAACAAAACATTATTGCTCGTAAGAAATATTGTTTACGAAGGCAGAAAAACCAATGAAACTTGTCCAATAACTTAAACTTATTGCTAATTATATTTTTAAATGTTTACAGAAAAATCTTCTTTTAAAGCAACTTTTAACCATAACTTAATTGAAATCTGTATTCAAATGCAACGCCCTTAGCATTTCCCATTATATAAAAATTTAATATGTAATTAAAAATAATTTACTTCTAATGACAACTATAGTGTAAACATTTGTAAACACGGAAATATTACAAAAAGAAATACGATTCAAAGCCGCTGTGGCTTTGAATGGATTAATAAACGCCGCTATGATAGTTTCCATGATGATAAAATAAGTCATTTTTATTCAAAAGTCAACCTAGTTCCAAGTCAATTCGTATAACTTTAATAATTTATCGTATAAATAACGGTTTGTTTAGTATGCTGTACGATAACAAACGATACAGATGTACATTTTATGTCTCAATAAGTAGTCCAGACATCAAATATTAATGAGTTATTGTTAATGATAAGAGGTATCTTTGTACGCTATATTTCTCGTTTACCGTGACATCTTATTCCAGTTGCTTTTGATTTATTAAGTTATAGTTTCTATTATTATATTTTGTTTGTCTTATTAGAAGTAAGTTTTTGGAATAAAGTGTCCCATTGTGTCTAGAAATCTTTGTTTAAAAACTTTCTGAAATTGAGTTTGTACTTTGTCTGAATTCAGAATTGAGCTTTTGTCATTTGGGAATCTCACGCTGTAGAAAACTTTTTATTTGTAAGAAGACACTGATATTATTAAGTATATAATATTTTTCTTTTATTAATTTTTATTTTGACACTGTGTTATGAATAGAGATCGGATAATGGGATGCATATTAACCTAAAGTAAATTTTTTACTATGAAATTATGGAAGGAGCTTCTTAAATATATTTTTGTTAATATAAATCCCGGGATTCCAGAAAATCCGGGAATGCACAACTAATCGGATACGTGGTATGGAAATGAGTTCTTAAATATGTTGTATTATTTAACTTTACTCCTAGCATTCGATTCTATAGTCATAAAGTAGGAAACTTATCAATTCGGAATCGAGAGATTTTTACGATTGATACAAAATTGCATTCCGTATTAGCCAACACCTGAACGTAAGTAGCTATACATTCGATTCCATAATCAGAACTTTATAAATTCGTAGATCCCGGAATCGCGGGATTTTTTCGATACAAAAGTGCATTCTATAATAATAATAAATTCTTTTATTTCTCCTCACAAAGACAATCTTATTTATTTATTTATTTATTTATTTATATATACTTTATTGTACATCAGATTACACATTACAAAAGAAAAGAAAACTTATACACTATAAAATATACAATGGGCGGCCTTATCGCATACTGCGATCTCTTCCAGGCAACCTTGGTATGGACAGTGAATTTATGGACATAAAATGGGGTTGTCATTGGTGCAAATATAAAAAGTATAACAGTACAATATCCTATAATAGATACACAGATATATAATAGATACATAGATACATACATACTAACTAAATAAGCAAATAAAACAAATGAAGACTAGATTATTACAGTAAACAACGAGAACAAAATCACAACAACAAGTAATGTTCCTTCACGAGTCTTTTAAACATAGGCTTATTCTTTATAGGTTTACATAATATATTATTTATCTACTTAGCAATGTGAGGAGCTGGTGTCTGAGTTAGGCATAAAATGCCTGTATTACAAATCACCGGGTCCCCACCCACGGAAGAACAGATAGTTTTTACAAAAAATTATGGTATTACAATCTGAAGTTATAAGGAGATTCAAGACTAAAAACTTAAGTAATTATAATTTTGAGGGTAGAGGTAAAAAAAAAAATCAAACAAAATTTAATCAGAGCGCCTGTATCTGTGTGTATATGTCTATAAATAGCAAACACCTCAACTTTAGGTGAATATGCATCCGATTATCCGATCTGTAGTTATGAATTAACTATTTTTTGTTTACTATTCGTATTGGTCATGAAAATACGTAATTTTATACACACAGGGGTTTATTCATAAACGTTGCTTAAAGTTAAGCATATGTGGTGATCAATACTCGTGGATTCTCGGTTTGAGAAGAGGCCTTTCCCCTGGAGTGGGATACTAATAGTCTGGTATTATTATTTACAAAAAAAAAGTGTATTTAACAGAGCAGGCTTTACCTAATTTAACAGCTTTAAAGACTTAGGGGTTTATTCATAAACGTTGCTTAAAGTTAAGTGACGTTCAAACGTCAAAAATGTATGGTTAAACAGTCGCTAATCATTACTTAACTTTAAGCAGCGTTTATGAATAAACCCACCATATCCATTAACATCTCTTTCATCTTTCAAAGTTCAAACTTGATACTTTCGCATTACTAACAGCCAGAATTTGCTCCAACCGTGTGCCTTCTCAAAGGCTACTATTTGTTTAATAGTGAATCTTTAGCATATTAAAACGGCTTCTCGGTCAGTGAGCTGTTCAGGTGGTTCACGTGAGGAATTTCCACTTTGCAAACGTTAGGAGCCGGAAATATTCGACATACAGAGCTTTGACTACGAGCTTAGAGTTTAGATAACTAGCAGATTATAGGTAGCGGTGTTTACGTTTTTATAAGGTATTTCAGTTTCAGTGATGTTCGATCATGCTGAGGTTTTTCTGTGATAGGGTTTTATTTGATGTCAGTTATGAGAAGGTACCTGGGTTAGGTTTAAGTGGGTGCTTCTTCGAGAAAGGCATTCTTTGGTGACTATCGTGGCATTTTTTTTTTTTTTTTTAATTTGTATCAGAATCTTAAAATATACGTAAAAGTAATACTTTTTATAAAAAAGGTACCTCAGAGAGCGATATACTTACAGAGATAATCGAGGTTAAAAAATTGGAGGCCACGCTAATCACAAAACACCACACGAAAATGAAAATTTTATTTATTATTTATTTATTTTATTATTTATGTACACACAGTTAAATACACAGAGATACGACATAATTATAATTTCATTTTAATTTAACTTTCTTTATTCTTTCACCCTTTTACTATGTTTTTCAGTTTCATTCGGTATTAGAGTACAAATGTTTGTTTTACTTTAAATTATGAATGGTGTTTAAGTTATTTTGTTCAAAAACATTACTAATTATCTTATTATTATGATCGGAACGGAATGTTGCAATTTATTTGATTTTTTATTCCTTTTTTGTATCTCATTGTATCCTGCACCGGTCGACATCATCACGTCAGCGCCGGCTGTCGCTGAAAACCAGTGCTGGGGCTCTGTCTCGTATAGGGTCGCAGCATTATGCTGAGCGATGGCCTATTTTCCCCAAACTTGTTCTTTTTTGTGTTTCTGTTCTTTCTTTGCGTCATTTTTACCGCAAATAAACGTATTTTCTTTCTTTCTTATTCTTTATTTTAAAGAAATAAATTATTTCCTTGTTTGTCCGAAAATGAATCTTGATGAACAAATCTCCAATTAAAATTTAAGAATAACCTCAACAGAACATAATATATAGCATAACTGATTATAGGTATTTGGTCCCTCAAAATTATATTTGGGTCCCTCAAAATTATTAAGTGTAGCCTTTCGACAGAATATCTGGAGCAAAAAATTGTTGAGAGCGTAGCATTTCACTTGACGATTTGTTATTTCTTCAAGTAGGATTCATGTTTACCGCAGCCCCAGAAAGTATACAATAAAATATTATTTGCAATAAAAAAGCAGACAAATTTAGTTTTGGATTCAGTTTTGAAGGGGTAACTGAAATAAATAAGGGATTATTCTAAACACTCTTCCTACATGAAAATTCTTTCGGTGACTCTAAATTGGGATATGAATATTTTATTTAAAATAAGTTGCTTTATAATGAAGTTATTTTTGACACACTTTAAGGGTCAATTCACACTGCAGTGTCAATAATTTTCCATATTCAAATTATGTTCTAAAAATATTATGTAGCAATAAAAGCCTACATAATGTATGTAGAGCGAAGTGATAATAGCATCAGAGTGTGAATAACTATGTAAATTTAAAATTCATTAATTAATTCATTAAAATATACTGTAAAAATAAATATCTATCTACTTAGGATGTTATAAGTTCCAAAATAATAGAACGAAGTTTTTAATTACTAAGTAAAATAAAAGATTTCGTTGAACAATATTGAAATGTTTCCAAGTTAATGGTTTTTTTACCGAACTTCTGTACGAATGGTATTTTTGAGTTGGTTTATGATTTATGTAGAGCGAAGTGATACTGTATTACCATGAGAGTGTGAATAACGATCAATCAACTCAGCCCATCGCAGTCCACTGCTGAACATAGGCCTCTCCCATGCTGCGCCACAACACCCTGTCCTCCGCCTTCCGCATCCAGTCTATACCAGCCACCTTTTTGAGGTCGTCGGTCCATCTAGCTGGGGGGCGTCCCACACTACGTTTGACGATACGCGGTCTCCACTCCAGGACTCGTCTGCTCCACCGGCCATCGGTCCTTCGACAAATATGGCCAGCCCACTGCCACTTCAGCTTGCTTACTCTGCAAGCTATGTCGGTAACTCCGGTTCTCTTCCGGATAATTTCATTCCTGATTTTATCCTTCAATGAAACTCCGAGCATAGCCCGCTCCATAGCGCGCTGAGCGACTTTAAATTTGTGGACTAGCCCGACTGTCAGTGTCCACGTTTCGGCACCGTATGTGAATAACGATGTAAATTTAAAATTCATTAAGTAGTTCATTTACTTATTTATTTTATTATTTATGTACACACAGTTAAATACATAGAGATACGACATAATTATAATTACACAACAAGCAGTACAAAGGTACTGCTTATTTCTTAAGAAATTTCTTCCAGCAGACCTGCGAAAGGAGAAATGAAAAAGAAATGTAGACAATAGTGTGTGAGAACATGAAGAGAATAATATGAATATGCGAAGTCTTAAACTAAAATATTAAATATAACATATACTTAAATAAAGCTACAAAAATATAAATACATATATCTATAAATATATACATAAAATACTCACAGTTGAGAGGAAAGGTAATGCTCTTTTACTCGATGTTTGAATAGAGATATAGTTTTTAAATCGCGAATGCTAGGCGGAAGCGAGTTCCATAATCTTACAGCATGGACAGAAAAAATGTCATTAAAATATGCTATAAAAATAAATATACCTACTTAAATTTTAATTTCCAAAAATAAAAAAATGGAGTTTTTACTTGAACAATATTGAAAAGTTTTCAAGTTAACGGCTCTTTTACCGAATTTCTGTACAAATGGTATTTAGGTGTTGGTTTGGTTGATGGTTGGTGGCAATAAGCTCGCCTTCTATTGCATGGGAGTTAAACAACTAGCGAAATGTGGGTGCACTATAGATATACCTACCTCTGCCTTTCGGGGGAAAGGCATGTGCATGGCATAATATCAAACAAGGCATGTGCATGTTGTTATGTGTTATGTGGTTTCAAAATCAAGCATTGGTTACCTACTCAAACAAGTTTGCCAACAGCTTAATTTCATTGTATACTCAGCAGCAAAATTAAGTGCGTTGCACTATGTATGTACCTAAGTAATGCATTTGAGGCAAATGTCTGATATCGACAAACTTTTACCAGCATTCATTACTAATCGATAATTTAATTGTTAAACTCGTTATAGTTGACTCAAACGGTGTGATCAAATAGGAACTTACGGAGTAAAAATATTTAATGATTATTTAGTATTCAATTGCTTATTGTGTGCGTGCGGGTAATATTTGATTAACAGGTTTCCTATGGAAGAATGCATCGACGAGAGATTTAAACGCAATCGATTTACATCGCACTTTGTTGATTTTACGTTATGTTTATTGATTTTACGTTATGTTTGTTGATTTTACGTTATGTTTGTTGATTTTACGTTATGTCTGTTGGATTTACTGCAATTTAAGGAATTTGTCAAGCCTCATATAAAAATAAAAAAATAAAAAAAATCTTAGTGGCCATTTAAGTATTACGTAAGCCGAATTTTAGTAATTTTGAACCTCACCTCCCCCTTGTCAGCAAAAGTAAACAAAGCTCATACCCCCCCCCCCCCTTTGCTTACGTAAACATTGGTATTTTTTTAATCTGTTCAGGTTTCTTTACTGTTATTCATGAGTCTAGAAATAAGGAATTTATAGACTAAAAGTAATTGAATGCCCATTTAAGTAAATTCCCTACTTCGGTTTTTTCTAACCATAAAAAATCTCGTGAGAGCGAGAAAGCAACATCAATCATTTTGGGGAATCTCTGAACATTGGGTTGCCATCTTTGTTCAATTAAATTTTGCTATTGAATCTGAAAAGTAAATGAATAAATATTGCTAACGTAATCCTACCATCCAGACCCCATGTCATCAAAAATAATCAAAGCAAAGACCCCCCCACCCCCCTTTGGTGCTTACGTAATAATTGAATGACCCCTTAATGAAATAAGCAGTACCTTTGTACTGAAAGTATAATTATGTCGAATCTCTATGTATTTTACTGTGTGAACATAAATAATAAAATAAATAATATTTAGAAAAAAAAAAACTTCTTTCCTTACAGGTTGTTATTTTCTAAGCGGTAGGTATGACAATTGGCAACCCCAGCCAACGACCATTTAAGAACATTTCATTTCCCTTTACCATTTAGAACCCTCCCAAGATTGCAAACGACTATACTTGCTTATACATATTTCTTCTTTATGCTTCGTTCCTAGACCATTACAGACATAATAACAACTATATTTAAAACAGTAATATTTTTTTCTAAAGTAGCACTTGCACGTACATTTATAACCTAGTACTATAATAACTGCAATTTTAAGTAGGTCATAATAATGCATGGACATCACTCACTGCTGTAGTTTTAAAAATGCATATGTCATTATCGGTAACTACCGTCAAGTTTTTATTCCACACACTTTTACAACACAAAAGTTCTTTTCTACTTTTACAGCGTACGTCATAAATTATTCGAGCGAACTGTACACGACGGAACGTCAATATAAAAAAGTTCCTAATTTAAATACTTATACAAGAAACCTTCGTCGTCCTAATTAAGTCTAATACTTGCATATAAAAAGTTGTGCGTCCAGTATGTCGGGTTGTAAATCGAACTAAGTTAGTTTATAAGTGTACCATTACGGTCAATTAGTACAGCAGTCGGGTTTCTTTGATGGTATTGGGTTGTAAACAGAAAATTGATCCGGACCGCCCTGGAGATGATGTGTAGTTTTATTTGAATGCACAAAGTATTTTGAGAGTGGATCAATGGCCATCAATCGTGTTCAATTTGGTTTGCTTCAATCGGCTTGTTTGTTGGTCAGTTTAGAGTTTGGAGGCATAGTTTTGTTTTATTTATATTGCATCTATTGGTATGCATTTTATTAATGTCTGATGCAACTTAACTTTTAAAGAAGAAGACTAGAAAAAAGTCGTACGTGAAAGAAGCAAAATTCTTGCACAACGCATCGAATGCACATATACCAAAGGCGCATGTAGACCAAAGTTCCTAAATTAACATAAATTATTGAAGAAAAAGTCGTAATTTTAGTTTTTAAATTGTTTTTATTACGGACGCTTCTAACGTGCACGTGTTTTTACATTGTTCTCACATGTATAACTTCAACATGAATGATGTAACCCATTTTTTTGTAACAATATTTTGTTTTAAAAGAGTGTCCGTGGAGTTTCTTGTCCGTTCTTCTCCATAGAAACCTACTACGCTTTGGAATGGGCAACTAGCTTCATCTTTCTGACTGACCGACCCCTTGACAATTCAAAAGTGCCTGTAATTGGTTTATTTGAAATAAATGCTTTGAGTTTGAGTTTGCGTAGTTATTACGTAACCGTTTATAAAAACCCACTAAAATCAATCAAAACAAAACACTTTAGTATCGTCGCGGCAAACTATTTCCAAAAGGATCTTAAAAATGTACTTACCACAAACACACGCTACGTATTAAACTTTAAACCGAGCGAACAATATCCGTTCATTATTTACCAGAAGAATGGCTGTTCTGAACAACAGCCTGAGCTCAGCCCGCGGGCAATGAACACCAGGTGTGGCTCAAATAAATAGCCCCACATAGCCCAATACATAGGCCACGGTCACTACCAATTATTACGATTAATTGGAAACTAGTCAGAGCCTTTATTTTTGTTTCTGATCGTTATAACTGTAGGAAATAGTCTAATATATGAGACGTCGCCCCGAGCAATCTTCGGTCTACGGATTATTTCTATATGTATACGTAATTTTTGTGAAGAAAATTACACGGTGTGCCGGCTAATAGCGTGGTTTTAAACAGAAGTACGCTTAACGGGGGCACGGGAGTATCCGAATACGATGTACAAACTATAATCTATCAAGTATTTGTATATTATTAGAGGCATTAAATCAAATCTGTGTGTGAAATTTCTGAATACGAAGATGTATTTAATTGATTGTTTTGATTGCAATATCTCTAAGACAAACCGCATTCCTATTTCATTTAATATTTATTTTTATAATATTAATATTTATGTATTACTAGCTTTTACCTGCGGCTGCGCCAGTGCGGATGACGGTTATTGCGTAAAAAAGTAGCCTAAGGCCTTTTCCATATCCCAGGCTATATACCGGATGACATTTTTTACCGTCTCGTAAAAATTTGGGTATACTAGGTGAACGGAGTAGAAGCCTATGGCATAGTTTTTATTATTATTTCTTTAACCTAGAAAGAAATTGATATATGGATAAATACCACACATTTGAAATAAACTTATCATACTATAACAATAAACACAGAAATTTAACAAAAACATAATTAAATGAATAAATACTATAAATAATATTGAAATTTAAATCATACGTACCCAAATTTCAATATTTTTATCTTATTTCTTAGTTATCTTTCTGAAAGAAAAAAAAAAAAAAAAAAAAAAAAAACTATGGCATAGGCTTCTACCCCGTTCACCTAGTATACCCAATTTTTTTCGAGACGGTAAAAAAAGCCATCCGGTATTTGCCAAATTTTATGACGATCCGTTCTGCGGTTTAGGCGTGAAAACGTAACAAACAGACAGAGTTACTTTCAGATTTTATAATATTAGTATGGATTATTTTTATCATAACATTTTAGGCGAGCCGTCAGTCAACACCCGAACATTTCTAAAAGATTATTTGAAAAGTCGATAAAACGCGTAAATTTTAACCCCTCGCGAAACTACATTAATAACTTTAAGAGTGACTTAACAAGGTCTCATATCTCACCAATGTAAGGTCAAAGTGTATTGACTCGCGATTATCCTCGGAGCGTAGAAAATTAATGCGGCATGAAAGTTCACAATTTTATTCCATTATCGGACGTTGAGAGAGAGCCTGGTAACGCAGTTCTCATGTAATCCCGGCTCTACGGAAAGCGTGAAAAGTTCGTCCAACGAAGTTTCTTCGTACATTCATAAACATTTTGCTTTTACAAGTTCCGTGTCGAGGTCTGTAACTCTGTATCACTTGATATTTTACATTTAAAGCACGTGTTTTCCAGTAACATTGTTCTTACTGAATTGCCGCCGTTTTGAGTGTTTGAATCTAAATAATTTATAGTTGTTGGAAGTTTTTGGCCGGGTATTAAGAGTTTTCGGAAGTGTCTACGGGCGGTTCGGGTTCATGCCCTATCTGTTTGGCGGATCTTTTTTTGGCCCTTGCATTTTGGAAGGTTTTCTCTCTATCGATATAATAGGATAGCGGTACTTTACTTATATGGAGGGATTAGTTTGGTAACGTTACTCAAATAATCGCCCTAAAAATCAGAGACAACATGTTTTTTTTTCAGGATTTCGTTTTTATTTTACTTTTTTATTTTTTATTAGTGTTACTATGAGTGTGTTTAGTTTTGAGGAGCTCGTGGCTAAGTAATAACAGCCGCACGGGTCGAATCGTCAGGTTAAGCTACGCTTGCCGAGGTTGGTCCGTGGATGTGTCCACCATCTTTACATACCGAGACTCCTCCGTGTCTCGGAAAGCACGTTAAGCCGTTGGTCCCGGCTGTCATTCGTGGATCTTTGACAGTCTTTACTGGTCGTCGCAAGCCCGAAAGTCCGACGATCAGAAGTCTTACCAAGGGGTATCGTGTTACCCAGTTACTGGGTTGTGGAGGTCAGATAGGCAGTAGCTTCATGTAAAATACTGGTATTCAGCTGCCTCCGGTTAGACTGGAAGCCGACCCCAACATAGTTGGGAAAAGGCTAGGCAGATTTTACTATGAGTGTGTTTAGTTTATTTAAAATGTGATCTTCCTGTATGAGTCCCAATAAATACTTTTTCTTTCAAATTGTAATTCAACGCATGTGGATATTGTGTCTTATCTTACAAATAAAGTTTAACTTCAGTTACAAAAAAATAAAGAAAGGTGCCTCAAATACCTACCCTGCATTCACTGTCTCACTCACATCACTCAATTAAACCGAAATTGCTATAGACTCAACCCTTGAAAGCCATAACATAAAACACGACATCTTACTTTTACGCCTCTTACCCTCAAATAAAGTATTTATTGCACAAAAAACAACGAAACTCAGGGGTAGGGTAACAAGAAAGTACGAAAAGTTGTCGTATATTATATAATTTGAACACAACTCACGTTCATACGGGGGCATACATGAACGATATGAATAAGTTATTCGCCAGGCCTAGTCCAGGCCGCTGTGGCCTGTACTTACGGCCTGCTAGATTTTAATAGTTTATTCCGCTTTTCAGACCAAAACTATGTGCAACACATTTGTGGCTCGTTTAGACATTTATGTTCTGAATTTGTTCTTGTTACTTTGCTTATTTTAGAACAGAGTTGAGAGAAAGAGAGAGACTTTTAAGTGGATTACAAAACTGGAATGTGAAACTTTGTGGTGGTCTTTAAAACTGCGTTATGTAATATGAGGCATATTTTTAAAATGTTTTTAAATTAGCCATATTGAGTGGGATAACATTATGTATGCATGATTTTTCGTTTTTAGTTTAAAACAATTTTAGGTCTTTCTTATACACAACTTTTTGAGTTTGAGTCGAATTTTGACGTCATTAGTCATAGCATGATTTAATAATTCCGTCATAATATTATGTAGGTCAAGTAAATTTCTCCAGTCGTTAAAATATTCATAAATCAAACTCAGGATGACCTATTAGCTTCAAGTTCCATCGTAAAAATATTAACGATAACATCTTTCGACGTAAACGTCGGACATTTTGCATAGCTGATGGTCATTGGACACCGTTTTGTTAACTTTGGTCATAAAAATTGACCCGAAATGTGGACTATCGGCTCCTGTCATCTGGACGTAGGAGGGAACAGAAGTTATGGACGAATTTGGTATGTTATCGTTATGTGGGAGTTGGTCTAATAGAGCGTTGCTTTCAATTAATAGAGCTTACTGTTATGCTACTGATACCTGTAGAGATATGATCATCATCATTATCAGCTTCTAGCTGAACATAACCTCTCCAATTACATGTCACTGAGCTTGATCATTTGACCAGTCTCGTCTACTCATTCGTTAGGTACTGTAGAGGCTGTAACATAAAATGGTTTGGCATGACACCTCCGGTTCAATGGGTTTATTATAAATAATTTGAATGAATATGTTTCAAGCATTGATTTGTATTTAGAAGAAAAATAGATTAGAGAGTCGAACCGACAAGCGCATATCATGAGAAAACATAGATATAATATAAAAGTATGAAAATGTAAATACTGAAAGATCCTAAATAAATTACGCAATATATACTTAATTAAATTCCATTTCCATTCCATTAGGTTCCATGTGGTGCCGAACGTAAAGAATAGCACCACCCCATTTCCTCCCGTGGGTGTCATAAAAGGCGACTAAGGAACTTACTAGAGAATAGGCAGCAGCGTTCCCGCTATGGCAAACCCCCCCAGTTGGCGGAGTTCTATGTCCAGCAGTGGACGTCTTTCGGCTGATGATGATGATGATATACTTAACTAAACAAGCTTTTTATTTATTGCGGTAAAGTCAGCGTTCGTCCAGAGTTGACAGTATCTACATGCAACTGTAGCCAGGTGTATTAAATTTGCTACAGTTTTTTTAAATGGTTTCTTACAAATGAACTGAAAATTCTGAACACAAGCCCTTATTAACACCTCGCATACAGGGTAGAAAAGCTGTTGTTGGCTTAAAGTTCTGCATACCGGTAGATAGAGCATTAGCACCGAGTAAGACTTAGCCACGGTTGGCAGGATTGCCAAAGCTTTAGCAGGTACTGTAAGTGTCTATGCTTAGTATTCGTGTATGCAAAAATGCCGATATTTATAGCAAATACGTAATTAAATGATTATAATTTATTTCTTCTTAGCGTAGATTGAAAGAGCTGGGGCCTATTTGATATAACAACAACAAGACATATTAGCCAAAAAACATGACATTATTATTAGAGATGCCGTGAATAGTTGTTATAGCGAATATTCGAATATTGATTAATCGCCATTCCCTATGGCGAATAGTCGAATACTCGCCATTATTACTCAACATAAAAAAATTGTTTATTTATTTTCAAATATTACACTTTAATTTATTGATTATTGATTATAGTTTTTCTGTACCATAGTCTGCCCCTTCTGTACTTTGAATATTAAATTATTAATTAAAAAGCCTACTAATTAACTTCCATGACTGATTTTTGGCTGACTTTTTATATTAATGATAAAATACTAAGTGTGTTTAAAGATTAGTAAAAGTTACATTATTTTTAAGTCTTTAGTTTTTCTGTTCATTAATAGTTTATTTTTATTTAGACAACTATTCGCCGAATGTCGAATAATTGACACTATTATTCGGTATTCGCCGAATAACAAAAATAAAATAATAATAATGCCGAATACCGAATAATAACGAATATTCACGGCATCTGTAATTATTATTAATTATTTTGACATTTTTCGTAATTATTATTTTCTATGTATTTGTATGTGTATTTTGCCAAATGTAATTGTTGCAACCTAAATACTAACTAGTGTTTAAGGTGTGTATGTAATTACTAACAAATTGGATTTCATGATCTGTAAAATTTGATTTCATTTGTTTAACTTTTTCACAACAGGTGCTGGTTAAATAACTACTAAAACTATGAAATAATGTAGTAAAATGTCGAATTGTCGACTTGTCGCCTGCCTCCCGTCACCTGTCCTGTGTCCTGGTAGTATTAAATAGACTCCTGGCAGTCATAAGGGGAGGTATTTCCGCAGCAGTAAGATAACGCTGGCCGACAGTAATTTCATCCGTAATCTACTGATTTAACTCACATAACTTAATGATAAATGACTTTATTTCTGTAAGAAGGTTTGTACAAACACTTTAACATGTCAATCATATTTTAAAATCTAGATGAGGTCGGCGTTTCCTATCTGACTACTCTGAGAAGAAAGACCGAAACAGACTCAGTGGTAGTCTCTTTTAAAGTCCAGATATAATCTTGGTCAGACCATGTGTGGTATCTCAAATAGTCTTTTGAGGCAATAACCACACAGATTGAGTAGACTTGTCCAATCAGTGCAGGCATTAGTCAGTAATCGTGTAGCTCAACCTCAGAACTTAAGGAGCTCAACAATTCGATGAACTATTGTTCGTCGAATCGTTGAGCAAAGAAAGGACATTTGGGTAGGCCGCATAAATTACTCAAACTGCCAGTCCATGTTTTTTTTTATTTTAATTTTACTATGGGTTTGCTCTTGACTTTAGTCTAGGTCTGGGTGACAGAGACAAGGTCTACGATGGAAACTAACAGAGAAAAGATAACAATGACGCACTTATTTTAGCACATAGCTTTATTTCTTGAAACTAACTGATAAAGTAGTAATGAAACCCTGCACAGCCTTGAATTTGATGCTTCTGTTTTATGGGTTTTCATAATTATAGATTAGAAGGGAAGAGGCCTACCTAGCCTATAGGTATCTACCAACCTATGTAGGTTAGTAAATGAATATGTAAAGGTGTAAATATAGACTCTGTTGGGCTGCTCGGAATCCGTAGGGGTTAAGCCTATAAATATATTGACTACCTGCATTTTGATGTAAAAATTATCGATGTGATGGTTTATCTTAGCCTTTATATCATCATCATCATTTTAGCCGAAAGACGTCCACTGCTGGACATAGGCCTCCCCCAAAAGGGGGGCATTTGTCATTATCGCCACGCTTGGCAGGCGGGTTGGCGATCGCAGTATGGTGTTAAAAATGCATAGAGAACGCTGCTGCCCATTCTCTAGTAAGTCCCTTAGCCGCCTTTTACGACACCCACGGAAGCCTTTATATAGATATAATTTTTTTTTTTTTTTTAATTATTTATCTTCTTACATCTACCACTACAGATAAACCCAATGCGATAAATGTGCCTATCCTAATTTAGTCGATACTAACATTAGTCTATGTATAACAAGTTATAAACAATGCATTCCTTGTAAATTCACTCTGAGAACAAAATAATAAGTCCATCTCAATCGCTGTGAAATGAATGAATGTAATTTTTGCATGTACTTATGTACGTACTTACGTGTCTTAGCATATTATTAAAATGGAAAATTTTCAAGTTCGCTTCACTAAATAATTTGTACTGCATAAGTTATGCAACACTCAAATAACGTGGTCGTTCACAAAACACCAGGAACCCAATTCAAATAGCATTAACAAAAATATACGTTACAACACAAAGTTAATTCGATATACGAAAACGATCAAAGAAGTCGTTACAAGCAACCAATGGCTTTATTATTAACCACTCGGTTTTCTATTATTGTATTTTTTACCGGGCACAATTGAATAATCGCCGAATATCCTTTTATCGTCCCGAAGGGCCGGTAACGACCCGATACGTCAGGGTTAAGGGTGTACGATCAATATTCAATATCCGGCTAGAATTCGCCTCTTCCGATCGCCGGATATACCGGATATACTAACTAGTTACATGACCGGATTTATCTGTGCCGCACTCGTTAAAATTAAGTGAAAATATTATTGTATTTTCATGTGTGAAAACCGAAATGATCAACGAATTTTCCGGCTATCGCATTTGTCCGTAAACGATTATAACTCAAACGCAAACCTCTACTAAAACGTGGGAGGATTTTATCATAATCACAAACTGATTGGTGATTGTATTTATACCAGGGTTAAGCACTCACACAGAAGCATATAAATAATTAACCAAATATCCGTCGACCGAAACGCACTACTCAAAAGCAAATTGTAGGCACAAGTACGAAGCAACAACGTATAGCAATAATAAATGAATCTAACGCTATGCAGCTGCAACTGTAAGTGGCCGGCATGATAATAGAGGTAGTTGACCAACAGCGCCATTAAGTAATCAATTCCATTCGCTTACTCACGATAAGCAGTCGACACTTTCCTTTAAATTCTTTCCCAGATTAACTTGGTGACAAATAACTGGAAGGAAAGATTATGCAAACTTTCTACGAAGGTTTGAATACGTAATATCCTATTTTTAGAATGCCAACTAGGGTATGCGGTAATCGTGTGCTTAGGGGCTTTGTTGCTATTGGATTTAAGTATTCGATCGGCGATTTAGAGGTTCGATATTCAGGGTCAAATATAAGCCTCTGAATTGATGACGCAGATCTTGGTAAAGTTCTATGCTTAGCTTTGAACTGTGATAAGCTGACTTAATAATATGATAATGTGAAACGATAAATGGAGTGCATTCAACTGCCTGAACGAAGAAAACGGATTGATGTTGTTAATCAAGCAATGCAATTTTTTGTCATAATAAAGAAACGGATTAGTCTAAGTCCGCATTTTGACTGAGAAGTTGTACAAAAGTAGTTACAACCGATGTAGAGAGATCAAAGTATAATGCTATCATTAGCCACAAGTCGCCAGTACATCACCAGCGAGCATCGTAACCTACATTTCCTGTACAATAACTTCTGGCGGAGAAACGAGTCAGATATAAAAGATAGTTCACATTAGAATAGAACCACAACGTGTAAATTTTATGAAGCATTTTGTGATATGTAAAGTAGAATTGCAAATCTATGGTGGCAACACCTACGCGATTAATAAACATGGTAGGTATCGGACATCGTGATATTTAGTCCGCAATCGAGGATCGTGATCAGCGCTGTCCGTTGTTGTATTATAGTTATCTTCAAACGACCAGTATGACTTCGACTGCCTCGTTAGCGAAGTGGTCGAAAGCGTGACTGCAAAGAAAAGAAAAAAAAAAAAAATTGGGACTCGTACAGGAAGATCCCAAATTAAAGTAAACACACTCATAGAAACATTAAAAAAAGTTAAATGGTTAGAAAAACAGAAAGTTCTATACGAGGCCAAAAGGCTCCTATCTGAGCATGATGCTGCGTCATTTAAAAATAAGTGTCGCAGCTCTGTGGTATCACAGAGTAGGTATATAAGTAATCTGGTGTTCTGATAGGGCACGCTGTGATGTCACGGACAGATACAGGAAAAAAAAAAGAAAAGAAAAATTGTAATCCGCATGTCAGCACCCGACGTAACATCAGTTACTAAGTGATGTTCTAGGATCGATCCTGGGATTAAGAAAACTGTTTTTGGGTTTTTCAACAAAGCGATTCTCAGTATCTCTCGACCGATTGCATTTTATGGGACTTGAATAGCATAACTGCCGATATGTGACCGTACTATCTCTACCTATGCTTTTATAGCGGGATACAGACGTGATGATTTTTTTGTACTTTTAAATTCATTAACTCGTCGACCAGAGGCAATAGAGGCCCAGTTAGGAACTGTAACGGAGAGGGATTAGCCATCTGACCCATTTTTGCTCGATGCAGGAATCTGTTACAAAAAATCCCCTCTGCTAACTCAAACTGACCTCGCTCAGTCTCCTGAGTGACGCATGCTCTTATATCAATCTAAAACACTGTAATAATGTAGCTTTTTTTGGCAATTTCGGTTTTTGTTTGGAACATTTTTGGAGGACCGATCGTTTCTATAAATTATATACTGTGGGTGTGGGTGTATGTTTAGGATTTTAGTGAGGTATATTACCTACTACTTATTACTATATATTGAATCTTATAATATAGGAGTGAGTTAAAAACATGTAGTTATTTTAAAAAGGGTTACGGGTTCAATATATGTGTAATAACGGGTTCAGGATGTTGATGGGGCCACCCCGTTTTTGCAGTGCATCAGATATGTTCGCACAAGCACACGTCGATGGCTTCCACGCCATTGTCAGACAGAAATCTGCCTCTTTTCTCTGCAGAGTGCGACAAAGCTCTCCTGAAGCCCATAGCGGGGAGGTGCGAGTCTCCTTTATTAGGTGGTGCTGTTCGAAGATGTGTTTCTTAAAACAGCCTTGTTTCCAAATAGATATTATAGTTTACTAACATATGTATAAGTTATGTTTTGTTTACTAACTCATATGGATGTTTCATATCTGAAATAAAACTTTATTTTTTTAAATGTGCGTCGAATACAGAACCTTCATCTATAGGACCGTTTTGAGAAGGAGAAGGTTTATGCCCGGTTTACATTATTCCAGTCCAGTGATCCAGCGAGAATCCAGTCCAGTGCTGGACTGGATCTGTAACGTCTACATACATTATTCCAGTTATTTAGAAGCCTTTGAAGTGTTAACATTACAGTAACAATGATTTCAAGAAGAGATCAGTTTCGAATCGGTTGGAATGGCACTGGATTGGCCGTCTACATTATTCCAGTTGCACTGGGTTGGTCGCACTGGGTTCAAAAGTAGACCGCCAATCCAGTTACTAGACTGGAATGCTAACTGGATTCAGTGCATTCCAGTGCTGGTTAAAATTTTTTTAGTAAGCAATCCAGCGCTGGATTCGATCGCTGGACTGGAATAATGTAAGCCGGGCATAAATAAAAATGTATGACCTCTAAGGGAAGGTCCTTTATTATCACCTAAAGAGAAAATATTTCAGTGATGGCCATCTATATTCGTAAGGTGAAGGTTTAATCTGAAACCTTTAAAATTGTGTACTCATACGTACTATTTTTACATCAGTATCGTCTAGAGCCACGTCCGGCTATAACCAGTAAGGTTTATAGGTGTACCTTGCTCAAGTAGCATGTTGCTAGCCCATCGTCTAAGGACAAAACCATAACCCGTTTCCCTTCAGCTGACTTTTATAACTTGCGCATGATAAGCTGCTCCTATGCGGTTTTTAAATTTTTTATACTGACTTTTGCTTGATCAAAAGATCGAGATATAGGCAAAGGAAAACTATATAACTTAATTTGATTCTTGAGAGTGGCATAACCCTTAAATTAATGTAAATAATAATTTCTGGAGTCATATCTATACATCCATACATATACATACAAATAAATAAAATTAAAGTGTGTTTGTAATGCCAAAATAACAGCTGTTTACTAAATACTTATATGAAAGTATATACGTTACTAGCTTTTGCCCGCGCCTCCACCCGCGTGGATTTCGGTTATCACGTAAAAAGTAGCCTATGTCCTTCTCCATATCCCAGCCTTATATCTCTGCCAAATTTCATGACGATCGGTTCAGCGGTTTAGGCGTGAAAACGTCACAGACAGACAGACATGCAGACAGATAGAATTATTTTCACATTTATAATATGAATGGATTGGATTTATAACATTAAAAAAAACAAAAAAAACAGATTTAAAATTTTATGTCAGTCTGTCTGTCTGTTTGTTCCGGCTAATCTCCGAAACGGCTAGACCGATTTTGACGGGACTTTCACTGGCAGATAGCTGATTTTATAAGAAGTAACTTTGGCTTTAGAAAAAGCCACGCGTTCAAAGCCGCGGGCGGCAGCTAGTTTAAACTAAACTTTATTTCAGAAAGTGTTGCAAAATAATAAAAGCTACATGAGACTAAACCCAGCGAAAGTCAGATTTAATATCCGTCAAGTTGTTTTTGTGTGTTGCGAGTACAAACAGACAGGCAGGGTTCTCCCCTTTTTATATAACATGACTAAGGATTTCGTGGCATGCAATACTTTTAGCTTTAATTATGAAATACTAACACAACGCCAGTGGTTTCGTACACACGGCTACACATTTCCAGTATAAGACATATCAAGCTATACATTTCCAGTATAAGCTGACGTCTCATTGGTTGGAAATCCTATACAATGCGAGATACTGCGATACTGGATCATATATGTCGTCGTATCCTACGAATAGGGGCGTAACTGCATAATAGCTACTTTTCAGGAGACAATCTTTTGTGTTTAATTAAATTAAATATGAAAAAATATATATTGGTGATTTCTTATAATGTGTATTGGTATTTTAAGGTTCGGATAGGATTATTTTCAATAAATTATCTTGATATTTTATACGCATTTTTTCTTTTAAATCCCGTTTTTAATTGTTTTGTTGAACTGGTTAGATGTGGTATGATGAGCAGAATTTAATTATGCAATAAAAAAAGAAAGCCCCTATGTTCGTTAGGGCACTATTCGTAGGATACGACGATATATCAGCAGTGCTACATATTGTGTCACTAAATAATATTTTTTGTTTCTTTTATAAATTGAAAACAAGTAAATAAAAGTTAGATTTTTTGTCTTTTTCAGGTAAGCTGCGTTAATTAAAGAAAACTGGAAAGAAAATATTGGTAAGCGAGCTGAAATTAATATTAAACCTGATAAACATAATACAGGGTATAAGAGACTTCGACGCACAAATTGTTTTTTATGTAAGTACTTACATGACTTTAGACCCACCAGCGTTGAATTTTTTTTAAAGTTATAAAAAAAAAAATTGGTTTTGTATTTTGATATGAAAGCTGCTGCAGATGTGTTATAATAACCGACATTAAACAACAATCATGTTCAATCATTTTGCGCGTCGATGTCCTTTACACCGTGTATACCTCCAAATACTATTTATGTTTCGGCCTGTACACAAATACTATTCAATGTTCTACTAAACTAATTTTTGATGTAATTATTAGTGATAACACGATCATATCGAATATTAACTACTACTAAATAATTAATAATAAAAAAAAAATAGTAATAATTAATATAATTATTAATAATAATTATCAATAGTTCGTCAACATATTTAATTATTTACAAATGCAAAAAATAATTACAAATCCTACTACCTATTAAAGTTAAATTACCGGGAGACTGAAGATCTTCTCATACCAATCCAATAGAGGCATTTCAAAAACATAGACTTATATGTACAGTCAGTATCACGATACCCCCCTTGAAAGCAAATTTTAATACAAATGGGGTACCCAATTGATGCAGCCCACTGTACACTCATGCATACACTCACACATACACAATCGCTCACCCGTGCACTCTCGTGCTCGCACACTCACATTACCTATGTTCAACACATGTAAATAAGTAGCTTAATTTTAAATAGTATTTGTTTTTATTATATTTAAGTTACTTTAACTGTTTTTTTATTATATATTTTTTACGAGTTCACTATGTAGGATGTTACAAATTTATTTTTATGTAATCTAGATTGGAAGGCACTGGTGTTTGTGATACAGTTATTTATTCATTAGTACAGGCACCAACGATACACCTTTTTTCTATAATGTTCATTTTTTATTTGAAATTTTGTATTTGTGAAAAAATAATTTATTTTAATTCTGATTGATTAATTTTATTTTATTCAATACGTAATCTTATCATGGGCTCTCAATAGTACTTAAGGTTACCTAAACTTAGGAAAACTTGTTACTGAATAATTCAGTTGAAGAATCCTATCTTGGAATGATCGACAATTATCATCACTTTTTTTTTTCTCACAGAAGTAGATATAATAAATTCTCATATAACATTATTTGTGATTTGCAAGCATTCGCAAATTATGTCAGTAAAAACTTTGCAGACATTATTTATAATTTAAGTCTCATACAAGAACTAAGTAAGTAATATTATTTATTACTAGCTGACCCGACAGACTTCGTTCTGTCAAAAGCTATAGTATAAACTCCACTACTCTACCCTACCCTACCCTACCTACCTTACCTACCTACCTACCTACCTACCTAACTACCTACCCTACCCTACCCTACCCTACCTACCTACCTACCTACCTACCTACCTACCTACCTACCCTACCCTACGCTACCCTACCCTACCTACCTACCTACCCTACCCTACCCTACCCTACCCTATCTACCTACCTACCTACCCTACCCTACTCTACCCTACCCTAATTTTTCGTAAAAACCATAAAAAAAAAAAAAAAACGTAAAAACCATCCTTGGACTTCAACGAACATTAAAAGAATTGGTTAAATTGGTCCAGGCGTTGTTGAGTTATGCGCTTACCAACACATTTTGCGATTCATTTTTATATTATAGATTGAATAGAACTAAAGTTCAAGTCCGAATATTAATTTTATCTCTCAAAGAAAAATAATAGGGAATTGTTTAGAAGCCAGAGGCGCGGGCAGCGCTTATAAAATATTCGTACCTAATTATGAATTTACCCTACGTTCATTCTGAATGTAAATGTTTCAGTTCTCATTAATTATAACTTATTACTAATGTTATTATTAACTTATAATGAAAACGCTTAAGCGTAATGTTTAAGTACTGTTAACTTGTTATTTTAATAATGGTTAGACTGATATTAAGAAAATTTTCTTTTTCCGAGTAGGTATTTCCTTTGCCTACAGAATTCGATATCTCATTAGTATAGTATAACCAGTGTTTATGTTGTTCACTATGAATATCGGGTGTCTCTTTTAATTTTGTAATGGTCTCATTGCCACTTTTATGAGCCCTTTAGATAAACCTGTTTGGAACTCTGGACACATTTAAGCTTAATTATTTTTCTCTTTTATTGTCCTTTTCTCGTGAGTCCACCTTGTGAAAGGATGTTATTCTGTTTGTATCCGAAACATCGGAGCAGGTGCTTTCTCATGTCTAATCTGACCTTTTTTAAACTCTCTGCTCAATAATTACGGCGCTGACCTGACCACAAATGCAAAGATTCCAGTTTCAATCCAACTTGGTTATATCTCCGTATATTGGCACGTGAATTAATCTCGCAATTGCCTTCCTCGGCCTCACCGCGAATCAACATGGTATCAGTAGATATTTGCTGACAGATACGATTTTGCATCAGTACGCAGCCGCCGCGAGTAGCATTATCTCAACCGCAGATCTAGCGCTCGAAACGTTCTTATCCCGCTCTGGTTTCTTCACCACGTATCATTAGTTAATTTATGTTGCTTTCTGTTCAGAATTATGTGGCCAGCGTTATCTATGTTGAGATACTCGTCCGAGTAGCTACGGGTCGACGTCCTTGCGATCGCATCTCGCTCGACCGCGCCGCAGGTGCACCGCGTACACCTGCCGGCCCGCCAACTTACCATAAAATGCGATTCGAACCAACCCCGTTGAAACAAAGCTTCATCTCACTCACACTCGCACAAATAAAAGGGACGGCCACACAATCACGACCGATATTAACTCAATATACGACGGACGGAACGCGGTGAACGGAATATCAGTTTTTACTGGCGCAAAAACTATCGGAATTTCAAGTCTGGGTTAGCTGCCGGCCGTAATCACCCGTCCGGGACTTACTTTTAAAACAATATCTCCGCTTTATATTTCATCGAGGCAGGTGTAATTTATGGGATGTTCTCATCCTTTTTTTCTGTGAGTTTTGATTTTTCACTTGCCTTCGCCCCTCGGTAGCATTGATCGTGTTCTCGGAGTTTTGTTTTTCTTCTGTCTATGGTTCGTCTCGGCTGTCTTTCGCGGTGTTTACTTCGGAGTTTAGATTGGATTTCGCCGTCTCTTTTTAACATTCTTTCGTGTTGTGCTCGTAGCTAATCGTACAATCAGTTCGATAAATAAAAAATCAATTATAAACAACAATATAGAGTGCGAGATGGAAAACATGGCGCTGCTTGGGGCTTAGTCATTGTTGTGTAGAATTAATAGGCATCCCAATGGGTCGCAATATCACAACATCGAATCAATAAAGAAGCGTGTCTGTACTGTGCGCCTCATTCGGAGAATAACGGTACACTATATTATTTTCAATCTAAGATTATATTACTGCGCTCTCAGGCGCTTCACTCGCGGTAACTTGTTTAAGTTAATAGTAAAAGTTAATGTTATGATGTTTCTTGAATAAAGCAACTATAAAGATATCCTATTAAGTCAGTTATTCTCATTACTTAGTTTCGCATAAAATCTACCTTATAGGTTAATTATCTCTGGCTAAGTAAGCAGCTTCGGAAAATTAAACAGCGAGGGCGATGTAAAAATACAAAATGTACGAGCATAAATAATGAAGCAAAGTATTCTTGACGAGGCTTACAAAACTTAATACAAAAGTTACATTATCTAAATAACGGAAGGCTTTACCTTTACCTACGCATGTTTAATGGAGTGATGTGAAACGCGGCGAGGAGTTTTTAAAAGCAAAGTCACGCCTCGGCTCGATGAACAATACATCTTAATTAAATCGTAACTACGGCGTCAGAACTTACGGCCGTGCCTACCATGTAGATATTTAATTATAAACGTTCCCGCGAGACAATCAATAATTTAAACCTGAGTACGTTTGCTTTGTGAAGGAAATAGTGGAAATCAAAGTAGAGCACGTGCACCAGTGTTCATAAGTAATGAATCGGAGCTAACGTGCGAGACAGAACAGTCGGGTTTAAATATATGTTGCCAAAAGGACATTCGTAGTTTTCGGCACATGTGTCGTGCCGGTAAAGTTGACAGAATAGAAAAATATAATACCCGTGCGTCACGAACACGCGTGCGAACGTGACGCTCGCAATTTTGATGTTGATAAAGTCGTATAATTGACGCTAAAGTTATTAACAATTAATTTATTCAGCGAGCTTTATATCCACTTTAACGTTGTTGGAAGTGGATAAAAAGCTCGCGAAAAAAAAATACATATTTTGTGATAGGCTTCACGTTTTTAATTATCATTAAAAACGTGAAGCCTATCGAAATATAAATTTATACCGTGTGTAACATTTTAGCATTATCTTCATCTTTATGTTCGGTGTTCGTAGGCGATGGCGTCAGGCTGTCACCTATGCACTTCTGCGATCTCTAATCCCACGCGTTAAACGGTTCGATGAACGTCTTTCTCATGAATTTATTTCTCACAACTAGGACCTGAGAAATACTAAAACAATTCTCCAAGTTAGAACATGATAGAGTATGCGTCAAAGCAAATTTACCATTTGTTATACAATGGCCAATTTAGATGCCGTTCCCAAAGCCACAAATTAGGATAAATGTACATCTTTAATTTGTTCGCGAAAGCCAGAATTATTTATAGCATAATTATATTAAGTAATTATAGTGCAGTGAGATCCGTCAGAGGCGGTGGTTAGGGATTTACAGCGCCACATCACGCTAACAATAGGCTGGACTGAGCTGCATAGTTCGTCCCCGCATTCGTTTTGCTCTCCTTACGTTCCAGCAGTCTAGACGTAATATTTCTAAGCATTATGCAGATATATCGTATAATTTGTAACGGACCATTATCGACCTATCCGTCTTCTAGCTTAAAGTCCTTTTTGGAATGTTAATACAGGCTCAAACACTCTGTTTGATGTCATCTGATATGTTTTGGGCATACGAGAAAGTATTATGAACTTGACTGCAGCATAAGCTTATATTAATGAATGCTAACAGACCAAGTCCATGCGTCGAGTTCAACCGAATTGATTTTTTTGTGTGACAAAGTTAATGCGAGCCCTAATAGTCATAACTGGAACTCGTTCGGTGCGGGAGAACAAATCAAATAAAAAGCTCTCACTTTGAAAGGAAGTATGTGAGTTTATTAAAACAAAACATGAAGCGCACTCATTTCTAATTCCAGCGAGTGCGGCGCCACGCTGCGCCGTTCCTTAACATTCACAGGGCAGCCGAGCGCGGTAGGTGTGTTTAATCTGAATTATTCCAAACTGACTGACAGAATAGCTAAGATACCCACACAAAAAAAAAAAAATACAATAAATTGGCTACCTAAAGGGGAAAAGTTTCGAATAAAGAGAACTCTTTGTTTGGCGAAGAATATTAAAATGGCAGGATGTCTCCGAGTCGTGCCAAGTCGCTGCCGGATCGCGAATATTAACCGCTCGACTCGCTTCTGATTAAAGAGAAGCGATTTTGGACAGGATGACTGATGCGCACGTGATTTCAAGGAATAATGTTGTTTATTAAAATAGGGACGGAAATTTTAACTTCGTGATAGGAAAGGACCGCTTATTTCGTGCATACAAATTAGGGTGCGCTCTTAAAATCGAATAAAGTGAGTGTTTAGCCGGGATTCTATAGCCGGCCACTGATTTATGGAATCTTGTTACATGAATGTAAACTGCCTACACTTAGTTGGTTTGAGTAAGAGGAACATGGAAGTTCTGTCGACTAGTCTCGATAAATATCCGTGGCCCACGTTTGCGTTTGCTGGAAGCGTAATTATCTCGAATTAAGCGAGTCATTACAGGAGCGGCTAACGAAGTCGCTCGTCCCGCGCTCCGCCACCGCCTCATAACCGGAAGGTTCAGTTTCGCCCCCGAATACGGCGACGACTCGCAATCATTAACGCGGTACCGTCGAGCACACAACTTTCGGTGCCTATATTTAATTCCCTTCTTGTCGTAATAACGGTCATTGTACATTTCAGATTATGTACTAATTAAGGCCCAGATATATGCTAGTAACCTTGAGTGGTTAGCTTGCTTGTTCTGTACTGAGCTCACGCAACGCGTCGTAGTCCAGCCAGTTATTGGTCTCGCCCATCCAGGAGCGCTGTCCCAAATAAGATGCATTATTAACTTATTATACATAAAGCAAAATATATTTTAATAAGACACGTAGGTATACGAAAAGATCAATAATTAAATTATCTTTAAAAGGTGAAGGTTTCAGAAAAATACGCTGATTTTGCGTGATTCTCCGTTTTTTAACCGCGTTAGACATAACTTTACAAATTAATTTCACTATGTAATATAATCATAATCTAAAATATTCATAAAGACTCCTACTCCTATCCTGGCGTGATATGCGACGCGACACAAAGTCACCGCGTGTCAAGGCTGTTTGTAGGAGCCTTAAGTTAAGTTATTAAGAAAATGCTCTAATTTAAAATATATTTTTACCAAATCATTAACACTACTCGTTTAGACGTGATCTTCTTCAGTATAAATTCATTAAAAGTCGGTTATCGTCGCCTTAAGTTGCGTGTTTGGTTCCTACGACTTTTCTTCGAAGATGTTTGTGGTACATTGTAATTTTGTTGCTTCCAGTGAGCGTAATAATGTAAAATGTGTCGCGTGAGCGGTGAGACTGTGGACATACACCTTGCACCGTGTCTGATCCAATCTTGAGCGATCATCTAAATATAGAACTCGTGTCGAGATGATTGTACTTACTGCGAACGAGCCTGCGGTTTGTTCGGCTTTTCTGCGGTTGCGCGTTTTTGTTCACACCTGCGGTCAACTCCAGTTATGAGATCTCGGCGCGAAAGCTCCCGCCTCGCACTCAAAATAATTACATTTGTTGTAGAACTTTTGGTCAGCCATATTTGCGTTGAGGACATCTAAATGGTTCGTCCCGGACATTGTGACTTAAGAGGGCGAATATTACAATATTAAATAGGTACACGAAGCAACAGAATAAGATCTAGAGGAATGTGGCCATTTTTGTTTAGATCGAATTTTGTTGCTTCGTGTCTCAATATGAAACTTAATAACTTTATAGAAAACTAGCTTTTGCCTGCGGCTTCGCTCGCATGGATGTCGGAAAAAATCCAACGGGAGCGTACTACCGGGATTGAAAGTACCCTATGACCGGGATTAAAAATACTTTTGAGTAATTAAAAAACGTAAAAATAAAAACTTTTTAGTTATTCAAGGCACGCAGTAAAATTCTCCCCTAGAAACTTAATAACCCCTCATTTCCCTGTTTGGGATCAATTCTCAAAAACCCCATATACCTACTCGTAATCCTTTTTTTTTCTGTTAAGTGAATGAGCAACTTTTGAGGGGATGTTTTAAAAAACGAATAATGACAAACTTTTTGTCTTATTTAAGAACGTATTTGTGCTGAGTTTCAAGTTTATGAACTAAAAAACATAGATTTTTCATACAGTCTAAATCCCCCCTTTTCACCCTTTTATATTTTTTTTCTTAGAGCTCGCCTACAATGTTTTATCCCTCTTTTCACCCCCTTAAGGGTTGAAATTTTAACAACACGCGTTAGCTTCCAACCATAAGCCTAGATATTAAATTTTGTGATATTGCTTCGAAAATTAAGGACTTTTCAATTTCATTCCCCTTTTTACCCTTCGGGGGTGGAATTATCAAAAATCATCAGCCTAAACACAAAATTTGAAGATCCTAACTTCAAAACTGACGGACTTTCATACAAACTTTCATCCCCTATTTTATCCCCTTAGGGGTAGAATTTCCAAAAATCCTTTCTTAGTGCACCTCTAGACCTCATAAGGTACCCTCTAGACCCAGCGGTTTGGGCTGTGCGTTGATATATCAGTCAGTCAGTCAGGACTTTGAATTATATAGATATACATAGATTCTAGACACACTGATCGGGGTTGCTGATTGAGCCGTTTTTCATAATTCCTTGTCTAATTATATTTTTTTTGTAAAGGAATGGTGCTAGTGGACCTGTGCGCGCCCTCCTAATAATGAAAACATTTATTTTTCACAGCTCAACAAAGACGAAACATTTATCTTTCTGAGCATTAACGCGCTAAAATCGCGTCGTGCTTCTGTCGTCATAAATCATTATCATCAAACAGTATTCCGGGCCGGCGACGACGTCAGCTTTCATCGGACGCTTTCAATCTGGTCCTCCTTTATTTCATTACAATAAGAAATTCACTCGCCTACCATTCAGTCACTTTTCGGTAAACATTTTCTGAAATTGGCAATAAATTCCCCTCTAAAATATCGTCCTGTCGACTGGAACTCAATCTTTCGTAACAATAGACTGAGATGTCGTCTTATGAAGATGTTCACTTCGTTTTGTTTGGCGCAACAATAGTTTTATTTAGCTTCGAGCCCACTGCCCACACGCCTCGGCTAATGGTCAGGATTGTATGAAGATGTAAAAATGAATGGCCTATCTTATAAAGGGCTAATAATAAGTTCTCATGCGTCTGCGATCGACGCTATTGTTGTGTTATTTTTTGTGTGTGTGTGTGGATCGTGGTGTATAATGGGGTAGGTGTCAATCGCGGCCGAGGTAGGCAGGTGTAGGCCGAGGCGCGCCGGAGAATAAAAATGCTCATAATTTCATTCTGCAGCTGCCCGTCAAGCGAGCATCGATTCGAACCGGCCCTGACCGTCCTTTTGTAACATCAAATTCCATAAAAAATGTAACAGAAATACAGACGATCATTATTTTTAATTTGTATATATTCGGTTACGCTCAACGTACATAATGTTAAGTAATTAAATGGTTTTAGCGTGCCCTCGCTAAAATGATTTATATCTAGGTTGGTGTTACAAACCGCAGCAATTTTACGTTCATGAAACTGTTCGGTGTTTTCGATACCTAATAGTCGGTTCGACAATGTAAAATTAACCCTGGTTTAGATTATGTGTCCATACTTATCGCGTATGAGATTTTCGCGTATGGTTGATACGACTTGCTGACGACTCGGACACTATATATTCGGATACAGTGTCCGAATTGACACATTTTAATTTCAATATTTTTTTCACTGACAATTCGGACACCATCAAATTATTGAAGCTGTTTAGTACAGTCAGATAAAAAAGTGGGTTTGTAATAGGTATTATTTATTAAAAACGGCTGCTTTCGTTAAAATCTGGTTAAAAACTGTTTTTATATAATTACAGGCTGGGCGGAGGACGGGGAAGTGTTTATCTGACTGTAATTTTTTTTATTGGTGTCCGAATCATCAGTGAAAATAATTCGGATTCGGACACTGTGTCCGAATATATTGTGTCCGAGTCGACAGCAATTTATTGATACAAATTGAATTCCAATATGTTGGCTATAGATAAAGTAGGTACCTAAAGTAAGTTCTTATTATTTATTCGGGAATAAACATTATAACTTTCCAATCAGAACTATCAGTTTACATTTAACTCGTTGTCTAGTTAAATATAATTAGATTTACAATTTTATTAAACCCCGCCGAGCAATTTGGAAACTTTACCTATAAAATAACCTAAAATATTACGAACAATAATTATTTTATTTAGTTACTGCGCCCATTATACAGAAAATCACAAATAAATTGAAATTACTAGAGGTGAGCTGAGCGAGGGCACCCGAAATCAATTCTACGATTAATTAATCAGCATCAGACACTTTAATAATTTTGTTTCAACAGTGGCGGCTGGTATCCCGCTGTGCTCAATTCCAGCTGATTTTCATATTGAAATACTGTGTACGATATGAACATTAAGAAAAATCCTAGCAGGCACGCGCGGCCCGGGAGGCGCACCCGCCACTAATCTCTACTGAATAAAACATAAGATGCTCGATAACCTACTATTAGAGTTAAGGCACATTTAATACTGTTTTCTATTATCGTACAATATGGAGCGAGTTAGTGTAAATAGCACGGGATTGTACGTAATCGCACGCACGAGCGAATAACGCACCCGATAGAGAATGTTAATTAAATCTTAATAAAAAGACGCGTGCAGCGTGTGTACTCGCGAGTGAAGGGGAATACTTAATGTTTAGATAAAGGGAAATATGGGTTTGCGTCTTGATGTTTTGTTTTATGAGTGTAGCGAACGGGAAGCGCCCCGGGGCTACGCCGTGATAGGACTAATGTGGAGGTAAAACCGACGGAATTACCTACAGCCTTAGTTAGTCAAACATAACTACAGTATTGATTTTGGTGCTTTACGTTTCTCTAACATGTTCAAGACAATATTGGATATTTGAAATTGTTTGCTTACACTTTGGTATGTCGTAACACCACACATAAATACCTACATATAGCTATACTCCATTTATTATAACATTAGCCAAATAACTGTTCTCACCCTTTCGTTATTTCGATGTAAACGTTTAATAAATTCCGTTATTTCACGATAAATACAAAGCACTGTAATCTATTTACCATTTAAATTAAAAAAATAACTCTAAAGTGCAGTAATTTCAACAATATTACACAATAACTGTCGTTATTTAGCCGTTATTTGTCTAATGTAAATGGAGTATAGAATGTGTGCACATAGTCAATTCAAATTAATCGTTATTATGTATAACTTTTCATTGTGACCGACGCGCTCGAGAGCTTATCTGTATAATTATGCATTAGGCCGCTAAACAGGAACGTTAAATATTAATTTATGTGTGGCGTCGTGTGCACAATCTCATAGTATCAATTAAACCCGCCCACTTATCTCGTAAACTCACCAAAACTCTAGTGTCTATTCCCCGATCAATTTGCTTTATCTATGGATAGCTCTTATCGTCGAATAAAATATTTACAGCACAATAAAAGCGTCCTCTCTGCAATGATAAAGCTAATAACCACTATAATGAAATTTATGAACGCTAACGTAATGTACGTATATCGTTATTTTTGTTGGTGAAGTTACGTTATCTATTGGATACCGTAAATTAATGAGATATACAGCATAACAACAACTTGTCATAAATATTTTTTCAGTTTATACGAAACTCAATATTTAAACCCTAGCCGCCTTACTTATAAACGCAGAATAAAGTTATTCTAGGTATAAACGTCAAAAATATATGGTTATACCGAAGTTATTCCTAGTCTAAAAAAAACACACACTTTTATAATTAAGGCGGCTAGGGCCTTACAAATAAACACGGAATAAAGTTATGCTAGGAATAACTTCGGTATAAACATACATTTTTTGACGTTTATACCTAGCATAACTTTATTCCATGTTTATGTGTATTAGGGTTAGAGCCTTACAAATAAACACGGAATAAAGTTATGCTAGGAATAACTTCGGTATAACCATAAATTTTTTGACGTTTATACCTAGCATAACTTTATTCCGTGTTTATTTGTAGGGCTAGGATTTAAATATTGAGTTTCGTATAAACAAGACAGCATGCAAACCGTATAATGCAGTATAAAATATTGATAGAGACAATTTCTTAGAACAACATGGAAACCAAACAATTCGCTTTGTGTGGTATTTCATTTATAGTTTGTGCCTCTTATTGATATTCCTTGCACATCGAACGAGATATCAGCGGGTGGGTATAAAACTTTACGTGAGTGTGAGCCGAGATGCGAGTGACGGCGATTCGCGAATGGCAAACCGCGAAACGCCTCGGGCCACACCTATGTATACAGGGTGCTACAGGGAGTTGATTGCTAACAAGTGAGCCACAGAGTCTGCAAATGTTTGCCGACGTTAATATTAATTTACAATCCTCCTTTACCTACATATTACGCATAACAAATCTTCCTTATATATATATATATATAACCAGGTTTTGCCCAAGGCTTCGCTCGTGCTTAAATAAAAAATAAAAAAAACTCTTTAACACACTACTAAAGTTTCTATAATAATATAATTCAATTATGATTCGAAAGACACGTGGCGCCATCTATTATCATAAGAACATTATTGTTGTTTTCCTCGGGAACAGTACTTTTTTTCGGGATGAAAGGTACCCTTTCTCCGTTTCTGTATACCTGACAACGTACATATATGCAAAATCTCAGGATGATCGGTTTAGTGGTTTAGGCGTGAAAAGGTAACAAACAAACTTACTTTCGCATTTATAATATTAGTTAGGATTCTTCTGTGCGTGTGTATGTGACTGAACTCCTAAACGGCTGAACTAATTTAGATGAAATTTTGTATGTATATTTGAGTGGGACCCTGGATGGTTTAGATTCACAATTGGACCTGGTAGGTGGCGCTGCGATCGAGTTCTAGCAAACAGGACGTCTGTCCGTTCAGCTAGTAGGTACCTATAATTCTTCTGTGCGTGTGTATGTGACTGAACACCTAAACGGCTTAACCAATTTTGACAAAATTTTGTGTGTATATTTGAGTGGCCCTGGATGGTTTAGATTCATAATTGGATCCAGTAGGTGGCGCTGCCATCGAGTTCTAGCAAACAGGACGTCTGTCCGTTCAGCTAGTAGGTACCTATAATTCTTCTGTGCGTGTGTATGTGACTGAACACCTAAACGGCTTAACCAATTTTGTCAAAATTTTGAGTGTATATTTGAGTGGGTACCTAGATGGTTTAGATTCATAATTGGACCCGGTAGCTGGCGCTGCGATCGAGTTTAGATTCATAATTGGACCCGGTAGGTGGCGCTGCCATCGAGTTCTAGCAAACGGGACAAAGTCTGTTCGGTCAGCTAGTTCCCTTGTAAAATTAGAATTCACGAAATACACACCACTTTTATTACCTAGGTACTTATTTTTTATTGAAAACCACTAAGTTTAAGCTTGATCTCTGATAAGAACATGGTCTAATGTGAGATAAAAATTTAAGAGCATAAAATTGGTTATTGGGATTTTATTACCAATCAATGCTTAGTTTTAAAGTCGTCACGGTTTTGTAAATAAAAACAAATAATTTAAATATTGAGCTTTACATTTTATTGGTCAAGCGAAAGATAGTACAGACGGCTACATATCAAGCTATAGTTTCCAGTATAAGCTGATCTCTCATTGTACGGAAATCTTATACAATGCGAGATTAGGTTATACAGGAAATGTATTACTTGATATGTAGCCGTGTACTACACATACATTTTGTATTATTTTATTTATTTACGTCATCAACATTTTCGGTTTTGTTTAATAAATACCTTATGAATAGGTACATTCGGTTAACACCTGTTTTTTATATTTCTACTAGCTTTTGCCCGCGGCTCCGCCCGCGTGGATGTCGGTTATTGCGTAAAAAAGTAGCCTATTTCCTTCTCCATATCCCAAGCTATATCTCTGCAAAATTTCATGACGATCGGTTCAGCGGTTTAGGCGTGAAAACGTAACATACAGACAGACAGACAGACAGACAGATAGATAGACAGAGTTACTTTCACATTTATAATATTAGTATGGATGGTTAACAACTACACTACTGTAATAAATAACTCTTCTTTAACAAAACATTACGCCTGTTTTTCCCGAAGGGTTAGGAAGTAGCATCAAAGTCAAATCATTTATTTTAAAACAGGCACATAAAAGAGCATTCTGGATCACCTTCTGGACACATGCAGCTTGTGGGAGAAATAAACGCAAGCGTCGTATGGAGCCCTTCGTGTCCAATTTAATAACGCATTTGGGGTTGCGATGTCGTTGTAGTGCGTCAGGGATGTTTGCAGCGGCGCGTGTAGATTATTTTTATACAATAATGCGCAAGCGCACAGCATTTCTGGTGCCTCGAGTTATGGCCAGCCCTAACAGGGTTCTGAAGATGGTTGCTGGCAGAGTGGACTGTCCGTATGTGAATCACTGCTGTCAGTTACATGTACCACAGATTGTACTTCGGCGAGCGTGCCCATGAACTCCACGACCTCATTCCACCGGCCCCCTTCTACCATCGGACATCTAGACGTACTGCAAGTTACCACCCCTACCTAGTTGATATTCCACCAACTCGCACTAAGCGCTTTCAAACGTCTTTTATAATGCGCACAGCAAAGGAGTGGAACTCTCTGCCTGCGTCTGTGTTTCCGAACGCATACAAACCTAATCTATTCAAAGTGAGAGTGAACAGGCTTCTTCTGGGTAAGCTCACTCCATCGTAGACTTTGTCTCCGTCATCCAGACCTAGACTAAACTCAAGAGCAAAGTCATAGTAGAATAAAAAAATATAAAAGAACCACCGTTTCGTGTCGTTTACTAACACTTAGTTTTAAGGAGAATGTTACTAACCCTATTTATATAGGTGCGCAGGTTGCGGGCTAGCTCCAACACTGTCCAGGCGATGATTGCTCAGCGACTGGATTGTCCCTACATTGGGCTTTGTTGTAGCAGGCATATTGCTGGTGCTTGATTTGACTTTTAAAATTTAATTTTTAATTTTTATAACTGTGTACAGATCTGTGGATTATTAGCCTTATGGATAATTATTATAATATTTGCTTCTGACATAACTTCATTAATTTAATTTAATTTATTGTCCTATTTTTATTTTGCTTTATAATTTTGATATTTATTGAATACACATACACCACACTCATACACATACACATATACACACACACACAAACCCTCATACACATTACATATTCATATTTTTGCGTCTTAAAATTTAACATTTACAATATTTAGGTATAACTTATAAAATTGACAAAATCGTGTATTGTTTTTGAATTTAATATGGGTAAAGGACCTGAAATAAATGTTTTTTTTTTTTTATATGAGTCTAGGCTCGAAATAAAATGTTTGAATTTGAATATAAAAGTCACTTTTGAACGTCAAAAACTACAACAACAAAAAAAATTGATTCTAGTTCCAAAAGGTAGTTACGTATGGAGAAGAATGGGCAAGAAACTCTATAGTCCACCCACATTTCCCCAGATATGTTTAGCTATATTTAATAACTCTTCCTTGATATCTTATATAGTAATTTCACTTAATCTTCTGTCTACTCATCTGTCTTATTTCGTAATTTCATAATCATTCTTAAAAGTACAACGCCCCGAGTGCGGTCTCGGTTGAAGCGATGCCTAAGTACCTTTGGTAATTGTTTAGTATGAAGTAATTATTTTCAATTTGTTTTAACTTAGCTCAACTTTATGTTGAACTAAATTTTCTAATATAATAAAGTGTTTGACGTCGATTAGTTAGCTGTCAAGATTATCTTGTTCAGTAAAAGCTGACACATCGTGTAAAAGCGGTAATCTCTTTCAAAATTGAACTTACGAAGCATGACTGAAAAGCTAAGATAAGACCTAAAAATATGCCTTTTCATCCCTCAAGTTTTCCCTTTTCTGTCTTAGCTTTGCTATAAAATTAATGAACATTATTTTAAGCACCTTTATTATTCGTTAATACTACTACTTATATTGTAGTTTTATTTGCGGAGCTTGTAAAAAGACTTCAAATGCTTCACTTTACTCACTGTATAAATTCAAAATCAATTTAAAAAAAAAAATCAGGCCCAGGGATCCTTATACTATTAGTATGAACTTAGCCTATCAGAATACCAGCGCTGCGGTATTTATTTTTGAAATATCGCAGCATTATGCTGTGATAGTGGCCTTTTTGGCCTCGCACAGGTCATTTTCTATTATGTTTTTTGTGGTTGTTTACAATTTAATTTTGTTAGTTTTAAATGCTCATTTTTAGGGTTCCGTAGCCAAATGGCAAAAAATGGAACCCTTATGGATTCGTCATGTCTGTCTGTCTGTCTGTCTGTCCGTCCGTATGTCACAGCCACTTTTTCCAAAACTACAAGAACTATACTGTTGAAACTTGGTAAGTAGGTGTATTCTGTGAACCACATTAACATTTTCATACAAAAATAGAAAAAAAAAAAAACATTTTGGGGGTTCCCCATACTTAGAACTGAAACTCAATTTTTTTTCATCAAACTCATACGTGTGAGGTATGGATAGGTCTTCAAAAATGATATCGAGGTTTCTAATATAATTTTTTTCTAAACTGAATAGTTTGCGCGAGAGACACTTCCAAAGTGGTAAAATATGTAACCCTATAACTTCTAAAATAAGAGAATGATAAAACTAAAAAAAAAATATGATGTACATTACCATGTAAACTTCCACCGAAAATTGGTTTGAACGAGATCTACTAAGTTGTTTTTTTTTTTAATACGTCATAAATCGTAAACCGCGCTTGCTGCTACGGAACCCTTCATGGGCGAGTCCGACTCACACTTGGCCGCTTTTTATTTTTTACTGTTTGTATTTCTTGTGCATGTCCCAATTAAAATATTTTTCTATCTTTCTTTTCTATGTTAGTAAATTATAACAATAACTTAAAAATACAATAATTATATATTAATTGGCTACATGAAAATGTGCACGAACATGTCTGCCAGCCCAGAGCTTAAAAAAAATGGTCCGCCAACCTTGTCCGTCAGTGTAGCTAAATTACTGTTAGGGCAACTCCTAAATCGCAGAAATATCGATGCACACCGTTTGCGCATGATGGCATGAAAGTCATCCATTCGCGCTTCAGCAAACATGCACTGCAAAACCGAGGCAGCCCTAACAATATCCTCAGCGTACAGCTTTCTCCAAATATCAGAATTTCCCTCTGTGATCTTCACAAAACTCGCTTCAACCCTTTCCTCGCTACCCGCTATCACTACCTCCACACCTCAAACCCCGATGTAGTAGGCAGTTACCGTCACGATCGCTCGCGGGCGGCATCGTCTGAGGGTGGCCCACAATTCATTGTGCTTTGTTTGTCTAGCGTTTCCTGCATCGTTCACTTCACCGATTAGTGATGTTCATGCAAATTGTCGAACTTGTAGTAAAATGTAGTGCTTTCGCGAAGAGTTGAAGTGTATAATAATGATGGGTTGGGTTAATAATGATGTAAGTTAATTATGTGCGTTTGAAAGTAGAGGTACAGCATACAGCTTTTGCTAATTATAGTTAGTTTTGTGTCTTGAACTATCTATTCTAATGTTTGAGAACAAAGAGGTTAAAGTTTTTGTTCTGGGATTGGTTTTGTGTCTAGTAGTCTTTTCAATACAAGATCATCATCATCATGATCAAAGATCGGAGTAGGTAGATTGAATTGGGATCATTGACCTCAAACGTGTACATGGACATGCCTTTGGGATTCCGGAATTTTTAAAATTATTAAGATACTCGCCAAAGTTTCAACTCAATCGGATGAATTTTTTGGAAACACGTTGCAAAAAAAAAACTAACATACGTTTTATTATTCAAGAGATAAATAAAAATCAATTTTTAATATTTTAGTATCGCTTCCATCAAATTTCGAATGTAGTAGTTACGAAATCACTAAATAATTCAATCCCACAAAAAACCGGAATTTTCCGGAAAAAAGGCATGTCCATGTTATGTACGACGTCATGAAATTCCGTAATTTCAATCTACCTACTCCGATCTCTGATCATGATGTAAGTTAATTACACTGCTTATTTATTTATTTAATACCTCAAGCATAGAAATGTACAGAGACGGACTTAATGCCCTAATTTTGAAAGTGAAAGTAGAGCTTTAAGGCGACGATAACCGAGTTTTAATGATTTTATACTGAAGATCACGTCTAAACAAGTAGGTAGTGTTAATGATTTGGAAATAATATATGTTAAATTAGACCATTTTCTTAATAACGTAATATGTGAATATTTTAGATTATGTTTATATTACATAGTGAAATTAATTTTTAAATGATATCTAACGCGGATAAAAAACTGAGAATCAGGCAAAATCTATCAAGCGTATTTTCCTGAAATCTTCACGTTTTTAAAGACAATTTAACTATTGATCTTTTAGTATATGTGTTTTATTAAAATACCATTTGTTTTATGTATAATAAATTAATCATGCATCTTACTTGGGACAGCGCTCCTAGATGGGCGAGTCCTATTACTGGCTGGACGAACGACGTGTTGCGTGAGCTCAGTACAGAACACGCAAGTTAACCACTCAAGGTCACTGGCATATATCTGCGCTTTAAGCTTTTGCTATGTGATTAGGTTTGTATCATCAGTGACCTTGAGAGTATATATTAAGTATGTAACCCAAAGTGATGAAAAATACTTTCCAGATAATCTTTTCCATGTGTAAGTAAAATATAACATGTACAGTTACCGCACTTTCGCCTTCACCCCACAGAAGAATAAGCCTTTTATAAATCGTCTTCAAGTAAATAGGTAACTCATATTTTTTGCCTACTTTATTTTTCAAATACAGTTTCGGAGCGAAATAAAACATCTTCCGAATACTATGCGTGTATTTGAATAGGACGCACGGAATATAAAACGAAGGTTTTAGATTTTTCGCAGAGTAGTCTTAAAATATGTACATTAATGTACTTGAATACGAATGTCGTCTCCATCTAGTCAATTTATTTTAACTACTCGCTTTTTCTGCCCTTTAAACAAGGTTTTATGGTAATGCGTTGTCATTGTGTAGAATTTCTCTTGAATGTTTTATTTATGCGTCTTTTGTAGTAGGTATTTGATCTACTTTTGCCGAGGTTTAGGTAGGTTACTAAAATAAAAAATAAAAATATATATATTATGTACGCGATGATTTAGTCGATTTATTATATGACCCTTTATTTAAAGTTGTAATCGATTATTTTTACTCTGTGGTTTAGAATTTATTTCATTAATGGTATTTTTATTTAGAGCGGAATAGGGTTGTGAGTGTCATGGCGGCGATGGCGATCAATTTGAATGCGATCGTCACGCGTTAAGCTCAAAAAAATATTGTGATTTGACTGAATCAGTGATAATCATTGCAATCGTTTTTTTTTTATGGTTAAGTTTTGTGGCGATATTTGTGAGTAAATTAAGTGCGTTTTTTTGCGAGCATTATTTTTCAAACAACTGTACGTACACGCTCATGATAGAGGATCAACAGATGACGGATCAGTAGCAACATGTGGTGTCTAACCCGCTCGAACATTCCGTATATATATTAAAAAAAGAGTGGGAGTAAGTGTGTGGTGTGTATGAGTGAGTGTGAGTGTGAGTGAGTTAGTCAGTGAGTGAGGTTAAAGTTAAGAATTAAATTAAAATTTTGCATTGTATAACATTTATTCGGCATGTTGTTAAAATCTTTTCTACAGCATGCAATCAATCAATCTGCCCAGCCTTTTTCCAAGTATTTTGGGGTCGGCTTCCAGCCTAACCCGATGGAGCTGAATATCAGCATTTTACATGCAGCGGCTGCCTATCTGACCTACACAACCCAGTAACTGGATAATACCCCTTGGTAAGACTGGTTGTCAGACTTTCGGGCTTCTGACGAGCCGTAACGACTGTCGAAGATCCACGAATGACAGCCGGAACCAAAAAACAAAAAAACCATCTTCAAAATATTTTATTTCACATAAACCCTTCATGGGCACTTATGAAACGTCAGAAGCTAGTTGCACGGTTCCAATTAGTCGTTTCCTATGGGGAAGAGCCGGCAAGAAACTCCACGGTTACTCTTTTAAAAATAATTGGCTTTACAATATTATCAAATAGCAGTGTTAATAGGAATGGGAGGACAGTGTTGGGTTTTTCAACAATTACCAGGTACTTAACATAATAGAAAAATGCCAACAAATCTACACTCTACTAGGCCTACAACGTTCTCACATTCACAAAATAGAAAATAATCTGTATAAAAGATAAAAAAACAAGACCAACGGTTTAACGTGATTTCTGAGGCACGGAGGAGTCTCGGTATGTAAAGACGGTCACCCATCCACGGACCAACCCCGGCAAGTGTAGCTTAACCTGATAGATAATAGGCAGTTATTACTTAGTCACCAGCTCCTCTGCATGCGTGGCCAGAAAATAATTTATACCGCCATTCTATGCGGTAGACTGGTCCTCGTAATGCACGGTCACATTACCCACAGGTTTAAAGTCATTATAATACGACAAAGGCCTGCAACCGATCGCACCGGATCTAATGCTAAATACCAACTTATCGTGTGTGTGCCTTCGTAAATTGTATGTAAATACGTGAACACCTGCTGAATATATTTGTATAAGCGTTAGTCCGCAAGGCGTGTTTGAGAATGCTCAATAGGGTGCATTTGACTGTGTAAACCTATTAATATGGGCAGTCCAGTATGATGCGGTGAGGTGTTATGTAAATTGCCTGGGGATAAACGTGTGACAACTCATGAGAACTACTCGGGACTTGTTATTATAATGATCGTTTGTTTATTTCTAACGTCAAGCCCTTGATGAGGCTCACCACTCGCTCGCTTCTGTCATACCAATGACAGAAGCGAGCGAGTGGTGAGCCCTTGACATTTTTGAATAACATGGAAATGACTCTTGATTCAACGATTCTTTACAACTGAAATTGGATTTAAAACTTTTTAAGTAAAACTTTTGAAAATTAAAATACAGCCTGTGTAATAACAATATTGATAATACTAAGGGGTTTATTTATAAACGTTGCTTAAAGTTAAGTAGTGATTAGTGACTGTTTAAACATATATTTTTGACGTTTAAACGTCACTTAACTTTAAACAACGCTTATGAATAAACACCTAAATAAATGAAATCAATAAAATAATATTAATAAATTTTATAAATTTAATTTTTAAGTTATAATAATTTACAACAATAATATCAAATATTTTACAAAAATTATATTTAATATTTTACAAAATATATAAAAAAAAGTATGTAAATGTAATAAAGGCGTATTAAAAATACTCACCGAATTGATTTATTCGATAGGTCCTTTAAAATAAATTATTTTGAGGAAGGTAAAAATAAAATAAGATTAGTTTTTAGGAATTTTACAGTTCACTATTCAGAATACCCAAAAATATGAGTTTGTTTCAGTCATTTTTGAAACAAAACGCACCAATAAGAAACTATTCCAATTTTAGTTCTACTAGTTTACGAAAGATTAATCATTATTTAATGTTGCGAAATAAACCGCCTCCAGTTTGGCAAAAATTTAAAGTTCTATTATTGTATTTGAAAACCCCTAAAAGTTTAGTTTAGTTTACAATAGAGAGTAATGACTGGACATATTAGACAAACAATGGTCCTTTTTTGCGCGCCATTAGGAGTTTGGTCCTTCTGAAGTTGTACGAATAGGGGATCTGCAGTTGGATGCCATTATTGGTCCCAGTACGGCAGTTTGTATTTAATAGTATTTTTAAACGACATGAATAGGGAATTCTTAGTATTGAGATGTAGGGGTTGATAACGTACCCTCATAGTTTTCTATGATATTAACTGCACAAATATTGTAATGGGACGTCCTAATTTATTGTGGACAATTCAAACGGTAATTTTTTTAATGTTATTTTTACATTAATATGTCTACAAAAAACTCAACAGTGTCCCGAGGTTCCAGCCATGTTTTAAGTTCCAGCTTTATCGTGGTAAAAAATACCGACTGTATTAATTTTCAACTTTTCTGAGCAAAAATGCCGCGCTGGCTCTCTGGTAGACTACATCAAAATTTATTCAGTGAATTAGCCGTGTAAACGTAATAAAAAGACACACAAAAACTACTACCACCACCACGACTAACCACGGCTAGGAGAGAGATATAGAAAGTAAACCATAAAGAATGTCTCAAAACCCATGTATTACATGATTACACAATAAATCCAATAGATTCTGATGACGCTATTAAGCGGAACAAGTATCCACGCATCTAATCAATAAGAGACACAAGATACTCATGTAAGACATATAGAACTAATAAAACAAAACCATTATCGTATACGAACCTACAATCTTGTTGAGTAAGCTTGGTGCACGTATAATGATATTGACAAGATTCCTTTTTATCTAACGCTCCCATCAAGACGGTACTCGCGATAATAGTAATACAAGAAAAAGTTTTTAAGTTATCGTTGCTGTCAGTAACACTAATCTTACATCTCACGGAATGTCCGGATAGTGATGTTTCGAAATCGTCACTAGACGAATTATTAGCCGTTAATGCACTGTCGTAACATTTTATTGGTTTACAACCGCGCCACTTAGGACCAAAGCTCAAATTACCTTAAGCTTATCCTATTACACCGCTGTTTTGCTATCTAAGAGTATACTTGGCTACTTTATAATTTTTCTAGATATCAAAGTTTTATACTTAATAAGTTTTATAGCTATTTTATTGATAAATTATTAATAGATTACATTGTCCCGTGACTGTGTTACGCGGTATTAAAATTCAAGATGATAATATTCTTCGAATATTTGAGTGCCAGGTCAAAAGATCTTTGACATTAAGATAATCTTTATCAAGAGTAAATTGACGAACGTATAATAAAATTATAGTGATACAAATGCCTAAAGATTGGAGACGTGGTATAAAACTATATAGCTTTTTTATTTAATTGATTAAATTTTAGAAACGACATACATATTTTAAACTTCGTTAAGCCACTTACTTCAAAAAGTTATAGATAGTCGGTAGAATGTCGTTATTATTGTTTGCCGACAACGTTGGCCGCTCCACATATGACCATCGAAGCGAAGCAATGACTAAGAGCAATAATTTGTTATCGATAGTAGCAGACCGACAAAATGACCGGAATTACCGTTACCAGATTCAGTTGATGACGAGATAGAAATCTATTAATAACATTCGGACAGTGCCGACGGACAGATCCATAAATGATGAGTTTCATTTCAGATAAGATCATATCGGATATCTCGGATGATTGATGGAACTCCGCCTGATATTAGTTAGGAATTCTATTAAGTGTGCTCGAGTATTGTTTTCTAGCCCATTATACACGCATTAGCATAGTTCGTTACTTAACTTGATACCATCTATAATACATTGTATATTACTCCGTCCTATGTGGTAACTTTTTATCCCGTGTTAGTAATGTATTCTACTTTGAGTATCAGGTATATAATCAAACCATTGCTCAATCTAGACAGGTATATAATCAAAGGTATTTTAATTAATTTTCAATTAGAAAATGTATTTTGAATACAGTGGAAAATGGAAACGCTTGTGAAGTTCTCTTTGTGTACAAATCCTATGGAGGATCCAGATAAGTATAACTTTGAAGAAAGTTCCCTCCGCTTTATAATTCCTTTGAAAAAATACTTATTAAGTAAAAAACTGAAGACCTCATTAGTTTAAAATAAAAGTTTTTCATTCCGAGACTATTAAGTACTACCTTCCTGTAAGCACTTTTGGTGGGTAGTAGAAAGACATTCTTGTACTCCAGGTGTATAAGGAAGAAAAAACAAACAACAGTCATTCTAATCGTGTAAGAGATCCATTTGATTGTGCCGAGTCATTGCCTTACGATGTACGTACCTACTAAGCTTTATTGTTAACATGCTTCAAAGAAAAACAAATGAATTTAAATCACCAGGCAACATTGAGACGAGCGGAAACGCGGAGGCGTTGTTACGAACGAAACTTCGAGACATTGAGTGTATTTTGTGTTACTATCTCTTTTACACACCACCATTAGCCTGGAAGAGAAAGAGATGGAAGGTAGAGAACAAGAAAATTCATGAAAGCTTGATGTAGCTAGTAATTTTTGCTAATTTCCCGACGTTGAAACAGTTTGCGAGATGAATACCGGTTTTATTACTCTTTATTTTTCTTTTGCATAATCTATTCCGCACTTCGCGATACTTTTGGTAAATATAGACGTTCTAATGAGTGATTTCAGGAAGTATAATATACACGTGATAAGATGATAAGTGTATGGGTCATTCAATGTAATTGGCCCGATCTAAATACACTACCAGATAAATTAAAATAAATGGTGCAATCCAAAAAGGATGATGAAACTAATAACTTTGTAGGTTTTAATCTAAATGATCGTATTATAACACCATTGAGTTAGGCACGGCTGTCCTTCAACAATCTGGATAATAACTATCATTTGGGTAATAGATATTAATTAATTAAAGGCACCGTACCGAATTTGAAGCCTTCTGCTAACGACCCTAATGACTTTAATTCTCCACACGCGTTGAATCTTGTAGCCCATTGATTTAATAGGAATAAAATGTTTTCGATTGAAAAAGGGAGGAGTGTATGTGGAATACTTTAGCGGGACCACACACCGCCGTATCTCTTGCTGCTCTAATGATATGCACATTTATTTTAAAGTTAATGTAATACACTTTATACATGGGTGTTGATTCTATACAAGCTGTTGGTTTAATTGAAAGGAATGAAGAGCTTTTGTAAATTATATCAGGTCAATGTGTTCTTGAAAGAAACTGTTCACAGCGTTTTCTGGCCTATTGTCTGGTATGGGAATCACCGCTCTAGCAACAGTTTGTGTGGAAAAAATTATTTCGTTTTTAGGGTTCCGCAGTCAACAAGGAACCCTTATAGTTTCGTCATGTCCGTCTGTCTCTCTGTCTGTCTGTCCGCAGCTTATTACTAGAAAGCTATAATTCGGCATGAATATACATATTAATCACGCCGACAAAGTGGTGAAATAAAAACTTGAAATCTTAAATTTTTTAGGGTACCTCCCCTACACGTAAAGTGGGGACGATATTTTTTTTTTTGTTTATTCTAGAGTGTGGGATATATGTAGTTGGATAGGCCGCTTAAAATTATTGCGAGTTTGTCAAAACCATTTTTCAATTTAGGCATCCGTTTGCGTAATATTAAGGTTTGAAGTGCTGATTTTTGTTAGAGTCAAGCGTGGGGGACACTTGTCTTCAATAAAACTTGCAACTTCCAGCTCAATGGTTGTACTTGGAGATATGAAAAAATTCACAGCAGTAGTAGGTATGTATAACGAAGTTAAAGGAAAACTATCACAGTTAAGTAGGCTTTACAAATTACCGAGTAATAGTCGACCGACTTACACTTACAGTTTAAAAACAACAAAAAATGTTCTCCCGTACATTCCGTATTTTGAAGAACATGTTTTTATACCTACAATGTTAAGTTTTTTCTTAAGATAAATTCATACCAACTATGGAACTTTTCATTGTGGTACTTTACTATGGTTTTTAACCTGAATTGAATCTAAACGTAGGTACAGTTATTTGATTGCGAGTCAAAGCTTCAGCTGTTTGGTTATTGTCACTTCACATATCTAAGCCAAACACTACAATACTAAATAAAACACTCTTCAAGCTTTATAAAAAGCCTTTCATACAACCACTTGTTTGTATGTACCAACACATTTATTTGGCACTCACTGTTTAGAGTAAAAATTTCATTTGAATCTGGCACTCTGCCCGCGATAAGAATCTTGTTCAACTTGTTTATACAGTCAAGTTTATTATGCCTACTTAACATAAGCGTACTTACTTAGCATCATTGTGTATATTCTTGTCGACTTATGGCTGTCTAGTGCACTTTCTTTAGTAGCAAAAGTTGGGTTTAAGTTCGTCTGTTTTCTTTCTTTTCATCGAATTAAAAGAATTTTTTGGCTATATTGTTAGTTTAATGACCTTTTTTCTATAACCTACATAAGATATTCTATTGCCGAAGAAGGTTCTTTGTGTAACCTTCTGTAGTCATGATCTTTTTTTACGTTTTAAAGAAGTTCTATTATGAGTATTTGGAGCTACTTTGCGAAAGAGTGAGTCTTTGATTAGATCCTTTCAAACTTCGTTTAGTTTACGAGTATGATGACTGGGGAATACATATTGTTTTAGTATACCTCTAAAAGTTTGAAATCCAATTGGAAGATTGCACTGTGTAAGTTTTGTAGCAGAAGTTATTTGTTTTGCGCCCAAGAGAAATAAAACAACTCATTACAACTAGCGCCAGAGACGGGTAAAGTTCACAAAATGAAAAAAAAAAAAAGTGCTAAGTTCAAAACTATTATGAACGAATTGTAACAAAATAAAAAGTGAACGAAAGTCACGTTTCTGTATAATGGCGATTTACGATAAGTAAAATGTCCCGGATTAATTCCAACATCGTTTTGAACACTATAAACGATATTTAAATTGATAAATTTACTGCGTGTACTCTTTAAATTTATGCGATGTAAATCTTTATGTTAATAAAGTAAATGTTAGCGTCGGTTTATCCCTTGTACATTGATCTCGGCGAGTGTACAAGCTAAACAATGATAATTTCAAAGGGCCCACGTGTGTTCCGTGAATCGAAACGTGGCGCGTTGGGCGGCGCGGACAACTATCCCTCACCACAAATCTGCATATTGGACTTTCAAACATTATATACACACGTCTACATCATAACATCCAAATATCAACCTTATGCCCAAACCATAAAGGTCAACAATTTTTATTTCCCGAAAGGCACAGTGAAAATTCCGTTGTCGCATGCTTTGTTCTTGATTTTGAAGCGGCGATGAGTTCATACACTATATGGCAGTGTAAAAAGTATTTTATTCATGGTTGCGTGAACACGAGTAGGACGATACCTTCATAAATTTTAAATAAATATATAACACGTCATGTCAGCTTATTTATGTGTCCAAAATAGAAAAAAACCTGACAAGTCAATTCTATTAATTTAGCCATACAACGTTTGCAAATAAAGAGTCGAGCCTCCGTTTCGCAGTAAGATGAATCTTCCTAGAAGGATAATAAAATGGACAATGTTTCTCGTTATATCGCGTGATGGATGGCAGAAGCAGCCAGGTAGACGTGGTGATTATTAAACTTTTTTTTTCGCCATAAAAAATCTACCCAAACATAAACACTTCTATTATTCGGAGTACAATGGCGGACCAAAACTGGCGCGCCGAATTCCGATCGGTTACGCTAGTTTAACACAGTTAATCGTTATTTTTTACTTTATGTCCGTAGTCGTTATTAACAATTTCATCTCATTAATAAGCAGTGGAGCGAAAGAGAACACATTTGAGCGGTGGGCTCGTGTTACACTCGATGGTACCGCTCACATTAATAATTTTAAATGTTTTATTCAGATCATATGCCGCCATTGCATCAGTACAATATAAAACTTCTAATTGATATGATGCTCTTCATTATAACGGTGATTAACCTCGCCCGCCTTTGTCTAATGCTTCTTTCCCAATTTCTCTTATTGCTATCATTAAAACGAATAGTCGTTTTCACGGTAGAAAGCCCGATTTGTCTGATTTATATTTAAAGCATTCGGCTATTAGCAAAATGTTTGCCCAAATAATACAACCACCCTGTGTTCAGCAACCGCATAACCACTCAAATCCAATTCACAGCATCGCTTCCTTTATAGCGTATAACAATGGATAACGCTAATTTATTTCGACATCGAGTATCGTTGGGCACAGACCCAATATAGAAAAATTAAGTAATTCATTCGGGTTGAAAGGGTAGAATGTTTGTATCTGACGTAGAAAAAAGCGGTACCTACTATACAGGCAGTAGTCGGAATGGGCGCGCTTGGCTGGCTCCCCACGGGCGGGCACCGCTCACTCTCCCGTCCGACGCATTCTTATTCTGATGTTTAGATAAACATTAATAAGTCCCTAAGGCATTCCCTATTCTATATGTATCTAAAATGGCGGTTGGCAAGTTAAATGATTTCCGGAAAACGAGTTATGCACCATACACCCGAACTCGAACGATGTGAAAGAATGTTAAATTCATTATGCGTGTGTTTTGTTAAGATACACATCAAATTAGTGCGCATATGTATGTGTAATGCGCCTTTTATGTAATTTAATGGTGATAAGGTAATTTATTCACGTGGAGAGCCATCAATTGTATGGTGACATCAAAATTCGAGTGGCGTTTAGAAATGAAAGAATCGTAATGAGAGTTCCCAGGTAGAAGTCGGTCGAGCGGACGAGTGTTGAGCAAGCAGGCGCGCGGAGTTACAGCAGCTAATGAAGATATGCAAGTACACTCGACCGTGTAAACAAGCGAACCCGGAGGCGCTTTTTCTGTTTGCCCCCGCGGGATTAGTAATTTAAAAGTCAATGCGGACACTCGAAAGGGTCAATCGCATCGCTCGGCCAGTGTATTGAAAACAGATACCCTTTTCTGTATTCCGGTGGTGCCCATGAAAGTTATAAGGGCTGAGTTGTTGAACTATGTAATTGACTTGGTTCTGCGGTCACAGGCTTTGTTCTCCGGAGGGCGGATAATCGAAAACGCCTCTGGTTAGCCCGAATGATGGGAGAGAAACAATGCGAAGTTGATATGTGGATTCGCCAGACAGTCCCTTGTTTGATTTGCAAAGAGCTATTTGCTCGTCGAAGACTGCGGCTGGAGCAGGAAATTGGACCTCGCCGCCGGTTTCGACTACGCTAACACTTGTCCAATTACTTCCTTTCCAACAGTTTAACTGTTAAATACAAACACTCGTTTTAATAAAGGGCATTACTCGTTTCATCGCAAACACGTGTGACAGAACAATTTCTGTGGGACACGAAATAGTCGTCGGAAAAACTAATACGTTCCTCGAAAATAAAAGGAAAACAGAGAGATGCCACGCCGGTCGTAAAATAGACAAAAGCGTTTAGCTAAAGCACAAATAGTGATCTATTTAGGTCTGCGCGCCATCATTTTTATTTTCTCGCACAAAACATGTCGGCTGTCGCTTTGCATTATGCCGCCGAGCGCCACACGTAACATTCGACGGTGTTTTATTTTGGGTAAATGTGGACGTTCCAATGATTGACTTATCCGGGGGTAACTTGAGAGCCTCTCGCGACGTGCGGCCCGTCGCGGTCCGCTCGCCGGCCGCCACCGACTCCACAGTTGTAACACTATCCCAGCTCTCCGACGACAAACACAACTCAAACACTGACAGCTATCTTAAAGTGAAAGGTCGTTTAAATATCTCTGATACATATATCACGGATTTCATAATTCAGTCGGATGTGCGTCGACCAGGCGTAAAATTTCTTAAAGAGTTATGATCCCCAAAGCGCATCTCTGTAGCCGTATCTCTAAGATCATGGTTGCTTAATTTATTCAATGTGTTTTTAGAAAATATAATATTCTACGAGCTTGAATCAACTTAAGTTGACTTTAATAGTTGAAGGCAAGTAAACAGAATAAATCTCCGACATGGTCCAAGTCGGTCGTGTTGTGTCGCGTCGTCCACAGCGACTAACACTAATCTATCTTAGTTTAGAACGGACCGCCTCAGACAAAACGCCTTTGTTTTACTAAGGGAAAGAAATATCGACGGTCTCATGTGATTTAAATGTCTTCTGTTTTAAGAGAAAGCTAATACGGATGTAGGTACCATCTGTGTGTTGTCTTTTTCAAATGGTCCCGACTCGGGAGTAGTAACTTGATCCGGGACTCCGCACAGGATGAGTGAGTGTGTAGCAAAATAAACTTATTGTATTGACTGAACAAAGAAGAGACTTCGAAGAATATGAATGTAATGACTGCAGCGAGCGAGGCTTAGCGCCAAATGTAAAGGAAATAAAAACGTGGAATTCCAGCCGAGTTTGCTGGCTTAACGCATCACCATAATTCAATCGTGGCCCGTTCCTTTGCTACCAAAAAGAGCATCGAATTTATTACAAAGCTCTTTGGTTCGGGAACCCCTACCTATTATTTATGGCACTCGGTTGGTCTGTCACAAAAAACGGACGGGTGCTTCGAATATCTCAGCGGGCGACTACGAAACATAAGCTGCAATAACACGCACTTCCTACGGGCTGAAAGCACACTACCCGGCCACGGTTGCACATTTGTTACCGGCATTTAATGTATTATAAGCCTTGTGACAATGTAATATAAAACATTTTTAAAGTCCATTAGGTGGTGTTCGTGCCTGGGTATGCTTAAATAAATGATAATCCGGATTTATTGAAAGTAGGCTGCAGTGTAGGAGATATGTTACAATGCGAGCCATGTGGTGGCAAATGTGGGAACCCCGCCAAGATGTTGTCCTACTAACGACTTTTTTACTTCATTGTTGTGTTGTTATAAATGTGTTTGTTTCAGAAATAAACTCTTTTATACGCTTGTGTATTTTTTATTCAGTAGCGCATACTTTTTCATGAAGCATCACGATAATGTTATTTGACATTTCCAATTTCAAGTGTGACACGTGTTTCCGGTCGGATAGATTTAATTTGGAATGAATGCTCCGTTCGAGTGCACTTACGTTTTCTGTTCAAAATCCACGTGCAGTTTCTTGTTTACTTTTTTTTTTGCCTTTAAAACCTCTAAAAAGCTTTTAAGTAGCACCGGATACGAATTTAAAAAACATTACCTTTCACAAACGCTGTAAACGTTCGAGATGTCATTGAACCGCCTTCAGAATTAGGCAGAGATCCCTTCTTTACAGACTGTTATAAGTCCTCTTTTGTCATTCGAGAACACTCGAACAGCAAAGCCATTTAGAACCGGCTCTAATTATACGAGATGTTCGTACGAAGACGCGCGTAAACCAACCCCCGATGTTTATTGTAAAGACAGATAGAACAAACAGAAGGCGGTGCCGTTCAACAGCGATCACTTTTAATCCCCGAAATGAGACAAATATCACGAACCGGGTCAACGGCTATCTTCTCACGTTTGTTGACGACTTAAAGTGTGATAATATTTATTAAACGGTTCACTCGAAACGACCGGCGACGATAAATAAACTCCATAAGACCATTACGCGTCACGCAAGATTTACTGTGTATGTGTAACGACTGCTTTTTTACCGATGCCGCATTATACTGTTAAATATTTCGGTCGCGATGTTATCGTTTGTTATTTTACTTGTAATTAGTATTTATTATGGAATGGCTTCGTGCGGCTGATTTCGGGGCGATCTTCTAGTGTGAAAGCGGTTTAATGTGAATTATGTGGTTACGGGACGGATGAGTTAAGCAATTAAAACTGTTTTTATGTTAACTACGTGGACTTCTAGATGTGGCATGCGATAATCACATAATTTATGTTGTTATAGGTGTTGAAGATTAGTATGACACTGTTCAAGTAACCTCGGAATCGTAACAATTCGAAGACATTATTCTTATTTCGGAAGACGGTATCGTTATGACTAGAGATTGGATATTCGGATGAATATTTAACTAAAGTTAATTTTTAGCTATCAATGTATGGAAGAGGCTTCATAAAATATATTTTTTTGTACAAAAAATCTCGGAACACCGGGAATGCATAACTAGTCGGGTGTATAGTATTCTAAAAAAATATTTATAAAAAAAAACCCGGGATTCTTGGATTGCATAACTATTCAGATGTATAAATATTTAAAATTAATGTTTAACCTCCGATGCAAATATTTATGTATGTAGGGTGTGTGTGTGTTAAAACAATTTTTTAAATTAAATTAAGTATTATATCCTGATTTGGTGTAAATATTACCTTGGCTACTTAGGTGAACATCCAATTCCATAATCAGAAGAAAAAAAAAAAAAATTGTCGATCCCGGAACCGCGGGATTTTTTCGATACAAAACCGCATTCCATATTAGTCAACATCTCAACTTTAGGTGAATATGCATCCGATTATCCGATCTCTAGCTATGAGTCTAAATATTTCGCATCTCCGAATATCGTCGCGTTGATCCCGGCCCACACAAATAGTTGGCGTGTTAACGAATTTGTACAGCGAAAAAAAAAAGTCTGCTACCGTCTTGATTTTGCTACCATTTACCATCTGTTCCAGGAATGCGATCCTTGGAATTAAATGCGATAGTTAACGCTTAAATAAATCGAGTCGACGCGACGGCGAACCTGCGCGCATCGCAGACGCGACCCTTTGCTCCGAATAAATCATATGATAATTGAATCATATGCTGCGTGTCAAAAGTAATTAACAGACGCTGCGATACGCATCTCGGGCCACATGTGCTTTTTTAATAACGTCGCTTCTCATTTCCTCTTGCACACGCGACTCGCGCTCGAGATAACATCGACATAGCATTTCTTTATAATACTCACATGAAAATTATTACTCTCCATTCATTGCACCGAGATGACTTCATATTAAGGTCATTGTGAGAGTAAATTGATCTGTGAGCCTCCGCCGAGCGGGCGCGGTCGCAATTATACAAATCTAATTGAACCACGGGCATTTTTCTGCTGGTACGATAATAACTCCAATGATTAATAGTTATGAATATTGGCTTATCTTATGGCCAATTAAAATAACGTGAATACCATTAAAGATACGTGACAATAGGTTATACATTGCCGGCTTTTAATTTAAATACACACGTTCGACAGTTTGTTTGTTCTATAAATCTTGAGAAGCAATTTATCCGGCTGATACTTAAATTCGTTCCATTAGCATTGTATCTCGTATAAATTCGGCCCGCGGCAAAGATTGACAATGATTGGCCTAGCGCAGCCCCAAACGACCGATGCGATAGGCTATAAAAATGTTTCGCAGCCGTACACCAATTACCTTAATGTAACTACCATCAAAACAACCTTTTTAGCGAATCGTTCCTCCGTTTTTTCCCACGAAACGTTTGCTCCTAATGAAATTAAGAGCAAATATACGAAAAGGAACACATTCAACACGAGCGTTTTATGAAAATGAGAAAACTCTCAAATGAATACGCGTATCGTTTTGGAAAAAGCTGTTTCGTCGAGTAGCGTCGTCGCGGCCCTTGCTAAGGATGAAATATTAGAGGTGTCGGCCCCGCCCCGGCCTGTAATGAGACCCGCAGGAATACCAAGCAATATCTTAATACCCACCTTCGCTCGGGGTGACAAATACACGGCGTTCGCGTGGAAACTGTTAATAATTTATAACTGCCCTGTTTTACGATGTTTCTAACACAGCGATGACAGGGCGAGGCCAGGCCGAAGAGATTGCCCAAAATACATCGCCGCTAAGTGGAATTATTGCTGACGACGTACTGAAACCTTCCCAATTCTCGGGCTCAGCCAGTAATTCCGCTATCATTTCCACAGGAGGACATCAAAGCTATTTTCGCATTAGGCGAGTAATAATGCCGCCTAAACAAACTTACGCCTGACTCGACAAATGTGGAAATGATTTATGAAATATCTGACTTGAAGCTTTATTAGAGAGTCAACACTATCGAGAACATCAAAGCTGTCGAACGATGGAGTTCTCGCCTGACTTCAAAGAACAATAACCGAGGATATCGCGAGCCGGCGCGGAAAATAAACACGTTTACGAGTCGCCCGCATTAATTTATTTTGTCGTAGAAACAATCGCACTTCGTCCTCACTTAAGAACGTTGCGACTGAAAGTTGAATATGAAAGGGCTCATAAAACCGTCGTAAACTCTATGAAGAGTGACGATCGTGCTTTTCGAGTGTTCGGGTGTAGGCACTTTGATTTGTGTGAGGCAGCTGGCAGCGTTAATAACTTAATTCGTCAGAGTCTATGCGACGGGAAGAGGGCTTTAAAGGATGACTACATGTGCAGGCGCCGAGGAAGCGTTATGTTGTACGCGGGAGCAGGGATGACGCTGTGACGTCGACGGGACGCTTTGAAAGTGCGGCTGTTGAACGATTTGTGTACACCAGCGACTACTTGAGTTGAGAGCGCGTCTAATTGACTGCTAACCGCGATAAACATTAATCAAGCCGCCCAAATGATCATCAAGATGGCCGTCAACGAAATAACGCTTTGAAACGTCCCTGTAGTTATAAATATATACTTTTATTTTTAGTAATAATTACACGTGAGCAAAGTATTAAGTCATTGTAACTTTAGTATCGCAATAAACTTTCTACTCCAATAAAAGTTTTCACACTTAAATGAAAATTTCCCTTCGTGCTGATGAGGCGCGGTCATCAAGAACACATTAATAAACTTATATAAATTCCTATAGTCGCTCCTCATTATGAACTCTATAAATTCCTGAGGTACTCGACAGGTGCTTCAAGCGCCATTCCTATGAGAACTGTCATAATTATTTGTACACACTCGTTGGTAGGGCGATGAGATGTGCTTCGGAACACTACTTGAAGTTCAGATAGTCGCCTCCTTATAATAATTCATGTCCCGTCGTGTCTCTTCGATGGAAGCCACTTCACTACTTGTTAAGAGTCACGGGGACTCACCTTTTACATTATTGTTATAAGACTCCCATTCAGTTCGACCGTTTCATAAAGTTATTTCTGTTAATATTTCTTTGTGCGAAAATTGGACTACTGTTCCTACATTTTTTATTTGACAGTTTTTGTGTGGAAGGTTCGTATTAGTTATTGATATCTTTACTTCGGTATTAAAGTGCTCACGAAGAAAAGGGTAACAAACGGTAATAATTATTTTTGGTGCGTAAAAATCGAGTATAGACCAATAAGGAATAAGTAGAGCAATTTCAGGACACGATGCATAAGCTTATTCCGCCTCCGATAAATTGGTCATTACCGAATACGGATCATAAATACGAGAATAACTCCAGTCCTGGTAATTCGAGAAAAAATCGTGACGATACATCATTAGCTCCGGAAAAGCCTACTTACGATACGGAAAATCGTCACCGAGTTAACTGTAACGATCTTGTGTATTCCTTTGCTATGTATAATTGGCGACACGGTTACAGTTTTAGCTCTGAAATCGATAAGTCGTGTTTGATTGCACGCCTGGGGAATATTCATCGAGTCTGCTATTTTGTACCACGTGTACACCGCAATATACTTAGGTTACATTGCATTAATTAATGGAATTTCCATTGTGTGATCCTACGTAGTTTGGACGTCGACGTCGCATTCGAAGCTATGAGGACGATAATGATGTTCTGATAGGTGTACTAACTGCCTGCTTGTTAGTAATTAGACGTCTGATATTCAACGAGAAATGCATATGAAGATTATGGATCTAGATTATTGGTCGGCTAGTTAAAAGTTTAGTTCATAAAGCATTTTCTTACTTTTTGATAGTCAAACTTTCAGTTTCAACAACTAATGAATACTCGTAAATGTAAAGGTGATACTTGTCAAAGCGGTGTCACAAGTCGGAACTTACTTCCAGAAACGGTGTTTGAGGGTCAACGAATTGTAACTCCATTAAAAGTTTCCTTGTTTTCGGAGTAAACACGGCGCCACTCAAAGGAAGTCCTTAAAAATTAATGGAGACATCCTGATTACTTTAAAGATCCAAGGTATGAGTTGTATTTAGACTACCGAGTCTATTTCTGTTGACACAAACATCTTTACGATTTAATCTTCCTTATAACTTTGCATTTCCTTTCAGTGCTAAGTCGAATTCCTGTTGATATTTTCTTAATCCAACAGCACATAAATATCCGCGCCAGAGGGCGTGACAGCCACTAAAGAATCGGATAAAGAACCTGCATGCGGGTAATATTGTGACTGTCGCCGGCATAGCGCAGTTAATATCTGAATCCCACAAAGGAAATAAAGTCTGATACGAAAAACGAACGCGAGTGGAACAGAGTGCACCGCGCGTCAGATTATAGGCATAAATTATTAGGCACTTTTGTTCAAGTCAAAGAGCTACTCGCGGCCCATTCAATTACGGATCAACCGTACAAGGAGTGCCGAGTCTTTTTCAGATGTTTGTGTAAGGGATTAGTCGGGATATCTGTGCCGGTATCTCCGTGAGATAAGTACGAATATACGTCAACGTCGGACGGCTAAGCCGATTATTTTAAATGTATTCACTTCCTTAATGGACGTCGTTTTTCACGTCGCGCACCGTGAGCGGTGAGCCCTCTCTCTCACTGACTTACTTGAAGATTTTCGGTTATGATCCGGTCATTGACTGTTGGATATTAATGCTCACTTATCCGATATTTATTAAATTGTCGGAATAAGGGGCAAGTGGATGAAAATATCAACTTTTATAATTGACATGTCCACTTGTCTCAACTCTCGAGTCTCGACCCTTTTGAATTCTTAATGAGAATGAAATATGGCTTTTAAATTGTTTAAAGTATCTAGTAGATAGGCCTGTAATATAACATTATATTTTTGTAGAGGTCCTGTAGATAAATAATTATTATGCGTAGGTTCCCCGAGGGCCAAACTGAGACCACACACGAGTCTATAACATCGAATGCCTGCACGATCGTGAGCATTTATAAGAAGCTGCGTAGGTTATTGAAATGGACCAAAAAATAAAGTAATAACAGGATCACGGGCGGCCCACCTGCGCGGCATTGACAAATGCTGCTGTTAGCCCGCGCTCCCTCGGCGCCCGCGCTGAGGCCCAAATAATATACATATCATTATTTCGCCTCGTGCCCTCATAAATATTACTTACAAATTCGCCCATCTAGCGAATAGCGAGAACGCCGGCGGCAATTTTTCAAGGAAATATCGCTCGGGAGCCGCCAACCGCCCGGGAATAGGCGACAACATGCAATGATGCATTGTTTTATTTGTGTACCAGGGCTGGTACTTGAGTGAATTGGAACTCAATACTCTTTATTACCCTTGTTGCTTGTAAGCTGTTCTTAAGTTTCAGAAACATTTTAGCGTTCAAATTCTTTTAAATTACAATTCGTCTTTGATGAAAAATTGTTTGGCATATTTCATATTAAATTTTCTGTCTGTTAGATAGAATAATCTAATTAATTGTGAATGTTCAGCTAATTCAAATATATTTCAAATAACACGTGTTTAAAGTTTATTTTACACGAACGGCTATTAATCCAATAACGGTTGGCAATCATAGATATTTATTTAAACACGGACTCACCACAATACAGGGTGCTTTACGGCAGGTGGGCATCTAATTAATTAGTAGGTGGCCCGCTATCCACAAGGGTCGAAATTAAATGTAGGAGTACTTTGCATTTTTTCACCCGCCATAACGCCGCATGCCGTCAGTCTCCATGTAATTAATAATAAAATGTACCAGTAGAGTAATGGTAGGCACAAATTTATTTGTGCAAGGTTTTAATATTTTTTATGCAGAATAGGAGTTGAGTCGGATTAATTATGGTAAAAGTGTTGTTCTTTTGTGAAAAATGTTTTGATATTTTTTCCGCAAAATTTTTTTTTCTGGTAAATTAATAACGTTTTTTTATGTAGTTCTAATATGTTTTATGTCTGAAAAATGTGTAGCAATGTTTAAATGAACAGTTCCACGTGTCGGATACGTTGACAGCTGTCAATCTGGATATTAAACACTAAAGCCGCACTTCCTGCGAGCACTTCCACTTTAAAAAATAAATTGTATCCAGCCGTGGAATACATCAATGGGAGGTATAAAAATAACTTGTGGACTCACCAGTACCTACTGTCACCCCCGTTCGCGTGTAGACTCGTCGAAGTGGGGGAGCAAGTATAACGCTTGTCTACATAATATTACCGCGTTATTACAAGTCACCGCGGCTGCATGTCAACTCACCGCTTCGCGGTGACTAACGCTGATAAGCACCACGACGTCTGCACACGCTCTTGTGTGCAATTTTTGTTCTTGTTTACAATATACACCATACGTCACGAATGTCAACGAGACTTATAGGTTGTAGCTTAGCTGCGGGCAATCTGTCATAACTCGATGATTAGATTGTTTGTAAACAACTGTCAATTTATCCTAACAAGAAACCAGTTTTCATTACACAACAGTTCAAAAACAAACACATTTCCAACTAGAAAAGCCTCGGGCTATTCCCAAAATGACAAATGGAGCAGCAATAATTTCAATAACCAACCATTATAACGTAATATAAGTTAGTGCATTAATAAACATTGTATATGACAGCTTAGAAGTACAAAATTATAAATTATTTGCAGTTTGCCGTCAGACTGTACGGTAATAAAATTAAATGGCGGCTAGTATGTCTGTCTCGATCATTTGTGATTGTTTTAATGCTCGAATTTGTTGCGAGTGCTCGAACTTGTTACGAGTGCTCGAATTTTGTGCGTTGAATTAGACATTAGACTGACGTATATTATGTCGGCGGGAAAGATAGATTGTTGATTAAAATAGTTTGTAGACGTTCATTTATCCTACTCCTACTCATTATAAATGTGAAAGTTTGTATGTTTGGATGTTTGTTATTCAATTTCGCAAAAACATCTAAACGGATTTCGATGTTGGCTATATACAGGGTCATTGGCAAAATACTAACAACCTTTCAGGACTACAATACTAACATCATAAACAACAACTTTTGTTCTATAATAAGCATAATAATAATTTATTTCAGATTTCTCCATATAAATTGTTAGTAACACGAAAATACTTAAGAGCTAATGTTAGTAAACAAAACAAATATAATAAAAGATAGATTTTAGGACAATTCGACGTATGTATGCTACTTCACTACGTGCAGCCGCTTCCAGCGCTCACGCATCGGAGAATCCCACCGTTCCGTCAATACGCTCATGATGCTGTTGGAACTAGCTCGCATGCGAGTTAGGGTTGAGGTGCAACGTTTACACATGACTGTCGCAAAACTGTCGACATTGGCTTCGGCAAACATCGGAGTCTATGACTCTTAATAATTCATCAGATTTTAATATTAAACTAAAAATATTTAAATTCAACGCTCTTAATGTTACGTATTCTGTGCGTAGCAAAACAAACTGCCGTGTCTAGTGCAAAAGGCAGGGGCGAAAGTGCACGGGAGGCGTAGTTAGGTACAACAAAGTACAGAATTGAAATGTGTTAGTAGAACAACAAGCCTCGGAATCTAAGGTTGTCTTCAAGAAGTCTCATAATTAAGTTGTTTGTTAAATATTACTATATACCAAGTTCGTATGTGTGCAAGAATATAAATACAGAAATGTTCGTACTGAAAAGGTAATTCATTTCACAACATTGAGTAAAAATTATTGCTGGGAATTGACTTTTATTTTTGGTGTGAAAAATCGTTATTTACTGCAGCGCGCAATGTAATGCACGCAAAACATTGTGCTTAAGGGTGCATGCAACGGTACAAGAGTTTGGGGGTTATTTAAAGTTAATTTATAACATTTAAAAAAACTTGTTTTCGTGAAAAAAAGGAAAAAAATTGTTGGAACTTTGACCTTCAATATCTTCGTAACCAGAAGGTTCCCGTATGGACCACTATAAAAAAAAAAAAACACAATGTCGGGGAGTATAAATGACTCTCGGCTTCGTTAAGCGTCTTTTTACACACGCTAGACAGCTGTTTAGCGTGTTTTTGTGGACAATCCGAGCAAGAGAAAGACAGAGGATAGACGCATTCGAAATGTGGTGCTGGAGGCGGATTCTCCGAATACCATGGACAGCCAAACGCACAAATGTGTCTGTCCTTTCCCAACTGGACATAAGGATCCGATTGTCTACAGTTACAGCTTACAGCGTATTTTGACCTATTTCGGCCACATAATGCGAAAGGGAGATAGCAATCTTGAAAAGCTGGTAATTGTTGGCAATACCGATGGAAAGAGAGCACGAGTCCGGTCGCCAACATGATGGTCCGACCAAGTAAAAGAAGATACGTCCTCAAGCAAACTTCAGCAGGTGGTGATGGCAACGCTGGACCGGAGTCGATGGAGGCAGATTGTCCGCTTAAAGGGGTCCAGTGACCACGATCCTCAGTAATGAGGGACCCATTGAAAAAGAAGAACACAGCTGTTTATGTTCGTATCAGTTCAAAGTCTAGGAACTCAATAAACATTAGACAATTAACAATAATATCACATAAGACATTCGTATAAAAAGTGTGGTCGGTACACCTGTCAAATAGTTTAAACAAGTTATGTTAGACTCAATCACATTGCTTGAGACAAGTTGCAGCTGTCCGAATTACATCTTTAATACAGGTTTTGAAAAGAGTTGCTCAACGTTTATAGTGAAATACAGGTGCATAATTGCGGGAGATTCATAAGTGTTAATAAGATAAGACTATTCGTAGAACTCGGTTTGTCTTATGGGTTCTTAGAAGAAATGATGTTACTTTTTTTTAAGAACTAGTAATGGGGTTGAGTCATTGCGAATTTAAGACAAGTTTTTGTCGTTGTTATACGAGTAAACACAGTGCTTACTGATGACGCAACTGTTAGAATCCTACTTACAATAGTACATTACTTACCAAGGGCTGTAAAAAAAGGCCAGACGTAAAATTGTGTACTCACCACGGGCAGTAAAGAAGAAAGCCCTCTATCGCATATTTACAACCCTCGCCTGCGGCTCGGGTCACAAATACTTGCGATTTTGGGGTACAACATAACATAGTAAGAAAAATATCACAAAAGAGATATCATTTCCTCTTACCGAACCTTATTCACATAAAGCCAAAAAATTCATTCATTCAAACGGAGCTTAGTGGCCACTATTTTCCGTTTTAATGATTATAATAAAACATAACAATTTAAAACTACTGTTTGTAGTAATAACAACGTATAGTCTTGTGAAGCACAACTTGACGAGCTTATTTTCTGCATTTTCATTCTAAAATAAAATAAATCACCGATATAACGATGAGGGCGCCACTGTGCACTCGGCGCAGTCTTAACAATTTGAACAGCAATATCAAACCAATGTATATTTATATTACGGGAAGGAATGTAAGCCAGACACTACAAACGGCCTGTATCAACGATATTATCAATGAAAAACTACCTGTTATACATAGAAAAGTGGATGCAGGGACCACAAAGGCTGTACACAAAAGCATGTGAATAAATAAACTGCCCACGCTAACTTAACAGCCTCCCACGCTATACAAAACACTTAATACAGTCGGGATAAATCTATAAAAATATATCCTAATAAAAATGTTTACCTACAATCAATGGACAATGCGGTAACTGACTATAAACATGTTGTAAAATTTAAGCACGATATTAAGGTTTAAGAACTTCGTTTGCGTATGAGAATGTATAGAGGGTTCGATAAGCTTCGTCTAATATTCAACGTTTAAGCTCCGTAATCAGATTATTTCGAACATCGGGTATCTTAGGTAGGGATTTTACTGTCTTGCTAGTGTGTGGTTATTGTTAGACTGAAGTCCAGTGTTTATAATCTTGATTTTAGGTTCATTGAGAGAATATTGTACTATAATGTTATAATAATATTGTATCTTCTAATTGAGGAGCTCGTGGCTAAGTAATAACAGCCGCATGGGTCGATCCGTCAGGTTAAGCTACGCTTGCCGGGGTTGGTCCGTGGATGGGTGACCATCTTTACATACCAAGACTCCTCCGTGCCTCGGAAAGCACGTTAAGCCGTTGATCCCGGCTATCATTCGTGGATCTTTTACAGTCGTTACGGGTCGTCAGAAGCCCAAGTCTGACAGCCAGTCTTACCAAGGGGTATAGTGTTACCCAGTTACTGGGTTGTGGAGGTCAGATAGGCAGTCGCTCCATATAAAATACTGGTATTCAGCTGCATCCGGTTAGACTGGAAGCCGACCCCAACATAGTTGGGAAAAGGCTAGGCAGATTGATTGAGAGAATATTGTACATTGTAACTATCGTTCCAGAACATTGCATTAATGTTATAAGAGATTTTAATTTTGTAATTCCTAGGATACATGAATTAATGCTGGCTTCTAAAGCAATGCCAATTAAGTTTGTACTTTAACATTTAAAAGTAAAGAGAAATATAAATCAAAAGTTCAAAGACTTAAAAAGAAAATTCATAATTTAAACTCCGCCTGTATATGGAAAAGCTTAATTAAAAACATCATTAATAAATTCATCTGGCGAGATGTCAGGACCATCGACATAGTTTCTCGAGACTCAAGTCGCGAATCTTAAAAGCAATGTAAAATTTAAAAAGTTTCGGAAGAAAATTAAGGATCGTGACGACGCGGAGGTTTTGAAAGCGCTGAAGACTTGCATCATGTAACTTTGTTAAGCACGGTGAGTTACCTCGTTAACGGGCGCGACGAAATATTACAGAGGTAAAACTCAAATTAATCTAGGATGCCTTTTAGGGTTCCGTAGCCAAATGGAAAAAAACGGAACCCTTATGGATTCGTCATGTCTGTCTGTCTGTCTGTCCGTCCGTATGTCACAGCCACTTTTTTCCGAAACTATAAGAACTAAATTGTAAAAACTTGGTAAGTAGATATATTCTGTGAACTGCATTAAGATTTTCACACACAAAGTAAAAAACAAATACAATAAATTTTGGGGGTTCCCCATACTTACAACTGAAACTCAATTTTTTTTCCCATCTAACCCATACGTTTAGGGTATCTATGGATAGGTCTTCAAAAATGATACTGAGGTTTCTAATATATTTTTTTCTAAACTGAATAGTTTGCGCGAGAGACACTTCCAAAGTGGTAAAATGTGTGCCCCCCTGTAACTTCTAAAATAAGAGAATGATAAAACTAAAAAAAAATATCATGTACATTACCATGTAAACTTCCACCGAAAATTAGTTTGAACGAGATCTAGTAAATAGTTTTTTTTAATACGTCATAAATCGTAAACCACGCTTGCTGATACGGAACCCTTCATGGGCGAGTCCGACTCGCACTTGGCCGCTTTTTTTTCTTAAAAGGATATTCCTCTGCTAATGAGCTAGATTGTTAGCCTTCGCTCGACGCTGCCTTTGTGGCAAATGCCTCTGTTTAGCTTTCTGCAAACTTCATTAATGTGAACAACATTGTTTGGTATTTTAAATGTTGTTATTTCTATTTATAGAGCAGTCATGTTCTCGTTACTGGGTAAAAATATTCAGAATCCTAAACTTAGCTGAGACCAAACCCAACGATGCTACTGGTGAAAATTGTGTCAATAATAATTTCTTTACAATTTTGTACGGTGACCAGCATCAAATTACCACAAACTATCAAAGTTTCTCGTTCGATTTGGAACTTAATCATCAACACTTTATAATTTAAAATCGTTTGGGGGAAATTTGACAGTTTCGTGTAGCTTGATATGCTGGCCAGTGTACTATTTATTATTTATTTTATCTACGCCCATGCTATAAATCCTCTATAAAAGTTTCTGAAACAGTTAGCTTATTGCCAACATTAAAACACCCAGTGTCATAGTAACCATAATAGCATCCAAACGGGAGTTACGAGTATAATGTTGTAATGAATTTCATAATGCAACTCCTTTGCTTGCCTTTGCAGTAAGTATGGAGTTTCTTGCCCATTCTTCTCCATACATAACTACATTTTGGAAGGCGCAACTAGAATCAATTAACTATTCATGTAATTTTTGACGTTCAAAAGTGCATCTTCGTGCCTATGTGAAATAAATTATTTGACTTTGACTTTGACTTTTGCTTTTACGAGGATGACGATCCCTTCCTTACTCATCTGTTTGATGAGTAAGGAAGGGATCATCATTATCCCTTCCATTCTGACTACTCAATTCGTGGTATCTTTATGAATTTCAAAAAAAGAACATTGTCACGCACGCGCGTTTCACTATGCTATACCATAGCGTCGTATCCCGCCATTTTTATTGTTCGATATTAGTATTGCAAAAACTGTTTCAGAACCTTTTATAGAGGATTCATGTCATGGGTGTAGATAAAGTCTTGTATGCAACTGTAATAATTAGGTATTAAAACACTCATGTGATACTATTATCACACTCGGCTATACCCCTTATTATAAAACAGTTGCATATATAACTTATTATTATTATTATTTATTTAAAAACATAAGTTGTTTCCTTATAATTAAACAAAGCACACTATTAGACCCCTGGGGTCTGTCTTAGCATGCCATGGTCTGGAATTTACTCAATGCGCTATTGACAAATTAAGGTAAAACTACGTATACTTAAACGTATAGTTTTTCCTTTTTCTCATTTCGGACTTCAATCAATTCATGTTGATGAGCAGCTGCTCGTCGTTTTTTCATTTCTACAAGCTGAATTGAAAAATCACCTTATTTATGAGAATGATATTTCAATTTCAGCTTGCGTCTATCAGTCAAAGTAACCCCGCAGTGCGATGTATACCGTTGTTATTTGGTAATAAAGACATAAAGGCTCGTAGCTGGTCCCCTAAACAAGGTGTGCTTATCTTACTATCGATTGGAGCAGCTGTAACGGGCGGGACTTATTACCCTGGATCTATTAACCGCATGAATACGGGTGGTCTCGGAAAAATTACGACCTTTTTGTCCAGTTCGACCATTTTTATCCAAACTTACTTTATTATTCATCCATTCAAATGTCTCTATCTACTAAACTTCACGCTTGTAATAATAAACGACAAAATAACATAATTTATCCATCTACAACTTTGCTATAACGTTCTGCATAACAATGGCGTCGCAGAACAAAGTCAGCTGGGAAATGTATCCGAACGCGTTCGAGGGACGAAATTGAAACGTTCGCTTTTTGGTTTTAGAACTTTATTTCAAATTCTTTCTTCAAAGAGGATGTAATGCAGCCGCCATTTTATTATTAAAATAATTTCTTTATAACAGGTCGCTATAATGAGATGGTCCCTGGTGTCGGTCCATTATTTTTTATCTTCAGAGTTAATGAGGTGAATTCCTACAGCAGATAATAAGTTGTAGTGTTATAATTAACGTCAAATAAAAGATATAAGACTATTATTTATGTAATTTTTATCTTTTTATTGAGGAAAACACATAAACAACGAAGCATGAAAATAATTTGATGGTAATAAAATAATACAAATATCATTCCTAACCTAAGTAGATTTAATATAATATGTACTACTAGCGGATACCCGGCGTATGCTCCTACTACTACGCAAAAATTTTCAGAATCCGTGTTCTTGCTGGCTTTTATTCTTTTTGCCCGGCTCCTAAAGGTCGGGTTGTGGCATAATCGCCACGCTTGGCAAGCGGGTTGGCGATTGCAGTATGGTGTTAAAAAATGCATAGAGTTCGCTGCTGCCCATTCTCTAGTCGCCTTTTACGACACCCACGGGAGGACATGGGGTGGTGCTATTCTTTACGTCCGGCACAACACGGCATTTATTTATATGGAAGAAAGATATATAGATTCTATATGTCATTATAAACGTATATAGATACCATTGAGGGATGTTAAAACCACTCGAAACCGCAAACAGCACCAAAACCATTTGTAACCACTCACCCATCAATTTAGCGGTCCTATTTATTTACTCAATCGCGTTTGATAGATTTACAGTGACTAAACTGGGTTACTATTTTTTAAGGTACTCGTGTTTAAAACAGAAACACTGCGGCCATTCCACACGTACCAGATAAATTCCCACCATTTCTCTCATCTCGCTTCCGTAAGCGTACAAACGTTGTAGTACATTTTTGTTCCCAACCGATGGAATAACAGCATTAATCAGCCGAAATGAACCTTTTAGCGAAATGTCAAAAGGTTTCCGAAGATCTTGGTAACGAGGCACGGTTAGTAGAAACAAAAGAATGTTCCGTCTGCACGGCCAGCGAGACTGGGGAGATGAAATAGCTGCGGTAAGCGCTCGATATAAAATCAGAGGTCAATTTGATAGATTACGCGGTAAAGACTTCTTGTGTATTTTAAATTGACTTTGTCGTACTCCAATCTGTGCTAAAAATTAATCTTAATCTCAAAAAATGAGAGATGGCCTTTCAAAATTGTCGGGTCGGCGGACTAAAGCACATAAGTCCAACTTATGTGTTTTATAACGTCGCAAGATTCGTGCGAATAAAGAGGTTGAAAAAGGACGCCACTTGACATTCAAGCCCGAACAAGCCTTGATATTCAAGCCCGAACAAGCGAACTAACTTATGTGTTTTAGTCTGCCGATGTATTAATTTAAATTCATAATTTTGGTATTAAGAAATAATAAAGCAATATTTTGACTTATGTCCGCCGACCCGACAATTAAAACAGGCTTTTTGGTCTAAACGTTTTTTTGGTCAAATATTTTATGTCGGAAACTCGATACTTTAAGTACCTATATCCCTGAAGATTGATGCATGATGCAGTCAGACGCATCGATAGCCGACAACCGGCTTTCTCCCAGATAAGCGGCAAGTCCGCTCTTTGTCTGACCACATTAATTTAAGGCTATGATATAAACCCGTTTGGAATTGTTAAATTGATTGTGCTCACTGTGTTATCGTAAACCTTTTTTATGGCCGCGCAGTGCTTCACCGCTGTAAGTATTGGAACAAAAGTAAAGATGTAAAAACATTTATAGAACGCCTCAAGCGAATAAACAGAAAGATGGCTCAAAACGGAATCTAAATTTCCTGTTAGAATTGACCGAATGTGAACTCGATTCAAATTCCGGCGGGTGCGGGATTGTAACGTTCAGGTGTAGCGTGGCGGGCGCTGGGCGCGACCGGTCAGGCGGCCGCGCCGCGCCGGCCCGGTCCGGTCGTCCGGCTGCCGGCCGTCCAAGCACACATTTCCGCTTGATTAGAGGACGTGCGAGTCGCCGAGGACACCTGCGCCATCTGTGTGCCGACTTTTCAGTCCGCTTTGTTTTGGAATTCTGAACGTTACCCCGACGAAGTTTTATCGCTGAGGACCGACGCGATGCGGGCATCGTTTGACTTTTGCCCGACAGCAACGAAATTTCACTGCGATATATTTCGTTTTATTTCATCAGCGATTTCCTCTTGAAATTCGGTTGTACGTGGGCTAATTTTCGTAATGCTTTTGCGTCCCTTTCTGTCTAGCCCTTAGCTTCCCAATTTAGTTTATGAAAAGTAAATGTAAATAATATTTTAGGCATAATTTGCTTGACCTTTTCTATCATATTCAAAGAAATGGGAAAGAAAACGAATTATGGGGGTGTATAAAAGTTATTGCTTGTTTATGAAGGTCTGTTTTTATAGGGCCCTAAGGGAGGAACTTCTTTACCGATGCTTTATAATGTAACGGTTATCCGGAAAGATAATAAACTTTGTGGGTTAAGTGCATTACAGATGTAAATGAATGCTTTTGTTTATAACATTGTTTCTTTTGTTTCAGGATTTTTCGTGTTTACTTTGAGCTCATGATCTCAAGTATTGACACCTTATAACATCAAGCCCTGCATACCATTAGGTAAGCACATTTAGATTAAAACATTCGATATAAGCTGTGTGTAAATGATAAGAAAAAATATTAACTTTTATAACAACAACTGGGGCAGAACAAATCGTCAAAGCAAAAGAAAATCTCATTGCTAACAAGCTTTTTCAGTAAACAACACAAAATGTTTATTTATGCAAGCAATCCCAAAGACTTTGAACAGAAAAAGTGAAAAAGACAATACAAGAAACAATCTGCGGACCGTTTACCAAGTTCTGCTCGTGAAGGCATCAATCCGCCATCAAATTGCGTAGAAAGGGGTAATTTGTATCTTTTTTTCAATAAAGCAACACCTGTGCCGCCATTTGTGTTCCCTCTAAGCTTAAAGCTTTGTAAATGTTTCACCATTTGTAGCGGAATTGAAAAACTGTTTGTTTCTCAGTCGCAACAGTTTGTCGTGTGGTGTGGAGTGAGCCTTATTTGTCACGATGCTCTTTTATTTCCTTTTTTTTTGAGTACATAACATGTGTCGTGCTAGTGTTGTTGTTTAATAATAAGTTTTAGACTTCGTAATTGCTGGAATAATACTGGGTTTGTGCGGGTTTGCGGGCAATTAGATATATTCATATTGCTTTTCTTTAGTTTTTTTTTTTTGTAATTGCGCCCCTATACTGACCTACCTATTATTTTGTTTTAAACTCTTTTGAAAGCCTTGTAAAATAAGCTATGTTTAAGTAATGCGTGATGGTAAAAATGTTACCCTTTTACTTCGTAAAATGATACGCAAACTCTGAGCAAAGTTTGAATAAGAAGAGGGAGGAAGGAGCCCCATAACTTTCTTCAGATCTCACATCAATTCAAATTCTGAAAACACATACCGTTATAAAAAAAAAACTGTTGAAGAAAAAAAACTTTTATGTGCCTGTCAAAAATGAAAGCTCTCAATAGAATACCTCGTTCAACAATACAACGCATCACTAAGCAACGACAAACCCAGTCAATTGGCCTTAATAAATTACTATTAGTATAATAACTATTATAATAAAGATACAGCGTATATTTTTCCTTTTATTTCTTTATGGGCATTCAACGAGCCATGTTTGTTCCGTACACTGCCGTTCAAAATATATGACCAATCATTTTTCAACGACACTCGCTTTCAGACAGATTTAACGCGTGGTTTGAATGACGCGTATTTCCAATGTGTCAATCACACGTATGGTCGCTTCCAAATGTACAGTGGCGTGGTACTTCGGGGATTCGTCTAAAATTGTCGGCCGCCAGTGTACTGATTAGAGAGAGTTTACTTTGGCGTGTAGAGACTTAATTAGGTTAGGTTTACAGTAATCAGGCATCATGTCTGATGACTTACTTGAAAAGTAAACCTGACAGGCATCAATGTCAGTCTTGGAAAATGTCATATACACAGAATTTATTGAAGAGGAAAATTCAGAACCCGAAAAACCTTACTGAAAGAAAAAATGATATTATTAAAAGATATGTTCATCTACACGCGTGATCTTCACAGTTTCGTTCTCTTACCATGGCTGAAAATGTTATCCTGATAAATAAGGGTACACTTCTAGCTCTTGTATGCAGTTATTAAAATGTCTAACTTTATTAACTCGAGGTAAAATAAAGGCATGACTTTTTTTTTTGTTGTAATTATCGTTTGTATTTCAGCATCGGCGCACTAATGTCCTAAGCTAAACCAACACCATTAACAAAGGTAGTCAAACAAAGTCTGACAAAAAAGGTAAGGGTTAAAACTGTAGGTCATTTTCAGGTAACTGACTTGTAAACATAATGAAAAACTTCGTCATTTATTTTATTAAAACAATGTCAGTGATATTAAAAGCTAGATTCTAGAAAAGTTTAAGTTTAATAATTTATTGTTATAATTTATCCGGGAATAAAATATTTTTTAAGGAGGCTATTTCAACTTATGTGATTGAACTAAGCTTGAACTAGATCTGTAATGAATCGTTTTATGCATTTGCATAAATTTAAACATGCAAATGCATATAATCCGATGTCTATTAATTACTTACTTATTAAACTGTAATGCCTAAATGTTAGCCTAATTAATTCATTAATAATTAAAATACTGTTCATGTTAAATACATAAAAGCGGTAAAACTGCCCGTTGTACAATCAAAAACCTACGTACGTTTAACTTACTAAAATTTTAATAGTGCATATAATCCGATGTCTAGTATTTACTAGACATCGGATTATATGCACTATTAAAATGCCAAAATATGGACTAAAAAGGGAGAATGCGCATATTCTCCCTTTTTAGTCCATATTTTGGCAGTCAGAATACTATTTATTATTACAATTTACGTTTATTTGCACATTATATTTATATATGTATGTATATTATACGTAGGATGTTCCATAAGTCTTGCAAAAATCGAACTATTTATTAAACTTTTTCAAAATAAGAACCATCACTGTTAATACACTTATGCATGCGTTCAAACCACGTACATACCTATTAAACATAATCTTCCACTGATCCTTTGTGACACTGGCACAGGCCTCATCCCATGCACTTATTAATTCGTCATCAGTTGCAAATCGTCGTCCTTTCAACTTTCAACCTCTTTGAAATTCCTTATACCACCTGAACACAGTAGAAAGAGAAGGGCTCTCTTTACCGAAGGTATTAAACATTTCCTCGTGGCACTCCTGGTAAGACAATCCACGTTTGAAATTGTAAAAGAAAATCACTCTGTACTCGCGGTTACCGAGACTAGCCATTTTCACAATTTTTTTAAATTTATATATCAAAATTACTGATGCCAAGCTCAACAAACACTGCGTGCATGGACTTGTAATAAGTGGCAGATAACCATACGCTCAGTCATGCATGTCCAAACTTGTTACATTCTTTCCATTGCAACACTTATGGAACAGCCTACGTATATTAATAATCAGTTGGACGTAGTTAAGCAGAAAGGACTCAACCCACATTGTGGTCAGGGATGAGTTGTATATACCAAAGAGGTCCTAACGGTTGGTTCCTTCACACAGCAAAAAATATCCGTGACTCTACAAAGAGGAGGTTGATTTTTTAATGTTGGGAACGAACCCACATGTAGCTGGATACCTTCCATTAACCGTTAGGACCTCTTTGGTACTCGTATATACAACTCATCCCTGACCACAATGTGGGTTGAGTCCTTTCTGCTTAACTACGTCCAGTTGGAAGTCTTGTGACATTATACACAATTATATATTTTTCCAGATTTTCTAGAGCAAACTTGTGTCACATAATATTAATTTGTAGGCTGAAAATGACATGTTTACGTCAACTGGCGTTACTGAACAAAATTTGAAATTTGGCGCCAATTCTGCAGAAACCTCTTTCCGTCGAGTTCAAGCAACTTTTTTAAGATTGCTAAATTTGACGTAAAAAAAATATTGCTAGTTATCAAAAGTCACGTCGTGGTACGAATTTAATGAAGATTTAGAGGTGAAGTCACCAAAACTGCTAAGAAAATAAGATTGTTTCAACATTATAATAAGCTTATTTTCAGGACGTCATGGTACGAAAAGTCAAAGTAAGATTATAATAATACTGTTTTAAGAGCAGGGCCTCAAGTCTGCTATGACAATAGTGTCAGAATGATCTCTTCATTGTGAGTTTTTGACAGATTTGCCATACAAACACTGTCAAATACTCACAATGGCGAGACCATTCTGACACTATTGTAATAGCAGACTTGAGGCCCTGGTGGTAGGCCCCCAGGCAGGGTTTAGCCAGTACCTTTGATAGATGCGTTAACTTAGACACGTATAAAAACACGCATTTAACTATTGAAATGAGCACTATCGAATTCCCAAAATATGCAATAACGGTATAAAATAAAGTTTTATGCATTTGCTTAAAACTTTATTACACATGCAAAATATGCAAATGCATATAATCCGATGTCTAGTAATTACTTACTTATTATTGTGGAAGAAACTTTAAATAATTAAGTAAGAGAAAAATATCAACACAGGTTACCAAACATTATAAAGTCCCAGCGGAAGCTACGCAATCCCCCGTCGCGTTTCATTATCATACTTTAGTTGATCTCGATTACTTAGCAATCTCGCTGATTAAGGGCGTGTGCACACAACGGCGACAGCGACAGACCGGCAAATAGGACTATCGGGTACTCCACAATGAATATTTATGTGCACAGCAATGTTGTTTGGATGAGGTATGTTCGTTTAAATTGTACATAGTCTTTGGTGGAAAGTCTACAATAGATACATTCTACAATAGATTCATCGTGTTGGCAAGAAATAGGTTGATGGAAAAATTCTCTCTCATTTTCTTTTCTGCGAATTTGACACTAAGTAAGAAGTAGATGAAATGAAAACTACTCTTCCAGATTAGTCCGCGATTTATTTAACTTGACCGCAAGCTTTTCCGTCCGGTGCTTGAGTCCTCGGACAACGTAATTACATAATTAAATCTTTATGTCATGAAAGTAATTTAAATCCTATTGTTCTCTGTGGGAAAATTACGTGCAAATATCATTAGCGTCTGGTGAGGTGTATATCATTCTAAGGCTATCATTGTGATGAGACAAGATTTCCCTTCGTTTTTTTTTCCTCAGCCGTGTTTATTTTCCGAGATGATGTAGCGGAATTTTAATTAAAGCAGACTAGGTCAAGGTGTTTGTTTGCAGCGCTTTTTCATAAAAGGTTGCCTGTATATTTCACACTCTTTTAGTTGCACGGGAGCTGAGATATTTTAAACCCTGGGTAGGTAAATTAGGTGACGCTACCGGCTGCGTCAATTCTGTATTGTGTTACTCGTATAAGCTTAAAACGCGAAGGTAAAAATCAAAATCTACGAGACCTTTCAACTCGATTAATAATTATTATAACAGTTAAAAAATTAAACGGAGTTAATTTAATTACAGAATGCCATTCTAGAATAAAACAACGTGACTTACAAAGTAATCGTAACTTTGAAACAAATCTTTATCTCAAGTTACATTGAACTTCTCCAAAGGTTATTGTATCTCGAGGACGCAAATTATCTAACTCCGATTTCTCGCAATTTACTAACTTGTGTTACAAAGGTTAATAACAGCCACCTATTTCGAATCAGAGCTTCGTGATAAAATTGTATGGTTCGTTTCCACTATCGTTTGCAGTAATAGCTTCAACATTTACCTCGTAGGTGATACCGTGATACTTGATTCGATAGCTGTTACCTTTAGTATGTAGATTTCAGGGCTTGCTTCGTCGTTCTACGTGATCTCTAGATAGGTCCATGCGGGCTCTAAATTGAGGCTCGACGACCGCTCGGACATAATGTTCTTGCAGCGACATGCTTTTGTCAGGGCGATTCAAAGGTGGTTGTCCGTAAGTGGGTCAGCTGGGATTTGCGTTCGATGTATTCAGTTATATGTGCCTTGCAGCTATTGTGGCCTGCTCTTTGTTAGACCTTTTAGCTTTGGGACAGCTATTTAGTGTATGCGCTCTGTTGTTTACACTTAATGGGGGCTATCGTTTTTGTGCTCACTAGTTGGCGCCACTGGCGAGTAAGGTCCGGTCAGTACTTTTATTTTATATGTTTTGGATATCAGTACTTTTGTTTGTTTTGTTTGTTCTTTTTTGTTCTTTTGTTTTGATATCCAAACCATATAAAATAAAAGTACTGACCGGACTTTACTCGCCAGTGGCGCCAGCTGGTGAGCACAATCCAACATTAAAAAAAAAAACAAACATTCATATAAAATAAACTTTTCATGTATAAAATGTTTATTTTATTACATTTTAAAATATCAAATGAATATTTATATTATAATGTTCCTAAAATTGGCAAGCATCAAGCTGACAAATATTCTTCCTCCAAGTGCTTCGAAATTAGATCCTAAGTTTTTTCTTAAAATCTTAAGCGATAAACAATCAGGAATGGCACAATCTATAAAAATTGTGCTATTCCTGATTTCTTATGAAATTGTTACAAATTATTCTTAATTAGTAAAAATTTGCGATAAAAAATCCCACAAACAGTGAACGTTCAGTTTCACATTTGACATTTCTAAAGACCTCACTCTACACTAGCGCCTCTAGCGGCGAATTCAAGCGCGATTATCCTAATTCCTCTATAGCCATGTATAAAACCTAAATACCATACGAACTCACGTCGTCGGTTTTAAAACGGACTTTTTCACAGGGTACGCGGAATATTTTTGTGTAAATACTGCCACTTTTCGCAACAATACGTTCACATGGACGGGTTTTTTTATCATTGTTAAACGCAAACACAATGCGACTTCAATGTTTGGGCGTTGGAAGCGATTGTTTTACGTATATCCGATTGGTCAGGGTAGGTAACAATAAAACCAGTCGTGAAAAATCAAGAGTGCCCGCGGTGGCCGTCGTAAAGTATTTTCGGGGTTTGAAAACCTTCATGTTTTAGAAATGGGCCGTCAAAACAAATGGCGGTTGAAAAATACAAGGGAATATAAACAAAGGCTTGTTTGGTCGTAGGTTGTACGGCGTGGGGTGGCAAGCGGCTCATTTCGACAGGAGGATAAGTGCGGCCGTAATCTGTGCCGGAGCTCGTGTAAATGCAAATTGTCCCATAAAGCCATCGCTCGCCCCGTCCCGCCCCGCCCCTCTCTCTTAATGAAGAGGAGCATCTCGGACGGAAGCCCACGTCCGTCATCTCCACAGCGGTTTACGTGGCCTGTAGATACATGACGAAATTAGATTCGCCCCGAAATTGGTTTGCATACATGTTGCAATTAGGAGCGAGATTCCAGACTAACACGTTTTTGGGTCTGTCTCGCTTTGAAGACGGTAATTCGTTTAGGTGTACAGCGAAGCTGCGGGGTAATTGGGTAACACACATAAAATGACAATTGATCGCATTTTCTTTCAATTTGACTGTTCAGCCACGTTCTTTGCGTTATTTACGTTGACGCAGACGAATTTATTAAACCTATGAAGTAATGGATTAGGAATATCCTTCTGCCTTCCAGCTGAATACCAGTATTTTACATGGAGCGGCCAAGGTAACCGAAATAGCTCGAAGAATTGCCAAACTTAAGTGGCAATGGGCAGGGCACATTGCGCGCAGAACAGATGGCCGTTGGGGCCGAAAGGTTCTGGAGTGGCGATCGCGTACCGGAAGACGTAGCGTTGGAAGGCCTCCTACAAGGTGGACCGATAACCTTATGAAAACCGCAAGAATCCACTGGATGCGGGAAGCATAGAACCGGTCGAAGTGGCGGTACTTGGGGGAGGCCTATGTCCATCAGTGGACGTCTTTCGGCTGAAACGATAGCATGGAGCGATTACCTATCTGACCTCTACAACCCAGTTACTGGGTAACACGATACCCCTTGGTAAGACTGTCACTTCGGACTGTTGTCAGACTTTCGGGCTTCTGACAACCTGTAACGACTGTCAAAGATGTACAAATGACAGCAGCGACGGCTTAATGTGTTTTCCGAGACACGGAGGGGTCTTGGTATGTAAAGATGGTCACCCATCCACGGACCAACCGCGGCGAGCGTAGCTTAACCTGATCTATCGACCCGTGCGGCAGTTATTACTTAGCCGCAAACAGGAAAAAAACGAACTATTTGTACAAAAAAATAACCCCAAATGAAAATATACTTTGAATAAGTTCATCAGCAGGCGAAAGCAGCGCATTTTTATGACAATGATAACATAATGTTTATGAGTATTGTAGTTTCAGCCGCTGCACGCTGTGGTAAAGGAAAAGTGGGCTATTTATCTCGACTTGGACCGAATTTTCTTTGGGGCACTGTGGAAGTGGGCTAGAGTATATTTGGCACGCTATTATTAGAGAAGCATTGATTTCGGTAAGAAATAAACTCACTAAGTTAAACTTCTGCACTTGCATCATGTGGCATAGGCCTTAAAATATTAAATTTTGTTGATAATTATTTTACACTTTTTTATTTATAGTATACTTGCTTTTGCCTACGGCTCCGCTCGCATGGATGTCTGTTATCGCGTCAAAAATAACCGTAGCCTATGTCCTTCTCCACATCCCAGGCCATATCTCTGCCAAATTTCATAACGATCGGTTCAGCGGTTTAGGCGTGAAAACGTAACAGACAGACTCTGCCTGAGTTATTAATAAATGTATTAAGTAGGGATTCTTTGTTTCATAAAAGCTCTAAATAACTATTTTATGTTACCTGTTTTTACGAGTTGTTTAGTTACTTAACTCGTCAAAAAATTCTAAGCGTGGAAAGTAGAGAACTTTCTTCTATCGCTACTATGTCGGCACATCTTCATGATTCCATTTTATAGCTGCCTAGTTAAGTCTAGGGCTGTCCAAAACCATCCAATTTATGTTATACCAAATTAACAGTTCTAAACTGTTATTGGGAACCGACGGTGTCTGTACTCTGTAATCAGTTTCACTGACTTACTGCGGCTCGGCCTATTACCGGCCATTATCCTAACGATTACGTTTATTTTAATTACTCTGATTGGATCCGATAACGAACGATGTGAATCGGTTATAATTCTTTGATATTATTGTTTTTATGCTGTGTTTGTGTGTTGTGTGACTTTTGAAGTAGACGTGGCAGTTTTAGTTTTCCGTTGTTTCGTGTTTTTACGAGGATATAGGTTTTTTTGAGAAGTTTCACTTTTCTATTCTTTTTACTTTAATTAACGGTCACCTCATAAAAACTTCCGGCAATTTGTATGTGTATTTTATGTATTTTTTTTTTAGTTTTAATGTTTTTTATTTATTCAGATTGTGGACAGATGTTTGATTATTACTAGAAATTATGACTATAAAATGCTTCCAAACGGAATATGGATCCATCTAAATAACACTTACCAAGTTGAAGACATTGAACAATATCCCAGTAGGCCTGTACCTATGAATTAATACCCCGTATTTTCAATACCTCACCAAAATAACTCACACCATTCAATTCAATAAACACAGGCGTAATACTCACAAATTAATTTGTAACTACCGACCGACCGCTCAGTCTGAATGCCTATTCTGATTATATATCAATAAACGGTCTGAACTGAACAACAGAACGTCGCCTTAAGTAGCAGTGGGTGAAACAATACGTACTGCCGGGACCCCGCCTTGAATTACAAATACGAACGACTTGACGTGAATTCGAATAGGGACGCGACTGTAGGAACGATATGTTTTATGTTATACAGGGTGACTTGTTAAACGAGGGATATTTTGACGGAATTCAGTTTTCCCTTCTCGTTCCAAATAATGTATAAATCACTATCCATTTCATGGCTGCCTGTAATAGATCGCAAAAACGATAAGACTGCCTATTGTATAACTTGTATTGTTTGATTTATTTTTTGTTGTGTATATGTTTTGTGGTGTACAATAAAGTATATCCATACTAATATTATAAATGTGAAAGTAACTCTGTCTGTCTGTCTGTCTGTATGTTATCTTTTCAAGCCTAAACCGCTGAACCAATCGTCATGAAATTTGGCAGAGATATAGCCTGGGATATGGAGACGGACATAGGCTACTTTTTTATGCGATAACCGACATCTACGCGGGCGGAGCCGCGGGCAAAAGCTAGTATAAATATAAACAAAAATTTGGCAGTCATAAAGACTGCCAACAGAAGTGAAAACATAAAACTTTGGAATAACTGTTCTTTTATACATATAGCTCATGGAAAGCGTTCGGTGACAATGACGCGAATTCGATGATTTTTGTTCACTCAAAAAGTACACATATATAAACAGTGTACATATAGCTCATGGAAAGCGTTCGGTGACGATCGCGAACCCATAAGTTTTTCCCCCACCAAAAAGTGCTCAACGCGCCTAAAGAAGTTTTCACTTCAATAAATAATTGTAAAAAAAATTGTGATAGGTTTATATCGAGGATCTTTTCTTAAGCTCGTTTGAACTATGAAGAGAAAACTGATCATACCGTTCTTATTTAAAGTTTATTAGCCCGGCCGGTGGGTGAAGACGGTGCAGACGCTCATGTAAGTGTGGCCCAAACTTTGCGAATTTTACATACATAGGTACAGTGGCCAGCACATCAAGCTACAGGAAACTATTAAATTTCTTCAAAGGATTTTAAACTTTAAAATGTTGATGATTAATTTAAAAATCGAACGAGAAAATTTTACAGTTTGTGGTAACTTGATGTGCTGGCCACCGTAGTTACATTAAAAACAGAATAAACTTTGTCAAGAGAAATGACGATAGGTAGAGGAGAAAACGAATCCAGCAAATCAGCGCTGGGATGATTCTGCCATCTTTTTACGAATATGGAACACGTACCTTCACTTTAAAAGATAACCGGGTGGTTGCCGTCCTAATGTTCAAAGAGAGCGCATTTAAAAGAAAGACCGCCTGGACAAAGAAAAAAGAATGAATAAAGCCAGAACGGTGAGAAGGACATCGTAGAAGACGATAACTACGACTGTTACAACTATTTATATTTCTAGTCGTGACCATAACTTATCATGTCCTTGACTATGTCCCTGGTTTAACCAGTCATACATTCCAGCTTAGTTGATGCCCTATAAAGTGAAGGTACCGTTGTATTTTCCGAGCACGTAATTGCTTCGCTATCGTGTTTACACCTAAACAAGTGTTCTGTCCGATAAGAGAATCTTTCATCTTTTTTGCTATACGAGTAGTTTGGTCTAAGTGGAAGTGTAGTTTTCGTTTATAATATAATGTTCGGTAGGAAGAAAAAAGGGGTTTGTGGTTAAGTAAAAACAGCCGGGTCGATCGATTAGGTTCAGCTACGTTTGCCAAGGTTGGTCCGTGGATGGGTGTTATTATACATAAAACGAAAGGTGTTTTCATACTAATTATCTTTAAAAAGATGAAGGTTTCAAAAAAATTGGCTACATAGATTTTCAGTTTTTTATCCGCGGTAAGGCTTATGCAGACTGGCGCGATATCGTAGGCGCGACAGGCAGCGCCACCCTTGTCCCGCCTGCGATATCGCACCAGTGTTTGGGAGCCTTTAGACATAACTTTACAAATTGAAATGTATGATTATTCATATATTAAGTTATTAAGAAAATGCTGTAATTTAACATATATTTTTTCCAAATCATTAACAGTACTCGTTTTGACATGATCTTCAGTATAAGATCATTAAAAGTCGGTTATAGCCCCATAAAAATTAATACTTCAAATAGCCTGCACTTCACAAGTGCACATAACAATTAAAAGCGGCCATAATTAAACGCAAATTGACGACCATGTATCAGTTTCCATAAACAGTTTTGTTTTCACTTCACGCCGATTCGAGCTAACTTTAACAATTATATTGAATTTTTAATAGTTTTTACTGCTCTTAATATATAGGATCAAATCACAGAGAACGTGTCGAATTGTGTAATTGTTGTATTGGTTCACTAGAAAAATAATTATGGAAGTTTTGAAGATGTTATATTGATGGGCATTGGAGCATGACGGTGAGAACTTTTCGAATTTTGTTAATCTACATTTGATAGTGGACGGAACGGAATACGCTCGTGGTTTTTTTACCGCAAGATTGGGTTCGTTTACTGTCTTTGAATGTTTTATTTAGGTGACATTGGTCTACTTGGATCTCCCATGGCTTTGGTTTTGATTTTCTTGAACTTGGAACTGATTGAAAGAAGACTTGATACTTGTAGATTGAAATGATAAGCAGAAATGGATGAGGGCTCGGTTACACGATAAGATATTCTGAACATGCTGTTTCTTTTTAATTAAGAATTTCTCGTTTAAAACATGAATAGTTAATGGAAACTACCGATTCATTCCCTGCATCTAAAGTTTTTAATTAACGGTATTTAAACATTCTTAACTCTGAACACTTTGATTTAAAAATGAGGTCAATAAGTTTTATTAAGTACAGAATACTTTAAAAATTAATTAGTTTACCGAGTCTTTCATATTTTCCGTTCAATTAAAAGTTGCACAAAGTTCCTCTGAAAAGCTGACATTTTAAATTAAACGTACTTTAGTACTTCGTGTTAGACGTTGTGTTTATCGTTGGTATTTTTTTTTATTTTTTATATTGTCTATTTTCGGATATCTTCACACGGTCCGAAAAACCGCGGTTTCACGGTCCATAAGCCCATGTCAATCTACATTTTTGAGTACGCGAGTCGGTCACAGCGATATTCGATACGCTATATTGTGTAACAGAGCATAGATATCCTCGAATAACGGCCAACTCCGCCACTGAGGTAGGCCATAACGTTTCGTGGGAGACCGTTCAGAATCGCCTTTATGTACTAGTACATATTATTATGTAGTTCTGACGTTTAATATCGTATCATGGGAACCATGTTCCGATTTCACACGTAAACTGACTCAGGTTTAAAACTTTTACTGCGTGTAGTCACGTAACCTTGTTAGTGCGACCACAAAAGCTCGAATTATCTAAATATATATAAACATAATCAAGTTTCTTTATTAATATTGTTAGTGGAGGTATTTTTTTTTATCTAGGGCATCTCATAGTGTAACCACTAAGGTTCCGACTCTTTAACCGGACTTTCCTGTGGCTGCCTTAAGCTCCTAATGAAACTTAATGCCTTTAGCCAGGGCGTAAAAACTTATAAACTAAACGACTGCTGCTCACTAAGGGCACCCCCTGTGGGGTGCGAACCTCGGCTTAGGGCAGCGTCGGAGGGAGGGTGGCAAGGGACCGACGGTGGCTGGATAAAATCAGTGTTTTGATTATTATCAGGGGGATTTTGGATTACATGCTGCTCAGCTAAAGCGCGTGCTGGCGGCGCTTCACTTACAGTCAAGGGTCGGGAGTGGAGGTCTCTAGGTGACTCTCATTTTATATTGCTTTAAAATTCTGATATCTTAAGGTCTCTGCACACAGCGGGCGCGGCGCGGCGGGACGGGACGCCGACGCGACGCTGAGCAGTTGTAATGTACTAGATATTACGGACGACGCCACACAGAGCGTCGCGTCGCGTCACGTCGAGCCGGACGGCTCTGTGTGGCGTCGTCTGTAATATATAGTACATTAAAACTGCTCAGCGTCGCGTCGGCGTCCCGTCCCGCCGCGCCGCGCTTGCTGTGTGCAGATACCTTAAATCTGATCATTAGTGTCCTTTACCTTAACTTTATTAATACCCGAGCGATATCTATCTTATGCGTTCAAATTTGAATAATATTGTGGTTGTGTCCATTATAATAAGATGTTTTGTATGGTCCACGTTATATCGTTCCCGGAATTCTTCTTTGTATCGTCGGATACGCTGTAGACTTTAATTTATTTTGTTGTGACTTTCAAATTTCAAAGGTAGTTGAACATTTTAATCTGCCTTCCGATTTCTATGAAATCATGAGATGATTCAACGCTGTTATCTACAGTATTTTAGTGCATCGTTATGATTCTTATATGGGCTGTAATCTTAATTGCTACCATCATCTAAAGTTTATGTTTCTGACTCTTGAACTCGGGATTACTACCAAATATTAAGTTTTTTGTAACATATTCTGCGAAGCATGAGACATATCTTGCATACAATTTTATGTCGCGGTTCGCTTTATGATTTATGCTCTTTTATAGCCACCCTATCTCTATTGGACAAACACAACTCCTGTGCTTTAAACACATATAGTTTTGGTAGTTTTGTAATACAGGTGTTTTACTTAGCGCAGGAGTCAGGCCTTTCACTTTGTAATCAAGCTATAATTTCCAGTATAAGCTGACCTCTTATTGTACGGAAATCCTATATAATGCGAGATCAGGCTAAACTAGAAATGTGTAGCTTGATTTGTAGCCGTGTGTACACCTTTTTAAATAATTTATTTTTATTTATACCTAAGGCAACATACATAACCTAAGCGACATAACATAACATGACGCCTGTTTCCCCGAAGGGTTGGGTAGAGGTGACCTAAGTTAAATCCAACAATTTTTTGAACATCGTGAAATGAAAGCTCCAGTTTTTCAATCTTTTAGACACCGGACAAGTAGCATGGTCTAATTACAATAAAAAAAAAAAAACACTGATTGGGCCTGCTCTTGACCTTGATTTCGCCTGATAGAAAACGATGGATGAGGTCTATGATGGAACGAGTTTGCCCAGAAGATGCTTGTTATAATATGTGGTTATACATATATGTGGAAGAGAACACAGACGCTGGCAGAGAGTTCCACACTTTGCCTGTGCGTATAATAAATAAGGAGGAGAATATTTTAATATTCCGCTGAATTTCTTTAACGTTATTTTTGTTCGCACGTAACCGTTTGTTACATTTCGCTCGTCTATCAAGTAAATGGAAAGGAAGCAGCTGTCACCGAGACAGGTTGTAAAACCGCCTATAGTCGAGTTACCGTAGGGCTGCCGTCTTCCAATCGTGAGTTATCGCCACTCATAGTAAAATATTATGTCCGTTGTGGTCTAGTCCTGGGTTTTTAAACACTGTTAGTGTTTTGTTTTATGTTTCCGTGTTCGGTTCTGCCGGCGACCTGCGTAGTAGGGTCTTGTTATTTTCTGCATCTTATTATATGAATAGTAGGCATGTGCCTTCATTTGGGTGCTAATTGTTACACTTCTCATACTGAAATAGCCGTAGAAGTCGTTAGCAAGTCACCAGATTCTCAACTCACCAGATTCTCAACTAACCAGATTCGCAATTCACCAGATTCGCAATTCACAAAATGTACAATGAAACACATAGTCACAAAAAATAACAGAATGGGTAGATACTATAAATATTCAACAAAAAAGAAGTTCAAACACGGAATTCTTGATGTACGCCTTATCATGCAGGTATGCCTTCAAAACTTAGTACCACACTTTAATAAAAAAAAAATAAAACTTTATTTGGTTCAGAAAAAAAACACGGTACAATATATAAAAAAAAAAAAATAGTAACTTTAAAATTGCAATTTCTCCTAAACTATTAGAAGTCAACGTTTTAAAATAAAAGGACGTTTTATAGCAAATTTCATCAACTTTCTTTGAAGTTATAGTTTAATATACAATTTAATTAAATATGAAATTATAGTTTAATAATTTCTGTGTTGGATCGTACATTATATCTGATGAGTTACGAATCTGGTAAGTTGCGAATCTGGTTAATTGAGCATCTGATGAGTTGAGAATCTGGTGACTTGCTAACGAGGGGAAATAGTTATTAAAAATATTACCAGAATTGCCCTACTTAGATTTCAGCTAATCTTTGTACGGGCGCGAGCTAGTTTTAATGTAGAAATAGCTAATGTCCTGGGAAAAAATAAGCTCGGCAACAAGATAGCTGAAACTCAAACTCAAACTGAAATCATTTATTTCAATTAAATCATATACAGGCACTTTTGAAATGTCAAGGAGTCGGTCAGTAAGTAATATTAAGCTAAATGCCCATTCCAAAGCGTAGTAGGTACCTATGGAGAAAACGGGCAAGAAACTCCATGGACACTCTTTTAAATTAAATTGTTACAAAAATTTAGTTTATAATGTTAAATTTTTATCTAAATGTGAAAACGATGTAAAAATAAAAACGTATACGTTAAAAGTGTCCAGAGTCGAATAGCTGACTGCCCAAGGGTATTCTAAAAATTTAAGTACCTATTGCTATTTGTGGGCTTTTGATGTAGCCCCAAACTTAAGGCTTCAATAATTGAACCTCAACTATTTTATTAAAGCTCCCATATTTCGATTCTCATAAGAATATTTAAAACAAAGAATCCCAAGAATGTCACATAGTATAATGTGGTATCCCTACATACATTAGTAACGGTGTATGTGCTTGCGCAGGCAATGTTTTTATAATCGCCAAGTGCAGGACGCATGCGCGACTCAGGAATTTAATGTCTTGTTAGAAGTTTTCATAGAAAATAGAAACAAGTCCAGTTTTTTTCCATGAAATTGCTAAGATTACATTCTTATGCAAATATTATGCAGTGTGGAACAGTTACGAATTATAGTTATCAACTTATTGAACTTAAAAATCAGTAGGGCACTCATCCGATTTGCATGGAAAAGTCGTCAATGAAATCACAAGCTTTCTTTTCTTTAAAAAAAGCCTTTGAAGTGGAAGTTACTGCTGAATATTAATAAAATTATAATGTATTTAAGTCTTACATTCTCCGACAGTTCCTCAGGTCATAACAATAAGACAATGTTCTTGACTACATAATGCAGAAATACATGCCTACGTGAAGGGCATTTTATGAACGTGTTATAAAACTTTAAGTACAAATGTGTCATGTGTACTGGTCCTAATGGTACTTACGCGGTTATGAATTGCTTAATATTATCTATCACACCTCATTTTGGTTCCATTTGGAGATTGCTACATGTCATTATGTTCTGAGTACTTGGGTGTATCAAAACATTCTGGGCTGTGGATAATTTTGTTTCAGGGACAAGACGAGTGAACAGTGAGTTTGAAAGTTAATTATTGTCTACTGAATTGTGAAAAACAGATGTTGGTTTTAATTAAATATCTTCATTAAGTTTAATTTCCGGTCCTTAAATACTATGTAGAAATTGTCTATAAGTATATTATGTTTTTTCATGATTTTTCCATTCCCATCTTTATTAGAAGATCAAGACGTCAAAATACAAACGCTACGTTACATGCAGGCAGAATATAATAGCGTAGTCGCACTATGCAAAATAAGAAATAAAAAGTATGTCGACGCTTGAAAGGCAATATTGACCAAACGACATGTTGGCAAATTTACACTACAGCATTAAAGAATTTTATTTAAAAAAAAAAAAAAAAAAAAAACAACGTTAAGATATAAAATACTCCATTTTAAACTTTTATTTTTTAAATACTTTAAATGCTCTAGTGTAAATTTGCCAACATGTCTTTTGGTCAATATTGCCTTTCAAGCGTCGATTTATTATGACTCGTACAGGAAGATTACAAACTTAACTAAACACATAATGATGAATGAATGAAATAATAAATAAATACTATCAAAAGAAAATAAAAATAAAAAATCTTTTGAGAGAATTTATTTATTATTTAATAGCTATTTTATTCTTTTATCATTGTGTGTTTAGTTAAGTTGCGGCTTGTCCTGTAAGAGGCCAAAAGGCTCCTATCCCAGCATGATACTTCGATATTTATTGTTTATTTTGAGTTGATAGAAAATAGTTTCGGTCTTGTTGCACTCCCAATCAAAGCGTCCAGTCGGAAAATTGAATTAATCGAATCATCTGTCGTTTGAGTGTCGCCGACCGTTTGCAGGCGCATTCATTAATAAATACCTAGCCTGGCCAGGGTGCGCCCCACTGGGTAGGTCGATTTCACACTTCTTTGAAGCAATTATAGTGATGCACTATAAAACTATATTATGTCTAAGTACTTTGTGAAATGTTGACTTATGAATAGATCGAGAGATCGTTAAATGTTACCCACCAATTTCTAAAACTTCGACAATGTTGAATGACGTTGGAGTATTTATATACAGAACTGTACAGGCTTTAAGTCAATTTAATATAATATAACATTACGCCTTGTTTCCTCGAAGGGTTAGGCAGAGGTGTATCCATTTTACACCCAAATATCGCCAGTTATGTTTAAGTCCCATGTAATAGGGGGCGAGCCTAATGCCATCATAGGTCACAAATTCCAGACTCCGGGCTGCTATTGAGAAATTCCAGATGGAAAATCCCAATAACACTGCTAAGTCAATTTATTGTCAAAAATGAAAATCTGCTGAAACACCGAGGTAGTTATGGCGGGCGAGGTAGGCTCCAATGTTTATTGAAGGCAACTATGCCCTATATCGTACTATATGTGAGTACGATGTAGGGCATAGCCAGGTAGTAGTTTTACGTCATTATGTAATTCGTTTACGGTACTGTTCAACGTAAGAGATGTCATGTCTTGACGTTGGGGGGTCCCATCAGATGAAGTCAATTTGTCACAGCCTCAAGACATGACGCTAAATCGACGTCACCAGGACGTTCCGTTGAGTACCAGACGTTAAAATGACGTTAGTGTGACGTACATAATCGACGAATAAACTACGGACCTTGGGATGACGTCATTTTTTTGCCACAGACGTCAATTTGCTACCTGAGTAGTGGCCTTCTATGAGTATTCAAGCGTGCCCGTTGTCTCTAGATCAAGTAAGCGACAACATTGAAGCGTCCATTGTGCGAAAGGGTTTTATTACAAGAGCCAATTTTGAGTGACATGTAGTAGTAGAGGGTTAAGCGTTTATGTGCGCTAGTCATTTAATCCAAGAATGCCGTCCTCGAGACATGCTCACTAAATCACCTCGTCCACTTTATGCTGTCTCAAGTCAAGTGTCGTATTCTTTCGCTCCAAACTTTATGTAACGTAATAAACTGCAACGGTATACTCACTACGACACGTCGACTATGAAATTGAGCCAATATTTGTGTTACAGCGATTTTCCAGGCGACGACATTACAGCAAAACTATTCAAAATTTATCGTTTCAAACCAAACGTGGTAGCTCCAGTCAAAGCCGTAAAAATCTTACCGGTGCGTCGCGTCGGCTGCGCTTTTGCTCAAACCAACGGTTAGTTGGAAGTGAAATCCTCCCATTCATTCGTTCATTCATTCATAAAACGCATTACCGTCACCGCGCGCCCTAACCCTGCCGACTCGTTTGCAACGCGGAATACGTTAAAGGGGATCCTCGGTACACTGCAATACGGGATGGAAACGTGAACGCGGGATTTTGTTGCAAGTTACGTTTGCGGAGTCCCGGGTAAGCTTAGCTCCTGGGTGTGCATCGGGCTTTGTGCCCGCTCGGGCGAGGCCGCCGCGTTTTGTATTCGCCTTTAATAAAACCGGAGGAAAGGAATGAATATGTCAGTTTGCGAAGATTGGGAGATGATATTCGGTGTTATGGCCTGAATTTTTGTTTGGAAACATTTTTCGTAGCTTTTTAATTATTCTGTCTCTGGCCTAGTTCGCAAAGTAGAAGTCAAAAGATTAAAAAATAAAAATGTCTGTTTGTTTATCAAAGAACTCGCATTAATAATCATGTTCATTAAAATCAAAGTTAACAGAATCCTAAATGTCCTACTAATACAACATCAAATAGATTTTCATTAGTACGAAGTATTTGAGGCTCAATTAATGTTCCAGCATTATGAACTCAGAATATTATTTGATGTGTAAGCAACACAGAACCCTTGTCTGTTTATAGCCATTTGAAATGTTATTACTTGTCATTGAACATGATGTAAATTAAAATCATTTTAAGAGCCGAATGCTACAGCATTTGAAATGCTGAATGTTTAAAAGCTTTATAATACACACCTTGTTTGAAAAAATCCGTACCTAAAGTATAAAGTTATCTATTAATTAAAAATTGATCCACGATCGGAAAGATTATAAGTTTAAAACAATTCCCGGTAGCGACGTCCGCCGGTGTACACCACGCTCTATCTCAGCACGTTGCTTCATTGTATCAAAAATCCAATTTTTATTTACAATCACTTTATTATCATTCGACTTCCTTTCGTATAAAAGAAGAACAACGGTTTTATTAACGATAACTGTTCCACTCCCATTCGCCTTATTGGCAATCGGGCCGTACGAGCGCGGATTTTTATCTGTCAGGGTTTGCTTCCCACCGCCCCGATGAAGACAATATATGAGCCTGTCTAATTTATTTCATGGGCATTCCTTATTTACGAAGAACACAGATTTTTCCATTCCAAGGGAGAGTAGATTTATTCCTCGGCTCATTTCCCTAAAACCCACTTCACTTAATAACCCTAAAAGAGGAGCCAGATATCTCACACGGAATCCGTGGGATTTTCGCTTATGCTCGGCCGCGCGATCGCGTTCCAATGGGCCACAATGTCGATACCGTCGATCTGCCGTCTCAACGAGCTATTTCATTATTCAGCCTCACAGACTCCTTTAAAGATGGCAGCGATAGGATTGACTAATTTCGCAGTATGCTTTAGATGAGCGTCGCGTCGCAACTTCATTTAGGCCGAGACCGTTTTGCGGGCTTAGTAAGAGATCGCTCGATATCTCTCACGTAAGCACGTCGTTTGCAACTCCCTCTCAGAACCCAGAACCTCCTCGTCTATCTAAATTTAACTTTTAATGCAAACGGTAACTTTAATTTTATTATAGAGAACATCTCTCAAAGGAAAAGTTTTAATAACAGTCAAACAATTCATGACTGTTGTTTTTTATTCTTGTCTACGAAAGTCGAAGTTGGAGTTTCTAAACGTGTACCGCGATCCGTAGACTTGCGGCGAGTACCGCGGAAATCCCGTAACTATAGATGCAAACTTCTATTCTTGAAAGCTCTCGGGAATAAAGGCGAGCTTTATTGCTACACACTGAATGAAAGCAGTGAAAACATGTTGAGTTCCACTGGAATTAAACGATTTATTGAACAACGTTTCAATTTAGGTAGTCTAGTTTACGATACGAGTCACGATGCATTCACTTTTCCCAGCACGAATCAGTGCAGACACTTTTTTGAATTGGAGTTAAATGTAAACAAGTACGCTTTTAATTTGCGCCGCCGCCGCGCCGTTGCTTGGCCTAAATTCATTGACTATTCATCTGTGGGCCGCATCCAATCGCGCCGGGGCACGCCTAATCCTCGCTCAGCGATGAAAGTCAAAGCGAAAGCAAGTTGGTGCTCGCTAAAAGCCCTTTGGCGAGGCGTCGAGTCGGTGCCGAGGCGGTGGCGAGGCGGCGGCGAGGCGCGTACGGCGGCCGTCCCCGCTCGCCATTACCGCCCCAAGTGGCAAGTTTTGTGCTCGGCTCATGGGCGATTCATCAGCACCTCTCGTTAGGGCGCACGCCTGAATACCGCCTTAGCACTCCTCATTATTGCGTTTATAAAGGCGCCCATACAGGAGCCTGATTCACTAAGACTCGCTCTGTTGGTGAAAGAGAAAATGGAATTGTGTAGACGTTTTGTTCGCTAAAGTTCCTTTTTTATTCTTTACCGTAAGCTGTCGTCGCGAGGGCGTATCTGAAGGAAAGATATTTTGCGGCAACATTCTGCATTGTGAACATAACGACGTGACGTTTCTCCTGTGCTTTAGTTAACGTTAGACATTAAAGTAATAGGAGGACATAAAATAGACTCGTCGTTTTCCACATAGGTGACTTTATTTTGTGCTTTAATGAACTAGCTTACTTTTTATTCGCACTGGACCGAGTTGCGGTGGTTCCAGTTTTTATAGGACAGGAAATCCTAGTTAGGAGCCTGTTAGAAACTTGAGCTACATAAAAATGTGGTAGTGCATGTAGCGTGTGCGAATATTTGTTAAAAAAAAAATTGTTTATTTCCTGTGTTGGGAATTGTTCGGAAGAGTGTTACCGGTAATATATTAATAAATCTGGTTAAGTATAATCGCGGGGAAGTGGCATGGTTCTCTAACGGGGCTTTGATTGCAAAATCAATATCGGCGGGGCGTGCAACTATCGGCAGGTGTGTTGGCCGGTGATATTAAAATTTGTTAGGCAGCTCCGCGAGCATTAGGGCGCGAGTACACCGAGCACGCTGCTAATCGGCAAAAGGCGCCGTTTATCTGCTTTAAATCGATGGCCCTTTGATTAAATTGATTTGCAGCTTCGATTAGCGGCACCCCGCTTTGATTGGTAAGGGTCAATTGGGTGTATTAATCATAATTATGAAACGTTGACGTCATTGTGGTATTTAATTACTTAATGCTATCATCAATAAAAGCTGCCGCATTATTTCTTTCTACCTTTTCGATAAATGTGTATATCGTTAGGACCTTACCACATAGTTGTTAACATTTTGCGATTAGCATGTGCAAGCTATAATGGTGAACCTAAAAGCAACATAAAGTTGATAAAGAGCGGTGTTAATGGTATTTATTATTGCATGTGCTGGATAAGTTTAGGGATAATGCTTTGCTGTCATGATTTTTTTGCTGTCACGAGTCCCGATAGACTATAAACGACTGAAGTTCTACTGATGTTGAGCGCCATTACTATTTTCCAAGAGGTCCTTATTTGCAGTTAAAGTAATAGTGGTCATTACCGATTTACGCGAACTTCTGTTTCGTTTTTAAAGAAGTAACATTTCTTGTTACTCTATCTTTATTATAGTTTACAGATTTTGCAGCTGCTTACAGGTAGTTGATTGTTAAGACAAGGACTCTAGACAGGAGTGCACCAAAGCGTGCTAACTTAGGCACTCCCAAGTCAAGGACATTTGAATTCCCGAGATCAAATTAAAAGTTTCTTTCAGCAGTTCAACACTTTACCGTGCCCTGGCGAGATTTTCATTTAAATAGCCATTAATGAGAATATATTTGTAAACTTTTTTGTTTATTTGCAAGTTAGTTTAATTAGTAGTTCTAATGAGACTCCATTTGAGTATTTATGTTCGAGTTAGTTTTAAATTGCGAACTTAGTTTTATATTCTTTGCTAGAAAACTGCCAATTTGCTGGACTGAAGTTTGAAAGTACTTAAATATTGAAGCACCTTGGCTGTAGAGTTCATTGTATGTAGGCGCAGGTATTCATTCTCACAGAACTCATTGTGAGAAGTGAACGTGCGCTCGCCGTTCCGCGTAGACTCGCCCGCTGCGAGTAACTACCGACTGCATTCTCCTCAGCCGGCCAAGTTTTCTCATTATGGCCGTTAGTGCCGCCCGCCACTCACACTATTAGTTACGAGCTTCAAACACGACACGTACGCACCAACCCCGAATGCAACAAAAAACATTTATCGGAGAAAATATCCCCCAGAAAAACTACCCATACGCTCAAAGTAAAACGTCTTCTATTTCAATATGTTGAGCACAAAAGTTTTCGTCTTAACTCCGGGAGACTATTTTAAAAAACGGCAGAGCACGACTTAAGCAACTCATAAAAGTGGAGAGGGCTAAGATATTTTCCCGGGGAGGGCGAGAGGAGCGGTTAGCCGACTTTTACACTGGTTTTATTGTCTCTGCCCCTCGTAAAGCGTCCTTTGTGTTAGTAACGTCTCAAGTTGTATTAACACCGTGATAACTTTAGTGGAGACCGTTTGCTTCGATGAGTCCGATTGGCTTATCGACGCAATTAGGCCGAGGTAAGCCGATAGTTTTGATAATAATTTAAATTGTGCCGATGACGTTCAGTCCTATAAATACTCAGGGGAGATACAGACCCTTGATATTGAATTTCGTAAGCGAAACTGTATAATAAATTACGAGCATCCCTTAGCGTCGCGGCCTAAACGGTGTTTAGATGTTATGGTGTAATTAGGAAGGTCGCCAGTTCTGCCGGGTCGAGCACCCTAAACCGCTTTACAAAAGCGGTTGCCGGGTTAATATTCTCTAAATGTGAAACTAATACTAAACACGCGTTACGGAATTGGGACAGGAAACGAAAGAGTACAATGAATATTAACTTAAAATAATGAGTTCATTAAAACGTGGCGACACACGAATAGTAAAACGAGCGATAATAAGCGTTGATACGTGAAGTACATAAACGATAGCAATCCACGACTCAGTTGTTGAGGAAAACATCAATCCGACCAACTTTTTCAAGTCTGTAATTCGGTTTAAAACAGAAAATAACGGAATAAACTTTAATCAAAGTACTTATTTGCAGTCAGTCAGAGGCGAAAGAAAGTCTCTTACAATTATTAAAATCCGCATCTAAATGTTATTCAAACTTTTCAATAAGGAAATATTTAATTTACATTTCAAGAGCTTCGACGGAGCGTAAAACAAAACAAAAACTTGAAAACATACTCGATTTATAAAAGGAAAACGGGAATGGAGTCGTTGTTCATATTGTTTTTGGTGGAGGGCGTCGATATCTACGACGAGAATTTTCCAACGAATTTAGCGGTTTCAATCGATGACGTCGGTAATGGAAAAGTTCAATAGGCAACAACAAAGGCCGATATAAGTTAACGAAGCTCACGAAAGCAAAATTCACGATGGGAGCGCACTCTGGCGGACAGGAAATTAAAAGACAAAAGAGTGGCGGCCAGGGCAGTTTAGGTTCGGAAATGGAGGGCGTGCCCTACCCTCTGCGTTTTTTCATCGGCGCCAAACCGCAACCACCTCTGTATGAATATTAAAAAAGCGGTGCTGACGTATATTGTGTTGTGATTATTCGGTTATATCGTTTTACTCACGACAGCGAAAACAATAACGACTACGGGCTGTGTAGAGCTTATTGCGAATTTTTTAAAGGAAAAATATCTATTCCAGGGACAAAACCAAAAGGAATATACGTGAATATAAGCTGTAATCAGAACACATAAAAGTTAAAACCCAAACCCTCGAGAAAACCTACTTTCAAAGAACCTTATCTATTAAAAGTAATCATCCTCCACGCCACGAGTATCAAAATGATTAAACATGCAATCTTTCACGTTGACGCGATGCCGAATACATTTGGAATGTAACAGAATTAATCCTTCCTAATATGGGATCCTCAATGTATCAAGACTACGTATGGTTTCTGTAATTCAGGCGGGCCGGTGTAATCCATTCGCCTCGAGCGATATCGAGTTTCTGGGGGAAGCTAGATGCCGTTTTCCCGCATCTTTATATGGACTCGCTCGTGCTACCTATCGCATGGAACAATGTGGTTCGAGACGCGGGATTCCATGGAGATGCTGCCTGTTTATCCTCCCCTTTGTGTGGATCTGAATATGTTTGGTTTGCAAAGTGTCGTCCATAATGATAGAATCCAATGCATTCAAACTGCAAATGGATTGCTTGTTGTGGCTGGCTGTTGTTTGCTCACCAAGCGTGAGGTTCGTTGGGTAAAGAGATAAAATATTCTGAATTCAAGATTTAAAAAAGTTGATATGATTTTCATGTAAATTATTCAAAATTGATGTTAATCGCGATACAGCCGATGATGACAAAGCGAAAGTTCAACACTCACAACTTTGTTTCCTAATTCAATTTGCATTTGGAATTGAAAACTTTCCGTGACACTGTTTTGCATTATTAATACTTCAGCATGGCGTGATCTCCCGGGAGGCGCACTAGAAACCATAAATTGAATTCCAACCTTCGCAATTAGTTATTCCCGCGCGTGAAAACTTTCTAGATCGTTCGCCTTCGTTAACAGATGTTACGGTGCTATTCATTATACATTCCGTCGAATTGTAAAGCCGAACATTTAATTTAAAGTACCTACCGAAGGCTCCTTTGTTAAATCGCCGAGCATTTTGGGCGGTATTGTTGAGGAAGCGCCGGAGCGGCGGAGGATTAGCGGCAGAGTGCTGCCCGCTAGTTTCCCGTTTACTGAGAACATTCGTCTTGCGGGAAAATGCGGGACGATAAATAAAGGTGCGCAATATGGGTTGCGAGCTCGCCGGCTGTGCGCTAGCGGGCGCGCTCTGCGGAACGCATTAACCCTCCGGCACGTGCCGCGTGACGCTGCCGCCGCCGCTCGCCACCCACGGACAAATGACAAGTCGTTCTCATAATGCCATATTGAATAACAAATCAACGACGTAAACAGCGTTTGTGCAATATGCTCTGATGGAACATCCTTCTGTCTACGACGGCTAGGATGCCGTAGCAGGATAATAAAAAAGTTTTTGTGGCGAGCCTTCCATTCCGTCGGTGCGGCACGTCTCTTATCGGCCTAATTTGGATCAAACAATTCCACTCCCCCATACAAATTGCGGAGAGGCACATTTGTTATCTGCAGTTTTCGGGAGAAATTATATTAAGATTTTGTGTTACGATAATGTTGTATGTTTTTACTCTCCTCGTAGTAGAGGGCAATGCATCCTGAGGGAGCCGGATTTTATGATAACAATAAATTACGCGAAAAATAAACTAGATACCATCTGTGGCAATGAGATTTTCTTTTGTTTGTGTAGTTATATAAAAATCTTTTTATCTTCAGAAAGTAGTAAATTACGTTCTTAGTCTTTATTAGGCTTTTAAATAAATAATGAAGAAAAACTTTAAATAGGCACAACTTTTATTTTCAAAGCAGATTCATAATTTTTTATTTGCTTGTTGCAGGTCCCCTGTGGCGTATACATGAGATGTTATGGGCTCCTGCGTAGCGAAGTGGCGCTGGTGGGTGGTGGTGGTGGCGTGGGCGTGGGGCGCGGCCGCGCGCACGCTCTGCCCCGCGCGCTGCGCCTGCGACGACGCACTGCGCGCCGCCTCCTGCGCCAACGCCAGCCTAGAAATCGTACCCATACAACTCAACCCAGAAGCAACCCACATCAACCTCACACACAATGCTATCGACAACCTTCTCTACACCTTCGGCTTCTACACGCAGCTAACTGTCCTCGACATCTCCTACAACAGAATCCTAGACTTAGGTAGTAGAAATTTCGAAAACAACAATGAGATGACTCATTTAAATTTGAGCCATAATTTTCTAAAACGCTTAGATAAGGACACATTTATTGGACTCAAAAGTCTTGTAGACTTAAATCTAGCAAACAATGAAATAACGAACATACACGTGCAGACGTTCAAAGACTTGTCTGCGCTAGAAACGCTAGATTTGTCCAACAATAAGTTAGTGAAGTTTGAACCGGATACTTTTAAGCCTTTGACATCACTGAAGATAATATCGCTTAAAAACAATTCCATATTAGACATACCGTCAGCTAATCTCGCTTTCATATTGCATCTAGAAGTTTTAGACCTGTCAGAAAACTTAATAGAGCAAGTACCAAAGCATGGTATTCCATATTTGCAGGAATTGAAGCATTTAGACTTGAATAATAATTTAATTGAAAGTGTGGATCAATTAGGATTCCACAACCTGCCGACGATGCGGCACCTGGATCTAAGTGATAACAATATGACATCAATCCCGACGTCGGCTCTGTCTAAGCTATCCAACCTGTCCCATTTGTACCTAAGTGGAAACTTTTTTCAAAACGTTACGGCACTTTCCTTCCAAAGTCTCTTCCATTTAAAACATTTACACTTGAGCAGACTTTACGAATTGGAGAGAATTGACTCAAGAGCTTTTGTGGACAATATAAATTTGCAAAAAATATGGATGAACGAGAACGTCAAAGTTGGCGATGTTCCTCCCAGACTGTTCCATGGTAATCCAAAGCTGACGCACATTTATATGAGGAACAATGCATTGGTGGCTCTGGAAGCGTCACACTTTCCAATAGACAGACTGCAGGAACTTGAAATTGCTGGAAACCCATTCGCTTGCAATTGTTCTTTATTGTGGCTGTGGAAACTTGGAAGAGAGAGTGAAATCAGCAGCAGGAAGTCTGGGAACGCGAGTTCCATTCTTAAAATAGACTATGAGGACGTGAAGTGTGCTGCTCCGGCGCACCTGAAGGGTGTCCTCTTTGTACAGATTCCAGAGTCGGAATTTGGGTGCTCGAGTGGATGGGTGATAGTAGCCGTTGTGGTGCTGACTGTGAGTATCGTTATAAGCGTGGTGGGTGGTGTTTTATACTTCATGGGACCCTTAAAGAAGTGTAAGGGTGATAAGTCTAAACAAGTAATGACGAGTGTCATGATGAACGGTGACGTGTCCAAATTAGGGAATGGCTTAGGGTATTCAACTCGGAGTAGGGAACAGGACGCCAAGAGAGACGTAGACCGATATCTAATGATCGGTTCGTCAGTGAGTAATAACTTTCATTCGTTGAATCCTCCTTGGCATAGTGTGGACAAGAATCCTTACTACCAGGAGGACAGTGAGGAACACATCTACCAGCAGTTCGCCTATGAGACGATTCCTCATCACAGGACGCCAGAGAAACCACACATAGTGTACGTCTAACATAAGTTGTGCGCAAAGGACAATATCGCGGGTATATTTTCTTTGCTAAGTTATACGAACGAAGTTGTGTATTGTCGTCAAAACGACGAGGAACAATGAATTTGCAATAATGTATATAGTGATATGAATAAAATGTAATATGTGATAGCTTTGTATATAGACGTGTAAATATATTACTCAGTGCAGATAAAGACATTACTTTATAGACATTTTCGATTTTGTACTTACTCATTTAGTCATGTTTATACCTAATATTGATTGTCACATTCACCTGTATGTAGTGTGGACGTTCAGTTGTATAATTTACTAGTTCCTCGATTATATGGGTACTCGATTATTGTTAAGTGCTTTGTAAAATTCTCTAAGATGTTCAATACTAAATGAATATTATATTCATATGTAATAATAAAGTATACATTATATATTTTTCAGAATTGAAAACACCAATACTTGATGAAAACTTTGTACAAATATGAGCAATATAGAATAATTTGAAATGTTATCATGTCGTTAATTTAATTCGGTACATTGTTATAGCATACTTATTAGTTGTATTTAGAGATGAAACTTTTTTGACAGTAAATCCTAAGAACATTAATTACCTATCTACATAAATAAATAGATTATACAATAAACCAGTTGCTCTGATGGTAAGGGGTACAAAATACAGTTTTATTGGCTTTACAAAATGATTTCGATTAAAGTTATTTTAAAATATTCTGTTGATAGATATTCTGAAATTAATATTTTTGTACTTAGTGAATACGTGAATGTTGGGTCTAAAAGTTTTCGGTTTAAAGTTTGTTAAGAGAACTGAATGCCTTGGGTTTGGACGCAGTTTTTCGCATACAAATTAGAAAATGCTGTGACAACATTTGAAAGAACTGTTCATATTATTAAAAGACAATTGTGAACTTTTTTATTTCAAATGAAACTCGTTTTAATTTTAACCAGTGTGACTGTTTGTATTTATTTTTTTGCTAAATTTAAATAGGATAGAATATGATTGTTATTGTTCAATTTAAAAATTGTATAAAAATTTATGTTCCAACGCGGTATCAGAAAATCTTGTTTAAATATCGCTTAGGCAGAAAACGCACTAGCTTACTGGACTGAAGACAGCTGTCTAAAGGCTCGTGCAGACTGGTGCGATATCGCGGGCGCGACAGGCAGAACGGCCCTTGTCGCCGCCGCAATATCACGCCAGTGTGTGGGAGCCTTTATCCTAAGTTGAATTGTTTAACTAAGCGAAAATGCGAGAGTCAATGAACTGTTTGTCTAGTGCGTTATGTGCTTAAAACCTTAAGGATATTTCAGATTTCAGATTGTGTCATTATATTCTTAGAAAAGTGACACGTGTTCAAAGTAATGTTACATTTAATAAAGAACATAAAAACACAAGCTAAATTCGCTATTAAGGTACAGAATTTAAAGTACAGATTACTTCACAAAGGAGAGATGTGACTGTTAGTATTGTTCTTGATTCCACACCAAAAACTTTTAGAGCCCACAGTTTAAATTGTTCTAGCTGAAGTAATCATTGCAATTATAATAATTTTTATACATACATATAAAGAATGTCTAATACGAATTACATAAAGATATATCTGCTTCATAACCAAACCTATTCAGTCGATACATACAGTCGTAACGATAGTGTAAGACTATTTATACATCCTACTACTTAAAGAAAAACTTTTTGTTATGGAACTTATTTAAATATATAATGCATTAAAACAAACGACAAATAAACAATTAAAAATATTAATTGCATTTTAATTGAAGTAAGCACTCTGAACGCTCATTCCAATTAATTATTGTGGGGCAATTCATAATTGGAGTGAGAAATAAAATTTCAATACGTAGCTATTACTACATGTCTGCCTGCCCTCTCAAATTACATCCAATTATTATGGGGCGGTCGTTATGGTTTTATATATAAGTATTATTATATCACCATAATAATAATAAGTTTTATATATAAGTCTTAAACAGTATCATAAATATCTTTGTACTCTACATTTTGCCGTGTTTGCAAAGGACATTATTTTTATTTCTGTTTTAAAATAGACTTTACTTAGACTGGCATAGTTTAGAGTATAAATATTTTTAAATAAGTCACATGTTATATTAGAATGGGTACAGGTTGTTTTCACCCATTTATTTATTTTTATTTATTGAATAGGGATGATGACGAAAAAATAAATGTTTTGTCCGTCATGTAGATTATTAAAAAATATTGGACACGTATTTTTTATTTTTTTACGTAATCAAAACATTACGGCGATAAGTTGAGTTCAAATGTGGCATGACGTCACGTCTCAGTAGATTTTATACGTAGCTGTGGCGTAACGAGCCCCCACTCCCCAAATTTAATGTGTTTTATCTAAGTCATTTTTATTTATATGATAAAGCAAAAAACACGTGTCTAATATTTTTTTATTATCTGATTGACGGACTAAACAGTTTCTCTTTTTTTAGCCAGGACACATCCCTATTTTATGCACAAGGTAATAAATACCGTACAAAGGCGAACTATTTTCTACCAGTCAACCATTTAACAAACCAGAAGACATGAAATTACTTATTGAAGACGAAATAATTACAATTAGGTTATTAATTCATGACTTGAGTTACTCGAAGCTTCACACAAACCCTCGGTTCAAATATTGAACCTAGACATATATTGCAAAATAAATATAACAACCTTACCCAATCCTGAGCTGAAAACTACTTAGCATGGTAGGCTTAGTAGTTTTTAGCTTCAGGATCGGGTAAGGTTGTATTTTTTTAAATACAATTATCATCTGACTTTTCCCAACTATGTTAGGGTTGGCTTCCAGTCTGAGCGGATGCAGCCGAATACCAGTATTTTACATGGAGCGACTACGAATCTGACCTCCACAACCCAGTAACTGGGTAATACGATACCCCTTGATAAGACTGGTTGTCAGACTTTCGGGCTTCAGATGACCTGTAACAACTGCCAAAGTTTCACGAATGACAGCCGGGACCAACTGCTTAACGTGATTTCCGCGGCATGCATGGAGGGGTCTTGGTATAAAGGTATGAAGAACAGGGTGTAAAGTTCACTCATACTCTATAGTAAAGGGAGGATCCTCCAACCAGACGGGTGTTGTGTCTGGTGGGCAACTGCCCGACGGTTGATGTCGGGATGTTGTATATAGGGTGTATCTATTCAAACACGAAATAGTTTAAGAGATATACCTATAGGTGGTAAAGAAGCCATGGAACCGATTTTTTTTTAAATATGAGTATATTATTTAAAAAATTCAATAATTTAAAATTACTTGATATGCTGATTAATTATCAAAATTCACCACGTTCGTGCCGCCACCGTCGCCACATCCGGGCGGGTCATTCATAGATAAGTACAATTTTGGAAAATGCAACTCCTTTGCAAAATGTCTCAAGCTATTTTAAAATTATAATAATTATATAAAAATATAAAACACTTAGGGCCGATTTTTCAATCCTCAGATAAAGAATCGAATAGCGTTTATTCCCTAGATAGCATGATTCTGTATTTTTCAATAGCCAGATATCCAGTATCTGACGAGTTAATTTTAATGTTTTCTAGGCCGTACGTACTACAGATTCGATCGATCAGTCGATGCAGCATTGAAAGTGTTTACAATTTTATTCCAAATATCATCTTTTTCTCCGTTGTTCACAGCATTGTCGGTTTATTTATTTTAAATCACTGACCGATATTTGTTCACTAATTCTGACGAAACTAATTCTAACTAATTCTGTCATGTTTCATAAAAGAACAAAAAAAAAAAGTGTCAAATTTATTCTTCAGGTAAAAGTTAATCAATATCTCGTCAAAATGTCAATCAAAAAATGTTTTGTTTCTATTCTTGTCTAACACATTGAATACTGTATCTGTGCATCTCGCTTGCACATTGAAAGTGTGAAGTTGGTTAGCAAAGACCCCAGATGTTCTTCAGATAATAATACGATTGATAAATTTAAAATATTTATTCGCTTGATAAACAGCCAGATAATTTTATACGCTAGGTAAATTAATTATTAATAATTATTATTAATTATTCGTCAATTTAACTGAGGATTGAAAAATCGGCCCTTAGATAAAAAAAATTCGCTGCTATGGCTTTTTTACCACCTATAGATGGTCCTCTTAAAATATTTCGTGTATGAATAGATACACCTTATATATGCTAGTCGTGCAGTATACTCTGATTGCGTGATGCAGGATTTGTGATATTAGCGTTGTAGATGCCGCCACATTGGTATGTAAAGATGGTCACCCATCCACGGACTAATCGCGGCAAGCTTAGCTTAACCTGATCGATCGAACCGTGCGGCTGTTTATTACTTTGCCACAAGGCCCTCAATTTTTTAAAATACAATTTATAACTGAGCTCCGTATAGTATAGTTTGATCAGAATCGTTAACTGAATCGATTTCTGTAATTTTTTTATATAGGTATTTTATTGTACAAAAAAAAAATTATTACAACTACGTAAATTATTGTCACACTTCCGCTGTACAGTCAAAACAAACCAAAATGGACGACGTACCTACTACGCGAGACCCTTATACGTGTGCGACAGTGTGCGTGCGTAGATTTGTAATGTGACCACAATTTTCTCCCACAATCTGTATAACTAATTTAATAAATAACCATGTTTTAAACAAAATAGTAAAAATTCAGTGTAGGTATTATGATTTTAACATAATATTCTGATTGGGGTGTTTGGAGGTATGCGTTAAGTCCGGGACATGTTATATAGCAGCGAAGACGCGGGAGTACGGTGTGATTTCTGAAATCAAAAGAAGAAACATGTTCAAAGGATAGTAAGTATAGCATTTATACAGGAAAAGTTTTTAACCAGTGCGCAAACTTTGACAAGTTAAACTTAAACATATTTTATTATACACCTTTTTCTTATTTTGATATTTCTTCGTACAAAAAAATTAAGTTATCGTTAACGAAATATGTTTATTTTGAAACTGGTAAAATGGATACTCGTCGCGCAACGCGCCGGCGTGGGAGGCGCGGTCAGTGAAGCGGAACGCAGTAGTAGGTATGTAGTAGTAGGTATACGCCCATTGATGTTATTATGAATAGATAGTACCCATATTTCAAGTGGATTAGAAAAAAAAAAGTATTGAACTAATAATGGAAATGTGTTCTATTACTGATACTGAACCACAAAAAAAATTGCGCACTGGTTAAAAACTTATCCTATATGTAACCAGTCAGCCTATAACTGCCCCACTGCAAGACAAAGGCCTCTTGTCATACAAAAAAGGCACGAGCATTGATAACTACGCTTGTTGAAGACGGGTTGGCAATTTCAGACTTAAGGTGTGACCAAAAAAAGCGGCAATCGTGCGCGCCTGCCGCGCGCGGCTTGCCGCGCTATGATTGGACGACTGCCGCGCGCGGCAGCCGCGAGCTACCTGCCGCGCATGGCGAACGCCGCGAACGGTGTTGTGTTGGTTTGCCAGTGGTTGTGTGTGGACGGACGTATTTTATCAAGTAAAATGGATAACGAATCAGCAATTCATCTTTTTGAAATATATGGCTCCCATAGTCCATTATGGGATATTAGGGAGCTACAACACACGCGGCCGTTTTTATTGTGGTTTGAATACGAAATAAAGAGCGCAGCGTGTCTCGGACATGCCGCGCAGCACTGCCACGCAGAGGGTCTAAACTAGTCGCGCGGCAAATTTGTGTCTTGCGAATGCCGCGCGTAGCTGCCGCGCACCTTGCACGCCGTGTTTGGACACACTTTATATTAACTATAAGTCCAGGTTTCCTCACGATGTTTGTTTGTTTGTTTGTTTATATGTAAGTAGAATATAAATAAACAGAGAAAACTGAAAGCCTATGCGAAGTAGTTCACATATCGATGGCAACTACAGTACCTATATGCGAAGAATGCATAACGAATACAGAAGGGCCATTAAATAAGGACAATTTTATTTATTCCAATTATTTTATTTATTTATTTAAACTTCATGTACAATAGTGGTACATAGGCGGACTTAATGCCACAGGGCATTCTCTACCAGTCAACCTTTGGGTTAAATAGAAAAACATAGTGATAGGGTACAAAAATAACGCCTAAAATACTAACCTCTTGATTATGAGAATTTATATACTTTTATTGATACTAATACACATATACAAATAAAATAAACTAATAGATATTTAAAAAAAATACCACCTAATATTAATTACCATGACTTGACTACTAATTGAGAGTTATCGAGACTGACTTATATACGAGTAGTGGTTACGAACTTTTCTTTTAAACGTGAATTTGCTTTCAGCCTTCTTAATGCCAAAAGGTAGTAGTGCGTTCCAGAGCTTTATAGTAGAGATAGCGTAAGAATTTGACATAAAACCGGTACGGTGTGAAGGAACTTGGAGAAGTAGATTCTTGGAAGCTCGTAGGTTACGACTATGAGAACTGCCCAACACTTATGAAATTTTAAAATGATCAAACTTAAATTCCCCCATCAATAATAATAATAGTTGTCCAGTAGACTTGTGTAAGTAATGCGATGTTGCATTGCGCGTCATATAACCCGACCGCGTACTGTGTACCGCATGACTCAACCAAATCAAGCATGGCACATGACACTCAAACATGACGCGCGGCGCGCTGTTCAGTTCGTACTTCGTAATAGCTCGGTAATGCGATGCGTGATGTCTTAAATCATCAGTTAATGACTCTTGGTCTCGCTCTTTATGAGTATGACACTATGACATTAAGTAATACTTGGTCAAATACGCCAATGTTCGTAGTCTTGGTCAATAATCAATATTGCAATTTATGAGTATTGCTAATCCTAAGCCTGGAATGCCCTTTTGATTGAATTATTCCGTAGATTGGGGTTAATAATGAAGAAAAATCGACTTTATGAATATGATAACAAAAGCAAGTGTACATTCCGGCGCAGCGAGGCCCATTGCGTTGTGGCGATTGTCACTAGCCATGTCGTGTGGCGCGACATCTCGCGTTATGTTTAGAGTCATGGTGTAATGCAACATTCCTCGATACGAAATGTTATGCTTTAAAACGCACTGTTTTGCGCATGTCTATTCGCCAGACAAAATTTCGACTATGGCGACCAATCTCGGCAGAGATAGGTGCACTCTCTCATCCCTCAATCTCATAGTCCGATGGGACGGCAATCCGACACTACCAGAGAGAGACCCAGGCGTAGGACCAACGGCTTAACGTGTTTTCCGAGGCACGGGGGGTATCACACCGCCAACTTTCAAAATCCGGGCTGTTACTAATAAATTACTAACGGAAAAACACAAACTCAAAACTCAAAGCATTAATTTCAAATAAAACAATTACAGGCACTTTTTAATTATCAAGGGGTCGGTCAGTCAGAAAGATGAAGCTAGTTGCCCATTCCAAAGCGTAGTAGGTTCCTATGGAAAAGAACGGGCAAGAAACTCCACGGACACTCTTTCAAAACAAAATATTGTTACATAAAATGGGTTACATTATTCATGTTGAAGTTATACATGTGAGAACAATGTAGAAAGACGTGCACGTTAGAAGCGTCTGTAATAAAACAATTCAGAAATTAAAATAAATTAAAATAAACCGTGGCAGCTAAGAGATCACCAGTCCCAACTGACGGCGCCCGTTCACGAACATGACGCATGGATTAACACCATTTAGCTCAACCATTTTGAAGGGAACTTAATGATCCAACACACACGCCACCACCAGCGAGACATTTGTGTGAGCATGACATACTCTCAGCCGCCAGAGTACATTCAAGTCAATAAAAGACATTACCCGCTACATGGTAGCTCTATAGTACATAGTACTCACACGTGTACTGTGCAATTATATAATTCAAGAAGATTGAGTTTATACAATGCAAAGATAGTTTTACAATCTTCGTGAGAGTCAAAATGACACCAATAACACTGCGCGACCTGGGAATCGAACCCAGGACCTCACGCTTAAGCGTGACTACACGCGCGACCGTTAACGGTCGCGCTTTTAACCATGAGATTAACGGGCAGCAATGTTATCGACATTTCGCATGACAGACAAAAAATCTACTCCTGTATGTACTCTTGGATGAAATATCTACTCTTGGATGTCGGTTATCGAGTAAAAAAGTAGCCTATGTTCTTTTCCATATCCCAGACTATATCTCTGCCAAATTTCATGATAGACAGACAGAGATACTTTAACATTTATAATATTAGTATGGATTCATGAAAGACGCAACATGTTTAAACATCACAGCACAAATTATTTCACAAATCTGAAAAATTAAAAGGGTCTACCTAATTATTTTCAACGGAATCAAGATGATTCGAGAGTACTCTGGAAGCTTGCAAATTAGCTGGGACATGAAAGTGCTCTCAAATTAGACCGAGACTGTATCTACTAACATACAACATAGCAGGTTGATATAGCCATATAAACCATTTGTATTTGTACATCCTTCGTTGCTTTAGTTATCAATAAGTGTATGCTTAAAATGAAGATAAATCTATGTAGCTAATTAATTGGTGATAAGACAGATATCAAGTCTTTAAAGCTGTTAAATTAGGTAAAGCCTGCTCTGTTAAATACACTTTTTCTTTGTAAATAATAATACCAGACTATTAGTATCCCACTCCAGGGCAAAGGCCTCTTCTCAAACCGAGAATCCCCTAGTATTGATCAGCACATATGCTCAAGACGGGTTGGATTTGTTGTAATATCTTTTAATAACCACGAATAAAGCTAATGACGAGGTTTTAAAAGACATTAAGAGTGTTAGAGTGTTGTGCCACCAAAGACACATAGATAGATACATAGATAGAATACTCTTTATTGCACACCATAAAAACTACAGATGTATATGTAGAAAATTTGACAAGGGGTGACACAGTGGGCGGTCTTATCGCTAAAAGCGATTCATAGGTGCTAATTTTGGGGAAATTTTCCAATCATATGATTGAACATAACAAAAACACGACTGTAGTTCCCAAACGGTTAGGCAGAGGTATACCTAAAGTACACCTACATTTCGTCAGATATGTTTAAGTCTCATGTAATATGGGTCGTGCCTATTGCTAGAAATCGGGCACAAATCCAGATTCCGGACAGCTACTGGATATATTTGGGAAACTTTTCAATAATTACGGTTTTTCTCTGGGTGCCAGAGTTCATCTAAAACACTCTTTGTCTTAGTTGTACCCTGTATTTTGTTTTGTTATGTGTTTTTGTACAATTGAATTAAATAAAAAAATATTATTATTTATTATTTTTTATTATTTCACAAAATAAATACAATTCCTTTATCATGAGAAATACAAGTTAATCTTACTACTAAATACGAACTTATGAAGAACGGTAGGTACTCGTAAATTAATAATGTAGTAAGTAGTAGATGCACAATTTTGTGTGTTACAAGAAAAAGTGAGTGTGCCATTACATAATTATTGTTTCTTGATGGCAAGTCAATAGCTTTTACACATTGTTAAAACTAGCAGGCTGTCAATATTTTTATTTCAATTTACACGGTATTCATTCATATTCATTTATTCACATTTAAATAGAGTAAGTACAATCGGTGGTTTCACATGTTACATTATTTGATCTTATATTCTATTTAGCCTTAGTATGGCATGTGAAGCTTAATGATGCAAGATAATAATATTACAGCTTAATATTGTAATCAGTATAATAAAAATAAAAAAATATAAAAATAAAAAAGAGATCCAGTCCTTAATACAAAAAAAACTTTTAAGCACCACATCTTGAAAGATTTTTCTCGATTTTAAATCAATTAAAATCGAGAAAAATCTTTCAAGATGTGGTGCTTAAAAGTTTTTTTTTGTATTAAGGACTGGATCTCTTTAATGTCATTAGGCAATTTATTATAACGTAATTTCACAACTATTTTGTTTTATCTACGCCCATGCTATAAATCCTCTATAAAAGTTTCTGAAACAGTTAGCTTATTGCCAACATTAAAACACCCAGTGTCATAGTAACCATAATAGCATCCAAACGGGAGTTATAATGTACTGAATTTCATAATGCAACTCCTTTGCTTTTACGAGGATGATTATCCCTTCCTTACTCATCTGTTTGATGAGTAAGGAAGGGATCATCATCCTCCCTTCCATTCTCACTACTCAGTTCGTGGTATCTTTATGAATTTCAAAAAAAGAACATTGTCACGCACGCGCGTTTCACTATACTATACCATAGCGTCGTATCCCGCCGTTTTTGTTCGATATTAGTATTGCAAAAACTGTTTCAGAACCTTTTATAGAGGATTCATGTCATGGGTGTAGATAAAGTCTTGTATGCAACTGTAATAATTAGGTGTTAAAACACTCATGTGATACTATTATCACACTCGGCTTCGCCTCGTGTGATAAACCCACATTCGTGTTTTAATACCCCTTATTATACAACAGTTGCATAAATAACTATTATACCTTTGGTTATCAACGTCATTTACGCACAAACCAGAAACCGCTAAATTTATCACTAAAACCACTTCATCGGGAACAAAATCTGAACATTAACTGGTACATAACTATGTAAATACCTCAGTTTTATTACAGTATTAATTAGGCGATTTAAATACGTAAATAAAAGCTAATTTATGTACATCGATATCATAAAACATTAAAAATAAAACTCTAAAAGCAAATACGAGAATCATAAAATTAATCGAAGTTCTAGAGTAAAGTTGAAAACGACTTGTTTCATTAATTAAGTCGATAAGTAGGTAGTGTTGAATAGAATTAAAAGTAAGTTAAGTGTTTATTGTTTTTGTTAGAAGTTTCTTGTAATATTTCCCAATTTACATGAACACCTTAGTTTTTCCGACTTGATTTACTAATGACGCCATTATTTTTTTGTTTTTAACCGTTGTATTTTTTTTTATGTTTGTTACCTCAGAACTCCGTCGTTTATGAACCGATTTGGAAATTTCTTTTTTTTGTTTGAAAGGATATACTTCCAGATTGGTTTCATTTTTTTCAAAATCCAGCTCTGATGTTGGGATCCATGAGGAATTGAGGGAACTCCTCAAAAAATGTGTTACTTACATATTACATTACATAATATTATTATTGTGGTATTTTATACAATACAGTATTATTCTTTATCCAATTAAATACATTTCATACGTTGTAGTGAAAGTATATACGGCACTTAAAACAAAAAACCATTTTTTTTTGTCTGTTTCACGCGGGCGAAGCCGCGAGCAGCAGCTAGTTATCTATAAATCAAAAGAAAAATGTCGAAATAGGGATTTCTCCATCTACACTGAAAAAAATATTTAGCCTAACTACTTCGGCTATTTCAGGAATAATCAAAGTTCGACCAGACTTTATAAAAGTTAAACTTGATTTAATAAAAGTGATACACAACAGCCAGCACAGGTTTTGGTTACATGTTGCATAAAGTTATGTGGTCAATTTTTTGAGTTACATGTTGACGAAAGTTTGGTTATGTATAAGTAAACATTTTTTTCAGTGTAACAGCGCACTAACGAACACATAGATAGAGAGATTTTGCCTTTTTTGTAAAGATGATTCATATCTACTTTAAAAAGATTGGAAAGCCTACCTATTATTTATAAAAATTGTGAGAAAAAGTAATTTTTCTTCTACGATGCTAAGGCGGGCAATCCGAAGGGGTAAAAACTCATTGTCCGTTGAAGCAATAAAAGCCATGCGCCTATCGTCAATCCAAATTGAGGGGTGAGTGAGGTTATTTTATATCTTTAAAATAAACAATGTGATGACTCAATATGAGAAGTTGGAGAAACTAGTTGGGTAGAAAAAATTCATTCTACCAGATATTTAATGTTAGAAGCTTGCCGTCAAAATGTCAGTTTATAAAGATTTCATAACTGGGAAAATTTACTTGAAACGGGATTCTTCACGATTTTGTTATTCTTCTTTCTTTTTCGAGTGGTTAGTGGCTGACCACATAAAAACTTTGACACCATGTCAGAATTTTTATACTGCTCATGGGCCCATGAGCTGCTGACTTGGCATCCATGCCGTCGAGAAATGTCTCTCAGGCTTCTTTATGATGTTTCCCGTCAACTTTTTTTAAGCAAGTGAGTCAGCTGCAGATAAATCTCACCCCCTATACCCAAAGTCTCAAATTCAGATAATTTATATAAAAGGGGATAACATATAAAAAAAATATATCTTTGTAATGGTAATTCACATAAAATGGCGAAACAAAGGTTCAATTTTCTTTTAAGTACTGAAGTTAAGAAGTAATAATTAAAAAAGAATCATACCGTAATTATTTTTATAAATTTTCAGTAAAAAAAAATGTTATAAAAAAAAGGAGATTTACTGGTATAAAATATTTTATGATACTGGTAACAATGCAGGAGATCCAAACATTTTCAAATTTTTTACATCTTCAACAACACTAATATTACAACTCTCATTCATAGATTCATATTATATGTAGCATATCTAGCCACATTTTGGATGAAAACGGCTGTAAACTGTTTCGAGTAGAAATCGATTTTGGGAGGCCTACGTCTAGCAGTGGATTTAAAAGGGCGATTATGACGATCATAGGCCGTGTCTCCGACACACTACATAAAGCATTGTTTGGCAACGGTATTTAGTTTGCATAGTTCTTATAATTAATTCACTTTAATTTCATAGATGATTATTTACAAGAAAAAAAAATATGTTAAAATGTTTTGCACCACTGTCCTGTCATTTTGTCAGTGACATTTCTTGACATTACTTTGTTTACATAAATTATCTGAATAAGAGACTTTGGGTATATCAATGTATTTATTCATTGCTAGGGGGTGAGATTTCTCTGCAGCTGACCGTACAATACGCACATAATATTATACCCAAAAAGTCAGATGTGCGTGCGTTGGGTTCGAACTCGATACCTATAATTTTGTTATTGATAAATATGTATAATGAAAAACATATTTTACAGTTAATATAGTATTAAATAGCTAGCTCATACTATTGAATAAATAAATCCATTCCTAAAACAGAAACCACACAGTATTCGTTCAACCAAAAGCAAATAAATATCAATTAAAACTCCACAATTACACTTTACGGCTAAAACGCATAGTAAATGTGTGGTTACTAATGAATTCCTGTCCGTTCGCAACAAGTTGATTATAATAAAGTCATTTTACCCGGTCAGTATCGACGGATGACAGTCATTTGACGGCTAACAAGGGGTGCGTGAAAAATGCCACCGGCTGGCTTTTTATCATGCACAATTACGTATCAGTTGGACGTTAAATGGCTCAATGTGTGGAATTTTCATGTAAATTATCGGGAAATGTGAACATTTTTGTGTAGCGTATAGTAAATATTTTGATGGATAAGTTCTTTGTTTTGGCAGGTTCTAGTTAAAGCGATTATTATTCTCTGTTAGTTTGAATCTTTGGTAACACTAGATTCAAACTTGAAATTATATTGACAAATAGTTAAGTTGTGTTATTTTTCCTAAAACTCATTAATTGTTAGGTTGGGCAGGGCACATTGCGCGCAGAACAGATAGCCGTTGGGGCCGAAAGGTTCTGAAGTGGCGACCGCATACCGGAAGACGTAGCGATGGAAGGCCTCCCACAAGGTGGACCGATGACCTTATGAAAGCCGCAGGAATTCGCTGGATGCGGGAAGCACAGAACCGGTCGAGGTGGCGGTGTTTGGGGGAAGCCTATGTCCAGCAGTGGACGTCTTTCGGCTGAAATGATGATGATGATGATGTTAGGCTTCAGACGGAATGTACCTATTAGTTACGACTAAATAAGTAATATCAAGCAGATTTTATCCCCAGGTGAGCTAAAGTTAAATAGATGACACTTTCTTTTGTTAACGAAAATAGCTGGCAACACAGAGCAAGAGTGTGTCACTGTTTAGGGATGTCGGTAGATGCGATAAATACATAAATTAAACATATAATCTAAACATATAGAAGAAATTCGGGTTAGTAACACCATTTATAACTCAAGAACGGCTCGACCAATTTTTATGATCTTTAATTTGTTGCAATTGTCTCCGCCCCGAATAGCAGAATAACTATTACAATATGTAAAAAAATTACGAAAAAAAAATATATATATAGGATGAAAATTCATTTTCTCATATATTTTGTTTGGAACGGCTTTTTTGGTGATATCTCGAGAACTGATTGAGGAACGGGGGAACAAGAAATTTCATGGGTTAGAAGTCCCGGGCAGAAGCTAGTTCTGTATAAATTATACAGGAAAAGATTTTAACCAGTGCGTAAATTTTGACAAATTAAACTTAAACGAGTTATATTGACCACCTATTTCTTATTTTGATACGTCTTAGTACTAAAAAAATTAAGTTATCGTTAACGAAAGATGTGTATTTTGAAACTAGTTTATTGGATACACGCCGCACGATGGCGCGTGCAGTGAAGCGGAATGCAGTTGTAGGTACCTATCAGCTGTGTGCCCGCACAATTCGCCGATGTAGATATTTAAGCAAGATATTAATTGCAATATTAATTTTAAAAAATATAAAAGAATAATAAGTATATAACAAATAATAGAAATGTACATACCTATTCTATTTAATGATATTAATCCACCAAAAAAAAAAATATTATCCTGTATAGGCTTGTTCTTAGTTCTCGAAAACATTTTCTACCGAAATTTAAGCACATATTATCCTTGTAATGCAAAAGTAAATTCGCAACTAAAAACGTATCTAACAGAGATAGCATGGTATCTGTAGTAGGACATTCACCCGACATTTTAGGTAAAACGAACCATCTACCCACACGTAAGCAAACATTAAGACCGCCGTCCAAGCTACCTCATCCAGGCTAGTGACAGGACTACACACTGGGGACCCGTTACCCTGCCGGTTACCTCCACAGATCTATAATGGAGATAAATGAATGTCAAAGCACTCAAATTGCCGCACAGCTCGCTCTCAAAAGTAAAATAGCGGGTTACTCTCATAATGGAGGAAGCGTGTAGGACATTTGTATCTCAATTAGTCCACGTTCAAATTTACCCCCATTCGGGCTTATTAAATGACTCGGCACTGAAAAGTGTACATTTTTCTGGACCCTAATTATTTGATGCACAGATATGACAACATTAATTGGAGAATGTGCATTGTTTAGAATTCCCTCTCTAAAAAGGGTAGATGTTTTAGAATTTGTGTCAGAGATTGAGCTATCGTTTGATACTAATGTGTACATACGAAAATAGACGCAGAATGGGGCCGTTTGAGAGTACGGGGACTAGTCTAGATTTATTTTTATTACTTAGTAAATGCACGGGGACTGTTCAACTATATTAAAAAAAGGCTAACGAGCCAGCCAAAAGTCTAGAAATAGAACCTTAATAGTTACCGAATAAAATCAATAAAAAATCGGCCAAGTGCATGTTGGACCACGTACAATGAAGGGTTCCGTAGTAGAGAAACATGTTCCCTCATACATTCCAACTGCAAATGTAAGTTTGTATGCACAATGTTGAGTGATTTACCATGTTTTTTTAAGACCATAGACTTCTTATACGTTTTCCTGTAATTTATAAGTATAGAACTATTCTCTGTATTTTTTTCAAGATTTTTGGCTCAGCTCTTTCGGGGATAAAGGGAAGGAATGGTCAATTTTCATATATTATTATTATTAAATAAATTTAAAACTGTGAATTTTAATATTATATGTGAAATTCTTACAATAAGCCCTTTTATTTGATTTGTAACATGGTATAGTCGGCAAAACTTTTTTTAATTTTAAAATTTTGCCCCCAAGAGTGACCCCAATATTCAACATTCATTTATTTACGTTACATGTCCGTGTTTGGATCACAGAAGTTCATATGTGTACCAATTTTCAACTTAATCGGTCCAGCAAATTGGATGTGACAGGCGGACAGAGACAGACAGACACACCAGTGATTCTATAAGGGTTCCGTATTTTCCATTTGAGGTACGGAACCCTAAAAAGAGCTGGAATAAATGGCAACGATTTATTTAGGTACTCTCCAGTGTATAATGATACTCAGTGAGAGCTCGATAGACTGAATTTTTAGAACAGTAGGTACTAACGTCAACTAATTAGCAACCGTTTAACTTAGGCCTGACAACTTGACACCTGCTCTTTGGGGAATAGAATACTAAAACGGACCTAACCTAATTTTATTTCAGAAATACAGCCATTATCGCTAAAATGATAGAAAATTAAACATTATATTTACGTAACATTTTAGCGAAACGAAATTCCGATAAAAGAGTTTTGTAAATATTGTATGTCAAGGTATAAAATGGATTACTGTTGCTAAGGCCCCTCGCCCACGGCGAGGCAGTTTTGTAGCGATGCAGTAGCGATGCTGTCGCGCGTCCGCATCGATACAGTCGCGAAGCGGTCGCTAGCTGTGTGCCCTCGCCCACGGGCCCAGATTCAGTGTCGATGCAAACGCGATTCAGTAACGGCACAAAAATGCCACAGTTGCACTGATGCTCGGTTCTCCACTCACGCGCCACCCTCCCTCCGTTCTCTCCCCGATGTGGTCCGACACGATCGCGCTTTTGCATCGATACAGTCGCGATGCTGTAGCGCGTTAGTAGCGCGTTGGCATCCTTCTGTAGCGCGTTGCAAATGCGACTAACACGCGTTAGTAGCGATGCTGTTGCGTGTTTACGAAGCGCGCGACAGCATCGCTACAAAAAGTCGCCGTGGGCGAGGGGCCTAAGCAATGAGTGAACGAAATGTGTTTTTCATCTAAAAGTTTTCATAGAATATTGCCAGATTTTTCCTAAAAGGCTTCGCGCTCGATCATCATCAAGCACTTGGCTGTTTCCGTCAACCTTGATGTAGCGATTTTCTGGATCTGTGTAGAATGATTGTCGTTTTTAGGGTTCCGTACCTCAAAAGGAAAAACGGAACCCATAAAGATTCACTCGTGTGTCTGTCTGTCCGTTTGCCACAGCCAATTTGGTCAGAAACTACTGGACCGATTAACTTAAAATTTGGTACACATATGAATTTCTGTGACCCTAAAACGAAGGTGTAACGTAAATAAATGAATTTTGAATATGGGGGTCACTTTAAAAAAAAAAAAGGTTTGGTAAATCCACCGTGTGAGAGATCAAATGAAAGGACTTGTTATGAGGATTTCAAATTTTATAATTTTAAAATAATAAGCTTAAAAGTTATTAGAGTCCAGAATAATAATTAGTTTTAAAATTATTAAATATATGAAAATTGGCCATTCCTAGGAGGGGTCAATTTTCGTCGATTTAATCATTTAATTTAATATCTCCGAAAATGGTTAGTGTAAAATTTGAAAAAAAAATAAAAAAAAATATATATATATATATATACAGAGAATATTTCTATACTTATAGATTACAGGAAAACCTATAAAAAGTTATGGTCTTAAAATAACATGGTAAATCACTCAATATTGCGGCAGTTGGAATGTGTGTGGGAACATGTTTTTCAACTACAATATTAAGTTTGTTCTTGGGATAAATTCATCCCAACTACGGAACCCGTCATTATGCATGGTCTAACACGCACTTGACCAGCTTTTCGAGGGCTGCTGTTTGTAATATTAGTTAGTGAGATACTCGTAAGTTAATTAATTGTGTCTTTAATTAATCAGGTGTGAATACATGAGAGGTGGCAGTTTTGATTTTCCTGTTTATGGAAAATATGTATAACTAGCTGCGCCCCGCGGTGTTACCCGCGAACACTACATTCTTTCAGGATAAAAGGTAGTAAATCCAGGGTGTCAGCTACGTCCATACCAAATTTTATCAAAATTGGTCCCGCCGTTAGAGCGTGAAGAAGAGACAAACACACACACACACTCACAAACTTGCGCCTTTTTATATTAGTGTGATATGGAGTTATGATAATAATATTATTTACCTGAAAGAGTTTGCTTCGAAGATGTTTTTTTATCTTTATACATAAAACACAAAGAATGTATCTACCTACATATGTCCGTTATATATAGACTTTGAAACTACTGAACTGATTATGAAAATTATTTTTGCATTTGATAGCCCAATTCTTGAGGAAGGTTTTAGGCTATTTAATATCACGCTACGACTCTTAAGAGCTGGGCAAAAATAAAAAAAAGTCGGTCGGTTATCATAGTGCCAGTCACCTCGCCTGACGTACCAGCACACGCTGGGTATCCGCTAGTTAATTTAATAAACTAAACGCTAATAATCAAGTAATGCAAACCTCCGGATCAGTGTACGCTTAGAATAAAGCCCAAACATTAGAAATTCTAACACACAAATACCAACAGGAGTTCAGCTCATTCCCTACTTAAAATAAAGCGTGTTTGCGGCACACTGCGGTGCGGATAGTAATTAAGAGATTGTGTGTCCGCGTTCTGTCGTGTCGTGTCGTGTCGCTGTCGTACGGCACGTCACGTACGAAATTTGACTGCGTTCCCCGAGATGCAGCTGTTGATTAGGATTTGAAAATATTTTGTGCAGCTGGGTGGGAATTAAACTAAGGATAGGTGTATCTGTACACCTTATCTTTGGAGAAGTTTCTATTGGTTGTTGAAAAGTTACTGGTAGCGGCTTCGGTTTGTAACAAATTGTTAATTCGAGATTTACAATGACTCAAAAGATATTCGTAAAAAATTTGCTTGCGGTCTTTTAGGACCGATTCCTACTTATATTGTACTGATCTCATAATGAACAAATCTCAAAATCACCTTTTCCCAAAATTATCGATTTTCAAAATTTCTTTGTCGTTGAATGTCGGAAATAAAACTGTCATATTGGTGTTCAGTCAGTAACACTTTATTTGAAAATCTTAAAATGAAATAATGAAACTTATATTCTCTTTTTTATAGTCGTGATATTTTGTAGAAACTGAATTTCGTATGTAATATGTAGGTAATTGCGTATGTTTACAAACAAGTCAGTGCAGGTTGACGCATTTTTTTTCTTATTCCAATAACAATAAAAGCTCGTACAGACTCGCGCGATATCGCTGCCGCGACAGGCACCGACAAAGAAATTGTGCTACTAGTGTCGCGTCGCGCCCGCGATATCGCACTAGTCTGTACAAGCCTTAACAGCCATGAATTTGCTTTCTCAGTAGAATTAGTCATCATAGATCAACACGAGTCACACCAAACGTGTATTGTGTCACTGATTCGTGACTCGTGAAAAACCAACCTAAATATTAACACGATAGCTCCAACGACATCATAAATACTTATCCAACGAAGCGTAGTATCTATTAAAGCATAAATTCTTATCCGCATTACAGTACTAGCTGTGAGCCATAAAGTTGGCTTGTTCAGGGTTGCTCGACAACATTCAATGAAAAATACACAGACTACACGCTCCTTGCCCACGCCATGCGCCACGGCCAGGCAGAAAATCGAGAGTGATAAATGTTTTTTAGATTCGTGACACCCGAACGTTTGGTTTAAATCTGCAAACGGATGGACTGACAGTTTTAATGGGCTCGGTAAGGGACTGAGGTAGAAAATAAATTTTTGGACCCTGATACCGTCTGCGTTGCGTTAGGCAATTCGATTTTTGGAAATGTTTCCCGAGCAGCGCTGTCTATTGGGTTTTAATTTATTTGTCTGTATCTGTATTGTGTACGCTCGGCTTGTTGTTTAATTAATATGAATTCGATAATAGGTTGGCTGGGTAATTCGATGCAGAAATTGGAATCTCTGAATAATTTGTTGTCTACCACATTTTTTTTTTTTTTGCTGCAGTTATTTGTTTTTGTCGTGCATTATTAATGTTCAATGACTGTGTGGGAATGAATGATAAAGTAGCAACACAAGATATGACATGATATGAGAGGTGAGGTATGACAACACAGGTGTCTGTATGAAAAAAAGATGGACGACGAATAAAAGACGTGTGTGATCGGAAAATTAAGATTTGGAAAATTAAAGAAGAAGTATTTAAAGAAGTTCTGCTTTTATTAACAACGATCCCTACATTTGGGGGCTCGTCCGGGATCGAGCAGTAAATAAAAGTTGAAGATAGCTGGCAGTGTGAAATTTTTTTCCGTTGAAGACGAAACACGTAGAAGACGGTTGAAGAAGAAATTAAGACGGACGGAAATATATTTTACGACTGCATCACCGCAATGACGCGACAAGCTGAAACTGCTGCAAGCTTAAATTCCACGTTTCAAATGAGCGCGGAGTTACTGCCCAAATTCAGCGGGTGTGACAGCACGTACCCAGTGACGCGGTGGGTGGAAGACGTCGAGAGCAGCACCGTGATTTACGGATGGTCTCCTCTCCAGCAGCTATTGGTGGCACAACGGGCGCTTACCGGCACAGCAGGACTATGGCTACGAGCGGAGCGACCGTACAAGTGCTGGGATGATTTTAAAACAGCCATAAGCAAGGAATTTCCAGACACGGTAGACGTAAAAGCAATCCATGAGATGATGAGCACCAGGAAAAAACAAAAGAATGAATCTTGCATGGATTACCTACTAGTGATGAAAGAGATGGGTAAACGGGGTAAGATGCCGGATTATGTCGCGATCCAATATGTAGTTGACGGCATAGTGGATTCCGAAGTGTACAAAACGATGCTTTACGGCGTAAAAACGTACCCCGAGCTTAAAGAAAAATTAAAGATTTATGAGAGTATACGAGGGAAAATTGACCAAGAAAAACGCGAAAACAGGCAGCCATCATTCAAAAAATCATCACGACCACGCTGTTACAACTGTGGGGAGCTCAACCATGTGTCGTCAGAGTGCCCTAATAAAACACAAGGCAAGAAGTGTTTTAGATGCAATGAGTTCGGACACGTAGCTACGGCCTGTAAGAAGGAAAAATCATCATCGACGCCATCATCGCATTCATCAAAAAATATCAAGCAGGGCTCCCAGCAGAGCCAACCTAAAGAAAAAGAAACGTTTTTCAGTAGTGCCGCAGATGGCAGCACTGTTCACGGAGGTTTGCAACATGATGAAGTTGGCTACTGGCAAAATGACATGCGGGCGCTGATTGGCTCATCTAGCAATGACGGATGTGAAGAAAATATAGTTCAAATATGTCAACGGGACGTTTGCGATGTAAACAACCACAAATTATTAGAGAAAATAACGAATAAACCGATGAAAGAAATTAAGTTACAAAATGGATTACTCGTCACGGCATTAATCGACAGTGGAAGCGATGTGAACTTAATATCTTACGAGTGTTATGTGCAGTTAGGATTGCCGAAGTGTGATAAAAATAATAAAATTACAATGTCAGGTTTAGGATCTTCCAAAGTGTTTTCGATAGGATATTTTAAAACCTTAATTGAGATTGATAGCCATAGATATTTTAACGTAGGATTCCATATTGTACCGCAGACGTGTATGCCTTTTAAAGTAATTATTGGTCAAGATTTTTTAAAGAATGTGTTATGTGTGATGAATGGCAATTTAGTGTGGATGAAGCCGATTGATGAAGAATGGCTAGGAAACTTAAACTGTTTTCCGTGTGTTTCAGATTGTATAAGTTATATTGGTAGTGAACAACTCAAGGGTCAAATTATTTCCTGCATTGAAAGTTACCAACCCAAGCAAATAAAAGAAGTTCCGATTGAAGTGAAGATAGTGCTGCGGGATGATATTCCTATTGCTCAACGTCCACGTCGGATTTCATTTGCCGAGCGGGATGAAGTTGATAGACAGGTAGCGGAGTGGCTAACAAAGGGAATAATCAGGGTAAGTTATTCAGAATATGCCAGTCCTCTAGTCCTGGTTCGTAAGAAGGATGGATCCACCCGTATCTGCGTGGATTATAGACAACTCAATAAGAAAATGGTAAAAGACGAATTTCCTCTGCCACTGATAGAAGACTATATTGATAGACTATCAGAAGCTAAAGTTTTCAGCGTTTTAGACTTGAAAAATGGATTTTTTCATCTAAAAGTAAGTGAGGACAGCGTAAAATATACATCTTTTGTTACTCATAATGGTCAATATGAATTTTTAAGAGCGCCTTTTGGTCTATCGGTATGTCCCAAATATTTTATGCGTTATATCAGTTTTGCATTTAGAGATTTGATAGCAGAAGGAAAAATTATGATTTTTATCGATGATAATTTAATTCCTGCAAAAGATGAACCCCAAGCTGTAGAAAGGCTGAAAGAAGTACTAGAAGTAGCGTCACAGTATGGAATGTATTTAGCTGGAAAAAGGCTTATCTGGTGTGCCGAAGCATAACTTACCTTGGACATGTGATTGAAGATGGGAAGGTGAGACCTTCCAATGAAAAGACTGAAGCGGTAATGAAGTTCCCAGATCCAAAGACGGTAAAGCAGTTACATAGTTTTATTGGTTTAGCATCGTATTTTAGAAAATACATTCAAGATTTTGCGTTGATAGTTAGTCCTCTAACTAATTTGTTAAAGAAAGATTCAGACTTTAAATTTAATGAACTAGAGCAAAGTGCATTCAATGAAGTTAAGAAAAAGTTAGCAAGTGACCCAGTATTAAAAATATTTAATCCAAAACTGTATACGGAGTTACACACAGATGCTTCCTGTGTTGGTTATGCAGCTATTCTTATGCAGCGTAGTATTGATGATCAGCAGCTACACCCTGTGTATTATATGAGTCGAAAGACAACAGATGCAGAGAGTAGGTACACAAGCTATGAACTTGAGGCGTTGGCAATCATTGAAAGTATTAAAAAGTTTAGACACTATTTATTTGGGAGACATTTTAAAATTATAACTGATTGTAGAGCTTTCCAGATGACGTTAAATAAAAAAGACTTGGGAATGTCAACTAGAGTAGCTAGGTGGATATTATTTCTGCAAGACTTTGATTTTACTATAGAGCATAGAGAAGGCTCTAGAATGAGACATTCTGATGCTCTAAGCCGAAACCCATATGTTGCAGTTGTTGATGAGTTATTTGACAGTTTACGAAAGGCTCAGCTAGCGGATGAAGGTTTGAAAGCAATTATAAGTATCTTAGGGACTACACCATATGAAGATTACTGGTTAGACAATGGACTTCTTTATAAAGGAGGTGACAAGAAGCTGGTGATACCAAGAAGTATGGAAGATGAAATCATAAAAAGAGTTCATCAAAATGGTCATTTCTCTAAGAAGAAGATGTTGGAATTGATCGGTAAAGATTATTTTATAAAAAACATAGGTAAGAAAGTTGAAGATTTTATAGTAACCTGTATACCCTGTTTACTCGCAACTAAGAAGCAAGGAAAGCAAGAAGGTTTCCTCAACCCTATCGAGAAGGAAAGTTCACCAATGCATACCATACATCTTGACCATATTGGTCCAATGACTGAAACAAAGAAGAGGTATAATCATATACTTGTCATTGTAGATGCATTTACGAAATTCGTGTGGCTTTTTCCCACGAAGAGTACCACCAGCAGTGAAACCATGGAGAAACTAAAGATACACCAGCAGACATTTGGAAACCCACAAAGGATTATTACAGACAGGGGTACTGCCTATACCAGTCACGAATTTAAAGAATATTGCGAAAGAGAGAACATACAACATTTGCTGATAACAACAGGAGTTCCCCGTGGCAATGGGCAGGTGGAAAGGATTAATGGTATTATTAAGCCGACTCTTACGAAGCTATGTGCAGAAGACACGTCAGTATGGTACAAACACATAAGCAAGTTGCAACGGGCAATTAATAGTACTTTTCAGAGAAGTATCAATACCAGTCCATTTGAGCTACTTACAGGTGTTAAGATGAAATCCAAAGAAGATATTCCTCTAATTGAATTATTACAACAAGAAAGTTTAGAGCAGTTCAATTTAGAAAGAGAAGAACTAAGAAATAGAGCAAAGGAACAAATTATTAAAATTCAGGAAGAAAACAGGAAGACATATAATAAGATGAGAAAGGAAAGTACAAAATACGAAGAAGGAGATCGTGTAGCGATACGAAGAACACAGTTTGGTCCAGGACTCAAACTGAAACCCCAATTCCTAGGACCTTATAGGATCACTAAGGTCAAACGTAGCAACCGCTATGATGTAGAGAAAGATGACATCACTGCTGAAGGTCCATTGAAAACTTCATGTTCAGCTGATGGTATGAAGAAATGGCCAGAGGAGGTATAAGTAAGTATGAGACGAATGTTTGTAGTAGGTAGGTAAGACTGAATAAGGGAGAAGAATGAAAGAGTAAGATTTTTAGGGAAATAGATAGTTAAACATTTGCATTTGTTGAATACAAAAGAAAACACGTTTGCGTTTGATAAATGATAAGTTTTTATTTCATAAGGCATAAAACATTGTAATCTGTTTTATTTATTTATGTAGATAAATAAAAATATGGTATGTAGTTTATTTTTTATTTTTATTAAAGTCGTTTGTTTTCGCACATTGGTACAGTAAGTAACTACCCATGTAGCTAAAGATGTATAAAGTTTAAGTTGTTTTTATTTTAAGTTATTATGATGTAATAAAATTTGGAAGAGACTGATGAATGGATACATAAAGTGGGACAGCAGGTGAGTGCATGCCTGAGGACAGTCATGAATGTCAGAATGGCCGAATGTGGGAATTAATGATAAAGTAGCAACACAAGATATGACATGATATGAGAGGTGAGGTATGACAACACAGGTGTCTGTATGAAAAAAAGATGGACGACGAATAAAAGACGTGTGTGATCGGAAAATTAAGATTTGGAAAATTAAAGAAGAAGTATTTAAAGAAGTTCTGCTTTTATTAACAACGATCCCTACAACTGTATAATTTGATGGTAAGTAATAACAGCCGCACGGGTCGATCCGACAGGTAAAGCTACGCTTGCCGGGGTTGGTCCGTGGATGGGTGACCATCTTTACATACCGAGACTCCTCCGTGCCTCGGAAAGCACGCTAAGCCGTTGGTCCCGGCTGTCATTCGTGGATCTTTGACAGTCGTTACGGGTCGTCAGAAGCCTGACAGCCAGTCTTAACAAGGGGTATCGTGTTACCCAGTTACTGGATTGTGGAGTTCAGATAGGCAGTTGCTCCATGTAAAATACTGGTATTCAGCTGCATCCGGTTAGACTGGAAGCCGACCTCAACATAGTTGGAAAAAGGCTAGGCAGATTGATTTGATTTTGACTGTATAATTTGATGGCATATTACTTACTAGCTTTTGCCCGCGATTCCGGCTGCGTGGGTGTTGGTTATCGCGTAAAAAAGCAGCCTATGTCCTTCTTCATATCGCAGGCTATATCTTTAAATTTCATGACGATCGGTTTAGCGGTTTAGGCGTGAAAACGTAACAGACAGACAGACCTACACTGAAAAAAATATTTAGCCTAACTACTTCGGCTATTTCAGGAATAATCAAAGTTTGACAAGACTTTATAAAAGTTAACTTGATTTAATAAAAGTGATATACAACAGCCAGCATAGGTTTTGGTTACATGTTGCATAAAGTTATGTGGTCACTTTTTTGTATTAAATGTTGACGAAAGTTTGGTTATGTACAAGTAAACATTTTTTTCAGTGTACTTTCACATGTATAATATTAGTATGGATTAGTTGCCAATAACAATTGACACTCAGACTTGGAAGTTTCAGGGTGAAACCCAATTATTTCGCTCTTTTTACTACCGAATAAAAATATCATTATAATAATAATGACGTCGTGAAAGAACTTGTAACAAATTCCATTTCCCTGTACGTGACTCTCATTCAGTATCCGTCCAATCGTATCTTTTTTCGGGATCAACAATTAAAATCCTGAAACTTAACCAATATAATTTCCCATAGTCGTAAATCACAGTTCCCGAATCGGACAATAAGTCGGAAGTAACAAGTAGCAAGTAGGTACCTAAATAAGAGGTTTAATCTTCGATCAATAATAGCACGGTTTAATAGAAGTATTATCTAAGAGCTTTCTACAAGAGAAAGAACGTCTATTCCTCGTAAAAATAGAACCAATCAAAACATGTCACATAAAGGGGCATCAATGAGAAAAAATAAAGACCTTTTATCCCCGTCCTGAAAGGCGGCTGAAACGGCACGTTACAGCTGGGGTGGCAAGATTTATTTCACGACAGTACTCGTTATGGCACCAAAGGGACAATGTCGGAGAATGCAGCCTGCAACATAGGATACAGGTCCGGGCTCCTTTAATTTTCGTGACGATGTCGTGATTATGTTGTTATGAAGACCAAATCGGGGCTTTTATTACAGCTGAAGTACCGCGCGGATTTGTTTTAACAACAGTTCTTCGTTGATTGTAGGTGTAATGTGATGGGGGCGAATTTGCATCTGGCTTTTTTTTTTCTTTTTGGCTTTGAATAGGGATGTTGACTAAAAAAAATTTTTTGTCCGTCATGTAGATTATTAAAAAATATTGGACACGTATTTTTTCTTTTTTTACGTTATCAAAACATTACAGCGGTACATTGAGTTCAAATGTGGCATGACGTCACTTCTCACTAGATTTAATACTGAGCTGTGACGTAACGAGTACCCACTCCCCAAGTTTAATGTGATTTATTTAAGTCATTTTTTTATTAATATGATAAAGCAAAAAATACGTGTCAACAATTTTTTTATTAACTGATTGACGGACTAAACAGTTTTTCTTTTTTTTTACCCAGGCATCATCCTTATTGTAGATATAAGTTTTTAAACTGACATGGTCACTAATATATTATATATTATATTAACACATATTATTATTATTATTTGAATTGTAGGGCTACAAAAGTAGGAATCTGGAGGCAAAAATCCTCGCGCACTTATGGGAGTGACGCGAGGAGGTGAAACACCGGGGCGTATTTCCGCTGCCTTGAGAAATCACAGCACAGCGGACAGAGCTCCGGCGGGATCTCATAGCGACATGGAGAGTGCGATTGTCGCAACTCAGCCACAGTTGCGGCGATAAGTCCCCTCTTTGAGGAGTGGCTAGAGAGGCGCCACGGCGTCCTCACCTTCCGCCTGACGCAGGTCCTCACTGGACACGATTGTTTCGGGAGGTTCCTGTTTCGGATAAGGCGGGAAGAAACGCCCAGGTGTTATCACTTTGTGGATCGCCCGGAGGATACAGTGGAAGATGGAGGGCTGTCCGGCTTAGGAGGACACCGCCGTGTCCTCATGTAGGCGATCGGTGGCGACAATCTCTCGCGTTCGACTCTGGTCTAGGCCATGGTGTGGAGCGAGAGTGCATGGGAGGCTGTCACCTCCTTCTGCGAAGCAGTAGTGCTTGCGAAGGAGGCGGCGGTACGCGTAAGGGAGAGGCAGTCTGTGCGCTCTTACGCCCCTAGTTACCTCAGGAGACACCCTGGGCGGCGGGAATCAATTGTCGATTCCCGGCCACCGTATGTGCGGGCTTGCGGACGGCGAGCAATGGGCAGCTCGCCGTCCGGTAAGGACCAGGCCCGGGTTGACGGCGCGTTGTTTTTTACGCGCACCTCAAAGAAATGTCAGGCCTGCCAGGGTTGCGGGTTTGTCCGAAAGGGATACCGTGGCCCTGGCACACAACTCATACAGGCAACACGGGTGGGTTTTAGTTAGTAAAAGTCTGACACGCGCCGCCCTCCCGCTCCGCCTAGAGCGGAAGAAGTTATTAGATAATTTCCCTCCAAAAATAAAAATAAAAGACTACAAAAACAATTTTTTTTTCAGTTCAATTTCGAAATATTTCCCAAATGTTTGGTTTTAATGTTATCTAGACTTAATAAACGACAACGAGTCATTATAAATACGTTTACCAAGCGTAATGATCATAGCTACAGGTCAATCCGTTCATTGCGGAACCCGTTTGTATCAGAAATTTACGCGGGATGGAAGGAAATGTATCTACATAACTGCTTAAACAAAGCTTTAACAGAAACAGAACTCAATTCAAAATTGGGATTTTTCCTAAACCACACAAGTTCGCCCCTGAGAAGGGGACATACCATCCCTGTATATATGACCACAGAATCGGGAGATCAGAGGCGTATTTCGTGGGAATTGGGACGATCGAGTTTTGTTCTCTTCTTGTTAATTAAATTTGGAACAGTAAAGTTGTGAGCAGCTGTTGTTCGTATGCGAAATCGATTGTTCCCGTATTGTCACGATTAACAAATACCTGTACGATGGATTGATTGTCTCGTGGATATGAATGGTTACCAATTAGTAGGAACGTGTATTGTCTGTTGTTTTGTTTGGTACATAATACGTTTTGATTGTATTCGAAATTGTCTCTTTGATACATACGATTGAAGTATTGTTAAAGTTGTTAATGTATGATTAGGTACTTTTTAGGTACAAAATACTTGTACAAAATTATTATTATCATTTATTTCAGATCATACATAAAAATATACCCGAGCCTAGTCTTAGTAACAACAACTTAAAAAACTATGTTAGTAAAATACATACCTACTTAAATAGTTTCTGAAATGTCATTTATAAGAGCGAAATGTCAAAGTCAAAGACAAATAATTTATTTAAATGATAAAATGTATGATTTTGTTTCTGTAAGTAGATGTGTGTCAAAAACATAAATATGTAGCGTCATAGATGTGTAAGATCTAAAATACGTACATAGTAGTTTTGATTCCCGACCCCATACATAATTACATTTTCCATGATAAATAACAGTTTTCAGCACATTACATACAGGCTCGATGCAGCCTTGGATGTGTAAATAAATTTTATAGTTCAAGATAAAACCCATTGCGCGTGGTTTACGAGAGGCACTCCCCTAATGATGCAACGTTATGCAGGGGACGTTTATAACCTACTGTAGGTACAGGGTGGTCCGAAGGTAAGGTCGGATCTTAAATTTTAATTTTTTAATATTATGAAGTCGATAAAGGAGGAAAAACAGAATCCAGACAGACAGGGTTTGTAATTTATTCACTGTTTTGCCATTTTTATCGAAAAGAAGAATGTAGCCGTTTCAGTTTTTATGAATGAAAAAGTATGATCTCATTAAGATATACAGGCTGAAATTAAATTCATGGGCATCCTCTTAAGGGGTAATTGTACTCATCATTATAAACAACTTTCACTATGGGACAAACTCTGAAGGCTAGAAAAAAAAAAAAAAAAAAAAAAACAACTGTTCCATAAAATGTTCGCATAACTCGTCAAAATGTAGGGAACAGCAGATTTTTTTTTGAGATTGCAGGGTTGGTCCCATAGTGAATGTTGTTCATAATGATAAGTACAATGACCCCTCAGGAGGATGCCCATCAATTCATTTTCACCCTGTATACAAGCTGTTATAATTATTGTAGTTTAAAACTTTATTGTAACGCATGCATGTTATACTCAGTGACACTGACACTCGGACTCGGACTCGGATACTGCCAGTCGGGCTGGCCCACAAATTTAAAGTCACTCAGCGCGCTATGGAGCGGGCTATGCTCGAAGTTTCTTTGAAGGATAAAATCAGGAATGAAATTATCCGGAAGAGAACCGGAGTTACCGACATCGCTTGCAGAGTAAGCAAGCTGAAGTGGCAGTGGGCTGGCCATGTTTGTTGAAGAACCGATGGCCGGTGGAGCAGACGAGTCCTGGAATGGAGACCGCGTATCGGCAAGCGTAATGTGGGACGCACCCCCAACTAGATGGACCGATGACCTCAAAAAGGTGGCTGGGACAAACTGGATGCGGAAGGCGGAGGACAGGGTCTTGTGGCGCAGCATGGGAGAGGCCTATGTTCAGCAGTGGACTGCCATAGGCTGAGTTGATTTGATACTACATTGTAACAATAAGTAATTAAAAATAAATGACGTCGATATAATTAGACAGGTTGTAATTGAATTCATGGGCAACCTCTTATGGGGTCATTGTACTCATTATTATGAACAACTTTCACTATGGGACCATACCTAAAATCTCGAAAAATAAATATAATAAAACTGCTATTCCCTACGTTTTGACGAGCTATGCGAACATAAATGTAGCGAACAGCTGATTCTTTGTTCGCGATTTCAGGTTTGGTCCCATAATGAAAGTTGTTCATAATGATGAGTAGAATGACCCCTTAAGAGGATGTCAATGAATTCAATTTCAGCCTGTAGATAGAATTATCATTATCATCATCATCATCAGCCTATAGCAGTCCACTGCTGGACATAGGCCTCTCCAATTGCATGCCATTCAGCTCGATTTTCGGCAACTCTCATCCAGCTGCTACCAGCCACCCTGCGAAGATCGTCGCTCCACCTAGCCTGAGGACGTCCTACCTTACGTTTGCCGATTCGCGGTCTCCACTCAAGAACACGTCTACCCCAACGGTCATCGTTTCTATGGCTAATATGACCGGTCCATTGCCACTTCAGCTTGCTTATTCTGTGAGCTATGTCGACAACTTTAGTTCTCTGCCGGATCACCTCGGTCCAGATTCGATCCCTCAGAGAAACTCCAAGCATAGCCCGTTCCATAGCTCGCTGAGCGACCTTGACTTTATAAACCAGCCGTAGATAGAATAGCTAATCTGAATATCTGTTTTGCACACCCTGTATATCTTATAGACGGAAAATAAACAGGACTGGGGCCGCGGTATTTAAAATAATAATGCTTTAGTCATTTGCTGTATGTAATGTTATTACGCCTAGTGCAATTTTGGTGGGAGGCAGCTTATGCTTTGGTCACGGAATAATAAGGAAATGGAGAGTCAAGACAAACATTAATTGTCCGTCGAATATTGCTTACCGAATTATTCTGTTATTGGCAACCCGCTGCTTCGCACGTTTTTTGCGACTTGAAAAAACATCGTGATTTTTTTATTATTTATTTTTCATGCTGAGATATGAGCCTTTTGGCCCCGTACAGGATTTTGTTTTCATTTTACTTTTGTTTTTTATTTTATTTTTTATTAATGTTACTATGTACCGTGTGGTACCGGACGTAAAGAATAGCACCAACCTATTTCCTCCCGTGGGTGTCGTAAAAGGCGACTAAGGGACTTACTAGAGAATGGGCAGCAGCGTTCTCTATCCGTTTTTAACACCATACTGCGATCGCCAACCCGCCTGCCAAGCGTGGCGATTATGGCAAACCCTGCGGGGTTATTGTCCAGCAGTGGACATCTTTCGGCTGAAATGATGATGATGAATGTTACTATGAGTGTGTTTAGTTTAAAATGTGATCTTCCTTCTAAAGAAATACTTTTTCTTTCTTTCTATTATAAATGTAAGGTTAATATTAAGGAAGTGTACACATTGACTTTCCGGAATAAAAAAATCTCTTAATGATGGTGATGATCAAAATTCGTTGAGTAGTTTAGAAGAACAACGCAGTCACATAGGCAGACACATAAAGTGACTTTAATTTATAGCATGTATAGATAAAGGAATATTATTAAGCATCATGTAAGACAAGTTTTATTCCATTGCATTTGTTTATTTATTTATAAACTAGTTGATGCCCGCAGCTTCGCCAGCGTTCTAAAATAAAAATAGCCTAGATACCTACTACTTATAACATTAACTATCTGCCAGTGAAAGTTCCGTCAAAATCAGTGCAGCCGTTTCGGAGATTAGCCGGAACAAACAGACAGAGAGACGGACCGATAGACACAGAAATTTTAAATAGTGTTTGTTTTTGTTGTAAGTACCGTGTATACCTTCATATGCATTTAGTAAAAAGTTGTTTTTTTGACATATGAAACAGGATTTTTATTTGTATGTACAGCTTGGCCATAAAAAGTAGAAATTAAAAAAATGGAACAAAAAAAATTCCATACTAAGTTGTTGCCATGTTTAGGCATTTTACGTCAAAAATGTGACAGTTACGTAGAAAGTGGCGCCCTCAATTAATTTATACTCTTTATGGCCAAGCTGTAAATGTGTAGATAAATAAATTCATTGATTTCAGGTAAATAACACCCATTGCCAATCATATAAATTAATAATTATAAATCATCAGATAAAACCAAATACAATCAAAGTAAATCAAATTAAGCAAAATTAAATAAAACGTAGTTGGGTAAGCACACCAGCGAGCCAAGACAAGTGGCCATCGCTTCCAAAGCATTACGTATTTTTACAACAACTTTTAACTGGGTTGACATACGCTTTTTGACTTTTACATCATCTTTTTCGCTGATAGAATGTCGCTTTGTCTAAGGCCTTTCTTTCTTTCTTTCTAATCATTTCAGCCGAAAGATGTCCACTGCTGGACATAAGTTTCTCCCAAGCATTCCTACTTCGATTTTGTGCCTCTTGCATCCAGCGGATTCCTGCAGCCATCCAACGCTACGTCTTCCGGTACGTGGTCGCCACTTCAGAACCTTTAGGCCCCATCGGCCATCTGTTCTGCGAGCAATGTGCCCTGCGCACTGCCACTTAAATTTGGCAATTCTTCGGGCTATGTCGGTTACTTTAGTTCTTCTACGGATCTCTTTCCATCTAAGCCCACAGGTAGCCAATAGGGATGTGTCCTGTGTAAAAAAGAAAAAAAAAAAAAACTGTTTAGTCCGTCAATGTGATAATAAAAAAAATACTGGACACGTATTTTTGCCTTATCATATTAATAAAAAATGACTTAGATAAAACACATTAAACTTAGGGAGTGGGCGCTCTTTGCGTCACAACTACGTATAAAATCTAGTGAGAAGTGACGTCATGCCACATTTGAACTCAATGTATGGCTGTAATGTTTTGATTACGTAAAAAAAGAAAAAATACGTGTCTAATATTTTTTAATAATCCAAATGAAGGACAAAAAAAAAATTGTCATCATCCCTATTCATCTTCTTGAGTTCTCCACACCATTTCTCCTAATATTTCTTTGCGTTACTTATTTAATAATATGTTTCTGCAACGTGAATTATGTAAGGTACATATCAAAACCGTTTCAAACCTCCGTATTTGTATCCAATATTTTAAGCCATACAACATTTGTGTAGGAAGCTGTGCTGCCATTCAGGACGTCAAAATTTAGTTTTGATATTATTGTTTGCTTTGAGCACAGTATGATGTATTTCTCAGAATAATTCTATGCACAGTTAACTTTAACATTTTGTCTAGATTTCTAGAAATTTCTATGTATTATTGATTATTATTATTTAAAATGAGTGTCTCAAGACGAAAGTCTTTGACCAGTGCGTGTTGCCAGTGATGATATATGGCACTGAAACGTGGTCGCTCACAATGGGCCTTATTAGAAGGCTAAAAGTCACCCAAAGGGCAATAGAGAGGGCTATGCTTGGAGTTTCCCTACGTGATCGAATCAGAAATTAAGAGATCCGCAGGAGAACCAAGGTAACCGACAAGCTCGAAGAATTGCCAAACTTAAATGGCAATGGGCAGGGCACATTGCGCGCAGAACAGATGGCCGTTGGGGCCGAAAGGTTCTGGAGTGGCGACCACGTACCGGAAGACGTAGCGTTGGAAGGCCTCCCACAAGGTGGACCGATGACCTTATGAAAGCCGCAGGAATCCGCTGGATGCGGGAAGCACAGAACCGGTCGAGGTGGCGGTGCTTGGGGGAGGCCTATGTCCAGCAGTCGACGTCTTTCGGCTGAAATGATGATGATGATGAATTAAAAAGAGAGCAGCGATGGCTCAGTGGTAACGGCCTTACGTATCGTAGGTCATGGGTTCGAACGCAAGCAGGCACTTTGTGTAATTTATTTCATCACGACTGCTCTCAAAACGGTGAAGGAAAACATCGTGGTGAAGCCAGCATGTCCTAAAACCAAAAATTTTAAGACATGTGACATCCTCGACCCGCACTGGGCCCGCGTTGTGGATTATGGACCGCTCCATCTCACAGAGAGGAGTCCTGTGTCCCAGCAGAGGTACAGATAGCTCTGCTCTGCTGGAGAGGTTCACTCTCGTTAAAGGCTGAATATGCTTATTCAAAGTAAAAAAAAATGGTAATATAAAAATATTTCTAACTTAAATAAAAATAAAATCTTATATTTTATTTCACATAAACCTACATGGGCACTTATGAAACGTCAGAAGCTAGGTGCACGGTTCCAATTAGTCGTTTCCTTTGGAGAAGAGCCGGCAAGAAACTCCACGGTTACGAGTACTCTTTTAAAAATAATTGGCTTTACAATATTATCAAATAACAGTGATAATAGGTATGAAAGGACAGTGTAGGCCTTTCAACAATTACCAGGTACTTAACAAAATATGAAAGTGCCAACAAATCTACACTCTACTAGGCCTACAACGTTCTCACATTTACAAAATAGAAAATAATCTAAGTATATAAAAGAATAATGACATGATTGCAATTACAACTACAGTAACATATCTGAATAAATATCATGTCCACAAAAGCCTCTAATAAAGAATTGGAATTCGATTTGTAGGTAAATAATGTCAAATAATGAAAAGATTATGTCAAGGAAGTAGGTAAAAAAAAAAAAATACTATATAAACATCGTTATTTGGGAGCAGTTAATAGATATTTACATATTATGTTGTTTATGAGAAATTTTAAAGGCGTACAGGAAGGTATATCAATCAATCTGCCTAGCTTTTTCCCAACTATATTGGGGCCGCCTTCCAGTCTAACCGGAAGCAGCTGAATACCAGTATTTTACATGGAGCGACTGCCTATCTGACCTCCACCACCCAGTTACTGGGTAATACGATACCCTTTGGTAAGACTGGTTGTCAGACTTTCGGGCTTCTGACTACCCGTAACGACTGTCAAAGATCCACGAATGATAGCCGGGACCAATGGCTTAACGTGCTTTCCGAGGTACGGAGGAGTCTCGGTATGTAAAGATGGTCACCTATACACGGACCAAGCCCGGAAAGCGTAGCTTAACCTGATGGATCAACCCGTGCGGCTGTTATTACTTAGCCACGAGCTCGAGTCTCTTATATGCCAAAAAAAACCCCCTTAAATAAATCTTCCTGTTTTTTTAATAAAAACATTTAAATTGAAACAAAAAACCGTCCAACAAAAAGAAGCCGTCTACACACGTGTGAAAAGATAATAAAGGGGGTCACAAATCGGCTGTCAAGCATGGTTATTGTAGGTAGTTTTTGTATGCTGCACCGGTCGACGTCATCACGTCATCACCGGCTATCGCTGAAAACTAGCGCTTGGGCTCTGTCTCGTATAGAGTTGCAGCATTAAGGCTCGTACATACTCGCGCGATATCGCGGCCGCGACAGGCGCCGACAAAGAAATTGTGCTACTAGTGTCGCGTCGCGCCCGCGATATCGCACTAGTCTGTACGAGCCTTTATGCTGAGCGATGACCGTTTTGCGTGGATGTGACGCAACTTGTTGTTTTTTTGTGTTTGCGTTCTTTTTCCGTCATGTTTACCTCAAATAAACGTCAATACTTTTTTCTTCTTTCTTCTCTCTAATAGTTAACCTAATAACAACTTACAGACTAAAATATGATTAAATAGAAAATATTATAAACTGAATCGATATTCGGATAAAATCACAGAATTCATGAAATATTTATAAAAATTGTATTTACTCCGATAGGAGTTTATTTAATGTCATTTGAAATGTACTCAGTATTCCAAGAGGATTTTAAATAGAATCTTGGGGGAGGCCTGTCAAATACATAAACGGTGTTAAATACCCACTTAATGTCATACAAATCTATTTTTTGGAAAACCTTTATTCGCTGGCTAAGGGGTCACGCAGACAATTTATTTTTAGTTTGGCTTACGAAACTTTCGGTGAACAAATATAAAAATAGACAACTCAATTTTGCAAATCGGATCTGGAATCGGAGTATGGCTGTAGGTAACATCTATACTATCCATACTAATATACCTACTAATACTAATCCATACTTTCAAACTAATATTATAAATGTGAAAGTATCTCTGTCTATATGTCTGTCTGTACATATGTTACGTTTTCACGCCTAAACCGCTGAACCGATCGTCATGAAATTTAGCAGAGATATAGCCTGGGATATGGAGAAGGACATAGCCTGCTTTATTACGCGATAACCGACATCCACGCGGGCGGAGCCGCGGGTAAAACCTAGTAATATTATAAAAGTGTAAATAACTCTGTCTGTCTGTCTGCATGTTACGTTTTCACGCCTAAACTGCTGAACCGATCGTCATCAAATTTGGCAGAGATATAGCCTGGGATATGGAGGACTTAGGCTACTTTTTTTCACGATAACCGACATCCGCGCGGGCGGAACCGCGGACAAAAGCTAGTAACTTATATTTTACTTTTCGTGGTCTTTCTAGGTACTTGACTCAGTTATAAGTATTAACTGAATTTTGTTGTTCCGATTTATGTGAAAGATTGAGTTCCTTAAACACTTTGTTTGAACAAATATGAAAATAAGATTTGTTTTATTAAAAGTTACAAAAATAAAAACAATTTTAAATTTTTAGATTGCCATGTAAAAAAATCTTTCTTTCTTTTCCTTGTGTTTCCCGTTGTTCTTCTTAGTCTTAAAAAATAGCCAACCAACATTTCCATACATTCGAACCCCATCAGCGAATAAGAACACCAAGATAAATAAGTATTCATAGGACCCCATACATAGTCTTATATAACTCGAGGGGTTCATATTTTGGTCAGCAACGGTAAACAAACGAGAGAAAGTCTATGTAATTTTATGGTTTATGAATAAATTTGCTCCCTAGGGCGCGTGGTAATTGAGCCTCGGACAGCAAGTTAAACGGTCGGCTTGTCTGTTTGTGTGAGATGTGGACCAATATGGTGCTCTGAGGGATTATTCTTGGAGTGTCTATGCGGATGCGAAACTTTGAGGTAAATGCGCTGTAGACCAACAGATGTTATTGAGTGCGGAATTGTGTCTAGAGAATGTTTATAGAGGTACTAGCTTTTGCCCGCGACTTCGCCCGCGTGGATGTCGGTTATCGCGTAAAAAAGTAGCCTATATCCTTCTCCATATCCCAGGCTATATCTCTGCCAAATTTCATGTCGATCGGTTCAGCGGTTTAGGCGTGAAAATGTAACATACAGACAGACAGACAGACAGAGCTACTTTCACATTTATAATATTAGTATGGATAGCTTTTGCCCGCGGCTCCGCCCGTGTGGATTTCGTCCATCGCGTAATAAAGTAGCCTATGTCCTTCTCCATATCCCAGGCTATATCTCTGCCAAATTTGATGACGATCGGTTCACCGGTTTAGGCGTGAAAACGTAACATACAGACAGACAGACAGACAGATAGACAGACAGACAGACAGACAGAGTTACTTTCACATTTATAATATTAGTAAGGAAAGTAAGGATGAGGAACAGGGTATAAAGTTCACTCATACTCTATAGAAAAGGGAGGATCCTCCGACCAGACGGTGTTGTGTCTGGTGGGCAACTACTCGAGGGTAGATGTCAGGATGTTAGGGTAAAACCCGGATAGTCGCCCCGGGGGCATAGTTGCCTTGATTGCAATTACTCTAGTTTCGCGAATGAAACACATGTTATTTTATTTATCTATCGAGAGATTCTGCAACTAAAACTAAGTTGACCGTGTTGCATGTCTCTGTGCGATTGCATGGGACGGCTAGGTGTGATCAAAGTTTTTGCGGGATAAATGTCCTCTTTCTCGACGGCGCATCTATCCTAAACGTAATTAACATGGATTAGGCAACTATCCCCTAAAGGGGATAGTTGCCTAATCCATGTTGTAATCCATGTAATCCATGTTAATTACGTTGTCCCAAAATTTAGAGGTCCGCAAAAATCGCCAATACTCTGGAAATATCAAAATAATATTTATTCCTTTCATAAAGAACAAAGGCGAACTCCCGAACAAATTTTTGTTGACATTTTTTATTGCGTTTACTTATGAAAAATATGTTAAAATAGAGATTTTGAATTCCTGAACAGTTTTGTCTTCAGTTATACTTTTATAGGAAGTCAGGAATTAAAGATATTCCAGTTTGAAGTTCTAGAGGTTATGTCTTGTCAACAACAAAGTAATCGAAAAAGAAATACCTACTTACCACTTAAAATATCATTGATAGAAATGCATTTTTACGACAAAATAAGATACGGAGTACGTATTCAGAAAGGTATAGATATATTATATGGTAAATTACATGGTAGAGGTAGGTCACGGGTATAGAAAAAAATATACTTTTTTATAAAATATTTATTCCTCATCATCTCTTAATACAATGTCATCAAGAAAACCTGCAGGTGCTGAGATATTTTGTTGATGTCTAGCCCATCCTAGATACCACACCATTGTATGTGCGCAACATCCAACAGTTCGTTATTATTTCATTTGCCATTATTTTTCCCGGTATCGTCGCATTTTATTGACACATATTTTGCAGTTGACACACATGATGCGTGTAGGCTTTACACGGTAACCCATCGTGATAAACAAATCGATGCACACACAACAAAATCCAAGTTATCAGCCAGAATTGGAATCCAGAGTCACAGAAAAATGTCGTCGTATAGGCAAACAATCAGAATTATTAGGCAAGCACTAGTCACACAGGGAACATTAAATCTCAGAGTCCATAAGCAAAAGCAATTGATGAAGTAGAAAATCACGGAAAATCGATGGAAAACTAAATAACGAGACGCACGCGTAAACAACAAGTTGTCAATACGGTACATGTCAATATGCGTTGACAACTTAAATGTTTTTCTTTTTTTTTCGATGTTGCCATACTCGAATAAATTGCACTACGAGGGTGTGTATTAATTTAAACAATTATGACCGCTATATTCTTAGCACAAACAATGATTTTTATTTTCACATTTATTTTCTGTTGCAGAAATGTATTTCATAAGTATATTAATGCAATACGAAAAGCAAAGCATTTTATGTAACTTGAACAAGATTTATATTGCATGGCAACATTAAACGTTCAGCTTAGCCAAAAGTCATGAAGCTAAGCCAAAAAAAAGTAACGAAGCCATGATTATTTATCATCATCATTAATCTAGTTAATTCAGTTTTCAATTATGACGACTTTTTTTCCAGACTTTACTAGATCATAAGCTTGATTTGATAAAACTTAGTGAATTCTTTCGTCGGTACCTATCACGGTGATATATGTAGACGCTTAATAATTTCATCAACAATTTTCTCGCCATTGTTCTTTGAAGATAAACCAAAATACCTACCCGTTTTAGATAAAGAATCTTGCTTTTTGTACAAAGAGATATAAAGTATACCTATTTTTTTTTTACATACAACTGGGAAGCTCTTGGCCTTCATCTCACCTGATGGTAAGTGATGATAAGGCCGAAGATGGAAGCGAGCTTCACCCGGAATCCTCAACCACAGAGGATCTGACTATCTTACCTCTAACTGCCGAAACACATCAAATGCTGTTAACATTGTTGTTTTGGTTACGGACTTACATAAGATGGTGGTAGCTAGCCAGGCGGACTTAGAACAAGCCCTACCACCAACCAAACCGAGCAGACATTTTTGCCCCCGCTGGGAATCGAACCCGGGTACTCTGGATCTGAGACAGGTGGTTTTACCACTACACCACAGAGGCGGTTATTTCAAAAAGTGGGGCATCTATCCTGGTTTTACCCTATACTCGTATTATGCTAGTCGCGCGGCAAACTCTGATTGCGCGATGCAGGTTTTATGTGACGTCAGGTCTTGATGCGTAGTTCGCATTTATGACAGTGACCTCACACTTGTGGCGGCATCTACAACGCCGTAGATGCCGCCACAAGTGTGAGGTCACTGTCATAAATTTCGAAGAATAACACAAAATATTTATCATGCTGTTTTTAAAACAACTGAAATAGCTTTTGGGAATATCGCTATAATTTATTAGTTTGTCGCGGATCTGAATATATTTATACCTATTCTAAGTGTCAAAGTCAAAGTCAAAACATTTATTTCAAATAGGCACATAAAAGGCACTTTGAACGTCAAAATTTACAAAAATAATTAATTAATTGATTCTAGTTGCCCCTTCCAAAAGGTAGTTACGTATGGAGAAGAATAGGCAAGAAACTCCATATTTACTCTTATAAAATGTTAACAATATTTGTATAGAGTAATTATTAATTATATATGAAGACAATGCACTTACCTAGAATAAAATTACTATACCACAATAGGTAAAAAGAATGAAAAGTGAAGCAATGACAGACAAATTAATTATGCGTTAGATACATGGTGCTCACATATTTACAAACATTGTAAAAGTAGATGATTTCCCTAAAATTTTAACATTTAATAACCTATGTCAGTGTGTGAGTATATTAATCACAGAAAATAAAATGAATGTCATAAAAAATATAAATTATACAATTAAATTAGGAACCAGTTTGATTTTGTCTAGACTCTAAATAAATTGTCCTATGGAGCAGGACGAGCATGTTTCCAAGCATTCTTATCTTGGATATAATCCTCTAATTTGTAATATGCTAGTTTATAAAGTGTGCTTATAATATAAGTTTTAAATTTTCTTCTAGTGAGATGGTGCTACAGATAATAATAAAAATGGTACTCACGGCTACTTTATGCATTTCAAGTATGAGCTGAACTCTCATTATATGGGACTTTCGTACAATAAGAGGTCATTATTAACATAAGCGGGATATTTACCATGTTTATTCATTGTTATGAGTTCCCGAAATAAATGAAATATCGATCCTTAATAATTCCCGAATATTCCTTAATGATTCGAATATTTCCCGAATATCGGGAACTCATAACAATGAATAAACATGGTAAATATCCCGCTTATGTTAATAATAATATTAGTGACCATGACAGTTTAAAAACTTATAATAAGAGGTCAGCTTATACTGGAAACGTATAACTTGATATGTAGCCGTATGTACAGTCAGCACCAAAAGTCGATTAACATTTCACTTTCCTAAATCTTAATTATTGAACCAAATATTTAATTAAAATCGGAACAGAAGTAAAAGGTAAAGAAAAATAACTCTATGCTACATACCAAATATTTATTTAAAATTTTAATTAAATATTTGGTTCAATAATTAAGATTTAGGAAAGTGAAATGTTAATCGACTTTTGTTGCTGACTGTACTTTACACTATGCTGCTTTTCCATATAAGAACTGAATAACACCACCCTCAACTTAATCATCAAATAAATATCGAAAGAATTCTTCGCAAAAAATTCTAAAACACAATATAAGATTAAATTAAAAAGATCGCATCAAAATAAACATGATTTTAAAGTTATGGGAGGGAAACAAGGGATATTTTCAAGCTTCTCCTTGTTTTAAAAGCATAAAGAAAAATGCGGGCGTGTTTTAAAGTTTCAGCGTCGGATCTAAAGGTTTCAGACAGCCTTAGCTTTGAATGATAGAGCTTGGTAAAGCTATAAGATTTCACCATAAGCGCTACACTTTATAGATAAAACCTATTTGCTTTGGCCAGCTTCTTCTACCGCATTCACTATAGGAACGCTTTTGAAAAGTGGGATTTTAGATTATTGCTTGCGTTTAAAGTTATACATATGTATGAAGTTATACGTAGAAACAAAACGGCAAAACTATGTGGTGAGCCTCTGTCATACAGTTCCTGAACCCAGTATAGACTCCAGATTTTACAAAGGTTAGCTTGCTGTTACTTATAACACGTATGAACCAAATTTTTTACTTTTTTGATGGAAAATGAATGAAATATTATTATACAGAAGTAAGATAATTCATCATCATCATCATGTCAGCCGAAAGACGTCCACTGCTGGACATAGGCCTCCCCCAATTGGGGGGGTTTGCCATAATCGCCATGCTTGGCAGGCGGGTTGGCGATCGCAGTATGGTGTTAAAAATGCATAGAGAACGCTGCTGTCCATTCTCTAGTGAGTTCCTTAGTCGGGAACACCCACGGGAAGAAATAGGGTGATGCTATTCTTTACGTCCTGCACCACACGGCAAATATAAGATAAATATTAAGATCGAATGTGCCATATATTTTTTTTTTTGATAATACGTCGCCCTACATTAGGAATTTCTCCTGTATCGTGGATGCGTTTAACAACAAGTCACATACGCAAACAGCCGGACCTGGAACAAATACTTGTAGGCCATATAAACATTTGTTCCGTTCGGGAATCGAACCCGCGATACGCAGAGCAGTAGTCAATTGCTTAATTAACTACTGCGCCAACCGTGCCGTAGTATTTTTTATTATTAAAAATTAAGCAAAGTTTGGTCTTAATTTTAGGTGGACGATTGTTTGAATCAGGTATTTACAATTACTTAATAAAATTTTAGTAATTACAATTTGCCAATCACGCGTTCTCGTCGGATGTACGAGTAATACAATTCATCTCTAATTACGGTTAAATTATCAATTTTATATACGCCCCTGTATTTCTCCCAAAGTGAAGCTAGTTATTAAATTATCCTTATTTCTATTTGCTACTCCATCATCGGACCCTGATCACCATCTTTCTATAACCTATTCCTTGAGTCCATTCCAATGAGCTCAAACACGATACCTCTGCTGTAAGTTGCTGAGGGAGTTGGATATCCTGCAAATTCCATATGATCAACCACAGTTCAAGGTTACTATATTCTAATATCATTGAAGTATCAGAACACCAAATTTCGACTCGATCAGACCTGTGTAAGATGCTCACATCCATTCATCACCTAGAAAATAACTGATTATCTTCAAACGGCTGAACTGATTTTCTTGAATTATTTAAGAACACTCTCGATCAAGCCACCTTTCTAGCAAAAAAATAAAAAATAAGATCGGTTCAGCTGTTTGGGAGTTACGATGGCGCAGACAGACACACAAACACACAGATACATAGATACACAGATACACAGATACACAGATACACAGACACACAGATACACAGACACACAGATACACAAATACATGCGTTAAACTTATGACACCCATCTTTTTCTGTAGGGGGTTAAAAATGAATGATTTATGATTAATTAAAGATTTTTTTGTATTTTTTTGATGAATTAAAGATTCACAAGATACAAGATTCTGCAAGATTCCGTCTATCAATTTTATTTTTAGGCATTTTGATTCCACTGTTAAATTATTATTAAAAAAATCAACAAGGTGCTTCTTATTAATAAATAAACAGACTGAAATATATCTTTCTTATCATTAAGGTCCTCATTTTTGCCCTCTATTTAAAACAAAAACGTATGAGATTTTATGGTAAGATAAATTCACTAACCTAATTAAAAAATTTATAATTAGCTCAACTTATCTTTTATGTTGGTTTAGGATCAGAATAACTAACGGTATAAAATTCTTAAATTAGTTTATTATAGAGTGAGTTTGCAGATAATAATAATTCTTTGTGGTTAATAGTAGTTAAAACTCATCATCATCATCATCATCAGCCTATAGCAGTCCACTGCTGGACATAGGCCTCTCCAATTGCACGCCATTCAGCTCGATTCTCGGCAACTCTCATCCAGCTGCTACCAGCCACTCTGCGAAGATCGTCGCTCCACCTAGCCTGTGGGCGTCCCACCTTACGTTTGCCGATTCGCGGTCTCCATTCAAGAACACGTCTACCTCAGCGGTCATCGGTTCTACGGCTAATATGGCCGGCCCATTGCTACTTCAGCTTGCTTATTCTGTGAGCTATGTCGACAACTTTGGTTCTCTGCCGGATCACCTCGTTCCTGAAGTTAAAATTGGTAAAACATAATTTGAAAACTGTGTTATTATAAATGATGGAAGTTTGTTTCTAAAGTAATTTGACGCTTTACTTACCTAGATAATACGACTAGACACCATCATGAAATGCTAAGAACCGTTGAAAACTTTGAGAAAGTTTTGGTTATTGAATACTAATTAGCATAATAAAATGTTGAGACGCCCATAAATCCTATGACACTAAATTTCTTACTAAGTCAATTAAAATGTTCCTTATAACATTCACACAATGTTTGTTTGGTTAAGTATTTTTCTATCCAAACATTAATAAAGATTTATTGTCATTAAAGATATTTTGAAAAAGTTGACTAAATTACTGAAATCATTTTTTTTTTTTTGTTTTTTTTTTTTAAATAGCAACTCAGAGTGTAACCACGAGGGGCTCGGACTCTTTAACCGGTCTATCCTGTGGTGCCTTAAGCTCCTAACGGATTTTAAGGCCTCCAGCCAGGGCGTAAAAACTATAAACTAAACGACTGCTGCTCGCTAAGGGCACCCCCTGTGGGGTACGAGCCTCGGCTTAGGGCAGCAGAGTCGGGGGGAGGGTGGCAAGGGACCGACGGTGGCTGGATAAAATCAGTGTTTTGATTATTATCGTGGGGGGTTTGGATTACATGCTGCTCAGCTAAAACGCTTGCTGGCGCTTCGCTTACAGTCAAGGGTCGGGGAGGACTATTTGTTAGTCGGGGATTTCGCGCGGGTACTGAAATCAACAATGTAGTCTACTTTTATATTAAATGGCTGCCTAAAATAATTAGTTTGCTTGGCTTGTTCCTATGACACAAAAAAAATATTCCCTCGACATTCATCTATTTACTCAACTTATAATAGATAAGGCTGGAAAAAATGGATCAATGAATAGGAAAACCAGAGAGTTCGGTCTACAAAAAACAGCTCAAACCATGCATAATAACTAAATACCCACCCTATCTTCCCACTACACCAGACAAGAGTAACTCACGTAAAATATATTTACAGAACAGCATTTCTCCCTACAAAATCGCATAAATTAAATGTTCCGCAAACAAATTTATCTTTTTCCACCATCGGCATACTAATATTGGGGTCCACAGGACTTCCAGTCTATCCTTCGCGTTCGCATCAATAAAATTAACATTGTAATCCACTTAAAGTTACGAAAAAATTACAAGTAAATGCGTTGCTTCATTTTTTTTTTTGTGGAGATTGCGGGTACATAATCATTATTGCTGATACTTTGAGGGGAAGACAAAGTGTAGCTGTTTTTGTGTTCTTGATGGTTGAGGAAGGTCATTTTCGCTCTTTTGTCTGGGACAATTTTTTAGGTACCTACCCCTGAGCTCTGAAAGTGTTCTTAATCTTCTGATAGAACAATAAAACGCGCGCAATCGTTGCCTGTGTTTAAAAGACTCGTGAAGGAACATTACTTGTTGTTGTGATTTTGTTCTCGTTGTTAGTTGTAATAATCTAGTCTTCATTTATTTTATTTGCTTATTTAGTTAGTATGTATGTATCTATTATATAGCATATATCTGTGTATAAGATTTTCTTTTCTTTTGTAATGTGTAATCTGATGTACAATAAAGTATATATAAATAAATTAAAATAAATAAATAGAACAAGAAAACGGTAGTGAAATCTCATGTTTTAGTTGGTGTGATTTGTTGAATTGAAGACTTGGCGTTACCCAACCATGTCACTCGACTTTTTTATATTTATAACAATAATAATATAATTTGGCAACTGACTAATTAAATAGCCTTCAAGAAAACTTTTTTATAAAAAAGAAAAAAAGAAAAAACAACAGTCTTTAATTTCGGAAGTCGGTGTCTTTAGATTTTATTTTAGAAACCATTCCATAAGACCTCAAAGACCAAGATACCTCTGCTGTAAGTTGGCGAGGAAGTTTGATACCCTGGAAATTCCATATGATGCTGCAACCACAGTTCAAGGTTACCATGTTCTAATATCATTGAAGTATCGATACACCAAATTTCGACTCGATCAGACCTGTGGAAGATGCTCACATCCATTTATCAACTAGAAAATAGCTGATAATCTTCAAACGGCTGAACTGATTTTCTTGAATCATAGTTAAGAACACTATCGATCAAGTCACCTTACTAAAAAAACAAAAATAAAATAAAAAATCTGTTCAGCTGTTTGGGAGTTACGATGGCGCAGACAGACACACAGATACACAGATATAAGTTTAACTTTTTCTGTCGGGGGTTAAAAATACAAAACACGTAACATCTTGATTCACGAAACGCTTATTCCGTAAATTGATTGTCATTTACTTTTCAAGTTGTTATGAAGTGAGCTGTGGGCATAAAAAGAAAGCTTAAAAACTCCACCTGATAAAATCCATAAGTCGAATTTTATGTCACTTACGAAGTGATGCAGTGACATATTGCAGGAGAGATTGCGGTGCGGTGAGGTGGAAATATCGAGCAGATTTAAGTTTACTGGACTTAAAAAGTATGATAGAAATCCACATTCTATGTTGACGACTGTACTAGTATTTGAAAAAGAACCCTATCAAATAACTAAGTCACCAATGTAAGATAAAGTTGGGTCAAAATCGCCTGCACAATATGAGCAACATTATAAATAATTAGACTTCAAAATCAACGCCTCATAATCCTTTATTTTATTTTATTTTTTTATTTATCTTGTTTCGGGCAACAACATAGTCAACAACAGCACCAAACAACAATAATAACATCTTGTTAGTGAAAAATACCTTATTACTAATGTTAGTAATACAAAACACACAATTGTTGACTCTAGTAGGTAAAGCCTACAAGTGTATATTTAGATATTACTCAAATTTCAGATTGGTTAATAGTTATTTACTGTGTATGAAAGTTCTTATGAATATAGTGTGTAGAGAAATAAAGCACAGAAAGACAAGGCTAGATATGTATTTAATAAGACTTGTCAATATTAAATCAGAAAGCTAGTTGTCCGTTCGCAAAACTAGGTCTTGATGGAGAAGAAGGACAATAAACTCCACGGAAACAGCATTAAAGTATTCTATCATCATATTTCTTACATTTCCATGAATTATCGTTATCTCAAAAACAGTTAATTCTATGTATTAGACCATTACTCAGATTAATAGCAACATTAAACAATAGCAAAGGAAAGAACACGAGTATTCCATTATACAATTTAACATATTAGCAATATTGGCAATAATATAACTACTTTATACAACAACATAATCATAATAAGCAATAATTAAGGTATAATATCGAATTACTTAACTTATGTGACACCTGGACGAACCAACCACTTGAACATCTACCGAGCAACTGCTCGATAACGTCATTACAATCCTTTTTATATCTTACCAATTTCACTTTACATTACACGTCTACCGCCATTTTGAACCAATTACAGATCGTCATACAATTTGGCTTATTAACTTCTAATACAGGTAATAATAGACAAATCTTATATAGTGAAACCTTTTTAAAACATTATAAGGTAATTAAGCAATGTAATAAGACCTTAGTCGTAATTCTTAGATACAATTCAATATAATATCAACATCAACTGAAGGCTCGTATAGACTCGTGCGATATCGCGGTCGCGACGCGACACCAGTAGCACAATTTCTTTGTCGGTGCCTGTCGCAGCCGCGATATCGCGCGAGTCTGTACGAGCCTTGACAGTTTGTACCAATCGTTTGAAACAGTCTAATATATTAAAATAGTAATACAAAATCTAAGATATAATAAAAGTATTATTAAATATTACGTTATCATTTATAGTAATAACATTTCAGTGATTTTACAAGTTAAAAGTGTTATTGGTTTGGTAAACACAATATCTAGTCAAATTAGGTACTTCTACATTGGTCACAAGCTTTGTAAATATGACAGATGCCATTAGCCAACAAACAATTATTATATTATCAAAATGAACTATCTAATTTTAACTGAATTCCAATACAATTAAAAACACCACACCGGCAACACATAATGAATTAAATGTCCGAGGCAGGTTGCACAGAGAACAATCAAGCAAGAGATCAGCTAACTAGTTGACCATCCTCCCCACAAAATGCCTCAGAACAGGGGAGTAAGGACTTTCCGCCACTAATTTTAGGATACTATTGTTACTGACCCGCGTTCGATGTATCAGTGAAGCAACTTTTTTGCGTATGACTGCGTGGAAACCGTCAGTTCGGTTTTGCGAAAACATCTCCAATGCATTAAAGAATCGGGGCATTCCTAAAAGCATCAGAGGGAAAGTGGCTAACATAAAAACAAAAAGAAAACATTCGCATTTCATCATTAGTAGATTGTACATCAAGTGCATAAAACAAACCATTTTACGCGAGACGTCTGAATTTAAAGTAGATATAAAGGATATAACGTAGAGTGTAAAATGGATTTTATAGACGAGTTGTACACTCTACTTTTCACTTCGATTGCAAGGAAATGCAACAGCAACACGTAAAATAATAAATGGACGAAATAAAAAATATAAGTTTATTTCATGAAGTTTTATTGTGTACTTTAGCTGTTGGTATCCTTGCCTTGTTCTTAGAATACTAACGAAACGAATTAAAATAAAGAGGTTATTCTATGAAGTAGAAGTTGCTCGTGTGGCTGTTGGACCGACTGCCTTGGTCTTCGACGAAGATTTTACTTTATGCTCTAGAGCATAAAAAGCGACTTTATGTCGCCTACGTACGACATAAAGACGAACTCGTAGAGCATGAGAAGTGAAAAATATTTTATCAACCTGCTAAACACGGGCCTACCAATGAGCAATCGATCTGCCTAGACTTTCCCAAATATGTTGGGGTCAGCTTTTAGTCTAACCGGATGCAGCTGAATACCAGTATTTTACATGGACTGCCTCCACAAACCAGTTACTGAGTAACACGATACACCTTGGTAAGACTGGTTGTCAGACTTTCTGGGCTTGTGATTACCCGTACCAATGACCAGTAAAGTTATAATTAATACAACAATGATAGAGTAAACACATTGTGACCTATTTCTCCTGAAAACACATACCTACAAACTACAAAACAATATCATTAATTAATTAAACATTAGTTCAGTTTATTGTTTATTATATTTAGTAAATTGTGAAAGCTATTACACACCTGCGCTTTGCTCGGAGCTCTGAAAACATATTAATTATGTACTGAGATTAAAATTTGACGAGACGAGCACGTACATTGTAATATTGTAGCATTCGGTCGCTGTGTGTACTGGAAATGTAGGTAAATAGTGGAACTTAGTTAATATTTAAAGGGTTAACTTGTCAAAATACTATTGTTAATACTCATACACTATTAACTTGTTAACATTTCAATACAGGTTGTCGTTCCAGGGTGTAGCAGCTGAGACATGAGGGTATCATAGACATTTAGGTACCACATACCGCATACCGCAGTGTCTCAAGACGAAAGTCTTTGACCAGTGCGTGTTGCCAGTGATGACCTCCCCAGTAGCATTTTTATTGGCGTTTGGTTGGGCCACATACCTCTGAAGGTGGCCCAACTAAATACCAACGGAAAATGCTACTTGGGCTATGGCATTGAAACTTGGTCGCTCACAATGGGCCTTATTAGAGGGCTAAAATTCACTCAAAAGGCAATGGAGAGGGTTTTGCTTGGTGTTTCCCACCGTGATCGAATCAGAAATGAAGAGATCCGCAGGAGAACCAAAGTAACCGACATAGCTCGAAGAATTGCCAAACTTAAGTGGCAATGGGCAGGGCACATTGCTCGCAGAACAGATGGCCGTTGGGGCCGAAAAGTTCTGGAGTGATGACCGCGTACCAGAAGACGTAGCGTAGGAAGGGGTCCCACAAGGTGGACTGATGACCTTGTGAAAGCCGCAGAAATCCGCTGGATGCGGGAAGCATGGAACCGGTCGAGGTGGCGGTGTTTGGGGGAGGCCTATGTCCAGCAGTGGACGTCTTTCGGCTGAAATGATGATGATGATGATGATTTAGGTACCTATTACTTAAACACAAAAGTACCTATAAGTGCAACAATCACCACGATTGGCTGACGGCTTATGCATGGACACTATGTGTGCATTTGCCAAACAGTTTCTCAAATAAGTTTAAATAAATTTTGCGCGTTTCAATCAGCTTTTCAAACAACTTGTGATAATGTTGTCATCAATAGACAAGAGGACGCAGCTCTTGACCTTTGCTATTCACGATGTTTTGAGTGGGAATTGAGTGGTCCTGGTTTTCGGGAAATGCTTTCTTTAGAGATAGAGCTGACGAAAATAGGCTATTGAAGGTAGGATTTTGGTACAGCCATTTGGGGTTTGCGATTAATAGCAGGACAAGTTTTTCATGATTTACCCAATATCTGGTAAGGAGTAGAGGTTCATGAACTGAGGTGAATTTAAAACTGATAACGGATTCGATTGTTTGTTTACTGACTGGTTTTGGTTAGGATATACTGAAAGAAGACTTTTTGGCGTAAGGCGTGTTAAGTAATCAATCAATAAATACCTACTAAAGTAAAGTAGGTACCTAATGGTTAATACCAAACTTAATACGAAGTTATAAGTTCATAATTATTACTTTTACTAAACCTATTTGAAAGACACATGTATCAAATTAATATTATATACATATTTCACACCTGTGTGTGAAATATGTATATAATATTAATTTGATACATGTGTGAGCTTATTTATGTAAATCGTAAGTATTTATGTAAAGTTGTACCGGGTCATGGGACTCAATGGGATTATAATTTTTGTACAAATGATAAAGTTGTCGTAAACATGCTTCGGGTACCTAAAGCTTTCCGTTGGACTGTCTTTTTGCTTTCGAAATAAGGACATAAGAAAATTGAACATACTGCATGTCGTGATGGCCCAGTAGTTAAGGCCGCCTCTTACACGAGGCACAACCTCGTTCAAATCCGGGCAAGTAATTGTGTGATTTTTTCCATTTGTTTATTTAACCACTTATGTACACACAAAAAAAAAAAACTTTCAGGAAAAAACGGCCAAGTGCATGTTGGACCACGCACAATGAAGGGTTCCGTAGATGGGATGAATTGATCCCAAGAAAAAACTTAAAATTGTAGTTGAAAAACATGTTTTCCCATACAAAATGTATGGGAGAACATGTTTTGTGTTCCACGCGTGCTTCAAAGAGATGTCAGCACGAACTGATGGGGTCCGTTAGGACCGATACCTGCAAGGGTTGCGGGTTTGTCTGAAAGGGATACCGTGGCCGTGGCACACAGGCAACAGAAAGAACACGGGTGGGTTTTAGTCAGTAAAAGTCTGACACGCCCTTCCGCTCCGCCCAGAGCGGGAGAAGTTATTTGATAATTTTCCACCCAAAAAAAAAAAGACATGCCAGTTTCCTCACGATGTTTTCCTTTACCGTTTTGAGAGCAGAGGTGATATAGTAGATTGTACATCAAGTGCATAAAACGCACCATTTTACGCGAGACGTTTATCCATCCGAGCGAACTTGCGAGCGAGGATGGATATAAAGTAGAGTGTAAAATGGGTTTTATGGACGAGTTCTACACTCTACTTTTCACTTCGATTGTGAGGAAATGAAACAGCAACATGTAAAATAATAAATGGACGAAATAAAAAATATAAGTTTATTTCATGAAGTTTTATTGTGTGCTTTGCCTTTTTCTTAGAATACTAACGAAACGAATTAAAATAAAGAGGTTATTCTATGAAGTTGAAGTTGTCCGTGTGGCTGTTGGACCGATTGCCTTGACATAAAGACGAACTTTTAGAGCATGAGAAGTGAAAAAATTATTTAAAGCACCTGCCTGAGTTCGAACTCATGACTTACAACTAGTAGGTAGGGGCCGATATCGAATATTATACTGCAAGTTAGTTCCCCTAATTTTCCAGGAACACAGCCAATTCGATTACAAAAAAGTGTAATAACGAAAAATTTTAGTAACTTAATTTTATATTCTAGCCGACCTAGCGAGCGACTTAAGTTACCGTAAAAAGGCTGGCTCAGAAAATTTAACCGTAATTCGCTCCGTTCAGAGTGCGAGCCATTATAACCGAGACCTGAGAATTTTTTATACGGCTTTACGCAAACTCTTAGGAAAAATTAGGTAAAGCTCCTGTAGTTTTGTTATTGTACCGCCATCTTCTTCATAAATATTCATCGTTTATTTTTTCTTAAATGTTCAATTGCAAAACTTATTCAATTTAGGTCTGACAGCAATATGAAGCAGGAAATCTTATTAGCCATCCCCAAGAGATTCGGAGACGTTTAAGTGACATCCGGGTGATATAAAATGCATTTGAGAGACATAAATTAGACGTTCCGTAGATCTAACGCTAGATGCAATAATGCAAGAACTTCGTTAATGAGTTTCACCTCGCTCCGTACCGCAAATTGGATTATAATGTTAATATCATGATTTGGGGTGCTCTCTCTACGGGGAACAATTTGGGTACTTCTTAGGGCGACTGGGCGTCTATTATCCTCATTTCAATAAGAAATAAATTAAGATTTCTTATTACATTTTCCTATATAGAGGGATATTTATCATGTACATTCAACGGCGCATGTCGTGAGTTTTATTGAATGTTTTTGTGTGTTTTCTAAAATGTTGTGACGGGTTACAATATTAGTTTTGTTCTAGTCCATAGTTCTGTTCGTAATATGACAAAGCTTGTATGCTGTACACAGCATAGAAGCTTTAGAGGTATGAGGAACAGGGTGTAAAGTTCACTCATACTCTATAGTAAAGGGAGGATCCTCCGACCAGACGGGTATTGTGGCAACTGCCCAACGGTTGATGTCGGGATGTTGTATATATGCTAATCGCGCGGCTAACTCTGATAGCGCGATGCAGGATTTGTGACGTCAGGACTTTGATGCGTAGTTCGTATGTGGCGTTGCTGATACCGCCATATTACTCCCCTCCGGGGACCGGAGATCGATAGTGGGCTGAGTCAGTGCATATGATGCTTGCCAGGGCCAGTTGTGATTCCAGTGAGTCGGAACCGGGTGCCGCATAGTTCACAGGTGAGTTGGAACTGTCTGCGGTGATTCCCCAGTGTGTCGGGTTGGCGCTGCGTTTTTTGATCCAGTGAGTCGGACGTCGTACAGCGCCGGGTTTAAGCTGACTGCTGGCGTCGACCAGGAGAGCGTTGAAGGGCTCTGCTTGTGGACCGGCTGAAAGTGCAGTGTGCTGTGCCAAGGTTGCTGATGAGGCTGAGGGTGATGACCAGGTATGCGCGTTTGCTGCATGCCGGTGGTCAAGATATCCGTTGAAGCCGTGGGTGCTGGCTGGCTGTGTGACTCGCCGCTCGAAAGCTTGAGGAAGTGATGGATGACGTCACGCTGAAGTAGTTGCACGAAGGCTGCGCTAATGTCCATATTCGGGGTCACCAATTTAGAGGTATGAGGAACAGGGTGTAAAGTTCACTCATACTCTATAGTAAAGGGAGGATCCTCCGACCAGACGGGTATTGTGTCTGGTGGGTAACTGCCCAACGGTTGATGTCGGGATGTTGTAAATATGCTAATCGCGCGGCAAACTCTGATGGCGCGATGCAGGATCGACGTCGAGGACGTCAGGTCTTTGATGCGTAGTTCGCATGTGGCGTTGTTAATACCGCCACAAAGCTTTGAATATTTTTCACCTTAGGTATAATAAAGTTTCGACTGTAGATACACCTACAGTCGAAACTTTATTACGAGTATGCCTAAGGTGAAAAATGATTCTTTTGGAAAGATATTACATTTTATGCTATGAAATATAGTTTCTTGGAATAAATAAGGTCGCAGGATATTAAAAAGGTCTTCTTTGGGAAACACTGAAAAATAAAAACACAAACTACAAAAGGATCTTCTTTCATAAAGTTAAAAATATTATGCTACAAAATGTTAGTAAGAACTTACAGCTAATAAATAAAAGAGCATCACAAAATACAGTTACAATAACATGGTTCTCCTGAATAATTTTGATTTATACCCAACACAAAACTAAAACAGAGCAATGTGAAAATTCGCAAACGAATTCACAGACATATCGGCCACATCGCCACATGCACGCCGCACCGTGTCCCGTCGAAACCGGCAGCTAGCGTAGGACACCGGGAGATTTACAATCTGTACTTAATGTCCCCCAACAATGAGATACAATTTAACTTCTCCGCAACCAAGCGATATTTACAAAGCAACACTACACTCCCGACAATATATTTCGCTAATGTTTTTTGGCCAGCGTTTACAAACTTCTGTGCAGCAATAAACTCGTTTTTTCTGTCGACTACAGCTCTACTTAATAACTTTATTGCTTGTAGTTGCAGTTCATGTTTTTAATTTATAAATGGACCACGTCGGCCCAATTTTAAGAGTAATATCGGGAAGGAGTTCTAGATGTGAAAATACGGGTCTGGATTTTTTCATCGGGATTACAATGTTAATTAAATTGACTTAACCAAGGACTCGCCTGTCTCCCGAGACAACGTTTTATTCAGTTTTTTTTTTTATCCTTTTTGAAAATGTTATCTAAAAGTTCGGTGTTGACAATGACGAGTCACAAAAGTGCGATATTTTGCACGTTGAAGCGGCTATTCTTTTATCTGCGTTCAAAATGGCGCTATTAAAAAAAAAAAAACAACTGTCAGATAAGCTGTCAAATGTATTGCAAAATAAAAGGCACGGCGTTGCACGCTGATATTTCACATCGACAGATATTTTTACAATTTTTTTGTAAATAAAAACTAAATAACGAGCTTTTCCCTCCTCAAGTTCAAAATGTTATTAGAGAGAAATAAGGCAGTGTGTTTATCGGCCACGGGTCAGTGACCTTTATTTATGTACGTAGTAAGTGATAATTAATTGTTACGATGTTATCAAAGCATTATATTATAATCGTCGTTATTTATGACTACTAATTTGCAGAATCCTACCATCATTCTCGTTATTAAAACGTAGATTTGCACATCGAGGATAAATCTCTACACTATTTTGTAGAAATACCTGTATTTTTTGCCTATAAGGGCGGATACGGGTATTGCAGGATGTCAGATTTAAATACAAAGCAAACAGATCACAAAAAGATTGGGACGCGATCGGAAACTTAATGTATTTATTGACGTGAATACGTCTTTAAATTTGATTCCATAGTGGGGAGGCAATTCAGAAAACTGATGATAACAAAATCGGCGGATACAGTTTGGTATTGCAGCTACATTATCTATAATCTACATCCAACAAGTAATTACACCACTCGATAGCTAAAGGGTCAGCTCAAACAATATAACATCTAAACGATATAAGGCATCGGTATAGCTTCTTGTTTTCGTTCCTCCCCGACTTTTGCTCGTAAGCGAAGCGCCAGCCCGCGCTATAGCTGAGCCAGTAGCTTTAAATCCCTCTGATTATAATCATAACCCTGATTTTATCCAGCCACCGTCAGTCCCTTGCCATCCTCCCTCCGACTCTGCCCTAAGCCGAGGTTCGTACCCCACAGGGGATGCCCTTAGCGCGCAGTCGTGTAGATTATAAGTTTTTACGCCCTGGCTGGAGGCATTAAGTTTCGTTAGGAGCTTAAGGTAACCACAGGAAAGTCCGGTTAATGAGTCTCAACCTTTCAAGGTTAACTCAAAGATGCCATAGTTAAAAAAAAAAAAAAAACTTGTTTTCGTGTCTACGGACGGGACGGTGTAGCAGCTAACTGCAGCTAACATATAAACCTTCCACAAGTTGTAAAAACAAAAAACAAAAAAACCTCTCAAACAATGATAAATTTCCCTCATTACTCAACTATGCCAACACAGACATATTAGCCCACAATTAATTTATCACCGAAACTCGCAACTTGTTTCGCCAGGTACGGCCAAAGCGGGCAAAGGTCCGTGACAACGAAATTCCATCAGCATTATGCTTTAATAAGCTACGCTAAAATTCGCCACATTGCCTTTGGCGGCTATTTCATTATGTGAGAATAACCTTTACAGGCATCAGGCCGAGGTTCTAATAGCGGCCGGTATGAAAACTGGCTGCTGTAAAAGTTTATAGCATAACTGATGCCATTTTTAGAGTTTAGTTTAGATTTTAACGAGGTTTAGATTAAAATACGTACTCAAGTACGTAATCAAGATAAAATAAGTAGGTATATAACGTCAAATATAATTTTGGCATAGGGCTAGAAATGCCTAGGAAATGGTAGGATTAACAGACGTATTCCACACTGGGTACCCGCTTAAACGGCACCTGAGTGAGTGCCACCCGAGGTATTCCACATACAGCACCTATCGATATTTTTCGCAGGTGCCATTAGTGGAATAATTTATTATTTAAAATTGTATTCCATAAATGGCACCTATGGATCAGTAGGTCTTACTGGTGTTGAGACGTTTTTTTTTTAGTTCGTCTAAATCACAAATTAAAGAAGTTATATTTGTATCGGCTTATTCCACAAATCCCCCCTGAAAATCCTCCTTAGGAGGAAAAGTAGAATCTATAAAAAAACAGTCTAGAATTCACCCCTGATAATCCCGCTTAGGGGAGAAAACTAAAATCTAAAAAAAAAAACTTATTCCAAGACCCCCCTGAAAGTGTTTTTATTTACATTATGGTTTAGTTTTCCCCACTGAGGGGGATTCTCTGGGGGATTATTGAAATAAGCAGGGGTGAATTCTAGACTGGTTTTTATATATTCCACTTTTCCTCCTAAGGGGGATTTTTCAGGGGGGATTTGTGGAATAAGCCATTTGTATCATGTTAGTAATAACATGATAAAAATATAACTTCTTTATGATTTAACCCAATCAATAATTGGATTGGCACTTCTATTGTAAAATCAGTCTTGAGTTATTTCTTATGTAGGTACTATAAACATCAAAAAAAATATAAAATACATAAACATAGATTATGCGTCTTACAGTCCATGGTGAGATCGATGGTGTCGTTAAACCATTAGCTTTTAGACAAAACAAGTCTACATATAAAAATTGTTTCAACTTTCAGAGTGGCCAAGAGTAAACCCGTTGTGGATTTAAAAAAAAAACCTTTTTTTGATGCCAATCGATGCTAAAAGGATAAAAAAACTCTGTTGCACCAACTGAGGTTTGAGTACTAGAAAAATCAGAAATTGCAAAAAGCTTTTCCCATACATTTCGTAGTAAGTGATAAATGATTTTATTTCTGTAAGTAGGTTTCTACAAACACTAATTGATTGAGACTCCAACCTACAGTTTTATAATAGGAAGACTTCCCTTAAATGAACGTAATACGTAAAACTATTCACTTTGGAATAACATACCTAATTAGTTCTCTTCATAAAAATAACTGAATGAGTTTAGAAATCAATAAAACAAACGTCCGAAATTAATTTTGGTTGTGCTTCTTTTTTGTTATCTACACAAACAAAATCAAATTCATAACTAGGGCAAACATTTTATTTACGAGTATCAGTTTATTAACTGGAATAGGTATATTATATTCATAATAGTTAAGTTTATGCGAGATTGAGCTAGGTTGAACCAAGATAGTTGTGTCGGTAGTTTAATAGAAATAATTCCAAGACTTGCTCCAACTATTTCAGTTCCTTACACATAACTAAAATATTATGAACGCTTTTGATAAAGGGATTTCTGATATATATCGCACATTGACTGTCGGAGTATACTAAAAATAGTACATTGCGATACAAGGGTGGGAAGTAGGTTATTGCAAACGAGCTGTCATTGACAAGCCCGAGCCGCAGGCGACGGTTTTCAATGACACGAGTTAACACGAGAGTACATTGTGATACAAGGGTAAGACCCTTGTATCACAATGTACTATTGTACCTTTTTTCAGTGGAATAGAAAACAAAATCAAACAGATCTAACAATTGTATTGAAGATACTCTTTGTAGGTTTTAAGTCATTACTACACTATTCTCAATCCATAAACCAATCAACTGTGACGAGACCGACCCCATCTAACTTTTCCATCCGTAACTTTTTTATTTACAAATTTGATAATTAAAAAAAAAAAAGTTACTGTTCGATGAATTGGTGAAGGCCACGAAAATCCACTGGATGCGAGAAGCACAAAACCTGTCGATGTGGTGACTCTTGGGGGAGGTCTATGTCCAGCAGTGGACATCTTTCGGCTCAAATGATGATGACGTATAGCCAAAAATATTTTGCTATTTTACTAAATCAACATAATCTATAAAGGAGTCACGTAAATGTCACGTAAAATGAGAGAGAACTTTACAAAGAATGAAGACAATGCCATAAATATTCGCTGGCAAATAAATCGAGCTAGATATTATTATAAAACAAAACTTCTCGTTATAATTAACATAAACCAGTTCAATCTTTTCCTACTTTACTAAATCAAAATACGAATACGAAGATAAAGGAGTCAGAAAATCATAATATCATTTCAATTTTTGACCTTACGAGACGGTATTCTAAAAATGTCACGTAAAATTAGAGAGACCTTTACAAATAATGAAGACAATGCCATAAATATTCGCTGGTAAATAAATAGAGCTAGTTATTATTATAAAACAAAACTTCTCGTTATAATAAACATGAGCCTGTCACCGAGATTTCGTAGTAAAATTTAATACTATTGACTTCAAGGAAACTAACTCTTTGTAAATTCTATTTGTTCTACGAAGTTTGCGCAAAGTAAATTATATTTCTTAATGTCAGCTCTTTGCACAAGGCGTCCAACAGAATAGGTCTTTAAAACAAAGATTTTGACGCCGAAATTATCGAAGTTGCTGTTTTTAGCTGAGTTTTCTGAGATACTAGAACTTTAATCATTGAATATAATTTATTTACTTACCTAGGCGCTGGCGAAGGATGAGTTTTGCGGGGAGCTGGTTCAAAAACGTGTTGACGACGCGATAGTAATTCAAATGATTGTATGTACTTATGTCAGAGAGGGGCTCGTGGCTAAGTAATAACAGCCGCACGTGTCGATCAATCAGGTTAAGCTACGCTTGCCGGGGTTGGTCCGTGGATGAGTAACTATGTTTACATACCGAGACCCCTCCGTACCTCGGAAAGCAAGTTAAGCCGTTGGTCCCGGCTGTCATTCGTAGCTCTTTGACAGTCGTTACGGTCAGTTAGAAGCCCAAAAGTCTAACAATCAGTTTTGCCAAGGGGTATCGTGTTACCCAGTAATAACTGGCTTATGGAGGTCAGATAGGCAGTCGCTACATGTAAAATACCGGTATTCAGCTGAATAAAAAAAAACCACACCTTTTTCCTTAAATAAATTTAAAACGGTTTATTTCAAAATCCTTAAAAAAATTGAGATCTTCACAGAAAGCCCTTTCACATGGTACAGTTTGTAAAACTGTTTCTTGAATTTTCTAATTTGTCCCATATATTCAAAATTCATTTATTTCCATGTGCAACGTAAATAAATGAATTTCCGTAGAAATTCATAACTATACCGAATTTCAACTTAGTCAGTCTATAATAATAATAAATAATTTATATCAGATTGGTCCTACGATTACATCCATATTTGTTAGTACAACATTGCGAGCTTACAAACTAGTGTTAGTAATAATTAATATTATTTGAAAGCCATATAATGATAATAATTTAATTAAATAACATACAATAATCATAACAATTTATTTTATCCTACTTAATTAAATCAGTAAGTGTTAAGTCCGGGTGGAGTCTCCGATGATGGTGACAAACCACTATACGACTGCGTGCAGCTGTATCCAGCGAGCCAGCATCGGAGAGTCCCACCGGTCCGCCCGCCAGAGCGCGCAGGATGGTGTTGGGACTGTCGCGCGTGGGGCGCTTGATAGAAGCGCACTATTTGCGCATGATGGCCGCAAAGCCGCCGCGAACATTGTGGAGGCGCTGCAGTGGCGCGGCAGCCCCATCAGCACTCGGAACGCATTATTGTACTGAACGCGCAAATCGCTGCATGTCCGCTGCGTATAGCCCACAGGCTGCAGGTGTAAAAACCTGACAGTACGCTTTAAAAAGCGCAACTTTGACAGTCCTCGTACACCGTGAACACCTGCGGGCCAACATGTTGCATCGGACAGACAGCGCTCTGCGCTCCTTTTCAATATCTACACTGTCCTTAAGGTCCTCAGTGACCCAGTGGCCTAAATATTTAAATTTCTTGACTTTGTTTAGAGCTGTACCACATAAAGTGAAATACGGAACGAATGCGTATCGCTTGTTGTCCGGCCTGAAAATCATTATTTCACTCTTTTTCGTGTTGTATTTGAGCCCATGAGTCCCCGCGTAGGACTCGCAAATTCTGAAGAGCCCTCGTAAGGCACCAATCGAAGGGCTTGGCAGCACCATTTCGTTTTCGTAGCTGATGTTATTCACACACACTCCATCTATATGACACCTGGTGCTGCTGAGCTCATCGATCAATCGGTTGACGTAAAGGTTGAAGAGCGTGGGAGAGGTCAGCCCCCCCCCCTCAACCCGCAAACCACCCCGTACTCCCCCGAGAGAGCCCATCTAACAAAATTCTTTTGATTGTTATACCAATGCATAAATAATAACATAATTTCCCTAGGTAGACAAGTTTCATCCCTTAATTTACCCCATAGAATATCGTACGGTACAAGATCGAACGCGTTCGATAAATCTAGGTAGCATGCATATACTGGGGTCTTTCTACTCATGTAGTACTGTACAGTCTGCTTGAGGCACAGGATAGCACTCTCGGTGGAAAGCCCGAAGGGCCTGAAGCTGAACTACGCGTCGTTTAGCGAGACGTGTTTATCCAGGTGCTGACCAAGCAGTCTGTCCATCTCTCTGGCCACAGTGGTGGCAAGAGAGATGGACAGACTGCTTGACGTAAATTGACGTAATTTTAGTCGGCAAGTTTTTAATCACGTCTAAACTTGTATGGAGTAGTGACAGCCGCTGATTAATTTGACAGGACTAAACTAAAATTTATCTTCTGTCCTTTTCTTAATGAAATAGAAAGAAAAAGATGCACTGAACTTAAATTTAGTTTAGTTTGTGAACAAGGGAATCGGCACCACTATTTGACTACGAGCTCTTTCTCTTCTCACTAAAACAATGTCACAGAAATATCTGTCTGTCTGAACGGCTGCGCTTTATAATTTCCCTAACAAATTCAGTGTAGTGGGTAAGTTTATACAGAGGTCGCAGCACTCGACTTTGTCGCGTAGCCAGAGAGATATCAATTTGCATGCACTCCAATGGAGGGCGTTTCGAGGGTTGCCCCTTTGGAACAATCGTTTTTGCCTCTTGCCTTCATTTTGTATGTTTGAGTAAGATTTAATGGAATGTCCGTCTGACTGGCGGGCTCAAAATGGATGAAATGTTATTTGTGGACATAAAAAATGTTATGATGGCGCTGGGTGGACAATTTTTTTTTTTTTGCTTTAGCTATTTCCTTGTTTCATTTTTGAACATGCTTAATATTTAAATAACCTGGTACCAGCCAATGGTAATGTTGTTAACTATTATTATTACCATATACTAAATAATAGGAACACTCGCAGTTCAATTTCAAATCTCATTACAAACCACGCAAATCCCTAATGAAATCAAATATTTTATACTAGCATAGGGTTGTGTTCCCAAAGAATGTTCCAAATTCATTCACAAGTTCAGGCTCTGTGCTGTGAACCGTATTCACGAATAACAGCTCGCGTCAAAATATTTAGGGTAGCGCATGGAATTAGTAAGTACTATATTTGGGGTGGCGCCATAATGACAGCGTCTAGCGGACCCCTAGGTAAGCAATTATTATTTTAATCAAGTCTCGTGTAAACCCAAATACCTGGGTAAAGTATGTGAGGTTCAACACTGTGGGATATTAGTATTAGAGAAATTCTCTAACTTCATTATTTTAGTTGAAAAACTTGTTCATGTGGAAAGGTCCTTTTGCAAAATTTTGAGAATGTGCGGAGCTAATGGTCTGGGTGGAGTTAGTGTTGGAGGAGTCGTTACAAAAACATATTGGAAAGATTAGAAGCTTGATTAACTGTCTAGAAACTAAGGGCACCAAAGTATTTGAAGGGACCTAACTGTTGCAACACTAGATTTTTTTAATAGTTTCCTAATCATTTTATTTTTTAAACTAGCTTTTGCTCGCGGTTTCACTCACGTGGATGTCGTAAAATATCCCACGGAACCTGGGATAAATTTTATCTAAATCAGTTCACCCGTTTTTGCGCCCATCTGGAACAATACATCCATGTCATGGGACAAATGGACGAAATCTTGTAAACATTACATTTTCGGCATCAGACTCATTCCCACACCTAGTAGCAATAACTTTTTTTTTAAATATTCACTTGAAATGGTTTGACTTCGTTACTATTTTTTTATATGTAACAAAAGAACATAGATATTTGAGATTAACATTAAAAAATGCAGTAATCGCTTTTTAGAATTTTAAATTAAAAGGAGATACTGTATATTAAATTTTTCATAAATTTTCCGCATTTGCACAGTAATTTTTCGCTACCTAACCCTTATTTTTAATAAAGTGTTATGATTTAACAGTAATGGGCATAGTTTCACTGGTATTTGAAGTTCCGTTATACTTGGAATCCGTGCGAGTTCACTCGCACTCCCTAGGGGACTATGAATCTTATAGGAACAAAACCAGCACATGTTTGACAACCGAATGTATTGTGATCTTCGCATAAGAATTGATGTTTCACAAACTGTTAGAATAAGAATAAGATAAGTTATTTAAGCGGGTTTTAATTTCATGTTAAACACTTAAGGCGGGTCCGCTGCGCCATTTTTTCTAATAAACATGTTAGAAAAACAGGCAAGTGAGCTGCAATTTTTGAGTAAAAATTTTTTTTTGTTCGAAAATCTCTTTTCTAAATAGTTCCGACATGAAGATGTGTCTGCTGTTCTATTAATAATAGATTTAGTTCTACAAAGAACAAATATAAATAGATTCCGTGTCCAACCGCACCTCATCTTGCCTCAAAAAATCGAGAAACGTCTTCTTCTGGAGAGCACTAATATGAAATGAGTGTCTTTACCCCCCCCGAGGCGATTTTTTTAAATTGTTTATTAATTAAGGATTAAAACAAAATATAAACAGAAATATCACAAAAACCTCAATAGGCTTGTCTGGATGTTGAAACACTTAAGCAATCTTAAAACTAACTAAATATCATTATTTATGATTAAAACATTATCGGGAATGCGGGTTATGTTAACCGTTCGTCGCGACAAACAAGTTACATATGTATGTTAGATGTTTGTGTTTTTACTAAAAAAAAGTTAGGGCAAGCCCCGCAACAGTATTGTTGATCGAAGCGTACCAACGTTAAATATTGAACACTGCATATTTCTTTAAAACGTTTCTTGTATGACTCCCTTTGATTTTTAAATTTTTTATTATTTGTTGTTATATATAGTTATATAGTAGTACACACTATGTGAAAATTTCAAGTGTAGTCCCAGTGATTTTTAAAAAAAAAAAAATTATCTAGGGCATCTCATAGTGTAACCACTAAGGTTCCGACTTTTTAACCGGACTTTCCTGTGGCTGCCTTAAGCTCCTAACGAAACTTAATGCCTCCAGCCAGGGCGTAAAAACTATAAACTAAACGACTGCTGCCTACCCCCTGTGGGGTACGAACCTCGGCTTAGGGCAGCTGAGTAGGAGGGAGGGTGGCAAGGGACCGACGGTGGCTGGATAAAGTCAGTGTTTTGATTATTATGGTGGGGAGTTTGGATTACATGCTGCTCAGCTAAAACGCGTGCTGGCGCTTCACTTACAATCAAGGGTCGGGGAGGAGCCCAGTGACAAAAATACAGACCCTTTATGATCATGCTGACTAGAAATCAAAACGACTATGCCAAGTATTGCCTAAACCTTATATTGACTAGGAAGCTCAATGCCTACCTTGCAATAATTGTCTATACAGTATTTGAACTAAAACTTATTCTGACTATGAACCAAAATGCCTACCTTGCAATATGTCTATTATTTTAGAAGAAAGGGAGTACCGTTTCTGGCGTTGTGTGGTCACAGTTCTAACCTAACCTAACCTACAGTTCAGAGACCCTAGTGTGAGTTTATTTTAACCATCTCGACTACTTAGAAATTATTGCATTTTAGGCATTTTGCTACTTAAACATTTAGATCTCTAGGCGATTTACAGCATAGGCAATTTGCTGTGTAGACTTCATTTCAGGCATTTTGCTTCGTAGACGAATTGAAAGTAAGACACTCTGATGTGTTGAGTATGACATACAAGAGGCGGTACATGACGTCAAAGTGTAGGAGCGGCTCGACATTTTATATTGTACTACTTCAAATTTTGTGTCACGGCAGTTGCAAAGTCGCATTATTCACGCTGCGTTTCCGTAAAACTATAGGATGAGGACAGAGAGGAACGAGACGGATGCTACAAATTACAATAGTACGTCATTTTACAATGATCATTACGTGACCGCGTTTCGAGTCTCGAGCGAGGCTTAGCCAAGTTGACAATCTACAATCGATAACGCTAATAGAAAACCAATCAAATGTATAGGAAAAACATCATCTCAACGTTGAGTCACGTGGTCAGAACAAACGAATAGAAGATTCGTAGACAAGTTTACAACTCATCAGATCGTTCAAAACGTTAGAATGAAATCTGATCCTTTCTACAACGTCGCTACATCCATACTTCCATATCCATACTAATATTATAAATTTGAAAGTAACTCTGTCTGTCTATCTGTCTGTCTGTCTGTATGTTACGTTTTCACGCCTAAACCAATGAACCGATCGTCATGAAATTTGGCAGAGATATAGCCTGAGATATGAAGAAGGACATAGGCTACTTTTTTACGCGATAACCGACATCCACGCGGGCGGAGCCGCGGGCAAAAGCTAGTCCCATATAAATGATCGGAATAAATGACCGCGCACTAAGTACATAACTGTAACTTTGACGTTAGTTTGACGTTTGTAGGAACGCTCACCAGTGACTATAGTATAGATTTTTTCTGAATACGTTGTAGAACGAGCGATCGACTCAGTCGTGTCAACTTGGCTACCAACTTATCGTTTTCTAAGTATAGTCGCTTACGACGAGGCGTCAACGATTGTAGAAAGAGATTCGATACGAAACGTTTGTAACTTGCCTAGGCCTACAGGCTGTAATTGTACTGCAATAACATCAAATGTCATATTTGTAGTTTTGTACTCGTAACTTGAAACGTATCGCCGAGCTTCAGTACGCCTCGCCTCATTTGAAGTGGGACGTACTGGCTCAGTGCAAAAAGAGGCTACTCTTACAAACTCTTTTTCATGTCGTGTCCTAGCCAACACTGGTCCTGTTGGCGTCAGGTTACGGAACCCTAAAAAGCTGCTAAATATAAGGGTGGTAGACATGTTCGATTTTGTAGTTTCTGCTAGCATTCAGTATTGTCATGTTAGGTGTCTAATTATGAACTAAATCCGTAAAGTTTATTAGGCTTATAAGATCTAAAGCTAAATGGTGTTGTAAAAGTCAAGTGTTAGTTTTCAATACAAATAAATAAAATTGAAGTGTCTGTTTGTAATGCCATAATAATAGCTTTTTACGAAATGCATATGAAAGTTTAAACAGTACTTATAACAAAAAATGTTTTTTTGTCTTTCTGTCTTTTTGTTCTAGGTAATCTCCGAAACGACTAGACCGATTTTGACGGGACTTTCACCGGCAGATAGCTGATATTATAAGGAGTAACTGAGTGCCCGCGGCTTCACCCACATAGCTTTTTATAAAATAAAAGACAAGCCACACGAGCGAAGCCACGGGCAGCAGCTAATCCTTACTAATATTATAAATGTGAAAGTAACTCTGTCTGTCTGTCTGTCTGTCTGTCTGTATGTCTGTCGGTATGTTACGTTTTCACGCCTAAACCGCTGAACCGATCGTCATGAAATTTGGCAGAGGTATAGCCTGGGATATGGAGAAGGACATATGCTACTTTTTTACGCGATAACCAACATCCACGCGGGCGGAGCCGCGGGCAAAAGCTAGTCTTAAATATAATCGTTATCGTAAGGCGATAATATTTATGCTGGGAAGTAATATGTTAAAGCCTTCTATTTAACGATTGCTATTAAACTTAACCATAAAGTCCGATAAAAACATTGTAATCGTCAATTACTGTAGGCGCAGAATAGTGCGGCAGTAAAATGAACGGGGTATCCTTATGTATGTGAAAGTTTCTAGTAGATAGATATATAAAACATTTATTCAGTGCACACAAAAGACATAGCACAACACACAAAAGCACTATAAAATGTTACCAAATTACATCATTCATCATCATCATCATTTCAGCCGAAAGACGTCCACTGCTGGACATAGGCCTCCCCCAATTGGGGAGGTTTGCCATAATCACCACGCTTGGCAGGCGGGTTGGCGGTCGCAGTATGGTGTTAAAAATGCATAGAGAACGCTGCTGCCCATTCTCTAGTAAGTCCCTTAGTCGCCTTTTACGACACCCACGGGAGGAAATAGGATGGTGCTGTTCTTTACGTCCGGCACCACACGATAATTACATCAATATAAATATATAAAAACAAGGTGCCAATACACAAACAAAAAAAAAAAAATATACAACCGTGATCCCAAATATACAAGGGGCGGTGTGCGTCTCAAGGTTGCACCAAATGGGAGTCCAGCTCAGCATGTGTCATTAAAATATTCCTGATGCTGATATTTTGCTGGACATAAGGACGTCGAGCAGATGAGATAAATAATGGTGTTGTGAGAAAGTGTAAAAGTGTTGCTATTCACAGATATAGTCTAATTTTCTTGCAAACGGACCGATAAATAACTAGATAATTGGATTCCGGAGAAAAATGTACTAGGCGTTGTGGCAATGCTTGGGGTTTTTCATTTCCAGTAGATAGATAATAATCTATATTGTACACTGAAATGACAAATTCTAATATTTATTTATTAATTTCAAGATTAAGAGATCAATCGTCGAATCCGACTCGGCTGGGCAGCGTTCGGGAAGCTACGCAATATCTTCTCGTCCCACATACCGCAGTGTCTCAAGATGAAAGTCTTTGAAGAGTGCGTGTTCCCAGTGATGACATATGGCACTGAAACGTGGTCGCTCACAATGGGCTTTATTAGAAGGCTAAAAGTCACCCAAAGGGCAATGGAGAGGGCTATGCTTGGAGTTTCCCTACGTGATCGAATCAGAAATGAAGAGACCCGCAGGAGAACCGAGGTAACCGACATAGCTCGAAGAATTGCCAAACTTAAGTGGCAATGGGCAGGGCACATTGCGCGTTGAACAGATGGCCGTTGAGGCCGAAAGGTTCTGGAGTGGCGACCGCGTACCGGAATACATAGCGTTGGAAGGCCTCCCACAAGGTGGACCGATGACCTTATGAAAGACGCAGGAATCCGCTGGATGCGGGAAGCACAAAACCGGTCGAGCTGGCGGTTCTTGGGGGAGGCCTATGTCCAGCAGTGGACGTCTTTCGGCTGAAATGATGATGATGATTTATTAATTTTGGGAACACAGGGTATAATAATATGAAGATGTTATTATGAAAATGTTGGTCCGTACCATATGTCCCGTCAAAAGACATTCAAAATAGTAAATTTTTCGAAATTTCATAAGTAATTAGCAAGACTATCGATGTCTTTGGATCTGTATTTTAGTTTTTTGCTACCGACTTCCGAAACTAAAGTTATTTTCTACTACTCTTTTCAATTTTTGTCACTACGTCTTCTTTTGAATCACACCGTTGCCTTATCACATCATTTTTCAGCCTATCATTCATAGTCATGCCACATATGCTACGCAAGGAACGCATTTCCACAGAATTTATTATACTTTCATGCTTCTTTTGTCACACCCAACATCAATTTCTAAACATAAGCGTAGGTTGGTACCTACACTTATGTTTGGAAATTGATGTCAAAAGGCTCAACTGGCTGTTCACAATGGTGTGCTGGTGCACACCATTGTGAACAGCCAGTTGAGCCTTTTTGGGCATTGGCTTGTTGGCTACAATCGCATCTATAGCACCATTCACTTTATTCCCCGCATTTACTCACCTTTCCACATCTTCATCAATCTTTTCATCCTTTGTAAACTGACTCCCCAAATATACAAACTCACTTGCTCCACACTCTTATCATTTATTTTCACATCATACACCGATACATTCTCTTCTCTTTCAAACACCGCGACCTTCGTATTATTCACATTTATATTCATCCCTTTCATGTTATATGCTTCATCCATCACAGTCACCATATCTTGCAACTGTTCTGCTGACGATGCAAGTAGAACTTGATCATCTGTGTAGAGAAGGCATTTGACAGGCAACTCATTCATACTCACTCCGCACTCACACTCTTTCAAATCTATCAGACAACTATTCACGCACAAGTTGAACAGCCACGGTGATGCTACACAACCTTGTCTAACACCCCTTGAGATGCAGAATCAGTCTGTGTATGCCCCATTTATCCTAACACAAGCACTGGAATCCTTGTATAAAGATTTCAGTGCCTGTACTAAGCGCCAGTCCACATCGTACGCGGATAGTGTCGACCACAATTCTTCCCTCCACACACTGTTATAGGCCATTTCCAAGTCAACATAAACACAGTAGACTTTCTTGTGCTTTGCCAGATGTTTTTCGGCTATGCACCTTAAGGAGAAGATTTGATCCATACAGCCCATTACTTCTCTAAATTCTGCCTATATATCCCATGTTATTAACCATTGCTTAATTCCTAAAATTATTTATTTTCTACATATCCAGCTATTACTAGAGCCTGAGCTCAGAAAATGTCCGTCCGTATTCATACAGCATAGTGTGAACAATCGTCGAGAATGTGACACGCGGACATCATATTTGTTCAGCTAATTTGGTGACATTAATGGCACAAATGCTATGAACAGAATTTTATTGATGAGGTTCTTGATTGCTTTCATGTGAGGAATCAAAGAAAAATGAGGAGTTTGTGTAGTGGTTGTTAGATGTTTTTTTCTGGGGAACGTTGAAGTTAATAAAGATTATAGTTAGTTGTCCCGAATTTAATCTTTGCTGTAAACCTTACTGAGTTCGTTAATGTTATTTGCGTTCGAAATGAAATGTTATTTAAGTAAATGATTTGTTAAAAAGACAAACAATACCAACTTAATTTGTTTGTCAATTTTTTAAAAATACTACATTTATATTTATTTATATATAAGTCATTATTGCAGACCACAAAAACACAACAAAAAATAAATCAAACGCTTCAAAATATACAATGGGCGGCATTATCGCTTTCTTCGATCTCTTCGATTTTATGTTCTCAAATGAAATGTAATTTCTTATTGAGAAATGAATTTATTTAACCTTATATACTTACCTGGTATTGATAGAGTTCATAACAACAATCTTATTGAGTACTTTTTAAAGCTTCTCGCTGCACAGTCAAGGCGCGTTGAAATTTTCAATCCATAAACATAGTCAAAATTGTGTAAATGAACAGGAAATTATCCTGTTCATTTAAACAATTTTGACTATGTACAGGTAATTTTGGTTAGGTTAGGTTAGTGTTAAACGTGTTAAAAGATAAAGGAATTAAACTAACTAAGTTTAATTCCTTTATCTTTTAACACTTTTTGAAACAAATAGGTAAGAACTTACATCTATAGCTATATAAATAAAATTGAATTGCCGAAATGTTTGTACGCGCATAACTTCCGAATGACTTCACTAAATTGGATAATTCTTTTTGTGTTCGTTATCTTCAGGTCAAGGTTTGTATAGATAAATATGTATATATTTTTTTAAATATATTTTATACGTTCAGTTGTTCAGCAAGGAGTTTTTAATTCAAATAGGTTGTATGCGCCCGGGAAGGTTTTATTTAGAGTAGCGTAGGGTAGGTAGGTGGGGTAGGGTAGGTAGGGTAAGGTAGGTAGGCAGATAGGATGGATAGGGTAGATAGAGTAAGTAGGAAGGGTAGGGCGGGTAGGTAGGGGTAGGGTAGGGAGGTGCAGGTAAGTAGGTAGGTAGGGTAGGGTAGGTAGGTAGATAGGAAGGGTAGGGTAGATAAGCAGGAAGGGTAGGGTATGTAGGTAGGGTAGGGTTTTTATTTTAATTTTATTTAGGTAGGTACGGTAAGGTATGTCGGTAGGGAAAGTAGAGTAGAGGGTAGATACATTGTTAGTGGCCGGTCCGGTTAAAGCTAGTAAAAAAAAAAACATCCTCACCAGGGAATCTTCATTTCACCTGATAGTAAGTGATGATAAGGCCGAAGGTGGAGCGAGCTTCACCCGGAATCCTCAACCACAGAGGAACTGGATATCTTACCTCTAACTGCCGAAACACAACAAATGCTGATAGCATTGTTATTATGGCTCATACAGGTAATTGAATAATTAAATATAATATCATGAAAGTAATTAAACATACACAAAATTAATAGCAACGTCTCTGTATGAACTTTTAAACTTCATTCAGGGGTCGTCAAGTGCGAGCGGTGCCACAGCCGGCAAAGGAATGCAATCTGCGGCGGAATGCTTCCAACTAGAATTAAATTTTAGCTACCAGGGACTCGGTAGTGCATCAGTCAAGATCTTTTACGTTCCCGATGTATTCGTAAATATGACTTTTATGGATAAGAACTGTCTTCTAATTTTTGTGTGATAAGTTATTTTAATTTTTACAAAGGCGCACAAAAACAAAAATACTTAGTAAAGTTATTTCTTATTGGTAGGTATTAGTAGTATTTTGGCTAAGGCATACAAAAATAATTTGTGAGTTTTTTCTTTTTAATTGTATTAGTCCCACTGGCTGCTTCTAATTAAGTAAATAGCGAAATTACTAAAAGCATCTTAATTACGTTTGTTTATTTTTTGTTCCAAACAAAAACTAAAACAAAGCTAAGAAAACTAACAAATCTGAATCAGCAACTATAAATTGCTTATAGTGTAATTATATAACTTTGCTTTTGGACGCGGTTTCCCCCACACGGATATCGGAAATTATCCCACGGGAACTTAATCCCGGGATTAAAATCCTATGTGTTAACCCAGGCCATAAACTATATGTATGCCAAATTTCATCCAAATCCGTTTAGCTGTTTTTGCGTGATTGAGTAACAAAGTTATAATATTAAATAGGATTATAGAACTTTGCTCAATTACTACAAGGTAATTTTTGGGTAAGATTAAATAACAGACAAGTCATGTTTATAATTAAATATGCCTATTCATAATCTCTGTCCCTTGTGTTACACAAGTTACAGTTAGACAATGTTAAATGGTCTTATGAATTCTTTATTTTGTGTGTTGACGCTAAAAGCTCCATGCTTTGTCTACAACAAACAGACCAACTCGACTGAAAGTAAATTGGCATTCCAACGCAGAATTGCTAACATTAACTTTAATTAGATTAGTACACCAGACGATTCGACAGCGCACAAAAAATGCCTAGGTTTGAATAATTCATTCTGTCTAAAATAAACCAACAAACTTAGCTCTCAAATAATTCAGTTGGTCTATTTTGGTTAACAAATGCAAAAGCAACATAAACACGAAATGGGGATTCAGTAATAATCCCTAAACCCTATAGAAACGTGTGAATTAAACTTTCCTTGAATTAGCTTCTTACTTTGATCACTACATAAATTAATTAAAGTACTCCACTGTTATTAACGATGATTGTAACGCCGGAAGAGGTCTGAGGGTGGCGGGCTGGCGGCAGTCCACCGAGGCGGCGGTGGTTTCATTTCCCCCATTTGCAATTCAAAAATTCACTCTGCCTTCCAGCTCATTCGTCTGTCTTTAGCAGATCCCTCTCTTTCACACTCGCATTAAAATGTATATCGAACCTTGTCTCGCACCACCGCTTTTTAGCCAGCAATGCCAGACACTTTCTTGCAACGACCATGCGTAAAACTCAAACGGACAACGGTTCTTGCAGTTTGTTTCGAAAGGATTAGCCATAAATAGTTCTTCCTCATTACATTTTCATGAAGGCTCTAGTTGCGGAATTTATGCTGAGAAAAGTTTGAGCTTTACTGAATAAAAGATATCTATTTGGCAGTAATACTGGAGGGGTGCCAGGCGACACTTCACGCTCGAGTTAAACTTATTAGATGGGAGATGGGTCAACTGAAATGTACCGCAATACTTACGTGGAAGTCGAGAAGTCAAATATGAACTTTGAAAAATTATTTAAATTTCACAGTTGCGTTCATAATTGTGTGGAAATGGTTTCATGGTGGCGGATTTTATTATTATTATTAGCCTATGTTGGCCATTCTGCTATCAATTAATCACTGCTAGCTGAAGGAAAACAGCGCGAGGAAAACCACACGTCTAACAAATGAATAATGTGTTAAATTTTCTGGAAATGGCTGTCACTTTGCGCTTAATCTTTTTATATTTTTTTCTTTATACTTTTTTTATTTGGTAGACCAATAGCAGTACATACAAAAGATCAAAACAGAACAATACAATAATAAAAGTACTAGTATGCATGCCTATTATAGGTGTACATAGCGTTCACCACTAAACAAGATCATAATTAACTAAAAATAATAATTTTATTTATTTATTTAAACTTCATGTACAATAGTGGTACATAGGCGGACTTAATGCCACAGGGCATTCTCTACCAGTCAACCTTTGGGTTAAATAGAAAAACATAGTGATAGGGTACAAAAATAATGTCTAAAATAATAACTTCTTGATTACGAGATATAAAATACAATTAAAATCAAAATTTAAACAAGTGGATATTTATATAATACTAAATAAAATTATTTAAATGCTACCAGTATTACGAAAGGTGGAAGGTGAAAAAAAATAAATAATGAAATCAGAGGTTTAATATAAACTTGAATTAAAAAAAAGTAGGTTAGTATGCTTTCATGGTCCTTGGACTCATTATAACATTAAAAAAAATTCGCAATACTGCATACACTTGTTATGATGAACAGCTTTTTTTTCTTTTTTTTTTGAACCAGTTCGGTGAAACTCACCTGATGGTAAGTATGAATAATAATAATTTAAAGCAAGGGGGGTCAACTAATTGCAGTAACTGACTGTACTACCGCGATAAAAGTATCCTATGACCTGATTCAGGTCAGGGTCCACCTCTGTGCCAAATTTTATCCAAATCCGTTTAGCCGTTTTAGCATGAAAGCGTAACTAACAAACTCAATTTTTCATTTCGCTTACTAGCTTTCGCCCACGGCACCGCCCGCGATGATGTCAGTTATCGCTTAAAAAAATAGCCTATGTCCTTCTACATATCCTAAGCTATATCTCTGCCAAATTTCAAGACGATTGGTACAGCGGTTTAGGCGTGAAAACGTAACAGACAGACAGACAGAGTTACTTTCACATTTATAATATTACTAGCTTTTGCCCGCGGCTCCGCCCGCGTGGATGTCGGTTATCGCGTAAAAAAAGAGACTATGTCCTTCTCTATATCTCAGGCTATATCTCTGCCAAATTTCATGACGATCGGTTCAGCGGTTTAGGCGTGAAATCGTAACATACATACAGACAGACAGACAGACAGACAGACAGACAGTTACTTTCACATTTATAATATGAGTATGGATATTATGGATTAAGTTAGGATACCAATAGGAGAAACACGGTAAATAACATCAACCTCCATCATGGAAAAAAATTAATGCTGTTAAACTCATCATGTTGATTTTATTTTTCGCTTGCATCACATACAGTCTACAATATTGTAATGTCGTGTTTGTTATTTGTTGCTATATTTATTGTAATCCAGGCATATAGGGAAGCCCGGATTAACGAGACTTTTCGTGGCTGGATTTATTGAAACGTTGGAACATGACAGTGTACAATGTAGGTCACATAACGCAATATATTTTTTGTATGTTTCGGTAGTTATTTTTATGGACTGCTTGCTATGTTTTTAAACCTTGTATTATTCTTAAGTTTGTCATTTTAGTGTCTATAGAGATATGAGGAACAGGGTGTAAAGTTCAATCATCCTCAATTGAAAAGGGAGGATCCTCCGACCAGACGGGTGTCCTGCCTGGTGGGCAACTGCCCGACAGTTGATGTCGGAATGTTGTATATGTCGGAGACGAGTTGTATCCGGTACGCCAGCGCCATCTAGTCGCGTTCGATGGAGTTATTGGAGTTCGCGCCAACGAGTCTTGAATTATCGGGACGCCAGTGCTGTTTAGCGGCGCACGACGGAGTACAACATAACGTTCCACCGGTGGCGAGTGTCCGCCGCACATTCGACAAGCAACGGTGCAACGGTGCGGTGCGCTGGTGCGGTACGGAGCATCGTTGGCGGTCAAGCAGTGAAGACGTCTAGAAACTGTCGCGTGTTCGGTATAGTTTGTCGTGTTCCAACATTAATTACTTTGCATACCCATTACTGTATAGAATCAAGTTCTAACCAAACAGACAGATGGCTTGCTGGGGAGTTTGTTCCACTACTTCTTCTTTCCAGCTAAAGCACTAGGAAGAAGTGAAGGGCCGGGCGTTTTGGGGGACTGTCTTATGTAATTTTGGTTCTCAGCTTTGATTGAGTAAATGACTTTTGAGTTAAATTCGGTTTTTCTATTGCGGATTAACCAACACTACCCACAGTACGCCCACAGTAGTTAAAATATGGCTGATGCTAACGAGAGAAACCTTCCGTTCTCCGACATATACATATATGCTAGTCGCGCGGTAAACTCTGTTTGCGCGATGCAGGATACAGTCAGGGAAATTAATTGTTTATCGAATTGACATAATGCGCTAATTTGCCGCGTTATAACCATTTCAAACAACTGTCGAAGAATTACAGGTGTCTGTTATTTGAATTTACAGATAATTTGGTAGTCATATTGTTAAACAATTAATTTCTCTGACATAACGTAAGCTTTGACTAGCTTTTCTTGAATAAATAATAACCCAGTATCATGCTGGAAATAATCGTAAATACTTATCAGTAACCGAGGGTCTACTGATGTGGATTTTAACCCTTTATGATTCCTTTGGGGAATTCAGACAGTAGAGGGACGATATTCGTATACCTATTCGTATATCTACACTTATAATAAAATCGTAGCGAAGTCAAAACTGTACATTGAATATTAAAAAAAAAGCAACTACCACGAGGTCTGGGAACCATTCTGATGCCGAAAATTATAGAAATTTTGTCTGTATGTATGTTCCAGCATTAAGCAAACACTACCGGACAGATTTTGTTCAAATTTTGCATAAATGTTTCCTATAGGTCTGGTCAAACTGTAGGGTATAATTTATTACACTATTTGCTGTGGGGGATGAGCAGTATTGCATTATGTTTTGAGATAGGTCAACAAGGGCAGGTACCTTAACCGTGATCGCTACAAGAAAACGGTCTTAAGAGACTATCCTTAACTATTAGAAAAACATTGATCTGCATTCATAGATATTGAAAAAAAAAAAAAAAATTACTGTCACTGAGAAAACAAGCAATAAAAAAAATTTTTTTTTTATAATTCATCCTGTTTCTTATAAGGATCAAAAAATTATACGGGATCAATAGAGGTTTAAGCACTAGAAAAGTCAGAAATCGCAAATACTTTTCCCATACAGTTCGTAGAAATTATACTGAAATGAGAGCGAACACAATAGTGTATGACAACAGTCAAATTATTCCATTACTTCGCTGTGTTCAATAGGAAAAAATATATAGCAGATAGTTTACAGATTTACTCTTTTAAATGATTATCATGCTTTTATGGATCTACCATATCCATGCGGAACTACCTTTTGGAAGGGGGCAACTAGAAACAATTTTAATCCGTGTAAATTTTGACGTTCAAAAGTGCCATTTACGAGTATGTGCCTATTTGAAATAAATGCTTTGACTTTGACTTTGACTTTTAAGCAGTCAATCATGCATGACATATTATGCTATTTCATTCAACTTTCAATAAAGCAATGCAAATCTGATTTCGGTTCCCAGGAATTGATATTTTTTGTGCTTGTTTTTAGGGTTCCGTACCAATATGGCAAAAAGGAACCCTTATGGTGCGACTCAGTCTATCTGTCCGTCTATAACTACTAATGCTATCAACTTGAAATTTGGAACGGTTTTAGATGGCGTTTGCTGAACTATTTTGGTAATACGTTTTTTTTTTTTTTGCAACAGGGTCTGTACGGGCGTCTTAAAAATTCGAAGTGGGGCTACTAGAGCATGTGGGGTATCATATAAAAGAGCGCCATTTGCTCATTCTCCAAAACTTTTTTTAAGCCATATAGTTTTCGCCTTTAGACGAAAAACGTAAAAAAAACCGAGAAAATCTGAAATTATTCTATGTGATAGAAGTTTATGTAGAAACTACTACGTCTCTAAATAGGGAGTAACACACATAGTCCAAGTTTATGATAAAAATAAATATCTATGGGTGACTATTAAAGAGAAATCCCGTGTGCTTACAATTACAATGTACTGTTATATTATGTTAGTGATCGGTGTTCGTCAGGAATAATCTGTAAGAATGACAATAAGAAACATTCAATGTATCAGTGTTGTGCCATTAGTGTGTATATAGGAACCTATGCAGGCCTTCATTAATTCACTAGAAAAGAGCTGGTGGACCTCGACACTGGGTTGCAGATAGTCCATGGAGGCTTTGCCATCCTTAGATGATACGCTAACCAGGCGTTTATTACACCTGAACAGAACCGGCCTGCGCCTGGTGACGGGATCCATCTCGGGACACTCCTCGCTAAACAAACACTTCCACACAGTATATTGTGTGGAAGTATTTGTTTAGCGAGGCAGAACGGGCAATACTCTGTGCAAGGCTTGCTTGTAGGCTGAGGAAACCGTCGCGCATGTGCTCTTTGAATGCACAGGCGTCACCCAGATTAGAACAGAAACCCTCGGGGCACCCAGATCTTTCACAGATGTTCTAAACAGACAAGAAGACGTAATTAACTTCTGGAGGGAGGTGGGCTGGTTGAAATAACCACTGATGGCCGCCATGGCTCATCTACAATGGTCCACCTGCAGGACTTAGTGCGGAAACCAAACCCTTTACCATAAAACATAGAATTGTACGTCGATTGCTCCCGCGTCATCAGTCCTGACCCTCTGTATGATTTGGCTGCTGTAACCAAATCTACAAACGTAGTATTCAGGGAAGTTTTATCAAAATGTAGCTGGTATTGTGGTGTTTTACGACTTCCACGAAGTTGCGGGCAGAAGCTAGAAATTTATCAAAGCTCAAATAATTATGAACAGAAGAAAAAATCGTCTGTCTTTTAAAATTTCCAGCTTTACAGAAAGTAATGATAAATCTAGATGAATTATGAACATAAATCCTTCATAAACAACATAAGATTCATAAACAAAATGATACACATATCATACGGGATATATCGCTCGGACCGTGCCTCGGGCCTTTACCCGACTCTGGTTTTTGACATCAGTTTAGGTAGGTCCTACTCCATAAATACGAGAGCTTATCTTATTTACGATATTATTGTTGGTAACATGGTCTTTTGGGAGGAGTTCGGCCATTTGTTATGAGTACAGCAAGGATACAATTTTAGATTTATGTTCTTCGTTCACGGTATTGGCTTAGATTAGTATAGTTCATTTGTAATTGCAAGGTGGTTAAACTATTTATTTCATTAAAATTCCCAGAAGCTAGAGAGAGTTACTGAGAATACAAACAGCAAACCAAGTATCATATGAGTCTGCGACATAAGTTGGTAAACAACATACCAAAGATTCAAAACAGATTTATGAATAAAAACCGGTCAAGTGCGTATCGGACTACGCACAATGAAGGGTTACGTAGTAGGTATGAATTTATCCCAAGAAAAAACAACAAATGTGAATGTAAGTTGGTCGACTATTATTCGGTAACTTGTAAAACCTACATAGCTGTGGTAGTTTTCCTTTTAACTTCGTTATATATACTACTGCTGTGAAATATTTCACATATCCAAATACAACCATTTAGCTGGCAAAAAACTAACAAAAAATTTCACTTTAATATTACGCAAACGGATCCCTGAATCGAAAAATGGTTTTCACAAACCTACAATATTTTTGAACGGCCTATCCAACGCTACCCCACACCATAAGACAGATGAGAAAAAAAATATCATCTCCACTTTACGTGTAGGGGAGGTAACCTAAAAAAAAAATAAGTTTCAAGGTTTTATTTTGTCGGCGTGTACTAAATTACAGCTTTCTAGCACTGAGAGTATCTGAGCTAAGCCGCAGACAGACAGACAGACGGACATGGTTAAACTATAAGGGTTCTTTGTTTATTACGGAACCCTAAAAACCGGCTGATTTATTACCAATGTATTTGTCACAATTTGCTCAAAATTATTGTGTTTGTAACAATTTATTAAATAGTAGAGAATACCTTTTAGACTACCATTAAATTACCATGTATATTGTACTTATACAATTTTATATTTAAAATAGTATTAAAGGTTCTACGATATTCAATAATTAATCAAAATCCGGAAATGATGATCGACTTATTAATGTCGCACAGTTTTTAAACAAGCATATTTCAAATTAGAGGATTATTATCCAAGATAAGAATGCTTGGAAACATGCTGGTCCTGCTCCATATGCCAATCTAGAGTCGCGACAAAATCAAACTGGTTACTAATTTAATTGTATGGTTTATTATTTTTATGATATTCATTTTACATTCAGTAATTACCTTAACTCACACACTGACTTATTAATCGCTCAATTTTTAGGAAAATTATCTACTTTTATAATGTTTGTAAATATGTGAGCACCATATATCTATCTTATAATTCTTTTATCTGTCATTACTTCATTTTTCATTATTTTTACCTATTATGGTGTAGTAATTTAATTTTAGGTACCTCGTCTTCTCATATTATTGTAAAATTTACGTATACAAAATATTGTTTACATTATAAAAGAGTAAGTGATAATAGTACATTACTTACCAAGGGCTGTAAAAGAAAGAAAGCCCGAAATCGCAGGTATTTGTGACCCGAGCCGCAGGCGAGGGTTGTAAATATGCGATAGAGGGATTTCTTTTTTACTGCCCGTGGTGAGTACACAATTTTACGTCTTCACCTGGCCACAATGCGAGTTTTACTGTACGCGTAGCGTGCAGTAAATCTCACATTATAGCCAGGTGTGACGTAAATGATTTTATTTCTGTACGTAGGTTTGGTTACGTCAATCATATTTTAAAACTAGATGAGGTCGGCGTTTCGTATCTGACTACTCTGAGAAGAAAAGCCGAAACAAACTCAGAGATCACAGTCTCTTTTAAAGTCCAGATATAATCTTAGTCAGATCATGTTAATACCATGTAGACTGGTGTCTGAAATGGTCTTGTGAGGAAAGAACCACACAGATTGAGTAGATCTGTCCAGTCAGTGTGGAGTTTCTTGCCTATTCTTCTCCATATGTAACTACGTTTTGGAAGGGGTAACTAGAATATTACTTTTTTAAATTTTGATTTTCAGAAGTGCCTCTTATGTGCATATTTGAAGAAAATGATTTGACTTAGATTTTTGCTGTAATAACTAGGTACAATAGTTTTTAATTATATAACTATACAATCTATGTTGTAGTCATTAGAAATAATAGTTAGAGCAATCAATAGTGCAGACACTCTTGCCTAAGAATCTCCCCTAATGTACACCGCATACTCGGTTCTATCTTCTCCTTTTGGAGCATCCAGTTTATGCCAATTACTGACTTATTCATGGCAACATTTTGTCTGAGTTTTTTCATACGTTGTATAATACCGAATAATATTTTTACCTTTATCCACCTACCTACTCATCATTTATCTTTGTTGTTCAAAGTGTGAAGAGTAAAGTGCAGTGTGGGTATGTAAATCGAGTGTAATGTGTAATAACATGTAAATCTATACACGTTTTGATGGATATGGCTATAAGGGGCGCGTACACCCTGGGGACTCGTCCCCACACCACAATACAACCGGTAGAGTGTATTGTATCTACAGTTATGTCGTGTGCACCGTGCCTATCCTGTTCCGCAATGGAATCTATATTTTCGTTTTGAGGTAGTATTGTTTTGTTATAGAACTTATTAGCTTGTAACAGTAGGTTGTTATACAAGGAATCTTTTCATCCCTCGATCAGGTAACTTGCGTACTTTCCAAATATGAGAAATGAAATATAATAGTAGATTGTTATACAAGGGGTAAAAGGGACTCAGTAGGCACTGAACCCATGTAGGCACTGTCGAACTATTGGCGCCCTCGCTACGCTCGTGCTCCAATGGTTCTAGTGCCTAAATAGGTTCTTTCACCCAAGGTAAACACTTTGCTTTTTATTTCGAATATGAGAAAAGCAAATAAAAACATGACTAGTTAAACAAAAAAATATTTTATTAAAACATAAATTAACAATATTCCACTACTGTTTTAATCTCTTCTCTCTTCTCTAATGAAATCAGGCGTTAAAATACATATCTGAATCTGATGAACTCATTTTATACAAATCTGTTTATGTAAATAATTAGCACTTGACAAAACAACTGAAGATTGAATTGCCGCTTTCCCGCCTTTTTTATTTCTTTTTCTGTCGCATTCTACCAGCCAGTATTTTTTATCATTGATAATAGTAAATATTTAGCTCAAATCATTGTAAATTAAATAATAATTTAGTGAAAAGTAAATTATAAGTATAAAGTCATGTTACAAAATTGTTGATAATACTTTTTATTATTAAAATTTTACGCCGCGATTTAACAGACAAAAAGGAGGCTGTACAAAAAGTTGGGACATGGCTTGCATAGTTTTTAATTTTTTTGACAGCATGGAAAATCGTTTCCCAGGGACGAAAAGTACTGTTTTGATCCCTCTGATCAGGTTACTTCAAGCGTACTTTCCAAGTATGAGAAATTTGTCTTTAGCGGCGCTATGTTGGAAAAACTTAGCTTAGGTTGAATGTTCTGTTCTTTAAGCTTTAATGATATAACGGGTTTTCATTATAAAGGCAGGATAATTGTTAAGCAGGTTCACTCTCTACGTAAATGTTCCGTGTTATATAACTAATTTTATATAACTGTTAAAGAATGACAGTTAAGATTTGAATATACGTACGGATAATTTAAATTGTAAGTCAATTTGCTTAACAATTAGTTTCCCTGACTGGCAGCACTAGCTGGTATATTTTTAGGTCAAACATCTTGATCATTATCCCAGGTGATATTTTTTTTTTTTTGTCGCAAAGAGAAGCATATACTCGTACATCTCCCTTAGTCATGACTACAAAATAACGGGGATATGTCTAAAATTAAGTTATTTTGTCGAATAAAAAGCTTATTGTGAATCGTGTGTGCGTAAGGGTAGGTACGTGACAAGCCAAGAGAAAAGGTCGTGACATACACATGAATTTGAAATGGACAATTTATGAGAAATGTTTCAATGTTCAAGCCAAAAATTCTCATTTATGACTATAAATGTGTATGGTGGTTCTTAGAAGTTTCGGAAATTTGTTCAGAAGTCTATGCTTTGATTTGGTTTGCTGAATTATTATGGGATTTTCTTATAAAATACCTCTAAATTTGGTTAAAATTTAGACAAAAAAAAAAAAAAAATATGTTTCTTTTTCTTTACCTTTCAAGCGACCGTTTAGCAAGGAAGCTTCGGGGTTGGCTAGCATAATAATTTGATAAGTGCTAGAAACAAGCTGTTTACAGAATAAATATTTGAGTTTACTTTTTTTTTTGTTTGGAAATGGCAATTCAGAGTGTAACCACGAGGGGCTCGGACTCTTTAACTGGTCTATCCTGTGGTGCCTTAAGCTCCTAACGGATTTTAAGGCCTCCAGCCAGGGCGTAAAAACTATAAACTAAACGACTGCTGCTCGCTAAGGGCACCCCCTGTGGGGTACGAGCCTCGGCTTAGGGCAGCAGAGTCGGGGGGAGGGTGGCAAGGGACCGACGGTGGCTGGATAAAATCAGTGTTTTGATTATTATCGTGGGGGGTTTGGATTATTTGCTGCTCAGCTAAAACGCGTGCTGGCGCTTCGCTTACAGTCAAGGGTCTTAGAGTTTACTTTAAAAGTACTCGGGTTATATTGCTACCAGTTATCTATATATCTATATTTTATATTTATTTATTTATTTATGGATTTGGCACTTCAACGACTTACTCACCTTAGTAAGTCGTTGAAGTACATATACACAAATAAAAATCACATACAGTTTTATGAATTGTGAATTCGTCACTTACAGAAGTAATAATCTATACTACTATATCTATCTATACTAATATTATAAAGCTGAAGAGTTTGTTTGTTTGTTTGAACGCGCTAATTTCAGGAACTACTGGTTGAAATTGAAAAAATATTTTTGTGTTGGATAGTCCATTTATTGAGGAATATTATGGGCTATATAACATCACGCTACGACCAATAGGAGCGGAGCATAAATGAAAAATGTTACAAAAACGGGAAAAAATATTTCTTTTTGAGAGCTTCCGTTGCGTGCGCTGCGTAAACGGTTTAAGTTACGCAAATATCATGTATGATGGAATTGTTCCTCTTTAAAACTGCCAAGCGTGGCGATTATGGCAAACCCCCAATTGGAGGAGGCCTATGTCCAGCAGTGGACGTCTTTCGGCTGAAATGATGATGATGATGATGAGATCCTTAGGCGCCAAGCGAAAAGAACAAAAGTCAGAAAGAACGCTAAGTGATAACGAAGTTATAGCGCGGGCGAGCGACGGGATGCGACGCGATGAGTGGCCCGAAATTTCACGCGGACGAAGTCGCGGGCAGAAGCTAGTAAATAATAAAATAATAATAAAATTTATTCAAAAATAAAGCTGGAAAAATAGAGTATAAATCTTAGAAAAAAATTAGGTAAGGAAGTGCACAGCATTAGCAAAAAAAAAATTTGTACGTACAAGATATCGTTGGTTAATTACATTTAAAAGTTTGAGCTATGTTCACAAATACGATCAGAAATACAAAAATATTTTAAAAACAAAAAATAAAAAAATATATACTAAACGAATACAAAAGTTTGTTTTTACACGCTAATCTCTGGAACTGCCAGTCGGATTCGATTTTTTTTTTTGTATTTAATAGCCCAATTTTTGAGGAAGACTAACATCACGCTAGGACACTGAGAAAAAAGAAAAAAAGCAGTAAGGACGCTAAGCGAAAACAAAGTAATTAATAATATTAATAATTTTCCTGTGCGGGCTGGCGATGCGATGCGACGGGGTGGGTCGGGGAGACAAGAAATTTCACGTGGACGAATAATTGTAATGATCCTTTCAGACTTTCAAACGGATTCACTTACTTTGTCTCTGAAAATAAACACATTAGAAAACCCAGGTACCTATAATGTTTAAGACACAAAGGAACTGGCAGCATGTCCATCACAATTAAAAATCTTCTACAACTGGTTTCAAATACCTAACGCCTAACTTTTAAATAAAGAAAGTAACATTTTAATTGTTCGGAACGAGATTTCGTTTTATCCCCATGGCGTAGGCGACATGATAAAAGAAAAGATAGCAAACTTTATTCAGTATTAATTTAATTAATTGTCCCCCCTCCTTCCTGTATCTATCGACAGCCATCTTTTATTTATGTACCCGCTGTGAGCTCCGCCTGTTGAATTATACATTCAGCTTGCACTGTATGCGTTTGGATTTGGAATCTTTGCAAATGGATTTAGTTTTTTCTTCTCTATGGTAGTGCTGGCTGGTTTTTGTTTGAGAATATTTTTTTTACGAATGCAATTTTTTTTTTTTTATTTAGTTTAAAATTATATTTTATTAATAATCTTCTCCTACTCTGTCCTTCTCATACTTCTGACTTTGTTCATTCTTCCTTTCATATTCAGTCCATTCTTCTCTGGAATGCGCTTCCTCTGGAAATCAGGACGGCCACCAGTCGATATGCATTTAAGCGGAAATTGCGGAGTTATTTTCACAACAAATAGTGTAGTCATCTCAATCATCTCTTCTCCTCGAATTTGGATTATATATATTATATGTAGGTATTTATATATTATAGTAATTTGTATGTTTGTCTATTATAAATTTATAACATATTTATGTACTTGTGTATCTATTTTATTCGTTATCTTTTTAATATTTTTATTATTAGTATTATTTCCTCTTAAATAGAGCACCTGCCATCTTATCTCTTCACTACCCTTGGTTGACTGGTAGAGAATACCTATGGCAATGAGTCCGCCTTTGTACCTTATTGTGTGTGAGAAGTTTAAATAAAAAAATAAAAAAAGACGTGTGGCACTCGGGGACTGCCGCGGTAAAGCTATTGCATAGCATTTTGTATCAACTTATGCAATTATAATTATTTATTTATTTTATTTATGCAGTATTTCTTTTTCTTTGATATTAATATTTTTTTTTTTCGTTACGGAATTTCTGGATTCGGTCCCCGCGCTCAAGGCCCGCGATAGAAGCTATGCAATAGCTTAAAAACAAAATAAATAAGTGCTGAACGTCGTAAAAGTGTATAACTACGTAAACAAAGTCAAATAATATTCAAATATAAGCATAATAACAACTTTAAAATAGACGAAAGTGTTGAACCTAAAGTAATTTTAAATAAAAAAAGAGTGACAAACTGTTTTGACGGCGAAAAAATTCCATGTACATGAGTCATTCCCAACCGTCTAGTCAAGTTTAAAAATTGTTCAACTGGAATGGTATCAACTATTTGGCAAGCTTTAATTAAGTCATTGTAGCCTTGCGGTGCAACAGGGGAACTGTATGTACTCGTAATCGACTGCTCGTGAGTTCAAACCCCACTATCAACAATCACTTTTTGTGAAGATCATAATTTAATAAACTAATATTTATAAGAATAAAATACGCAGTACACAGAAAAAAGGAACTGCCAGAAATTATTAGATCACTAGAGGGTACTGGTGTAGGAAAACCGTCGGAGTGGGGAGCGTGAGGTTTTTTCGTTACGGAATTTCTGGATTCGGTCCCCGCGCTCAAGGCCCGCGATAGAAGCTATGCAATAGCTTAAAAGAGCATGCTGTATTTACTTGCATACATTACCATAGTTGGCAATATTTCCAAAAAAATAAAAATTGGTTTAAAACTGACAAGAAGCAGCTTTTAAAGCGCTAAAACAACTCAAAGTAGTAACCCATACAAAACACCAACACCCCATTTAACCCTTTAATAAAAATGGTTTTCCAGACACCGAAAACAAATCAGAAAATATTTTTTTATTTCTGAAATCGTCGTTTGATTAGTGTAATTCTGTGGTTTCTTTTCACCAAACTCGCAAAATATTTGTCAAATCTTTTCTCGTCTGCGAAAATAACAGGTGCAAATGTTATTATTTCTTTTCCGAGCGGTTCTTTAAAAACACGCCGTGATATGAAAATGAAAGTAATTTATTTCTAAGTGACGGCATTAATAAAAAAAAACCCTTCAATTTTATAATTTTAATAAGACTCGCGGGATGTTATTGAAAGGCCTTTATTGAATAAAATACGGAGAAAATCGGGGAAAACGGTTAGCGAAAGGAAAATATCAAGCTACCTGCATATTCATAATTTATTTTTTCATGTTCCTTACCTTTACGTACCTAATCGGTTTATATTGAGAAAACCTTTCACCTTTAAATAATACGTGCTTTATAATTGGCCAAGTGAAAGCCTGTGTTTAAGACTTTTTTGATGTAGGTATTAAGATTGCTAAACCTACGTTTAAATACAGAGATACTTAACTACGAATTCTAATTGGAATTTGATATTTATTTATTTTGCCAAGAATTATTATAGGATGGTTAGACATGACGATGCAATAGATGACGTACATACCTAATATTTTTACAGAAAGGTAACATTGTTTTTCATAAATGTAAAACACCGCGCCACATTTCATGAGAACACGACTATAGCCTTGTCATCAACTGCCTAGCTTTTTCCAAACTACACTCGCGGTCAAATAATACGGGTTGATGACGAAAATCCCTGTCAGTTGCAAATTAATAATGGTACATGCATGAAATTACTTATGAATGCCAAAGTACTTAAAATATTGTGTTCTTTCGTCTGCGAAAACCCATTAATCGCTTAGTCTTATAGTTACGCTACTAGCTAATAAGATAATCAATTATTTCAAGCATTTCCAAGGTTTGTTTTCAAATACAAAACATTAAGCAGATTACGTGACAATTATTGAAAATTTCATTACAAAGTAATAACTTTTTTAAATCTCAATAGAAATGTTTAAATAGTAAATTTATCGATGTACTGATGCAATGAAGTAATAATAACAATATAATACTACAAAGGGTGTTTTCAACCCCATAAACTTTGTAATCACGATATCTCCGTTTGCACTTTTAATGATTTAATTGGTTTTCGTTGTAGGGCTGCGATATATTAAAATTCTCTGTAACATAAATGTTACAGAGAATTTTAATACCGTACGAAATAAAACCTTAGATGATCTACAACGTAATTTAAAAAAGTTAAAATTTTTAATACCTACAATTTGGAAATCAATTTATATCGCGGTTGTTTTATCTTTGCTTGTTTTCAATTCGTCAAATCAAAATGATAAAAAATGGTCATTGTGGGTTTTCGCCATCATTATTGAATTACTGTCATGTCACTAACACCAGGAGAATGTACACGTATCGTTGCTATGTTAGAAGTCAGCGAAGTACAGCAAGAAAGGCGTGTCAATATCTACAATGCAGCGAGTCGTCCAACGTTTCCGAGAAACTGGGCAGAATATACTACGAAATTTTTCATTAGCTCGTTGGTATAGTGGTCGCAAGCGCTACTACTGATCTTGAGGTCTTGGGTTCGATTCCCTGATCGGGAAAAGTGTTATTGGGTATTTCCATCTGAAATTTCTCAGTAGTAGCCCGGAGTCCGGATTTGTTTGGTTGATTACAATAGATTCGCCCCCTATTAAATGGGACTTAAAGATCTATAACTGGCGAAATGTGGGTGTACTATTGGTATATCTCTGCCAAACCCTTGGGAGAATTCAGGCGTGATGTTATGTAAAATTTTTCAGCGTAGCAAAAATACGATCATGGAATGAATTTTTGGGTGGTTTCCACTGGCGACACGACCTTGAGGCAGGGCCGATGAAGCTAGGCAACGACTCGGGAAATATGTAGGGCGAAAATAGGAGAATTATCTTTTTAACACATCTATTCAAAAAGAGCTAGTTTATTCTTCGTAAACATGACTAAAATAGCTTTTTAATCCCTAGGGACTAAAAGTGATTTGAATTTCTAATCTACTATTTTATCAATTTGTATTTCTAGAATAAACTGCTTTGTAGTGTGGATGTACCCACATTCTGACAAAAACCAAAATCAATAAGCATTTATTCAAATTAGGCTTAAAATCAGCACTTTTTGATCGTCATAATTCTATAACATAGTCCCCCAAAACGCACGCCCTTCACCACGCCTAAAACAGTGGGCTACTCAAAATCCACCTGTGTATCACAAGTGACCAAAGGTCACGGCGCTCTTGGCAGGCAAAAGCAAAATCGCCTTGTATTACAAGGCAATTTTGCTTTTTAAACATTCATTATAAATGTCCATGGGTGTACGCCGTAACAAGTAATTGACATTGAAAGGTTAACAGATTGTCGAATGAAAAATAAAAAATAATACTTACACAAACAAGTACATACATGTCATACATAGTACCACATTTGTCATAAGTCAATTAACACTTTATTTTTTAAATCCTAATTATTGAATAAAATATCTAATGAAAATCGAAACATTTTTGACGTGACAACGTTTAGTAAATCGATGAACGCCGGCTGCATGCACGAAAAAGTATGACTAATTGTCCCGTTACGCTCATTGTCCCGTTACGCTCATTGTCCCGTTACGCTCACTGTCCCGTTACGCTCTTTGTACGCTTGCGTCGCATCAATGTTTTGTTATGACGTTGTCACGTTTAACTATCGTCCGTAAACCAACTTTACAGAAAACCACTTTTTTTTAAAGAATATTAATAATAATTATTAATTTAACTCTCAACTACTGCATGTGAAAACCTAAAAAGCAGTTTGTCTTGTAATTATGATGATAATTATTATGTAAAAGAGCATGTTGTAGTAATGGATTCTGTTGATAACCGTAGTAACCTATATATTCGATGAGATTGCAACCCACGTTTTCTTTTCATCCTAGGTCAATATAAAAACACTACCACGTAATATCTCCACATTTATCCAACGACCGACCGAGACCAAGTTTAACTAACTGATAGAGGTCACCAATATCATCCGCAAATATCTACGTAAAATATTGACTGGACCTTTACGTATTTATCTAAGATCCCGCGGTTATAAAGTAAACAGTTACAGTGGCCAAAAACAACAGGACCGCGAATCCGCATATAAACAATCAACCCGTCGCCGCTTGAGTAATGCGCACATTAGCGGGGTACTACACGGGGACTGGGGTACATCAAGCCTCCGTGAATTAACGCCGTCTTAAGTACGAACGCACACCAGTGTTTTATACATCGCTTTTAATTAAATTACATTGCGTGCTTCGAAAGCCGCAAACGCCCGCGTACGTGTAACGTGCGCTGCTCATGTTTTTATGAGTAGTAAAATTTATTAAAATATGGCGGATTATACCCTTAATACCGTGTGGAAATTAAAATGATTTATTTTGACGGTGTTTTTTTTAAACCTGTGTTTTTTCGTTTTCAACGCTTGGAACATTGAAGAGTACGTTTGGGTTTGGAATTTTTGCTTATCATGTATCAGAAATGAAGAGATTCGCAGGGAAACCAAGGCAACCGACATAGCTCGAAGAATTGCCAAACTTAAGTGGCAATGGGCAGGGCACATTGCGCGCAGAACAGATGGCCGTTGGGGCCGAAAGGTTCTGGAGTGGCGACCGCGTACCGGAAGACGTAGCGTAGGAAGGCCTCCCACAAGGTGGACTGATGACCTTGTGAAAGCCACAGGAATCCACTGGATGTGGGAAGCACGGAACCGGTCGAGGTGGCGGTGCTTGGGGGAGGCCTATGTCCAGCAATGGACGTCTTTCGGCTGAAATGATGTGTTTTTAAAAGGATTTGAAAATTTTTATTTTAACAAAAGGTTATAAAGTGTATATCTAACTACTTTTCAGATGAAAGCAGTAGAAATCTATTTCCCATTTCCAATCGAAAGAATTATGAAAGAAAAGTTGATTATTTTAGTCTCAAGTTTAAATAAAAATAGCAGGTGCCTACGACAGGAAAATTGCAATGCGCCTTATAAAATAATAGTCTGAATTAAGCTGTCCTTGTCCCGTAAGGAACATGCCTCCCTTTTCAACTTTTCGTATAAAAAGACGAAACTGTAAAGACGGAATGTAACAAGACCATTTAGTGCGGTGACCGAGCAGAATCAACCCCTACTATAGAGGCTCCCCTCGGCCCAAATCGTGAAATAATGGACACCACAGCAAGCGATCACGTCGCAAATAGCTCACGCACAATCGAATTAATTAATCATGAGAAGCGAGTTCTACTGAAGTTAAAAAACTTATCGAAGTCGCCGGCGAAGTTTTAAGGAGAAGCTAACGAGGAATAGAACCGTAGATGAGAGATGAAAGTTCAGCCCGAGCTGGGACGGAGAGGAACGAGAGCGCCAGACAAGAATAGCTGCAATTTAAAACTCGATTAGAATTCGAACATTGAGCGGGCGCGGTTATTAAAAACGGTGTCGTGGTACCGCGTCGAGGACTTCGATTTTATGAAACCGCAGTAAAAGTTCTGCTGCAGTCGTTTATTTTTTATGTAACAAAACTTTACAAAATCTAATTATTGGCGAAAACAAGGTGGAGCTCGTAGCGATTACGAACGCTATGTTATTGGCTCTGCACAAACACGCCGCAAAAGATTACATCGGGCGATTTTCACGCTGTGAAATGGCAGGATTCGCAGAAATCAACATTTATATTGTCTGTAGAGCAATTGTAGTTCAAGTACAATGCTCTTTATGGTTACTGTCATTTGCATGTAGAGAGAAAATGCTATAGAAAAGGGAGGTATTGGAAGTTCGCGTTACCGTAAAATCTTATTTACCATAAAGTGTCAAACGAGAGTGGCAGAAGTTGGCAGCTTTGTTTACGAGCTATAAAATAAATCGAATGAGACTGTGCCTTGGTGGCGCAGGCTGGTGGCCCTGTACTTAAATACTCGTACGTGCTTGCTGCTCTGAATTGTTTATGATTTATCGATGTAATCACTGCAGACCACGTTATGGAAAAATAAGCGGTTTATTCTGTAGGTACTAACTAGCTTTATCTACGTCCATGCTATAAATCCTCTATAAAAGTCTTCTGAGGCTTCTGAAACAGTTAGCTTATTGCTAATATTAAAACACCCAGTGTCATAGTAACCATAATAGCATCCAAACGGGGGTTATAATGTTGTACTGAATTTCATAATGCAACTCCTTTGCTTTTACGAGGAACGGATCATCATCCTCCCTTCCATTCTCACTACTCAATTCGTGGTATCTTTATGAATTAAAAAAAAAAGAACATTGTCACGCACGCGCGTTTCACTATACTATACCATAGCGTCATATCCCGCCATTTTTGTTCGATATTAGTATTGCAAAAACTGTTTCTGAACCTTTTATAGAGGATTCATGTCATGGGTGTAGATAAAGTCTTGTATGCAACTGTAATAATTAGGTATTAAAACACTCATGTGATAAACCCACATTCGTGTTTTAATACCCCTTATTATACAACAGTTGCATAAATAACTATATCGATGTAATCACTGCAGACCACGTTATGGAAAAATAAGCGGTTTATTCTGTAGGCACTAACTAGATCTTGCGTGTAGTTTCGTGGCTGCAATTTTATTTTCGTTTCTTTACTTAACAACTTTGTAACTTGTGTAAATTTTTGTTGCTAGCAGATTCCTTTCTTTATTTATGTGAGAGCACTTAGATAATAAGTTCGATGAATAGACACTTTGTTTATCTAACAGAATAATTGTGTTTGTTTAGAAACTTGTATCTACAGACTGCTTAGTTATGATTCTGTTTCTGAATAAAGTAAAGATCACGTACCATAATGTAATTTGTCTGTATACTCGTGCTTCAATTTATTGCTATCTACCTTTTTTATTAGGATTATCTATAATAGCATATACATATACCCTCTATAATAAAACTTCGGTGTCTCAGAGGGACAAGGGCTTTGAAGCGTAAGTTATTTAATAATTCAATTATAAATTAACCTAATTTCAATTATAAATTACTCCAAACATTAACTTAACCCTATTGATTCCCACGGGAACCGGTAGCGTGTACGAAACAAATTCCTATCGCAAACACAAACATAATAATTTAACAAATATTTTTACTTTCCCAGAGGCAAAGTCGGGGGAAAAAGTAAAGTTAAACAAACACGAACATAGATATTCCACCGCGGACACTAATTACTTTATCAGACAAACCGTGTCAATGAAATGCAGTGTTTTCATTGAAATACACGTCGATTAAATTATAATTTGCCAATCAGCTCTAACAGTTGGACGAAATACTCGTAGCGTTGTAGCCAATCAAAATTGCAAATTTCAGCGTTGCTTCGTTAACTATGCGAACATGCATTAACAAGATTGTCTTTACATTGCATTCGTAAAAATGTAAACGGGTGTTTCGATATTCTGTGAGGATTCTGTGGGCCGGTAAATGGCTGCTGTGTGGACAATAGTACGGCTCTCAGTGATAAAATGAGAGAAATAATTTTCCGATGCTCGATATGGAAAGTATGCTTTTTAGCACTTGCGTAACTGTGTACAGTTAAAAAGAAAGTACACTTTTAAGCACTTGCTGTAACTAGTGCTTAAAAGTGTACATTCTTTTTCCAGATACAGATAGTATACTTTCTTTATCCAGATACAGATAGTTTAAAGGTATTTAAGGGCTGTAATAACTGAAGTTTTTTATTCAGGACATGTAAGGCTGACTTTCAAAGGTCAGCTTTGCCGAAAGTGAAAAGCATTTCCTTTCCTCGTAAAGTCCCAAACTCGCTCAATTTGATCGCGTGCGCATTTTTAAACCTAGATACCCTTATTGTTTATCAGCTGGTAATTTGGCGTCACTTATAAATGTACCCTGAATAATTTAATCAGTCCTGAAGTAAAAACCTGAAGAAAATAAAAGTAAATATAGAACCATGTTTCCAAGAATGTAAGATTTTCGTTTAGATATTCTAAACGTCTAAATAAGCCTAGATTTTGCACTTTATCGCTCGTAATAACACCTATAAAAATATTTATTTACATTGCGCTGAAGTTATTTGAAGGCTATTTTGCTGTGCTATAAAGTGGGGTTCACATAAATTGGCTTTTTCGTTGTTATTTCTAAACATGTTCTTTATTTAAAAGTTTAGAAACAATTTCATTCTTCTTGATTTTGGTTTTAACATAATTTTTCATTTGGCCTATGTTTCACTTTATTTTTTAAGCGTATTTTTTTATAATAATGCTATATAATGATATAATAGCTTCCATAATGATTATTTCATGCCCTGGGCCAAGCATGTCCTGCGTCAGCCATTACGTTTACTGTAGGCACAACGTAAATTATTTTTTCAAGCCATAAACCCTTTTAACAACTTAATACAGCACGCAGTGGCCAGTTACGTCGGCGTTTATAATGAATAATGATCAATAAAATCCTATCAAACGCGACCGCGTGTAATCCCAAAGAGCTTTTATAGCACGCCTCCAAAACATATGAAATAATTTCATTTTGCCTTCTTCGTTAAAACATCACAAACGTGAGTTATGTCCGCTCGTTCGTTTGATCTCAGTTATTTATTCCCCTTAACTTGAAAATAATATTTAGTGAAATGGAGTACGATGTGAGGGTAGGTAAGTAATTAATTAAATTAAGTTCGGAATACGTTAGGAACAAAGTTAGATGTGGCTACCGGCGACTTGTTAATAGCTAAGGGGATGATCCGTCCGTCCGAGCGGCCGTATGCGGTCCCCCAGTCCCCGGAGGCCCGGAGTACCAGAAGGCCTCAACACCCCACATGCTAATAGCCAATCATATTCTGTTTACATTCCATCACCGAGTATGAATAATTTGTTATTGTCTGCGCAAACATGGCGCGCGCCGCGTCACGAGTCCATTGTCTACTGGATTAATTTGCTGTCCAGTGTCGACGCAATCGAGCCGATTCAATGCCAACGATATCAAAGAACAATTGGGCCCTCTCCGATTGTAGCCGATTAATAGAAATCGAAAATTGGATTTTATTATCTGAATGCGTGCTGATAACTTTTCGAGATTCTTTTGTTTCAAATGTTCTGTTAAATTAAACTTTGTAGCTTTTTTATTGATTCCAAAATTAAATGGCTTTAGGGTTAATAGCTCTATGTAGGTTTTTAATATCTATACTCCATTTACTATAGCATTAGACAAATAACGGCTAAATAACGACAGTTATTGTGTAATATTGTTGAAATTACTCTCTTATTATTGCACTCTAGAGTTATTTTTTTAATGTAAATGGTAAATAGATTACAGTGCTTCGTATTTATCGTGAAATAACAGAGTTTATTAAACGTTTACATCGAAATAATGAAAGAGTGAGAACAGTTATTTGTCTAATGTTATAATAAATGGAGTATAGAGTACTCTAGAGTACAAGCGACTACTTAGCGACGGAAAGTTCAAAACCCACATCAAACGTGTCCTTATCAAAAAAGCATATTATAAGATAAAAGACTACGTTGAAGGCAAGGAAGTTTGGCAATAATTCCTTCTGCACATGTGGCTTCCCTGGTACCTCATAAACAACATAACTATGTCAATGTCTATTAACTGCTCCCAAATAACGATGTTTATTTAGAATTTTTAATTATTTTTTTACATACTTCCTTGACATAATCTTTTCATTTTTTGACATTATTTACCTACAAATCGAATTCCAATTCTTTATTAATGACTTTTGTGGACATGATATTTATTCAGATATGTTACTGTAGTTGTAATTGCAATCATGTCATTAATATTTTATATACTTAGATTATTTTATATTTTGTGAATGTGAGAACGTTGTAGGCCTAGTAGAGTATAGATTTGTTGGCGGTTTTCTATTTTGTTAAGTACCTGGTAATTGTTGAAAGGCGTACACTGTCCTCCCATACCTATTATCACTGTTATTGAATAATATTGTAAAGCCAATTATTTTTAAAAGAGTAACGGTGGAGTTTCTTGCCGGCTCTTCTCCATAGGAAACGACTAATTGGAACCGTGCACCTAGCTTCTGACGTTTCATAAGTGCCCATGTAGGTTTATGTGAAATAAAATATTTTGATTGATTGATCAAGCTTTGTTTTTATTTATTTCTAAATGAAATAGCTCTTAGGTTAATAGGGTTAATATCTAGCGTACTCTAGAGTACTTTCCTATATTAATTAGTCCTTTCCATCGCTTTCTAGGGTCAGATCTAGCATGCATGGTGTTAAATCGTTGTAATACCGACTTACGTATCTGATCTGTGGATTACTCACTACCTACTTTTGCCCTACCCACATACCTATCTAAAACCAGATCTCAGGACTAGCACCAGCCAGTATTAACGCTTGTTACCACTAAATCCGATAGCCCTGTCTCACAATTATTACAAACCTTACTACTATAAAACAGAATACAGTACGGCACTTCAAATAAATCCCGTTCAATACATGCTTAAGTATCTCGCATGCTGTGAGCTGAGTTCACATTGTAAGTAAGCCTTAAGGGCTCCCCTGTAAACCATGTTACGTCGTAAATCTAGCAAGGTGCCCTGTTTCGAGCCCGTATCTTGCCCGGGCACTTGCAAATTGCCGGCTATCGATGGATGGGAGTTGGTCAACTTTTCTTGTATGGAAATTGTGTGGTGTGTGGGTCTTTTGAGGTTAGTGGGATTGAAGATATTTTAGGTACATTTTAAATGTTTGTTTATTAATATAAACAACCGTTTTTAATGGCAGTTTGTGAGAACATCAATATAAGCCATGAGCTATGAGTATTTATAAGGTTAATTATCGGACAAAACCACGAGCGTCAAATTTATGTGAGTACCTAATAAAAGTCAAATCAATCGCAATCTGAAAGGTTTTGAAGCAGATTCCATTGCTTCATATGTTCGAAAAATTTATCTGCTCAACAACGTAAATAACGTAATGAAATTTAAACTGTCAAAATGAAAAAGATTTCTACTCATAGTGTGTTACGCAATTTGGCCTTTGATTCAGCGCGCCAACCTGTGTTCATTTTATCAAAGTAGGTAAACTAAACAACCAAAATTTAATTTAACATCCACTTAATATCCCGTAAAAACATAAACAAAATAAAAAGCGGTAAATCCTCGGAGCGAGCGCCATAAAATCTCGATAAAATTGGGACATTATTTCAAATATTTGCAGCTCATAATTTCGTTTCTCCACCTTGTTACTTCACAATAAACGGTAGATTAAGCTCGTGTACTATCGAGCGTGGTTTCTGGCAATCAATTTTGGTTAGACAATATTGGATTTTAATTACGAGTATCGCAGGTCGCACTCGCTTCGGCTAATCGATGAACTATGCGAATCGTTGTCAACGGTTATTGTGGTAACCGCCATTAGATTTATTATTATCGTCTCCGTTAGCGATGATAGGTAGTTACTTTGTTATTAAATTACGCAGTGTATTCTTTGGGCTTGTCAATTTACGTGTTAGCGTTGTATTAGGGGAGCGTTTGGTAGTTGATCTTAATGGGACATTGTGATTTTTATGGGATTACGTCAACTTTAATCATATTTTAGAACTCTATTTAAATCTCGCTCCTAGTTGTTTCCATGAAGTTTTTAGGTCTAAGTTATAATTAAGATGATCATGTTCTTTGGTCATAACGCGTGTGCGTGTATGACCAGGACCTCAAGTCTGCTATTACAATAGTGTCAGAATGGTCTCGCCATTGTGAGTATTTGACAGTGTTTGTATGGCAAATCTGTCAAAAACTCACAATAAAGAGATCATTCTGACACTATTGTAATAGCAGACTTGAGGCCCTGATTTATGAACGTAAACCAAGTAAAACGAGTATGTAAGGATCGTAGCAGACGGCATTCCGTAGTTTCTGCCTACCCCCATGGGAAAAAGGTGTGAGTTTATGTATATACTAGCTTTTGCCCGCGGCTCCGCCTGCGTGGATGTCGGTTATCGCGTAAAAAAGTAGCCCCTGTCCTTCTTCATATCCCAGGCTATATCTCTGCCAAATTTCATGACGATCGGTTCAGAGGTTTAGGCGTGAAAACGTAACATACAGACAGACAGACAGACAGACAGAGTTACTTTCAGATTTATAATATTAGGTATGGATGTTATAATCAGAGATCGAAACAGGTAGAGTTAATTTACCTAAACTTCGAGGAAGGAAGTAACATAGAGTGAATAATACCTCTTCTTAAATCTGGGAATAATTATAATGACGTTTAAATCCCGGGATTTAAAAATCACGAATTATTTATTGGAGTTTATTTATAGTTGAAAATTATTTATTGGAGTTTATTTATAGTTACAAATTACTTGTTTTTTTTTTTAGGGTTACGTACTTAAATTGCTAAAAAAGCCCTATAATTTAATCATTTTAGTACAGAATCCTAAAAACAGTTATATGATTTTTCAAATAAATAATTTTAAACTATAAAAGTAAATAAACTCCAATAAATAATTCGTGGTTTTTCAATCCCGGGATTTAAACGTCATTATAATTAGTTCGGGATTTTAGAGGAGGTATTATATTATTCACTCTATGTTACTTCCTTTCTCAAAGTTTAGGTAAATTAACTCCACCTATTCCGATCTCTGGTTATAAACTGTTGCAGTAGGTTTAGTTTTTTTCTCAAGTGGATCTCCGTGACACTTGACTTGCGTATCTGTATTGTAAAAAACAATTGGAAACCGAATCGGCTTATTAAATACGTATAACGGGTGTATAAACCGTGTTAGGTATTTATTAAAGATTTTTTTATTCATCATTCAAACTACAATGCAATAAAAAAACTATTCCACGCAACACCTGTAAATAATTTAAGGCCAAGTCTTGCTGTGTCCTGAGTGGGTAGGTACTTGTATGTACATATGTTAAAGCCACTGGGCTATAATATTCCATAGATGAAAACGTTCATGAACATATGCAAGGACGCAGTCTATAGCGGCCTTGTACATCAACATGCACTTAAAGCACTAAGCACATAAGTGTTATGGTAATGACAGAGGCATGCGGGGTTTTCTTTCCTAGTATAAGACGGTAAAATGGGGTCCGGGTAAGGTGGTGCAGTTGAGCATAAAGCAGAAGGTAATTAGTTTATACAAATTCTTAATTAGCAGTTAAGAATTAAGTTAGACTTATTTTTTAGGGTGGTTTTTTGAGACAGCATATACCCTTGCCCTAACCCTTTGAAAGAATACAGGCGTGATGTTATGAAGAAATCTCATTTCTGTAAGTTTTTCGCGTAACTATCCTTTCGCGCAAGTAGATTCGCGCAAGTGCATTAGCGCAAGTGTCTTCTACGCAATTATCATTCGTACAAGTGTCTTTCGCGCAAATATCCATTCGCGCAATGGACCATTCGCGGAAATGTTTGTTCGCGCAAGTGTCCCTTCACGCAAGTCTGATCGCGCCAAAGTTCATTTGCGGAAACGTTTTTTCGCGCAAAGGGGTTCGCGTCTTTCGTGAAAATGTTTTTTCCGCAAGTGGCCTGCTTCCTCTTTCTAATGTAGGGAAAATTTCTGAGATGCAAATTCAAGTGAAAATAAAATTCATAAGAAGAAGAATTCATAAGTAGAAGAATTCATAGCCCACGAGCTCGATTTCGGAGAAACAGAAACCAATTTTTTCAACTCCTGCTGTAGCTCGCTACGCTTGCATCGAAATAACCATGTTCATAAGAATTGGATGAAAGTTGGCTGATAAAGTTTATGAAAAAGTTTACCTGATAAATACTTGAAAAATGTTGTTAGAAAATTGAAAAAAGATGATGAAGTGGATAACCGTAACATATTATCTATACTAATATTATGAAGAGATAATATTTGTATTTTTGTTTGTAATGACTCAAAAACTACAACACCGATTTAAGGCTCCCACAATCTGGCGCGATAACGCAGGCGCGACAAGGGTCGCGCTGTCTGTCGAGTTCGCGATATCGCGCCAGTCTGCATGAGCCTTTAAAAAAATATTTCTTCAGTAAAATTATATATGATCAATGAGTAACATCCATAATCCATAATAATATTATAAATGTGAAAGTAACTTTGTCTGTCTGTCTGTCTGTCGGTCTGTCTGTATGTTACGTTTTCACGCCTAAACCGCTAAACCGATCGTCATGAAATTTGGCAGAGATATAGCTTGGGATATAGAGAAGGACATAGTCTACGTTTTATGCGATAACCAACATCCACGTGGGCGGAGCCGCGGGCAAAAGTTAGTAGGCTATAATTTTTAAAGATATCACGCGGACGAAGCTCCTGGCAGAAGCTAATTTTCTATAATCTAAAAGTTATAGTCCTACATTTTGTGACTTTCAAACGTCCCTTAAAATATTGGTACGCATAACGAAACGGCGTTATGGGAAACAAAACGATGTCAGTCGATCGTGCTTCGATAATAAAATAAAACTGGCTTGTTCGTATGACGGCCAGCAGAAATATTGTTAAACTTGCAAAACGGACGAGTGGTTAGCGTTGTCCGTTGTTCTGCAGTCGATAAAACTATCGATTTTATATGCGAGATAGCTGAGGATGCATCTACATCAATGGCCATCACTAGCACTGCATGAATGGGTAGTGGACTTCAATGTGCAATAGCGACACGTGAATACATCGAGATTTCTTTGCTACTTATATCTCAGTTATTAATGTGCATATCTCCGCCCGATCATGACCTATGCGAGTCCAGTCTTTGCACACGCAAACCCCTATCTCATCCATAAGATGCAGACCCTCCAAAACCGTTTCCTCCGTAAAATCACGGGAGCCCCCTGGTTCGTTCGGAACCAAAATCTTCATTTAGAACTTAAAATCCCTACGATAGCCCAACTCATGAAGCTTCTTCGATTCCGCAGCCACTCATCGCAACACTCTAGTTGTGAAGGCCGCCAATTATACCCCCTCTCGCATCAGTAAGACCCGCCGTCCAAGGCATGCACTGACCGCACCCAGACGACCTCACGACTCTCCTCCAGGAGAGTAGTAGAGAAACGAATACAGTTCGAAAGATAATACATAATACACGACCGTCATTCCGACCTCGCCGCCGAGGCCCCGCGCGAAATCCCTGACTAAATAGTCCTCCCCAACCCTTGCTCGTAAGCGAAGCGCCAGCCCGCGCTATAGCTGAGCCTGTAGCTTTAAATCCCCCAGATAATAATCATAACCCTGATTTTACCCAGCCACCGTCGGTCCCTTGCCATCCTCCCTCCGACTCTGCCTTAAGCCGAGGTTCGTACCCCACAGGGGGTGCCCTTAGTCGTTTAGTTTTTAAGTTTTTACGCGTTGGCTGGAGGCATTAAGTTTCGGGCAATCACAGGAAAGTCCGGTTAAAGATTCTCAACCTCTCAAGGTTAACTCTGAGATGCACTAGCAAAAAAAAAAAAAACATATCTATAAAATCTAAGGTAAGTGTAAAAATTTCTTAGAGGTCAGCACCATGTCCCATAATCGTAATTAATCTATACATATATACTAAAACAAATTTGCTTTTCGTGACTGTCTGTGTGACCGTTCTTCTAAATGGACAGTCGATTTTGATGCGGTTTTCACCATTATTTAGATCATTTATTTTCGGAGCGTTTATTATTAATATTTAAGTTGTATAAAGAACAGAAACCTGACCTGTCGCCACAATAGTATATTGCATCTGTGCATTGATTTATATATCAATGCATCCGTGCAAACAGAGTGGTACCTTAATCGCGATTAACAGACTATCAATCACAATCTGAATGATTTTTAAGAGTTATTGCTAATCCATTGCTTCATATGTTCAGCACCTATGGGAGAACTTATCATACATACCTGAATGATATTTACAAGTTACAAGTTCTAAGAATATTAAAAGTAATATCGCCAAAACATTTAAACAAGAAATTCAAAACCTGATTTTCTGAGAACATTACCACTCAAAAATAAATACATCCTACCAAAATTCAATAATGTGTAAGGGATGAGGGTTGCAGAATATTTAGTACCTTTTTTCTTGCAAACGTTATACAAAACGGGTTCGAAAAGTTATAAGTACAAATCTAAACGTTTTCTTACACAAAATTCCTCCTAATGTGTGTATGTATTGATGTAGCTTTAGATTGTTATCATCATTATAAAAGTATTATATGTATCATTGTAGTAATTAACATTTTTGTATAATCTTATTGAACGGCTCGCCAGCATACAGATAAACCCTGAGAGGTTTTCGTTTGTGGCTAAAGCCAAAAATATGTAAAATAGGATAAGTTTAAAAAAAAATTGGTACTTAAATAAAAATAAAAAAAACATAATAATAATATAATATTAATAATACTCAAATGGACTCAGACGGAACTTGACGCCCTGGATAGGCGGGTCCGCACATTGCTGACCGCAAATCGGATGCATCACCCACGGTCATCGGTGATGAGGCTGTATATCGAGGCTTCTTAAATGCCAAGACCCTGCACAACCGTGAGGTATGCAGTCTCAGGGAATAAATACTTCCTGGAAGCCGACGTGGGGATGCACCGAGATGTGATCTCAGTGGACAAGGGCCTCACCCCGCTCTCCTTGGCTATCGAGAACTGGCGCAAACCTATGGTATTAGACACTAATGACCGCAGGAAGGTATGGCAGAGCAAAGAGCTTCACGGACTCTTTTACCGGGCCCTACATGGGCCTGATGTCCTGAACCAGGATACGGACGCTAAGAGATCTACTCTTAGCGTCCGTATCCTGGTTGCGATTCGGTGATCTCTTTGGAGAAACCGAAGGTTTTGTCTTTGCGATTATGGACGAAGTTATGATGACGAACAACTACCGGAAATATATTGTGAAGGACGGCACGGTTGACATCTGTTGGGCATGCCACCGTCCGGGGGAATCAATCCGACACATTATTTCTGGCTGTTCTCGTCTGGCTAACGGAGACTACTTGCATAGGCATAATTTTGTAGCCAGGATTATCCATCAGCAACTTGCTCTGAAATACAGTCTTGTGGAATCAGAAGTACCGTACTATAGGTATGTGCCCGACCCAGTTCTCGAAAATGGCCATATCACGTTGTATTGGGATCGATCTATCATCACAGACGGGACTATTGTTGCCAATAAGCCAGACATAGTGGTGATAGATCGATTAGAGCGTCGCACAATGATTGTTGATATCGCGGTCCCGCATGACGAGAACCTAGTGAAAGCTGAAAAAGATAAACAGATTAAGTATCTTGATCTGGCTCACGAGGTTGTCGACATGTGGGATGTGGATACAGCAATCATTGTGCCGATAGTCGTGACGGCCAATGGCATAATAGCTAAGAGCCTTGACCATCATCTGAAGAGGCTCTCGTTAGGTAGCTGGATCAAGGGCTTGATCCAGAAAGCAGTACTTCTGGACACGGCGCGTATCGTGAGGAGGTTCCTCTCTCAGGAGCCCTGACCACCGGTAGCTTGGACCCTGTTCCCGATACCGGTGGGCTACAATTTTTTATATTTTTAAATGTTTTTTTTTTTTTAATAAAAATATTTAAAAATGTAAATGATATGTTTTTAAATGAAATAAAGGAAATAATAATAAAAAAATAAAAAATAAATATTAATATATATATATATAATATTAATAAATCTGCTCATCAACGTAAATAAGGCAATGAATGTTGTTGAACTGTTAAAATGAAAACCATTGCTATTGTGTTACGCAATTACCCCACGGGTGTTACTATAATCTCTTCGTACTCGTACTGGTTTATGATAATACTAGATGGATGTCGGTTATCGCGTAAAAAAGTAGCCTATGTCCTTCTCCATATCCCAGGCTATATCTCTGCCAAATTTCATGACGATCGGTTCAGCGGTTTAGGCGTGAAAACGTAACATACAGACAGACAGAGTTATAAATGCGAAAGTATCGCATTTATAATATTAGTATAGATAGTATGGATTCGATCCATTGAGAGAGGATGAGTAGCAACAATAAGATTATAGTGGGTGTCATCGCTCTTCACCGAGCCCTATCAGAATTAATTTTATAAATATCGCAGCATTATGCTGAAATAGGAGATTTTTTGGCCTCGCACAGGTTTTTTTCTATTATGTTTGTTTATGTTATTTACAATGTACATTTTGTTAGTTTTAAATGCTATTTTTTTTTTTACTATTTGTATTTCTTGTCCCAAATAAAATATTTTTCTTTCTTTCTTTCTGTTGTTTCTGTTAGATAACCATCCCATCCATCCATCATTTCCCCTGTGACTGAATTAGTCTCAGGCTCGTTAGGCGTGGCTATACAGCCCACGTATTTGCAGTTACAAGTGCAGTTCTGGGTTTTAATATTACAATGTAGGCGCTTACTCAATAAGATAGTTGCATACTAAAGGCTCCTACAAACAGGCGTGACACGCGACGCGACACAAAAGAACGCTCGGCGCGCGACGAGCGGTGTCTTTGCGTCGCGTCGCGTGTCGCGCCTGTTTGTAGGAGCCTTTACCGAGAACACACAGCTAAACAAAAAAAAAACGACTTCCGAAAAAAAAAAAAAAATTACAAAATAAAAAATAACTTTAAATTCGGAAGTTGGTGTCTTTAGATCCGTATTTTAGTTTTTTGCCACCGACTTCCGAAATTAAAGCAATTTTTTTACATTGTTTTTTTTTTCTTTTTTTTTTGTCGTGACAACCTCTAATAAATCTATGAACGCCGGCTGCATGCACGAAGAAGGATGACTCATTGTCCCGTTACGCGCATTGTCCCGTTACGCTCATTGTCCCGTTACGCTCATTGTACGGATGAACGCCGGCTGCATGCACGAAAAAGGATGACTCATTGTCCCGTTACGCTCATTTTCCCGTTACGCTAATTGTCTCGTTACGCTCATTGTACGCTTGCGCCTCATTAATGTTTTGTTATGACATTGTCACGTTAAACTATCGTCCGTAAACCAAATTTACAGACAACCAATTTTTTTTTGTAATTTTTTTTTATTTTCCCCTTTTTAGTGGGTCTGTTTATAATTTATCTAAGTCACAATAGCCTAATGTCAATTTGCTCATCGCCTTTGACAAGGTATTGCTTTTCCCGATGCAGGGACGTTTATTGTTGAGGAGTTCTCCTGGTATTTAACCATCAGCTCCATTTCATCATTCGCATTGTGACGAGCATAAATTGCTTTGAAACTATATTAAAATAATCGAATCGCAACCCGTAAAATATATTGAGTAGTTCCTGTGGCTATCTGTGGTTTTCATCATCAGTTCCATTTCATCAAATGGTGCTTTCCGAGAGAAAATGCACGAGTTGCTAAAAAAATACCTAAATCGCTATTATAGGTGTGCCTATAATATTTGAAGAGTTCCATCGATTTCTTTAAGATCCTATTATCAGATCCTAACCTAATGACAATGGGGCCATCTGGAAAGAATACCCTTTCAAACAAAAGAAAAAAAAAATGAAATCCGTCTAGCCGTCTTCGAGTAATCGTGGAACAAACAATTAAAAAAAGATTTTGACAAGCTGAGAACCTCCTCCTTTTTTTGAAGTCGGTTAATAATGAGTCTTAAGACCAAAACATCCATCCATCCAACCAAAAAGTTGTTTTGATGTCTAGAATTGCAAATGTTGGGTCATTAGTATTTGTTTTTTTGTTTTGTTTTTAAGGATATTATTTGTATTTTCGATGTATCCAATGAAGCATCGAAACTCCAATGTCAACAATTGTTACAGGAGAATGATGAAAGTGAGGAGGAAGTTAAGAAGATAATTTACAAAAACTCAAGCCTTAAACGGGAGCTAGTAGTCTTAAATCAGCAATATCTGAATATTGTTGATGAACGCGACCAACTGAAGGTGGTCACGGATGGTTTCAGCAACTGTAGTAACTTGTATGAGGAGGCTTTAAGCAAAGTTAGGGACCTAGAGGATGAATTAATTCATGCTAATAGTCGTATTATCCGTTTAGAGAAAGAAAAACAATGTACTCAGGTTAAAGAAACTAGCCTCTTGTGTAATGAATTATTAAATAGTAATTTTAACCCTAATTCCATTATAAGTATTGACCTTACTGAGGATTCCTTGCTGAAACAGAATGTTGGTTATAAAGTTAGTCATAATAAAATGAAAAAATATGCTAAACTGAATAGAATACTCAAAAAATGTAATCAAATTAGGAAACAACACTTTTCTAAAAATATTCCACAGAGAAAAGAGCATGTTGATTTAATCAATAAATTAAAAAATTATCAAATCAAATTAGAAGACAGCAAAAAAATCTATGAAGTTGATACCCAGCGCTTACAGTATGACATAGAGGCACTTGAGGGTCAGCTTAGTTCCCTTTACATTAAATATGTGAGTTCTCAGAACCAAATTAAAGAACATATTCTTGCTGCTAATGAGTTAGTTATGTGTCAGTGTACTTGTCAGGTTTCAATCCCTGATTCTGTCCAGCCTGAGGCAACGAAGGACCCGTCCCAGACTGTGAGTTTTTCTCAAGACTGTATCCTCAACCAAGATATATCTGATATAGTACAAGATCTATCTCATGTGATACAGCCTGAGATTGTTAGTTGTCCATCTTCCAGTAGTCAGGATCTTTATCATTCAGTTATGTTCTCAGATAGTATAGGAAGAGGTGTAGGTAAATTAATTAGTAACAAACTGTGTTATTCTAATCAAAATTATTGTATGCCAGGGTCAACCTACAAACGAATAATGGCATCAGTAATATCAAAAATATATAATCCTAAAACCAACATTACTGTATTTGTAGGTAATAGTTCTAAGGTCAAAAAAGAAGAAATCACTGACTATGTAACTGAGTTGTTAAAGTTAAATTGTAGTAAAATAACATTGTGTGCTTTCCCATATTTTGAAAAATTGACAAATAGACAAAACAATTATATTCATATGCTTAATAAGCATATGCATTTCTTAGTTAGTCATTATAGTGACAAGCTTGTGTTTTTTGACACCAACAGTTTTGTGGAAACTTTAAGGTCGACTAGGGATACTGTGTATCTGCCTGTTAGTTTTAGACACATAATAGCAAGACTATTAGCTTTTTATATAAACTCAGACATAAGTAGTATGTCGAAGTCTTGTGTAATTAATACCACAACAGTTAGTAGTAATACTAATAATAAGGTGGTGAGCCTGAATAAATGTAGCTCAAATGCTATAAATATGTATACAAATTGTACGAAGGAGGTTCCATGTCCCTCACTCACTATGAGCTCACTGCCTGGTGATGACATTGAAGTATTGGGGTTAACTCCGGATAGTCATTTAAACTAGGTTGTAAGACAACAGAAGGCACCAGTACGAATATGCTTATACTTAACAACAACAAGGTGTCTTCTTGCTCAAAAATAAGTAATTATCAAAAAGGAGATCAGCAGAATGCCTTGAAATTATTTCATCAAAATATTCAAGGTATTTCTTCCAAATTATTAGAAATTGAAATGTTTTTGGAAAAAACAAAGTTTGACATTGTTTGTTTGACTGAACATTGGTTAAAGGATTACCAAATGCTAATTAATTATGAGAACTATAGTTTGGGCAGTTGTTTTAACCGTAAATCTATGCTGCGTGGAGGGTCTCTAATCTTGATAAAAAATTGTTTAAAGTCTAAGCAACGTAATGACATAGTTGGTTTATCAGTTGAACATTGCATCGAGTTGTCCTGTGTTGAGCTAGATAAGCATGTTGTAGTGTGCGTGTACAGACCCCCTAATAATCAGAACTTTTCTTTATTTGAGTCAGTAATGGAAGATGTCCTAGCGAAACTTGCATCCAATAACAAAGCCGCAATTATTTGTGGTGATTTTAATATTAATATTCTGGAAAATAATTCAAATAGCAGTAGATTATTAAGCCTTTTTAAATCGTTCAATTTATCTAATGTTTTTATAGAACCAACTAGAGTAACTCCAACTTCTGCTACTTGTATCGATAATGTCTTCTGCGATTGTGATTATTTAGATAAAGCCATCGTAAATTATTTACCATCTGACCATAGTGGACAAACGGTAACTTTTAAGTTTAAAACACCTTTGCAAAAAGTACAAATTCAATTTAGACCAATAACAACTGGCAAATTAAATAGATTCAATAGTACCCTAAATAACAAGTTAAATGTTCTGAGCCATAATATGGACGACGCAAATAAATTGTATGAGGATTTCTTTTCAGTAGTGAACACTGAATTCAATAAAACTTTTGAAAAGAAAACAAAAAATATTTGCCCTAATTTTATATTTAGTGACTGGGCAACTAGAGGTATTAGGATAAGTAGGGAAAGACTGTTCGAGCTGTATGGCCTTAAGCCATTTATTAACACTGAAACTTTCAACAAGTATGTTGCTACATATTCCAAAATTTTTAGAAATACCTGCAAGATAGCTAAAGCCTTATGCATTAGCCACAAGATCAAATCAGCTGAAAATAAAATAAAAACAGTTTGGAAAGTTATAAATAATGAATCCAATAGAAAGAAAATACGAAACACAGATTTCACATTGGAGACTTCACGTGGCGCCATAAGCTCCAATTTAGAAGTAGCTCATGAATTTGTACATTTCTTTACTGATATACCATCTAGAACGACGGAATCTTTAAATTCCTCACCCGATGTCTCAATTGGTTTATTAAGAGCGAACGTTCCAGGCTGCCCGGTTGAATTTCAATTTAAACATATAAACCCTATGATAGTTATAAAAGCTTTTCGGCAAATCAAAATCAAATTAACCGAAGATCTATGGGGAATGTCTATCAAAGTTTGTACATCTATAATCGAGACTATAGCACCATACTTAGCTTTAATATTTAATTTGTGTGTGGATCAAGGAGTCTTCCCGGATTTAATGAAATACAGTAAGGTTATACCACTTTTTAAATCGGGGGACAGTAAAAACACTAACAATTATAGACCAGTATCCGTGTTGCCGGTATTCAGCAAGGTGTTCGAAAAGGTGATGCTCAATCAAATGCTTAATCATTTTAACACCAACCATATCTTACACGATCAGCAATATGGTTTCACCAAAGGACGTTGTACGACTGACGCCGGTGTCACCTTATTAAGACACATATTTACAGCATGGGAGGAGGCCCAAGATGCCATAGGAATCTTTTGTGACCTCTCCAAGGCATTTGACTGCGTAAATCACGAAACCTTACTCTTGAAACTGGAGCATTACGGACTAGGTAAACTTGCGCTCAGTTTAGTAAAATCTTATTTAAATGATAGACAACAGCAAGTTCAAATAAATGGAGTCAATTCACTCGGCTTAAGAGTAAAAATGGGTGTGCCACAAGGCTCGATATTGGGTCCTTTCCTCTTTTTAGTATATATTAATGATCTAGCCCATTTATTAAAAAACCAACCACAAATGGTGTTATTTGCTGACGATACTTCCTTAATTTTTAAGATAAATAGACGTGCATCAAATCTTGACGACGTAAATAACGCCCTATTGCAGGTCCAAAATTGGTTCACTGCTAATAATTTAGTATTAAATGGGAAAAAAACTAAATGCATAAGATTTGCTTTACCGAATGTTAAAAGTAGTGATTGTGACATAGTATTGAATAGGGAGAAACTAGAATTCGTCGATAAAACTGTTTTCCTAGGGATCACGCTCGACTCAAGGCTGCAATGGGGTCCTCATTTAACATCTCTTGCAGGGCGGCTAAGTTCAGCAGCATATGCTGTGAGAAAAATCCGTCAATTTACTGATGTAGATACCGCTAGGCTAGTCTATTTTAGTTACTTTCATAGTATCATGTCTTACGGTATTTTACTATGGGGACGGGCTGCAGATATCGAATCTATTTTTATTCTACAGAAAAGAGCCATCAGAGCAATATATGGCCTCCGCAGGCGCGATTCTCTAAGGGAACTGTTTAAAGATATTAACGTCATGACGGTACCTTGTCAATACATCTATGAAAACATCATGTACGTAAGGAAAAATGTAAATATTTTCAGTAAAAGAGGTGAAAGACACAATTATAGTACCAGAAATAGGGACCAATTAGTTCAACCAGGTTTCAGACTGGCTAAAGTAGACTCATCCTTCATGGGGTACTGTTTAAAATGTTACAATAAAATACCTCCCCACATACTCCAATTGAACGAAACAAAATTTAAAACTTGTATAAAACGCACACTATGCAGCCAAGCATATTATAAATTGGGGGATTACATCGCTGACAAAAATGCTTGGCTCAATGCTGGTCCTGCTCCATAAGGGCGCATAAACTAATTGATTAGCATTTGAAAATATTATTGGAGCTGCTGAAGATTGTAAACTATTTTTGCATTGTATAAACTCAATGTCCTTGAATTATATAATTGCATAGCACAGGTGTGAGTACTATGTACTATAGAGCTACCATTTACCGGGTAATATGTCTTTTATTGACTTGAATGTGCCCTGGCGGCTGAGAGTATGTCATGCTCACTCAAATGTCTCGCTGGTGGTGGCGTGTGTGTTGGATCATTAAGTTCCCTTCAAAATGGTTGAGCTAAATGGTGCTGATCCATGCGTCATGTTCGTGAACGGGCGCCGTCAGTTGGGACTGGTCATCTCTTAGCTGCCACGGCTTATTTTAATTTTTGTGAATTGTTTCTATTACGGACGCTTCTAACGTGCACGTCTTTCTACATTGTTCTCACATGTATAACTTCAACATGAATGATGTAACCCATATTTTGTAACAATATTTTAAAAGAGTGTCCATGGAGTTTCTTGTCCGTTCTTCTCCATAGGAACCTACTACGCTTTGGAATGGGCAACTAGCTTCATCTTTCTGACTGACCGACCCCTTGCTTGACAATTCAAAAGTACCTGTAATTGGTTTATTTGAAATAAATGCTTTGAGTTTGAGTTTGAGTTTGATTTACTTCCAGATTCGTCCCATTTTTATCAGAATCAAGTTCTGATGATGGGATCCAAGAGGAATTGAGGGGACTCCTCAAATATTATAGGCATACACATAGCAATTTTTGTATTTTCATCAACAACTCAAGCATTTTTTATCATAAAGAAAATGGTCTACTGGCTTCCTTGAAACATTCGATTGAGATTCATAAAAATCGTTTTATGGGTGTCTACATCTTTTTAACCCAATTCTCGGAATAGCTTGGCACACCTCGACGCGATTTTATGTTCAAATCGTAAAGACAACATTGTGACAAAAATCCTATGGGAGCTGACATGTTTCAGATCACATAAAAATGATTTTACGATTCTATCAGAGCATCCCACTCCACTCTCCGGTTTATGAATAAAAAGTACATAAAAGTGTTTATAAAGTGGTCCGTAGTGCATTTCGTTGATTTATAAAACATAGATAGAATGTAGTTTTCGATTTTTGTATCAGTAGTGAAGTTACATTGTAATCTATTTTGTGAAATAGTTTTATGAACATGTAGTTATGGTCGCAATTTATATCCCTGGTTCTCTTTAGCTCCACCAGATATTGGTTGGGTATCAGAAAAATGGATGGTAATTTCACGTGACGTTTCTTTAGTCAAATATGACTTGTCCGATTTAACCATAACCGATTTTCCCAAAACGCATACATTTAGTGACTAATTTATCATGTTTCTCAGCTATATTAGGAAGGTACTATCGCGGGAACGAAAATCTAACCACCTTGAAAACAATATCCCATGCATACGATGCCCACATCTGTTTACCGCCCTTTTTGAGACGGCCACAAAAAAAAAAAAAAAACTTTTTTTAAAATAAATTTCTCGAGCTTTCAATGTTACAATGATCACAGATGTCTGACCACCTTTACTGTCTTTTTTTCATTTATAAAAACAAGGGGCTCAGCAAAAATATTTTGCTGCGATGCTATTGGTTGATGAGCGCAGGTAAGCGTTACTATAGCAGCCGAGCGCTGCAAGCAAGAATAGTCCTTACGATGGTCCGGTGTCCGAGCCCGCGATGGTACCTTTTGAAGGGATCAGTCAACAAATCTACTGACAAATATTGAAGAGCTTCGTAAGAAAGTCTCTGAAAATCTATTTTTTGGTAAAGTTTTCCGCATTGTATTTACTTAATAATAAAATCACCAGAAAATATTCTCCGCTCCAATTTGGCTAATTGGAAGGTTGGTTTGGTTCGAAGCTTTTCCTTAGCCTCATTTTACAGTACAATAAAAGTTCGCGACACATGCAAATCGTCGCTTTTATCCAATTACATAATTCAACAGGCTTTGAAAAATTACTGCGGCTGTGTTTGCCTTTCTCGAGTCACACGTTCGGAACATTAGTAGGGCACGCAAACACTGGAACAGAAATCACTTGTGCAGTGTTTTGCTGAAGAAATGTGTAGGATTTATTGTTGTACTTATTAAAAAAATGCAATAATGTATAAGATTTAAATTGCAACGTCACTCGATTTCCTTACTTTCGAACTGTAATTTGTCTAAAGTCGTCTAAGCTGATTGATGAATAAACGTAGGGCTATGTTTCTCTTAGTGGCTAAAACCTCGCGCTAGTGTTCCTCAACAGTGTTATAATTTTGATAATCACCAGCTTTTAGATAGTGCAAAAATCAAAATCACAGATGTTATGTGACACAGAAAGCTGTCTGACGCATGTCAGATGAGCTGTGGGCTAAAAGGACCACCGAGTGGGTTCCATTAAATGCAAAGCGACATCACGGCTGGCGAAGACGAGGGATGAACTTGACCCCTATCGATGGGACTCGCCCACAATGGCTGATGCCAGACGTGTGTGAACAAGGGAAAGGCTCTTTCTTTCCTTTGGCCAGCAGTAGGGTCAAAGTTTTTAGATATTTGAGTACATAGATTCTTTGTTTGTTGAATCTGGTTGCTGTTTAAATCGTGCCCAAACCTTTCCAGATCTGTATTGTAGATCTAACTGCGATCTCCTTTCCTTTGAATTTTTCCGCAGCATACACGCAGGGTTGCCAGGTACATGCAAACAGTAGCAATCGAAATTGCAAATTTGTGCAGGGGGCCCGTTCGGTTCGTTAGCGAGTTGTGTTTACGCGCCACCAACAACTAGGGTTGTCCACCGCTAATTGGTCCAAGTTTGCATTTAGTTTGATTTAATAAACTGTACGTAATGTATTCGATTCGATTTAACGCTTCCGTGGGTACCGTTTTTGGCGAAAACATGGTTTGTTCCGCAGTTGTTACAAAAATATGTTTTTTGTCAGCGAGTAAAAAAATATGAATAGATGCAACATCTAATTGAGTGAAGTCAAGGTGAAGTCAGAAACTTGGGATTATCAGAGTAACGTAGGCTATTAAATAAACATTTAAATTAAGTAGGTGGTGATACGTTGGTACAATAAATCCAGGAAATTCCATCTTACTTTACTTAATATACCTATTAAGTAAAAATGCTTTATCGATGCCCTATGATTCTTTTTCCTCCCTTTTTTTACATACTTGTAAATATTATATTCCCTTTATTACATTTACATACATATTAATTCTTTATAAATATTTCTATAAAAACACATTAAAAAAAAACACAAATAAAAAAAAATCTGCCTCAGGAACAAGGTCCAAGCTGCCGGTGGTCAGGGATCTAGAGTAGAGGTCACCAAATGGTGGACAGCGGAACGGATCCAGACCTATTTTGTTCGTACCTTAAGTAAACAGTAAAATTTATAAACTAAAACTTAATCTAAAAATCGTCGCATTATAGGGTAAATGATAAATGATTTTATTTCTGTAAGTAGGTTTTTACAAAAACTTTTACACGTCAATCATATTTTAAAACTAGATGAGGTCGGCATTTCGTATCTGACTACTCTGAGAAGAAATTTTCGGGTAGTGGAGCTATTCCACATAACTACACTTCAGAGATATTGACATTAAAAAAAAATATATATGCGCTCGTAAAACAGTTATTTTAACGTCTTTCAGCGTCTTTAGCGTTTAAAAAATCTACTTACAGTCAATATATGTTAGATGTATTGACTAATATAAACGATGGTTCTTACTCAACACGTTAATGCACTTATTCCATTTCGCAAAAATTGTGGCTTAACTCCAAGGCGACGAAACATGAAAATAAAATTTTGAGTTTTAACTTGCACCAACTTTACTCAGTTTTGAGACAGATAAATTAAAAGAAAAAAAAAAAAACACTTTAAATAAATAAATCTATTACTTTATTATTTTTGTCCATTACGTAGTATTTGTTGATTACTTTCAGGTTTCTTTTCTACTTTTCGTCTATCAAACGGACCGCGACGTCGAGTCATAATATTGTTTTAGACAAAATCAAAAAATCTAAATCAAAATATTTTATTTCACATAAACCTACATGAGCACTTATGAAACGTCAGAAGCTAGGTGCACGGTTCCAATTAGTCGTTTCCTATGGAGAAGAGCCGGCAATAAACTCCACGGTTACTCTTTTAAAAATAATAAATACGGACCCTCAATGAAACGAATTGCTGATCCCTGCTCCAGAGAGAGGAACCTCCTCACTATGCGTGCCGTGTCCAGGAGTACTGCTTTCTGAATCAAGCCCTTGACCCAGCCGCGCAATGAGAGCCTCCTGAGGTGTTGGTCGAGGTTTTCCGCTATTAGGCCATTAACCGTAACGATTATCGGGCTAATTCCACAAATCCCCCCTGAAAAATCCCCCTTAGGAGGAAAAGTGGAATATATAAAAACCAGTCTAGAATTCACCCCTGATAATCCGGCTTATTTCACTAATCCCCCCAGAGAATCCCCCTCAGTGGGGAAAACTGAACCCTAATGTAAAAAAAATCACTTTCAGGGGGGTCTTGGAATAAGTTTTTTTTTTAATTCTAGTTTTCCCCCCTAAGCGGGATTATCAGGGGTGAAATCTAGACTATTTTTTATAGATTCCACTTTTCCTCCTAAGGGGGATTTTCAGGGGGAATTTGTGGAATAAGCCCGATTATCGGTACAATCAATGATTGCAGAGTCTCACATGTGGACAACCGTGTGTGCTAAGTCAAGATACTGTACATAAATATTTTTTTATTATGTAAATATTATTTTGGAAATGTAATATAATATTTACATTCAATTGTTGATTTTGAAAAAATATAAAAGTAAAACAATAAGCGCCCCGCATTATAACCCAACCCTGTGAACGAAAACACTATGGAATAATGATCTTTCTTTTGCGGAACGTTTTAATAATGGCAAAACTGTACAATTTGCATATTTGTGCACCAATCCATTACCTGTGCTAGCCACATTTGTGCCGTATGCACGACGTTTGCCCATTTGTGCCGTATGCCCGGCGATTGCTCATTTGCATTTTTTTTTTTTAATTATATGTTTTTCTTTACACGATTGCTTTATATTCAACTGATGCTACTGAAGTGAAAATGGTATATGTTAATAAACAATTTTTATAACGGACCAATTTTTTTTTCCTTTAACAGATAAGTTTCTTATTTTTCCTCTTTTGAAACTAGATTGTTATATATTTTGAACACGGAACAAAAACCTAGACAAAGTACAAAATGGTCTTGGACTCAGCATGCAGTTGGCATCGCGAAACATACTTATTTGTTGTACTCTGGCCAAGCCAGTGGAGCATAGAACACAAAATAATATACTTTATATAATACTAGCGACCCGCCCGGCTTCGCACGGTTTTTACAACTTGACAAAACATACAGATTTCTTTATTTGTATGTTCAATATTAATTATTAAAAATATATAAAAACAAAGTCGGGTTAGTTACACCATTTGTAACGGAGAACGGCTGGACCGATTTGTATGATCTTTGGTTTTATCTCCACCACGAATAGCAGAATAACTATTAAACATGCGAAATGTACACGAAAAAAAATATATGAGCAAAATAATTTTTCTCATACATTTTGTATGGAACGGTTTTTTTGAAGATATCTCGAGAACGGATTGGAGAAGAGGGAAACAAAAATTTCACGCCGACGAAGTCGCGGGTAGAAGCTAGTTTATTACAAACATAAACTTTCTGGAATAAATTCTCTAAATGGTGGTAAAAACCGCATGAAAATCCGTTGCATAGTTTAGAATAACAACGCGGTCACACGGAGAGACACGAAAAGTGACTTTTAATTATAATATTGTTAAGGGTATAGGATCATAACATTAATATGTATGTGAATTTATGGCATGTTCGTCGACTGTTTTGTTATTAAGCGTGAAAATTGTGAAAATATTTCTGTGGCTTGGTGCTGAAGGGCCGAAATACGTTTTTGGAGAAATGAGATTTTACTGCCAAATGATTGAAAAAGTGATATATTTGTGTGTGCTAAAGGGAAAAATATACTATGTCGAAACGGCCAATGTGGTGTGTGCAGCCCGTTTAATACTTAGTATTTTCATACTGAAATATTAAGTATTAAACGGGCTGCAGTGTCATCATCATCATTCATCATTTCAGCCGAAAAACGTCCACTGCTGGACATAGGCCTCCCCCAATGGGGGGGGAGGGGGTGCCATAATCGCCACGCTTGGCATGCGGGTTGGCGATCGCAGAATGGTGTTAAAAATGCATAGAGAACGCTGCTGCCCATTCTCTAAGTAAGTCCCTTATTCACCTTTTACGACACCCACGGGAGGAAATGGGGTAATGCTATTCTTTACGTCCGACCCCACATGGATGCAGTGTACCAAAAGGGACTTGAAAACAAAAAACAAACAAAAAAAAACAATTCTACGTTAATTATTGAAAAAGTGATATATTTATGTGTACTAAAAGGGAAAAATATACTATGTTAAAATGCCCAATGTGATGTGTGCTTTCATACTGTTACATAAAAATTATTAAGAATAAAGGCTCCCACACAGTAGTGCGATATCGCGGGCGCGACAAGGGTCGCACTGCCTGTCGCGCCTGCGATATCGCGCTAGTCTGCACAAGCCTTTAAACGGAAATGTAATAAAAAAAGAAAAAAACGCTGCGCTGATAGATACGATCAAAGTTAACTTATGCCCTTTTTAATTTTACACATCATTGGGAACTAACATGGGATTCTTGTTAGAGCTAAAAAGGTTTATGTAGCAAATATTTTTAATAATAACTATTTTGCCTTGAATTTGAATTTAATTCTTTCTTTCTTATTTTTTTTTTCTAAGTACAAACAGCCGCACGGGTCGATCCGTTAGGTTAAGCTACGCTTGCCGGGGTTGGTCCGTGGATGGGTGACTGTCATTACATACCGAGACTCCTCCGTGCCTCGGAAAGCACGTTAAGCCGTTGGTCCTGGCTGTCATTCGTGAATCTTTGACAGTCGTTACGGGTCGTCAGAAGCCCAAAAAAAAAAGCCTGACAACCAGTCTTTCCAAGGGGTATCGTGTTACCCAGTTACTGGGTTGTGGAGGTCAGATAGGCAGTCGCTCCATGTAAAATACTGGTATTCAGCTGCATCCGGTTAGACTGGAAGCCGACCCAAACATAGTTGGAAAAAGGCTAGGCAGATTGACTTTTTTTCTTCTTTTTCTTCACGGGCCGCATTTTGTAAAATAACTCTTGGTGTTTCATAATAATATATGTAATTGTAAATCTTAATATTTGTAAGCTATTATTATAACTACACTATTGTATTAGGTAAGCCTGTGATGCTAGTTGTGTGTGTTTTTAAATAAATAAATAAATAATAAATAATTCATAAATCAACCTACAAATATGTACGAAATAACAGAAAGAGATTTTTGTCATTATGCAATATTTAACATGTAATTATATAATAACTATCAATGCTAGTTTATTGTTCTATTGCTTATTACTGAAAATAAGGATAATTGATATTGGCCCTTTCCCTAGTAGCATTTTCCGTTGGCATTTAGTTGGGCCACCTTCAGAGGTATGTGGCCCAACCAAACGCCAACAAAAATGCTACTAGAGTTGGCACCAGGCCACAGATTTAATTTTACCCTTGAAGGTTCACTTCGTTGAAGTATCGTTTTACGAGGACTTGAAAGAAACTTAACTATCAACAGAACAGCTCGTAATTACCTATAACATAATTGATGATGCTAGAAATACTTGAAATACATAGAAGGAGTTCAATAACATGTTTCGAATATTACAAATACCTTTTAAAAGTTCTTTTCAGTGTAGCATTGTATTAACGCTGAGGCGATTTCACATTTTCTGTTGTATTTTTAAAATAAAGGATACATTTTGTATAAATTTAGTGGTTAAAAGAGTAATGACAAATGGATTTCGAATTTTTGCCAAATTTTGGTAATGGAACATTATTTAAAAACAGTTTTTTGATCTCACACAAATCCTAAGAACCTAAGTATTAAGATAAGATTAAAGCCTGATTGTACCTACTAAGAATTGAATAGACTTGAAAAAAAAATAAAAAAAAATTTTAGGATTCAAAATGAAAAGACGAACGTAAAGTATGTCTGAACATCCATAAAGAATATTCTATTCTATTCTATACGAATTTTAGGGTTCCGTACCTCAAAAGGAAAAAACGGAACCACAGAATCACTCGTGTGTCTGTCTGTCTGTTTGTCTGTCCATCGCGCGTTGTTCACAGCCAATTTGCTCCGAAACTCATGGATCAATTAAGCTGACATTTGGTACACATATGAATTTCTGTGACCCAAACACGGAACACTTGTTACGTTATTAAATGAATTTTGAATATGGTATTATCACTTTTGGGAGACATAAAAAAGTTTTGCAAACTGTATAGTGTGACCTTCGATCAATAATTATTGATCGAAGAGTGTGACATATTAAATGAAAGGGCGTACTGTGAGTTTCTCAAATATAATTTAAAAAAATTAGTTTTAAAGTTCTTTAAGATAATTTATCAAAATTGTCTGAAAAAGATCGCTTTTAGCGATAAGACCGCCCATTATGACACCCTATGTAACAGTTCTACATTTATATCTGTAATTTTTATGGTGTACATAATAAAGAATATTCTACTTATGTATCTACATAGCCGCCCCCCCCCCCCCCGAAACGAATTAGCCATTTTTTTTAATACCGAATATAGTGTACTTACAGTTTACATGAAAACCAAAACACACAACAAAACTTACATTTGCAGTTGGAATGTATAGGAGAACATGTTTTTCAACTTTAATGTTATGTTTGTTCTTGGAATAAATTCATCCCAACTACGGAACCCTTCAATGTGCATGATTTGATACGCACTTGATCAGTTTTTTGTTTCTAAGCTCGCCTTTGAAACACTCTATTTAAACAATTTCTTATTCATAAGAATTATCTTAATAGTCTTTGCTCTTACATTTTAATATCAACATCTGTTTAGTTAATCCAAAGTTTCAATAGGATTATATTATTTATGTCATCATCATCATTTCAGTCGTAAGACGTCCACTGCTGGACATAAGCCTCACCCAATGGGGGGGAGGGGTTGCCATAATCGCCAAGCTTGGCAGGTGGGTTGGCGATCGCAGTATGGTGTTAAAAATGTAAAGAGAACGCTGCTGCCCATTCTCTACTAAGTCCCTTAGTCGCCTTTTACGACACCCACGGGAGGAAATAAGGTGGTGCTATTCTTTACGTCCCGGCACCACACGGTACATTATTTATGTAGACACAGTTAAATACATAGAGATACGACATAATTATATTATAATTTCAGTACAAAGGTATTGCTTATTGTGTATTGTTTACTTATCTAACTTATATACTTATTATGTACGGTGGGCTGCATCAATTAGGTACCACATAAGGTAAAATTATGTACTTACCACGGGCAGTAAAAAAGAAAGCCCTCTATCGCATATTTACAACCCTCGCCCGCGGCTCGGGTCACAAATACCTGCAATTTCGGGCGTTCTTTCTTTTACATTTTTTTAAGTAATGTACTATTATATACTTACCCACATCATTACGCTGACTGTACACATTACACATACAAAACCAGTATTTTAATAAAGTACGTACATAAATTAATTAATTAAGGACTTGAATTACGTAATCTCAAATAATTTACATTTCATATTTACCAAATAAAATAATATTGGGCCAAATAAATGATCTTTTACTGCAATTAACATCATTTCTGCTTGAGCAAGCAACAGACGTCATAACTTTACAAAATATTGAAGAAAAATACTTTCATGCTTCGAGTAGGTACAGTGGCCAGCACGTCAAGCTACATTATTAAAAGTATTATGTATTGTATCTTATTTTTTATCTCATTGTATGCTGCACCGGGCGACGTCATCACGTCAACGCCAGCTGTCGCAGAAAACCAGCGCTGGGGCTCTGTCTCGCGTAGGGTCGCAGCATTATGCTGAGCGATGGCCGTTTTGCGTGGATTTGACGCATATTTTCGTTTGTTTTTTTTTGCGTCATGTTTACCGCAAATAAACGTTTTTTCTTTTTTTCACGAAACTATCAATTTTCTCCAAACGATTTTAAACTTTAAAACGTTAAGGATTAAGTTCAAAATCTTACGAAAAAATTTGAGAGTTTGTGGTAACTTGATGTGCCACCGTACAACCAACGACATTTGACAGTCAGTTAAAATGTGTCTTTTTTTTTTTGCAAAAAAAAAAACTTTGTAGGTTACACCACAATGACATTAATACAAAGATTTAAATCGTTAGACGCGACCTTTTCGCACTGTGAGGCGCGTGAAGAAGTGTCCATACTGAGAAGAGTGAGATCAAATAATAATAATGGCGTTTCTATGACAATCAAGTCATATTTCTGCGACATTGTGTGTGTCAGAGGTCGAGAGACGAAACAGAAACGCGTCCAGCTTTTAACGCGGCAGGGCGAATCTAAAACGATTTGAGTCTTTGTATTAATCTACTTAGGCCTGTGTTCACCAACATTTTACTCAGCTGTTTAGATATTTAATCAGTTGTTTACTCAAAATTTCATAGGAAATTTGACATAAACCAACTGTTTAAATACCTAACCGGTGGTTTGAATGTTGGTGAACACAGGCCTTAGCCATTTGAGTTACACGTTAAATGCATTGTGAAAGTTTTTTCATTTATTCGTGTTTGAAACATTTGTCTGAGCACTCAACTAATAAATAAAGTTGTTAAGATATTTATCAAAGAAACAATTGAGCTTTGTATCATTTGTTTTGAGTTAGATAAATTAAACCATCTACCGTATAGTTAAAGAATGTTTTTTTTTTGACGTGACAACCTCTAATAGATCGATGATCGCCGACTCCATGCACGAAAAAGGATGATTCATTGTCCCGTTACGCTCATTGTCCCGTTACACTCATTGTACGCTTGCGCCGCATCAATGTTTTGTTATGACGTTGTCACGTTTAACTATCGTCCGTAAACCAACTTTACAGACAACCAATTTTTTAATATATACAATATTATAAAGTATCATAGTCGGTGATACTTTATTTAGAATGATTAGTAGTCATTGGATACATGAAGTGGGCTGTCTTTGTAAGACGACTAAAATGCCACGGTGTATATCTGTAATTTGCCCACTTGAAAAAATAACAAACTTTTTGTCATAATATGTAGATAAGCCGCTTTAGATGTATATTTAAATATATATTTTTATTCATGTATATATATTTTTTTTTTTTATAGGTCTATTTCGAAAATCTTGCTGGACGTTCCCTTAAAAAGTCAAGGCAACCGCCACAGCATTTATAATCAAATCACGCTTTGTGGTAATTGGCTATGTCTAGCAATCACTTAACTCTGTAATTAATTGTCTATTAGCGTATAATCAGCGTTATTACAATGGATGCCGGCAGCACCTACGTAATTACTAGCCTGAACTGATCTATTGGCTAGTCTTGGAGGAGTAAATAGTTAACGCCAAGTTGGAAGTGAATGATCACGGTCAAACTTTGTAAAGGTAACGCTGCATGAGAATTTTGGTTTTTGTTTTATATTTAACTAGCTTCTGCCCGCGACTTCGTCCGCGTTAAATTTCTTGTTCCCCCGACCCACCCCGTCGCAACACATTGCCTGCCCGTGCTTTTACTTCGTTTTCGCATAAACTTTCATTAAAAACAATGGTGTTCTAGTTAATAGGAATGTAATTCTTCCTCAAGAATTGGGCTGCAAAATGCAAAAAGATTTTTTCAAATCCAACTCGCAGTTCCAGAGATTAGCGCGTTCAAAAAACAAAAAAACCGGCCAAGTGCGAGTCGGACTCGCGCACGAAGGGTTCCGTACCATCCATACAAATCCTTATCCTTACTAATATTATAAATGTGAAAGTAACTCTGTCTGTCTGTCTGTATGTTACGTTTTCACGCTTAAAGCGCTGAACCGATCGTCATCAAATTTGGCAAAGATATTGCCTGGGATATGGAGAAGGACTTTGGCTACTTTTTTATGCGATAACCGACATCCACGCGGGCGGAGCCGCGGGCAAAAGCTATCCATACTAATATTATAAATGTGAAAGTAGCTCTGTCTGTCTTTCTGTATGTTACGTTTTCACGCCTAAACCGCTGAACCGATCGACCTGGGATATAGAGAAGGACAAAGGCTACTTTTTTACGCGATAACCGACATCCACGCGGGCGGAGCAAAAAAAACGGCAAAAAAATCATGTCCGTTGTATGGGAGCCCCCCTTAATTTTTTTTTTTCTGTTTTTTAGTATTTGTTATTATAGCGTCAACAGAAATACATCATATGTGAAAATTTCAACTGTTTAACTATCACGGTTCATGAGATACAGCCTATGACAGACGGACAGACAGACAGACGGACAGCGGAGTTTTAGTAATAGGGTCCCATTTTACTCTTTGGGTACGGAACCCTAAAAACTTACTCTTCAGCTTTAGAATAGTAGTAGTCTAAAGCTGAGGAGTAAGTTTTTAGGGTTAAATAATGTTAATGTTAAATAATGATCAACTCTGCGAGGTAGTCCTCGCAGAGTTGATCATTATTTTGCTGCGGAGTTATTATAAAACAGTTATATCTCCTAAGATATTCATTGAAATTAAATGATGTAAGGGCAAATTTGATCAAAATTAAATACTTGTGATGAATAACGTATTTATTTGGATAAGGATTAATACCATGTTTATGAAAACTCCTTCGCAAATAATGCATTAATTTCGAACAAATTTGATTACCATAAAAAAGGTTATAGGGAGTCAATCTTAAAAGATAGACATATGCTGTCGCGGACTTTTTTTTAGAAAATTTAAAGAGGAACAATTCCATCATACATGATATTTGCGTAACTTAAACCGTTTACGCAGCGCACGCAACGGAAGCTCTCAAAAAGGAATATTTTTTCCCGTTTTTGCAACATTTTTCATTTATGCTCCGCTCCTATTGGTTGTAGCGTGATGTTATATAGCCTATAATATTCCCCAATAAATGAACTATCCAACACAAAAAAGAATTTTTCAATTCCAACCAGTAGTTCCTGAGATTAGCGCGTTCAAACAAACAAACAAACAAACAAACTCTTCAGCTTTATATATAGATATATAATAATATAATATATATAATATATATATATATATATATATATACAATATATGTATATAGAAGATAGATAGATTGGGAAGCTTTTTCCCTTCATCTCACCTTATGGTAAATGATGATATAGCCGAAGGTGGAAGCGAGCTTCATCCAGAATCCTCAACCACAGAGGAACTGGCTATCTTACCTCTAACTGCCGAAACACAACAAATGCTGTTAACATTATGGTTATGGCGACAGACTTACATAAGATGGTGGTAGCTAGCCAGGCGGACTTAGAACAAGCCCTACCACCAATTAAACCGTGCAGAACATTTTGCTCTGGTTCTGAGACAGGTGGTCTTACCACTAGACCACTTAACTACAGGTAAGTAGATACATCCATCCACGAGATGATTTATCTAACTGTCGGCCAAATTTCAAAATAAAATAGAATACTCGTACTCCAGCCGTCAGTTTAGCCATTTAAGGGCCGGTTGTTTCAAACGGTTGGTTAACGTAACATACGTACAGACGCCTGCACATCAAGCTACTACAATCTGTCAAATTTCTTTAATAGATTTTCTACTTTATCACTACAGGATAAGGTTCAAAGTTGATTGCGAAAATTTTACAGTTTCGGGTAGCTTGACCTGCTGGCGTCAAAAATCAAACATCATATGTAATGGTTATTATTTGACGTAGGTACAGACCTACGTCAAATAATAACCATTACATATGATTACATATGATGTTTAACGTTCGTTAAATACAAAGCGTTGTTTCACTGCATAAAAAACCGATCGTCAGTTATTAACATGAGTTTTAAATAATTTTTTCTTTCGTCTTTATTTGTATTATAATCAGATGAATTTTCGTCGAATAAAGACGAATACAAAAAAAAAAAGAGAGCCCATAAGGTTTTCCTGTTTGGCGCAGATGTTTGAGAATAAAATGACGTTAACCAGTGGGTATGACACCGGTTACTGTAATCGTTATTTTTTAACGAACGTTAAGAGCATAATATTGTGAACAACGCTTTTTTTGGTTTGACGATAGTTAGCGCCATTTATGACGTATACGCGTGCGTTAAGTGGACACGAAACAACTCGCCCTAAGGGTGACAGAGTACCTAACAAGCATCTTCACGAAACATCATGGGTTTGGATTATCGGGATTCGATTTTCTGGAAAAAAAAAAAAAATTGAATTAATCATTTCTATATTTCTATGCCCGAAACAATACCATAAACAAAAACATAATGCGCCTTGTCCTTTGCCGTATAGCACTCGGCTAAGAATAGCTGTCCCTATGTCTTCCGGTAGATGTCGTAACAAGAAATACAGCATTATGTCAGCTGAATGGACAGGGGTCATGAATTTGAAAATATAAAACAGGGAATTCGGACAGCACTCGCATTGCAAAGAAGATTAATTTGCCATCATTGGTAAGGAATAGTCTTGATATTCAGGACTTATTATTTATTATTATTATTAAATTATTTGAATCATAAATCAATAAAACTATTTATTGTCTCTTGCAATCGGCCCAATTAAAACTAAGTTCTATATTTTTTAAATTACATCTAAATATGTTTTTTTTTTTAATTTGGTAAGCCTATGATGTCCCTCTGCTGGACAAAGGTCTCCCCCAAATCCTTCCAAGTACTCTTTTTTCGCGTTACCTCGAACCAACCCTCGCGGTACGTGTCCAGGTCATATCGCCATCTTTTTCTTGCCGTCCTCGGCGGCGCCGCCGTCCATCCACTTACAAGTTACCGAGTAATAGTCGACTTACTTACATTTGCAACTACAATGATAAGTTTGCTCTTGGGATAAATTCGTCCCAACTACGGAATCCTTCATTGTGCGTGGTCCGACACGCACTTGGCCGGTTTTTTAATTACTGATTACAACATAAATAAGTATATGTTGTAATCAGTAACTAAAAAAACACAATAAATATGGGTACATGATGACAATTACACAAAATTATTTAGACAGTTACAACTTTATTGCTTACTTGTAGGTATAACAAAATAATATTTTATTAATTTACCGATCGCACTGTGTACGTGTGTAAATACTAGCAACCGTGCGACCATTATCAATGATTAGAATAACCTATTTACAGAATAAACGATTTCATTTCATTTCATTTCATTTCATTTCATTTTAGCGTACGAAGCCGCACTGACTGTAAGTAAAATGCAGTTTTCTGAAAAATCGTGTGGAAAAATCGCTAAATATCAATCAGCACATTCAGCACTGCTGTTATTGCATATTTTTGTTCATACCTTTCTTGTATATGTTCTATGTTAGAGGGTTTGGTTTCCGCACTTACAATTAGTCCTTAAGGTGGACCATTGTGCGTAGGCCATGGCGGCCGTCGGTGGTTATTCCAACCAGCCCACCTCCTTCCAGAAGCTAATTATGTCTCCTGGTCTGTTCAGAACATCGGTAAAGGATCTGGGTGCCCCGTGGGTTTCTGTTCTAATCTGGGTGACGCCTGTGCATTCGAAGAGCACATCCGCAACGGTTTCTTCCACCTCCATGCAGGCCCTGCACAAAGGGCTGTCCGTTATCTCTATTGTGTGGAAATGTTTTCTCGTATATATCTACCAACACTTTTCACTTGCAGAAACTTGTTAATATTACCGACAGCTGCCGTTGATCCAAGCAGTTGAAAATGCCACTCAGTTGTGTCTGTAGTAGTCTGTACTAAGTTATTCCGCAGCCTAACTTTGACACAAAGCGAACGGTCTACACTTACGTTGAATAAATTTAACACTGCATGTGTGACTCGAATGCGTTTATACTGACTGTTTCGTACTGCCCATTTCACAGAGTCACTAACAAATGGAGCGTTTCACTGTTTTTTTTTTCAGTTTCGTGTGCGAAAAGTTTTAGTCAGCATAGACATGATGGAGGCAATATCCGTAGTCATACTCATTACGTGAACTCATGATCAAATACACCAGCCAGCTTTAGAGTAGTATAGCACTGTTTACCGAAAACGGTTTAAGTAGGTATTTGTGCTGTTTAAATAAAAGTTTTTTTATTGATCAAACCATTTCTTGATTGGTAAAATATATTTTCCATTAATATATAGTATATACCTCATAGCGCAACAATATCGCGCACCATACACAGTTATGGACACGTTCACACTGTACTATACTATATATTATTGGAATGTATGGTGCGCGATATTGTTGTGCTATGAGCTATATACTATATGCTATATATTATAGCGTAGTCTGAAAGCAGCTTTACTAAAATCGCAATCCTACGTGGAATCGAAGATTTTCAGAAAATGAATTATCTCTAGACTGAAATTCCTCATCATAATCTCCTTGATATTGCGCTGAAAGTTTACTATGCTTGATTTCTCGTTTAAATTATCACTCCATGTGCTCAATACTCCGTGGTTTTTCCCAACTGCTTTGTACTGCCCACATGATACTGATAGTAAACTTATTGTTCGCCAACAGTTTTCTTGTTTATAGCTTTGAGGTTTTGCTATAAACTGCACAGTTGTCATGTCTAGACGCCTATTTTGTTGCACTGTGTTGTTTTGGTTAGCATCGCTAATAATTTTGATGTTAATCTTTGTGTCTAATGTGAACATATGAAAAATTGGACTAATTTTTTATTTTGATTATTAAAAGGGTTGGTTTTGAAATTCACCTAATTTTATATCTTTTTTTAGGGTTCCGTAGTCAATAAGGAACCCTTATAGTTTCACCATGTCTGTCTTTCTGTCCGTCGCTTAGCTCAGAGACTCTTAGTACTAGAAAGCTGTAATTTAACAAGGGTATACGTATAAATATTAATCACGCCGACAAAGAGGTAAAATAAAATCTTAAAAAAAAAAAAAGTTGGGTACCCCTACATGTAAAGTGGGGATGATAATTATATATTTTTTTCGTCTATCCCATGGTGTGGGATATGGTTGGATAGGCCGATCAAAAATATTGCGGGTTTGTGAAAATCTTTTTTCGTTTCAGGGATCCGTTAATATTAAGCTTTTTTGTTAGAGTCATGTGTCCCCCGCTCTGCCAGCTAAATGGTTGTATTTGAATATGAGAAAAAATTCCCGGCATTAGTACATATAACAAAGTTAAAAGGAAAACTATCACAGCTAAGTAGGCTTTATAAGTTACCGAGTAATATTCGACCATCTTACATTTGCGGTTAGAATGCATGGGAGAACATGTTTTTCAACTACAATTTTAAGTCTTTTCTTGGGATAAATTCATCCCAACTACGGAACCCTTCATTGTCCGTGGTCTGACATGTATTTGGCCGTTTAAAAAAAATTGCTAACTGTAACTACTCTTTATGATGTAGAGCAGTAAGATAATATGCAGGACCAAGTTACTACCATTTACTAAACGTTAGTAGTAACTATTAAAATGAACACAGAACATTACAATATTTCACAACATCTGTAACACATTTAAAACGAATTCCATATTTAATGTTAAAATTAAATAGGTACGTTCAAAGTTAAAATAACGGTTCATAACATGACACACGGTTCATTAAAATATTCCCACTTACATATTGAAATTGCCATACAACAGCATTAATACACTTTATATTGTACACTGTACAGTACAGTAATAAAACTGGGTATTACCTGTACTGTACATAAGTATAGTCACCCTCGTAACTGCTTGACCACTTTTGACAACAATTCCAACCAAATTGAAACTTTACGAAGGCACCTGTCTCACCACCGGCGATTAACGGAGAAGCGAGTAGAGCTAGTAACTAAAAACGAGTTGGCGAGCAACAAGCAGCGAGTGCGCGACGGCGACAAGCGAATAGTCACTGGTACTGGTACTCGTATGCGTACGAGTACGTGCCAAGAGCGAGTCTCTGCCCGCCGAGCGAGCATCCCGTAGCAATCACTCTCTTTGATACAGCTCGCCAGCACACAGATAAACCCTGAGAGGTTTTCGTTGAGTGGCTACGATGCACTTTTGACGTTCAAAAGTGCATCTTCGTGCCTATTTGAAATAAATGATTTGACTTTGACTTTGCTAAAATAATTTTAAAATACGCTAAGTTTTTTAGAAAAAAAAAAAAAATACATTTATATATCGCAGTCATAATAACAATTTTTTACTAAATGCATATAAAAGTATGTACGGTACTTATAACAACGGACCGCCGACAGAAGTGAAAACACAAAACTTTGGAATAACTGTTCTTATAAACATATAGCTCATGGAAAGCGTTCGTTGACGATGACGCGAGTTCCATGATTTTTGTTCACCCAAAAAGTATACATATTGCTCATGGAAAGCTTTCGATGACGATCGCCATAAGATAACCCATAAGTTTTTCCTCTACCAAAAATCGCTAAACGCGCCTAAAGAAGTTTTCACTTAAAAAATATAGCTATTGTCGCTGCGATCAACGCGGCCCCGTGAACAGTCAGCAATCAACTATTGATATGTATATGTATCTCTTTTACTTACACGAGACCCATATCTGCCTGTCTTTTGTTCGTTCCTTGAGCGAGAAAATCCTTGATAACTAGACGCTTCCTCGTCGGCGATGGGACAGGTGCCTTAGGATGAAATCCTTATCATTTTATGACGCGCAAAACATTGGTGGTAAAGCAAATACAAGGTCGACTGTACGTCGTAATATGCAATACGGAACCATCGGTCACCTACTTTCTGTTTGACGCTGTACATTACTATTCACTGGCTTGTTAGCTTTATCATTACTCCAGGGACTCAAACATAAATTACTGTATTGTTCCGCTAACCAGATACCAGGTAGATGTTAGGCTGATAGTACACGAGACTATAAGAGTACAGAGAAATTGGATGAAATATTAGCCCCTTTTCTCGCCTAATAACTGGATGAGCCACAGGGGAGATACACGGGCGAAAATGTGAGAACTATTTTGTCTTACTATGCTCACTTTATTGGGGAGTTTTGGTGTGTATTTCTAAAACGCTATATAATGCACAAATAATAATATGTTGAGCGATGACGTGTAAACTTTGTTTACCTATGTATTTTACGACCATAATGTAAAAAAAGATCGAAAAGCAAGAATGTACTTACTTAAAGTTATTTAAACTCTGAAATTCTTGTTTCAAGCATTTTATTAGGTATTATTTTTATCAGACACCATTATTCAGTCCCTAAACATTATCTATAAATATGAGCCAGTATTTCAAGAAAGCCAAGGCAGCATGTAACACTCTCTTTTGCAATTCAAAATGTCAGTTTAGAATACATGTTTAAACGATTAACCAATTCAGGGCTTGCAATTCAGACTGGTACGTCGTAAGTCCGCTTAATCGGCAGTCAGTTGTCTTGCATCGTAATCAATGAGCACTCACCCTAACAAACTAGTTCAATTTGCACAATAGAAAGGGCGGGTGCAAGACAAGACTGCAGAAGGCGCCCGGGGGCCTAGATCTCATAACAAACACAAATAAGCTGACGTGATCCGCTTACCACCATAGATTAACAACGTAGAAAATATTTCTACACTTCAACGGAATAATTCATGATTTTCTGCGAACAATATTATCTTATCGGGATGAGAAATTGTTTACATGCAGACTCGGTGGACGTCGTTCGATGTATTTCGCTGATTCTATGTAAAGTTACTCGCTCAGTAAACTGGAACGTTGTCTCGGCTCCTCGTGTTGAGTTTTGTAGCTTTATTTGCAAGTCCAATAGTTATTTCAGGTTGGAATTGTCGCCTATTTGATGTATTGTCTCGCTCAAGGGAATAGGATATTCTGAGTTTAAATGTTTTGTCAGCTTGCGTATTTTGAAGGCCTGTTTTAGGTAAGGAACACATATATCGTCGACCGTAGGTTCAATTGACGTAAGGGACAAAATACCCAAAATGAGTTGAGTATACAGTTTTGTTCAGAATTTTTCGCTCTTTCGAATGGTGTATATGAAAAAAATCTAGCTTAAGAAAAATGTCCCTTACCCTACTGATTTTTTGGATACAAATTTCGAATCGGCCCCGTAATAACAATGTATCTGAAAAACCATGCAATATAGTAACTTAAAATGGTGTAATTACCACCGCCAATCGAATCAAATAAGGTAAGGTAGGTAACGATTTCCAAATTTAAGATATCCAAACGCCAAAAGTGTGTACTTAATTTTCTGTCAACAATCTCTTTACACTATTTTTTCACTATTTTTACACTATTTTTGATCTAACGTAGAGGTCAATTTAATGTAAGGGACGGGACTACCAGATACTTGGTCAGTAAGGGACATTACTAACAAAATACGTTGGTGTAAGGGACGTCTATTTTCTTAAATAGATAACTTATTTAAATAAATGTTACACAGGTAGATAGAGCACTAAAATATAAGATTATGTGTCAAGTCAGATCCGAAAAAGGTTAATAACAAAAAAAGTTATGCGCGATTTAGTCCGAAAAAAAACTTTTTCGGCCTCTCCTGAAAAATCGTATTTTGTCCCATACCTCAATTGAACCTACGGTCGACGATATACTTCCTATTCTACGTCCTATTTTTAAGCGATTTAGTTTAGATATACATTCAAAATAATATTTGGTTCTTAAAGATGAACAGCACAGCCTAGGCCACAAAGACAATGGAAATTGTAGGTAGTTGAGCCGAAGAGAATTACAGCCTTTGTGTCTTCAATAAATACATTATATAACATCTAATACCGACTTTATTTTCCGACGATTAGCATACGAAAACATTTGAATGTCGGTCACGGCTTAGATCCCAAACGATTGTTGGCTTAAGCCCACTTAAACCCTTGGATAGATACTTGACAATGCCATTTGCATTTAGTTCATTTGTTTCTGGTTCCAGCCAGCTAGTTCCTTTGACATGTTGATTACAATGTAAATTAATAGTGCCAACTAGCTGAAGTACACATTGTGTAAGGAGTGTGTGTTGGCACTCTAGTTTAGGAGTAGAATTTTGAACGTATAGGTACTTAGTTCGTTATGAAACATTTACAAATCTTTGTATATTATATTAACATCATGAATATCAACCGAAAGATATATTTTTAGGGTTCCATACGTCCGAATGAAAAATCGCAATATTTGTAGGATCACTCGTGTGTCTGTATGTATGTCCATCTGTCTGTCTGTCTGGCCGTCTATCACAGCCAATTTACTTCGAATCGAATGGACCGATTACGTTAAAATTTGGTATAAATATGAATTTCTGTGACCCAAACATGGACGTGTAACAATTTTGAATATAGGGGTCACTTTTGGGGTGCAAATTAGAAAATAATAATAAAAAGTTGTACGAACTGTACCGCATGACACATGAAAGGGTTGTAGGGACCTAAATAAAAAAAATAAAAACATATAAAGTTATTTAAGAAAATAGATTGACCATTCTCTCCCCCCCTTTGTCTCCGAAACTACTGAGCCAAAATTTTTGCAAATACAGAAAATTGTTCTATACTTATAGATTACAGGAAAACCTATAATATGGTATTAAAATAACATGGTCAATCTCCCAATATTGTGTTAACTTACATTTGCGGTTGGAATGTATGAGAGAACATGTTTTTCAACTACAATCTGAAGTTTGTTTTAGGAAAAAATTTATCCCAACTACGGAACTCTTCATTATGACGATACGAACTTGGTCGGTTTTTTTCTGTAGAAGTTTTTCGTCAAAGATTTAACACCTTATGCGATCGCCAACTCACCTGCCAGGTGTGGCGATTATGGCAAGCCTTTGGGGGAGGCCTATATCCAGCAGTTGACGTCTTTCGGCTGAAATGATGATGATGATGATGGACCATTAAAAGTATTAGTAATCAACCTTTCGAGTACATTTTTCCGTGCATTTTGTAGAGATTCGTCATCAAAAATTCACATATATTACGTTTCGAAAACATAATACTTGTGGCGGTATCAACAACGCCACATGCGAATAACGCATCAAAGCCTGACGTCACAAATCCTGCATCGCGCTATCAGAGTTTACCGCGCGACTAGCATATATACAACATCCCGACATCAACCGTTGGGCAGTTGCCCACCAGACACAATACCCGTCTGGTCGGAGGATCCTCCCTTTACTATAGAGTATGAGTGAACTTTACACCCTGTTCCTCATACCTTTAAATACTAATCAAACCAACCAAAAAATTACAAATGTAGGTACCCAAAGTTAATCATAGCTGAATACATACTTTTGTACTTTTCTCGAGTTAATATAACCATCCTTAACGATACTCACACATCATTTACATATTGTAAAAGCATAATACGTATTTATGGCTCGGAAGTTCAATTTTACAGCGAGCCTTATTCAAAAGGGTCAGAATTTACATCCGACGATCAACAATAAAAATGATTGGTTTTTATCTATGAATAACTGCGTATCTCCTGGCCAATAGCCGTCATTGAAATTCAGTTTGCCAGTTTGAAATAACAGATTATCGAAATGTAATAAATTTTGTTGTAAAATGAATTCGTTGACCGCAGACTGGTGCGGCCACCCGGTTGTTTTTCATTTGGTTATGTTATATCGTTTTATAGGGCTTTATAGGGTGTCCTGTCACTTGAATGTTGGATTATTTGTTTGCAATGAATGATTTGTCTTGGTTACAAATTCACAATCTATACTAAATACGGATGTTATTTAGTAGATTGTGAATTTGTAACCCAGAAAATATTGTTCGTAAACCTTTGACGTTTTCGTCTAATGAAATATTAAATGATCTAATCATTTCACGAGGTAAGGTTGCACTAACATAGAAAGAAAAGAAAGAAATAAAATACGTATATTTGCGGCAACCATGATGCAAATACACATCACACATCATAAATCTTCGGAAATAATATCATCATCATCATTTCAGCCTAAAGACGTCCACTGTTGGGCATAGGCCTCCCAAAAGCACCGCCACCTCGACTCCGGTTCCGTGCTTTCCGCATCAAGCGGATTCCTGCGGCTTTCACAAGGTCATCAGTCCACCTTCAATAAAATAAAAATATATATTCGGATATAATAGGTATTTATTTAAAAATAAAAGAACATAAACGCCTTTAAAATCTTACAAACAGATCAATCACAAGTTTTTCGTGAAATCGAAAATGCTTTTAAATCTCCTCGGTATTATTTTTTTTCAAAATACCTTTGACAAGCGAGGTGCTGTTTGATTCGTTTAAAATGCGAAAATAAAAGGTATAAAAGATTGCAGAATTTTTCTCCATTCAGGATTTCATAGGAACGAAAATGTTGAAAAACATATTTTCAATAAATGACCCATAATATTATTATCATGATGTAATATGAAGGCCTCCCACAAGGTGGACCGATGACCTTAAAATTACCTGAGAGCCGCAGGAATCTGCTGGATGCGGGAAGCTTAGAACCGGTCTAGGTGGCGGTGCTTGGGGGAGGCCTATGTCCAGCAGTGGACGTCTTTCGGCTGAAATGATGATGATGATGATGATGTGATACGAGTATGTAGACAATTCTGTCTGTAACCAAACATGACGAACAATAAAGCCTAGTTCAACACCGTAGTTTAACTGATTGCAAACGAAAACTTCCCCAGTAATTTGAAATTGCGAATCTGAATGCGAACCGATGTGACAGACGAGGGACGGGCTTGATTTCCCAACACCAATTACATCACTATGCTGATGTATTAGAGTTCAAAATCGCTTAGCATAATTTGTAGTCTACATAGTCGAGGAAAGCTAGTTAGTACGCGCACCGCATACAGTAAAAAGGTAACGTTTAGACAACACAACGGTTTTGTTAGCATTTTAGTTTACTTATTCCATCGATAGCGGACTATTTACCATAACTTCGTTTGCGTGACACGTGAGATTCGGATGTGGGTTGAAGAATCTGATAGTGTCAACTATGCCTAATATAACGTTTCTGGGAAATGTTATTACGTGTTCGCGAAAATGTGGAGGATATTTGAGGTATGTTTTGAAATTGAATTCTAGAATGTTCTGTTATTTTCAGTATAGCAGTGTGTGAAATGCCTAACAATAACAATATTTTGTCAAATCTGGAGCCGATACTATCGTACCAGAGTCAATGTGGTAGCAGAAGATATAGTCTTAGTGAAATAATTTCCTTATGTTAATTTGACTTACGGTATAACTAAACAACAGCTGCGTACAGTTGCAGCAGCGATAACTGGCCACGGGTCATTTAGTAAACACCTCTTTTGCATAGGAGTCACAGACAGTTCACTGTGCGGGCCCTGCATGGAGGACAGCAGCTCATGTGCTTCTAAACTGCTAGTCGGTCGCCACATACCAAAGTACTTCGGTAACCGAGGTACCTTCCGTGAGATTGTCAGTAACACCAAGGCGTTGCTTTTTTTTTTGGTGGGAAATTTTCAAATAACTTCTCCCGCTCTGCGCGGTGTGGGGGGGCGTGTCAGAATTTTACTGACTAAAACCCACCCGTGTTCCTTCAGTTGCCTGTGTGCCAGGGCCACGGTATCCCTTTCGGACAAACCTGCAACCCTGGCAGGCATCGGTCCTAGCGGACCCCGTCAGTGTGTGCTGACATCTCTTTGAGGCGTGCCTGGAACACAACGCGCTGTCGATCCGGGCCTAGTCCTTACCGGACGGCGAGCTGCCCATAGCTCGCCGTCCGCAAGCCCGTGCCTACGGTGGCCGGGAATCGACTACCGATTCCCGCCACCCAGGGCGTCTCCTGAGGTGACTAGGGGCGTGTACAGACTGCCGCTCCCTCATGCGTTCCGCCTCCTCCTTCGCGAGCATTACTGCTTCGCAGAAGGAGGTGATTGCCTCCCATGCACTTTCGCTCCGGACCATGGCCTGGACAAGGGCCGGACGCGAGAGATCGCCGCCGCCGATCGCCTCCGTGAGTAACACCCGGGCGTTTCCTCCCGCCTAATCCGAAACAGGAACCTCCTGAAACAACCATGTCTGGTGAGGACCTGTGTCAAGCGGAAAGTAAGGACGCCATGGCGCCTTTCTAGCCACTCCTCAAAGACAGGATTTATCGCCACAATTGTGGCGTGCCCAATCAAGGCGTTGGTGGCCTTCCTTGAGCAGCTAGGGTGGATCGAATGATCGATTTATCCCACCCGTTACGCAAAATACACGCATTGACTTGGAGTTGCGGACACCAGCCCGTATTACCTATTACCTCCTAATTTGCAGGTTTCCATCTTGGTAACAAAAGGCACTCGGTTTGTTGGACTACAAAAAATAAAAGATTTTTAAATAAACATACTTTACACAGAAACACGTGTTTCATCAATACAAATTTTATTTTATTTATTTATATTTTCAGACAACATGATCCATTTCGTTAGTAAAATTTATCGTGCCTAAAACTATGTTAGTTCACACATAAACGCATATAATGTTTGAAGAACAGACAATCAAACCTGTTCGCTATCACTCACGATGCTGTTGCTACTCACACGTACTCGGTACAGCAGTGACGTAGCTTGCTGGCGCTAAATTGATAATCTAATAATAATATAACATAATATAATATAATATATATAATAATAATCCATACTAATATTATAAATGCAAAGGTTACTCTGTCAGTTTGTTTGTAACTTTGTCACGCCTTCACGGCTGAACGGATTTTGCGGAAATTTGGCACACAGGAAGACCATGACCTGGGTTAAGATATAGGACTTTTTATCCCGGTAGTAAGTTCCCGTGGGATAATTTCCGACCTCAACGCGATTGATTCTGTGGGCAAATGCAAGTGTAGAAATAATTATGTTAGTAAAGCATACAATGGTTCAGAACAATTCTTAGGCTTTGCAAGTTACGTAACAACATTAGTTACTTCGTTTTGGACCAAGTTTATTTTTTATTAAGTTATTAAGTGTGTCAGCGCCGATAGGGTCCGCTGTGACGTCACGGACAGATACAGAAATAAAAATTAAAATAAAATAAATATGTGTGACAGACAGACAAATATGTTAAAAGATAATGTTCTCCCCGCTAACTACTACACTACTAAATTTTCATTACATACATAGTAGAACATGGTTTTACTTTTAGTTGCGAGGTATGTAAGCACTAGTATTTGCAAAAACGAAGAAATCCTGCTCTAGGCGAAGTATTTATGTTTTAAACGTATTTTTAGCGTCTTAAAAATACCAAATGAAATGTCTGTCTATCTACAACTTGTTTCTGTCTGCGACTTCGTCCATGTGAAATTTCTTATTTCCCCGACCCACCCCGTCACATACCATCGCCTGCCCGCACTATTACTTCGTTTTCGCTTAGCGTTCTTTCTGACTTTATATATTTTTGCTCGGCTCCTAAGGGTATTAGCGTGATAGTAAATAGCCTATAGCCTTCCTCAAGAACTGGGCGAACAACGCAAACGATTTTTTTAAAATCAGACTTTTATTTATAGAAAGAAAGAAAGAATTAAAGAAAAAAATTTTATTGGGACTCGTACAGGAAGATCGCATTTTAAACTAACACACTCATAGCAACATTAATATATATAAAAAATTGGTTGTCTTTAAAGTTGGTTTACGGACGATAGTTTAACGGGACAACGTCATAACAAAACATTGATGCGGCGCAAGCGTACAATGAGCGTAACGGGACAATGAGCGTAACGGGACAATGAGCGTAACGGGACAACGAGCGTAACGGGACAATGAGCGTAACGGGACATTGAGCGTAACGGGACAACGAGCGTAACGGGACAATGAGCGTAACGGAACAATGAGTCATCCTTTTTCGTGCATGTAGCCGGCATTCATCCATTTATTAGACGTTGTCACGTCAAAAAATGAAGTAAAAAGAAAACAGAAAGAGGGGGGTACAGATCCTATCTCAGCATTATGTTATGACATTTAAAAAATAAGTGTCGCAGCGCTGATAGGGCCCGCTGTGATGTTACGGACAGATACAGAAATAAAAAATAAAATAAAATAAATATGTGTGACAGACAGACAAATATGTTAAAAAATCCATACTAATATTATAAATGTGAAAGTAACTCTGTCTGTCTGTCTGTTAGTCTGTATGTTACCTTTTCACGCCTAAACCGCTGAACCGATCGTCATGAAATTTGGCAGAGATATAGCCTGGGATATGGAGACGGACATAGGCTACTTTTTTACGCCAACATCTACGCGGGCGGAGCCGCGGGCAAAAGCTAGTATATTATAATAATAATAATAGAGCTCATTTATTCCATATCTCCTTTTCATATCATGTTTTTACAAATTCGTAGTTAGTTAATATTTTATTTGGATATGGATCCCTTTTGGGTAAAAGCTGCCTCCATCCCGTGCCAATTTTCCCTGTTTTGGGTCGACTCCATCCAACTCGGTCCAGCAACTTCAATGATGTCATCCGCCCATCTCTTGCGTGGTCTGCCCCTGCTTCTCTTACCTCCCGGTCCAGACCACTTCGTTGACTCCAATGTCCACCTTTGATCTTTATATCTCGAAAATAAGAAAAATAGATTACCTATCTATACAAATAAATAAAATTTAAGTGTCTGTTTGTAATGTCAAAATAACAGCTTTTCTAAACTTTATAAGAAAGTGTATAAGATACTAATATAAAAAATAAAAAAAACAAAAAATTTTTGTTTGTTTGTCTGTCTGTTTGTCCCGGTTAATCTCCGAAACAGCTGGACCAATTTTGACGCGACTTCCACTGACAGATAGCTAATGTTATAAGAAGTAACTTAGGATATATTTATTTTAGAAAAAGCCACGCGGGCGAAGCTGCGGACAACAGCTAGTAAATAAATAAATAAAGCAGCTAGTCTGTCATAAGTATCGTACAGACGCCAGCAGGTCAAGCTACCCGAAACTGTCAAATTTTCGCAATCAACCTTGAACCTTATACTGTAGTGATAAAGTTGAAAATCTACTAAAGAAATTTGACAGATTGTAGTAGCTTGATGTGCTGGCGTCTGTACATACTTTCTTATGCATATAGTAAAAAGCTATTATACATTACAAACAAACACTTCAATTTAATTTATCTGTATTGAATAGACTTAAATATCTACTACATGCCTAAGTAATTATCAAAATAACATCTTAGTGAATGTTGAATAAATAATTAATTGTTCTGAAAATGTCGCTTAGATAATTTTGTATTCTACAAGACCTTGAAGGTAATTATTTACCTAACAGTAATGTGTGTAGTCTGTACAATTATTTATTAATGACAGTGTCTGATCAAAAATACGTTGTTATCTTCAAACATAATATATGGTAATTAATATCCCAGCTAAAATAACGCAAACTGTATATTGGAATGATTTAATAATCCATATCCATACTAATACTAGCTGACCCGACAGACTTCGTTCTGTCAAAAGCTATAGTATAAACTCCACTACTCTACCCTACCCTACCCTACCTACCCTACCTACCTACCTACCTACCTACCTACCTACCCTACCTACCTACCTACCTACCTACCCTACCCTACGCTACCCTACCCTACCTACCTACCTAGCCTACCCTACCTACCCTACCCTACCTACCTACCCTACCCTACCCTACCCTACCCTACCTACCTACCTACCTACCCTACCCTACCTACCCTATCCTACCCTACCCTACCCTACCCTACCTACCTACCTACCCTACCCTACCCTACCCTATCTACCTACCTACCTACCCTACCCTAATTTTTCGTAAAAAACATAAAAAAAAAAAACGTTGCTATAAACCTCACGGAGCCCGAGACCTTTCCAACGAATGCAAAACCGTGGAAATCGGTTCGTGCGTTCTGGAGTTATAGCGTCAGGAAGGAAACCCCGACTTATTTTTGTATAGTAGATTATAAATGTGAAAGTAACTCTGTCTGTCTGTCTGTCTGTCTGTCTGTCTGTCTGTCTGTGTGTTACGTTTTCATGCTTAAACCGCTGAACCGATCGTCATGAAATTTGGCAGAGATGTAGCCTGGGATATGGAGACGGACATAGGCTACTTTTTTACGCGATAACCGACATCTACGCGGGCGGAGCCGCGAGCAAAAGCTAGTGATATATATGTCAATTTTTTCTTGTAATTTGTGAATAATAATAATAATAATAATTTTGTAATCTGATGTAAAATTTTATATGGGTGTATTCCTGAAATAAAAATGATTTGATTTGATTTGATTTGATAACGTAATAAATAGAAAATTAAAGTGCTTTAGCTTAAAATAATCATTCAAGACTTGTTTTTTTTTTTCAGTTCTATTTAAATACTTAGAGAGACTACTTACTGTACTGCCCGAGGCGTCGCATGCCTGGCTTTTTTTCTAAAATAAAGGTAGCTTAAACTCCATTTCAAATAACATTGGACAAGTAAACCTTTTTACAGTCCGTTCAACCGATTTTGACTTCTATTGTGTTGAGGGCATGACAAATGGCAGCTGCAGTAAATAGTTGGCATTGTAACCACTTTTTTGCTTTTAATGCCATCCTTATGCCTACGGAATAGAAGTCAAAATCGGTTGAACGGACTGTAAAAAAGGTTTCTTTAAATGTCTAATGTTATTTCAAATGGAGTTTAAGTTACTTCTTTTAACATTAGTTATCTGCTAGTGAAAGTCCCGTCAAAATCGGGCTAGCCGTTTCAGAGATAAAATTATTTAAAAAATATAAGTATAATTTTGTTGTAAGTATTATATTAAATTTCATATGAATTTAGTAAAAAGATATTATTTTGACATTACAAACAGACAATTAAATTTTATATATTTGTATAGATGTATAAATCTCTTATATATAAAATTCTCGTCTCACAATGTTAGTTACCATACTCCTCCGAAACGGCTTGACCGATTTTTATGAAATTTTATGTTCAGTAGGTCTGAGAATCGGCTACTATCTATTTATTTTAAAGTTTTAAGTAGGTAGATAGGCTAGGGTAGGTAGGTAGGTAGGGTAGTGTAGGGTAGGGTAGGGTAGGGTAGGGTAGGTAGGTAGGTAGGTAGGGTAGGGTAGGGTAGGGTAGGGTAGGGTAGGTAGGTAGGTAGGGTAGGGTAGGTAGGTAGGTAGGTAGGGTAGGGTAGGGTAGGGTAGGGTAGGGTAGGGTAGGGTAGGTAGGTAGGTAGGTAGGTAGGGTAGGGTAGGGTAGGGTAGGGTAGGGTAGGGTAGGGTAGGGTAGGTAGGTAGGTAGGTAGGTAGGGTAGGGTAGGGTAGGGTAGGGTAGGTAGGTAGGGTAGGGTAGGGTAGGGTAGGGTAGGGTACGTAGTTAGGTAGGTAGGTAGGTAGGTAGAGTAGGTAGGGTAGGGTAGAGTAGTGGAGTTTATACTATAGCTTTTGACAGAACGAAGTCTGTCGGGTCAGCTAGTATTTGTATAGATGTATAAATCTCTTATATATAAAATTCTCGTCTCACAATGTTAGTTACCATACTCCTCCGAAAGGGCTTGACCGATTTTTATGAAATTTTATGTTCAGTAGGTCTGAGAATCTATCTATTTTTTTTTAAGTTTTAGGTAGGTAGATAGGCTAGGGTATGTAGGTAGGTAGGGTAGTGTAGGGTAGGGTAGGGTAGGGTAGGTAGGTAGGTAGGTAGGTAGGTAGGTAGGGTAGGGTAGGGAAAGGTAGAGTAGTGTAGTGGAGTTTATACTATAGCTTTTGACAGAACAAAGTCTGTCGGGTCAGCTAGTAACTACGAGTAATAAAAGCATAACTAAGCATACCTTCTGAAAACATTGTTTTGTTGTGTGTTGAGCTCTAAATTCTATCTCATAATATTTTCGTATATTCCGACTTTATCGTTTCGACACGGATTCCTAATATGTATGGTAGGTGCCATCGCCTCTGGCTAAAAGTAAAATCAATTTCGGCACAATTCTCTGAACCTTCAAATCCTTACCTCATAAAATATCGTAAGATACATTGGGAGCTTTCCACACAATTTGATTTGCATGTGTATGTTCTAACCTTGAAACAATTGCATGATGGTGGCGCGTGTGTTGGATCATTCGGTTTCCTACAAAATGGTTGAAATGGATGGTGCTGATCCACGCGTCATGTTCGTGAACGGGCGCCGTCAGTTGGGATTGGTCATCTCTTGCCAGCCAGGGCTTATTTTTACTTTTTATTTTATATTAGAATTGTTTTATTAGTTTTTACATTATCTCACATATAGAAGCAACAAGAATAATGTACCCAGGATTTTTTAATATCTTGATTTAAAAGAGTGTCCTTGGAGTTTCTCGCCCGTTCAGAAGAACGGGCGAGAAACTCCAAGGACACTATGGAGAACCATAGTGATCTACATATTGGAATGGGCATCTAGCTTCAACTTTCTGACTAATGGGCCGTCTCTTTGACAATTCAAAAGTGCCTGTCTATGGTTTAATTGAATTAAATGCTTTGAATTTGAGTGAAAAATGTAGTGTATGTGTAGTGTACGTGTTTTTTGTCGTTGATGTGTTGTTTGTTTGTTGTTATCTTTGTTTCATAATATTGTATCAATGTGCCATAAAACATATTACATATACATACTAGCTGCTACTCGCGGCTTCGACCGTGTGCCTTGTACCGTTACATTTTTCCGGGAGGGGGAAAATGTAAGGTCTGAGATAGAACTGCCATCATCAGAACTGGAGGAGTCCCGACATAAAAAGAAAATAAACAAGTTAAAGAGATAAACAATTTTAATAAATAAAAACAATTAGATGGTTTATCATATTAGGTTTAATAGGCCCTACCGAATGGGTAATGGAGGGTCCTGACTGAAGGATACTCGTATAAGAGGCCAGGGAAACCGGGGCCCCACGTTGGGCACCAGATTGTAACGTTACATTTTTCCTCTCCAGGAAAAATGTAACCTTACATCTTTTATCTCATTAGGGAAAGTTATCATCAATCCTTTCCAGCACCCTAATTGCGTCCATTAATCACAATGTGATTGATTTTGAAGGATATTGCTAATCCATTGCTTCATATGTTCGAAAATTTGTCTGGTCAGCAAAGTAAATAACGCAATGAATGTTGTTGAACTGTCAAAATGTAACCCATTGCTACTGTGTGTTATTCAATAACCCCGCCGAAATGAGTACAGTAAGTTCACATAATTGACTGATCCCTCTTCCCACGGCCAAAAGTATTCATCCACTTTGTCGGACCGACTGACCCGAACGATATTTTCATTTTTAAAAGCACACCGTCACTTAATTGCTTTTAAATCTAATTTTCTGCTTCCATATTTCGTGCTTTATCATTCCGCAATTTGTTTTTCGAGCAAAATGGCCGCTCTTCAGCCATTATAATTACTGTAAGTGACTTGTAGAAATGTTACCTAGATTCAACATAATCTATAACGTCTATACAAATAAATAAAATTGTAGTGTATGTTTGGAATGTCAAAATAATAGCTTTTTACTAAACGTGTATGAAAGTATACAAAATTACCCGGAATTAACGCACACCACCAGACACCCCAATTCGACTAAAATGTTAAATATAATCATAAACTCAAACTCAAAGCATTTATTTCAATTAAACCATTTACAGGCACTTTTGAATTGTCAAAGAGACGGTCAGTTAGTCAGAGTCGGCAAGTTGAAGCTAGATGCCCATTCCAATACGTAGATCACTATGGAGAAGAACGGACAAGAAACTCCAAGGACACTCTTTTAAATCAAGATATTACATAATCCTGGGTACATTATTCTTGTTGCTTCTATATGTGAGACAATGTAAAAACTAATAAAACAATTCAAAATATAAAATTACAAATTAAAAATAATAACCACACCAAGTTTTTACTATTATGTAGGTATATGTCGGAGAACGGAAGGTCTATCTCGTTATCATCAGTCATATTTTAACTACTGTAGGCGAACTGTGGGTAGTGTTGGTTATTGCACAATAGAAAAACCGAATTAAACTCAAAAGTCATTTACTCAAACTGAGAACCTTAAAATTTACATAAGACAGTCCTCCAAAACGCCCTGCCCTTCACCACTTCCTAGTGCTTTAGCTGGAAAGAAGAAATAGTGGAACAAACTCCCCTGCATCACATCTGTCTGTTCAGTTAGAAGAACTTATCCTATACAGTAATGGGTATGCAAAGTAATTAATGTTGGTACATGACACAACTATACCGAACGCGCAACAGTTCCTAGACGTCTTCACTGCTTGACCGCCACCGATGAACTCCACTTGTCGAATATGCGGCGATCACATGCCGCCGGTCGAGCTTTATGTTGTAGACTCTGTCATGCGCCGCTAGGCAGCGCTAGCGTAGGGAGTAATCAAGAACCGATGGCGCGAACTCCACCAACTACATCGAACGCCAACAGATGTCGCTGGCGTACCGAATACAACTCGTCTCCGACATATAAAACATTTTTGACGTGATAACGTCTTATAATTCGATAAACGCCGGCTGCACGCACGAAAAAGCATGACTCATTGTCACGTTCCGCCTGAGCCGAGTGTGCAAGCGAGAGTGAGGAACAAGCGATAGAGTGGCACGATCGGCCTAAGCGTTCGGCTTGTGATGCAATGTTTACTTATGACGTTATCACGTATTTATCGTCCGTAAACCGACTTTACAGACAACCAATTTCATCAAATCAGTAATACTGATTGTCAGTGGGAGAAAATTGTGGTCACAATACAAATATACGCACGCACACAGTTGCACACGTATAAGGGTCTAGCGTAGTAGGTACTTCGTCCATTTTGGTTTGTTTTGACTGTCAGCGGAAGTGTGATTGTAATTTAGAAAGGAAAGAAAGAAAGAAAAATACGCACTAGATATACAAACAGTAAAAAATAAAAGAAATTAGATTTTAGAGGTATGAGGAAGGGTGTAAAGTTCACTCATACTCTATAGTAAAGGGAGGATCCTCCGACCAGACCGGTGTTGTGTCTGGTGGGCAACTGCCCGACAGTTGATGTCGGGATGTTGTATATACGCTAGTCGCGCGACGGTAAACTCTGGTAGCGCGATGCAGGATTTGTGACTTTAGGTCTTTTGATGCGTAGTTCGCATGTGGCGTTGTTGATACCGCCACAAGCTTTTGAAAACTAACATAATTTACATTGTAAACCTGTGCGAGGCCAAAAAGGCCACTATCTCAGCATAATGCTGCGATATTTAAAAAATAAAATACCGCAGCGCTGGTACGTAATTTACGTAGTTTTAATTATTTATGGGAAAAAAATTACCTATATTAAAAATTACAGAAATAGATTCAATAAACGATTCTGAACAAACTACTTTCATAGTGTGTATTTATTCAGTTACACATTGTATATAATACTTATAATAAACAACTATTTATTAAATGTTTGTCTGTCTGTCTGTTCCGGCTGAACCGATTTTGACGCGACTTTCACTGGTAGATAGTTGATGTTATACAGAGTAACTTACTTTTATTTTAGGAAAAGCCGCGGGCATCAGCTATATATTTGATAGTCGTTACGGGTAGTCAGAAGCCTGAATGTCTGAAATTAGTTTTGCCAAGGGCTATCGTGTTACCCAGTAACTGGGTTGTGTAGGTCAGACAGGCAGTAGCTTTATTTAAAATACTGGTATTCAGCTACATGTGGTTAGACTGGAAGCCGACGACGACACAGGTAAAGGCTAGGCAGATGTATTAAGCATAATATCGTTTTTTTATGAGAGAAGAAAAAGAAAGAAAAATTGTTTTTTCTGCACAAACAAAACACACATTACAAAAAAATAAAAGACATTAAATAGCAATGATCTTATATAGGACTAGATCAGCAGTATACGGCATCGACGCGTTACTTCGTCGGATATGTCCACAGGCATATCTGACTTCAGTTGTCAACTTGACGTCAAGTGAGCGATAGCTTAAGGATAAAAATATCAAAATGGTAAAATGTGCGGTTAAAATTTGCATGTCACGATCTGAAAAGATTAATAAAGCAAGTGGTGTTATATTTCACAAGAAAGTTTGTTAAATTTTCTTCAGATTACGCAAAAAAAAAAAAATAAGAAAAAAATAAAGACATTAAAAGACGAATTCAAACACAACAAACAATCAAACATTTTTTTGCCACAGGGTTACCAGTAAAAACGACTTTAATTTTACCAGACTGTTGGGAGTTTAGTGAATGACGAATTTATGTTCCTGTAAGTCTAAATTATTATCATAGCCTGTTTGGTTTAAACATACTGTGCAGTACCCAAACACTTACTAAATAGAAATTATAAATTATTCATTGCCCTAACACATTCACGTGTATTTCGAAGGTTTTAACTTAATATATCACCACTTCTTACACCAAAATTAATTTTATTATCAACAAATAAATCTTAGACGTAAAGTGAGGTTATATTTTTAAATGAAAAACTCTAGATTGTTTATGATCACATTGTGTTAAATATAGTGTTGTGCACTGACTGGACAGGTCCACTCAATCTGTGTGGTTCTTTCATTAAAAGCCCATTTCAGACACCAATCTACATGGTCTTCACATGCTCTGACCAAGATTATGTCTGGATTTTAAAAGAAAAAAGAAACTCTGATGACACCTCTGAGTTTGTTTCGGCCTTTCTTCTCAGAGTAGTCACATAGGAAACTATGATCTCATCTAGTTTTAAGAATATGATTAACGTGTAAAAGTGTTTGTACAAATCTACTTACAGAAATAAAATCGATTATCATTTACAATCACCTTAATTAATTTACAATTGTATTTTATTTTGTATAAATGATTGTCATAAACATTGAAATAATAGCATTCCATTTTAAACAATCGTTATTTGACTCAATCTTAATAGTTTTGGAATATAATATTTACGTTTACGCACATTTTTTTTCTTCCCATGTACCAAATATAAAAAAAAAAAAAAAAAAATCACCTGCTACCTTAGCGCTTGCCTCTTACCTATTTAGACTCGGAACATATGAAAGGAAATTAAAATTGTGCGCAGGTGTATCACAAAAACTACAAAAAGCAATATAATAATCGTTTCACAGAAAATAAAATCCGTTTATAAAGAATCCAAATTGTTTATTTAAAATCTTAGAACATGATGAGAAACTAACAAAACTCTTTTATAACCTAGAAACGCAATTTATTTCATAATAGTTTCCTTTGCAAGAGCCTAACCACGCGCAGATCCTGGCTGAGAAAATAATGTTTCTATAAATAAACCATTAAGGTACCAAGACACGTACCACATACATGTTATTTACACTCATTGTCACGGAAATGAACAAAGATGTCCGGATAGGCAGTACAGCCGATTTAACAGCTCATTATGCTCCATTGCATAGGTGAATCGCGTGAGAATGGGCCCTAAGTCACCAACTATCGTTCCTGAACTTGCACAATAGGGCCCTTAGGCCCAAGGGAAGGCAGGAACGCTATACGGCAGTGACGTTAAATAAAATTGACCGTGAAAGTCTAATTAGTGAGTGCATTAGCTAATTGGTAGGGCGATTTTTGTTAGAGTCATCAAATTTGAGAACAAAGTAAATTGAAATTAAGAAATAGAGGTAAAAAAAAAGTAGTTTATTGGTAAAACAAGTACAGGTCTAAACAAAAATTTATTAGATCCTCCTTTTATGCGGATATTGCCTGTATTAGGAGAGTCCGCTCTTCCATAGCAAGACGTGTTACATAAAAAACAAAATGTATAATTTTCATGCTAAAATTACATAAATTAACTTAAATTAACATTAACTTAAATGTGAGTATGAGTGGGTGTCAGTATGTGTGTGAGTATATGTGAGTGAAAGTGTAGGCTGTAGGTGTGAATGAGAGTACATGAGCGTGAGGGTGTGTATTTGTCAAGGTTTCAGAAGTGTTTCGGTATCATTGTAGGTAAGCGTTTGTATCCATTCCATTAATATTTTTTTACTATCATAGTAGTTTTTGGGATAAATGTAGATGTATTTATTGATTTTATTATAAAGCGCAGCAGATCGTTTAATAAATTTCCTACTGGCAAGCAAAGTCCTTGTCCTAGGATCCTTGTACTGCTGATTGTATAAAATTCACAAATCCAAACGAACGGAAAGGAGCGCAACAAATAAGCAATCAGCGCACCCTTTCAAAAAACACATTGATACGAAAACAAAACACAAAAAAATCGTATGATACAAACGAAGTGTGAGATAACAGGAAAATGTAAAATGTGACTCGTGATAAAAATGTAATTTCCTCCTATGGGTACAGAAAGCACCGGTTTATTCGGTAAAAATATTTTGCTTCGGGGCCAACCTCCCCATTGTGTATATGTCACAGAATCCGACAATCGTCTGAGGGCACATTCAAATGATAATCTCGCCATACGCTTTGCGAATTAAGCTACGAACACATTAAGTATACGCCACGTAAGTAATGACATCACTACGTCAGTGATGTCAGCTGCATTAGTTTTAATGCGTTTATATGACAGTGTTGAGACGTACTCTAAGTTATACGTGCTGTAAGTTTAGTTTAATGCAGTTGGTATGTGTTTAGCAGATGTTGGAAAAGTTTTGTGATACTGTTACTTGTCAGTCTTATAATGCGGCACACATTTGATACGGTAATTTAATATGTCTTTCTGGGATAATACTCGTACTATTTTTATTCTTTGCATAGCCACAACGGTAATACGAGTATGACAATCATAATAAATTACAGTGATAATGATTTGAAGTATAATCCTTGTCTGGTCTCTCATCGTACAGCCATATGGTAAACATCTTGCCCTGCTTAAGAACAAAGTATATTTTTAGTGATTGTCTGGTGTCACTTTTGTTAGTACCCACTGCCTCCAATTTATAGCATTTTTAAATGAAATAGTAATCATGTAGTTTTTAACTGCTTGAGTTCAGCAACTGAGTTTTTCTCATGATGACCTAACCTTCAGTACAAAACTCAAACTCAAACTCAAATCATTTATTTCAATTAAACAATTTACAGGCACTTTTGAATTGTCAAGGAGTAGGTCAGTAAGAAAAATGAAGCTACATGCCCATTCCAAAGCGTAGGTACCTATGGAGAAGAACGGGCAAGAAACTCCATGGACACTCTTTTAAATTAAATTGTTACAAAAGTATTAGTTATATACATCTACATGTAAGTAATGTTGAATTTATAACTAAATGTGAGAACGATGTAAAAATAAAAAAAATAAAAAAAAACTTACATGTTAAAAGCGTCCAGATTTGTTGTAGGTATGTACAACAAATAGAAACAAAATAAAATAATTAATTAACCCGTGGCAGCTAAGATATAACCAGTCCCAACTGACGGCGCCCGTTCACGAACATGACGCATGGATTAGCACCATTCAGCTCAACCATTTTGAAGGGAGCTAAATGATCCAACACACACGCCACCATCAGCGAGACATCTAAGTGAACATGACATACTCTCAGTCGCCAGGGCACATTCAAGTCAATGAAAGACATTTACCCGGTCAATGGTAGCACTATAGTACATAGGACTCACACCTGTGCTATGCAATTATATAATACAATGGAGGTTGAGTTTATACAATGCAAAGATAGTCTTACACTCTTCAGCAGCTCCAACATTATTGTCAAATGTTAATCAATTAGTTGAGGTTGTGGAGCAGGACCAGCATTCAGCCTAGCATTTTTATCAGCTTTGTAATCCCCTAACTTATAATATGCCTGCCTGCATAGTGTGCTTTTTATACAAGATTTAAATTTAGTTGAAGTATGCAAATAATACAAATCTATGTAATACAAATTACACAGCTTGTTTTCAGTGCAAAATTTTCAGGTGACATAACCTCAACATGTTTTCAGTTTCATTCGTAATACGTGGCTGGCACGGCCGATGCCAGAAATGTCACATTAGTCTGATTTACACGTGCTACCTGACGTCGTGTTATGTAGGTGAATGTGCACATTTAATCGCAACGTCTGAACACTTCCTTAAGTCTCGCACCATAGCTGTCTAATCGACGGAGAAAATTATGATATGTTTGGTGGGCTGTGCATAATAGATTCACCACCTCTGGATAAGCTTCAGTTAAGTTATCTGGGAAATTGTTTCATACAGGTTTTGTTCAATTTTTTATTTCACTTTTGGATAGTGCCTATCCCTCTTTTTCGCGTCCAGATCCCAAGGCATTGATCCGGCCAGGAGAGTTGCTGCCTCGTAGGAGATTGTACGGTATCCTCTTATCACCCTAACAGTCATCGCTCTTTGCGGCCTTCGCAATATTACGATGTTGCGGGCCATCAGGGTGTTTGCACACGGGCGCCCCATACAGAACCATGGACCGCATGATCCCCTCATACAGCCTTGGGCCCCCCACAATTGGGTAGCACTCGCGCAAGAGCAGCTGCAATGCTCATCAACCTGGGGACCAGCCGCTGAATGTGCGGTCCGAGTCCCACCGGCTATAGTGCCTATCCTGAAACTAACCCTCAGACTTTCCAATCTCTCTGCAGGATGTAAAATATTGAGATATCAAGATTCAAGATTCAAGATTATTTATTTGTGGAAACATGAGTACACATACAGAGCATGCAGGTTATTAAATTACAAGGTTTAAGATCAGTCATGTTTGGCCTTAGTGGCGTACAAATATTTACATTTCAGTTATTGGATAAAGTATTAGATTACGTCATAAGAACAAGATAGCAAATGTCAATTTTGAAAACAAATAAATTAAATCTATGGTCACAGTTACGTAACAATTATTAAATGTCAATTAAAATTATCATCATAGCAATAATAGTTGCTTTATGTAGATTATGTCAAAGATGTATTGATAATATTGGTTAGTACACGGTATTAGATGTTGTCATTAAGAAATTCTAGAATACTGTAGTATGCTTTCCCTTCTAGAATTTTCTTTAATTTATCCTAGAACTACCTCGCTGTCTTCACTACCAGTCGTTTAAAACGGTGTTTATTTTATATATTTCTTTGAAGACTTCTAGTTATAATATTTTTCAAGCATTCACAATATTTTTCAATTCAAATAAAAATAAAAACAGGGTACTATTGCTGATGACAACTTTAAACAAAACAAAAACTGTCACAAGAAGAAATGTTTTTTTTATGTCGTTGCCGATTACATTGTTTTTCAATATTTTCCATGTTTAGTAAAAACTATCGAGTTTTCAATATTTAAAGTATCTTCATGTCTTCAGACGTACGTTTTAATGTTGTAAAATCAGCCAACCTAACTTATCAGTACCAACCGAACACTTTGTAATAAAATATGTAGCGTGAAATGGATTTGGAAGCCCTTCCAAATCCATTCTACGCTAAATATTTTGTAAGCAAACAAACATCCAAATTGTTCTCCCCTTATCTCATTTTTGTTGCACACAAGAATCACATCACATTGAAAAAAACTTTTCGTCGCGTTGTGGCTTCAGATACGCGAGCACCGAGTACGAATCCACCAAAAGGGGCACAAACAAAACAAAAGAAATTAGGTAATAATTAGGTAATTGCGTTAAGAGATGTCAGCACACACTGACGGGGTTCGCTAGGACCGATGCCTGCCAGGGTTGCGGGTTTGTCAGAAAGGGATACCAAGGCCTTGGCACACAGGCAACTGAAGGAACACGGGTGGGTTTTAGTCAGTAAAAGTCTGACACGCCCTCCCGCTCAGCCCGGAGCGGGAGAAGTTATTTGATAATTTCCCATCCAAAAAAAAAGGGTGATTGCGTAACAAACTAACAGTAGCAATGGGTTTCATTTTGACAGTTCAACATCATTTATTGCTTTATTAAGGTTGTTGTACAGACAAATTTTTCGAACATATGAAGTAATGGATTAGCAATATGCTTCAAAATCATTCAGATTGTAATTTTTTTTTTTAAACGTTGCCCCTCACTAGGAATTTCCCCTGTGGGTGCGTTTAAAAACATTTAAAGTCACATACACAAACAGCCAGACCCGGAACAACTACTTGTAGGTCATATAAATATTCCGTGCGGGAATCGAAACCGCAACACGCAGCGCAGCAGTCAATCCCTTAACCACTGCGCCAACCGTGCCGTCAATTGATAGAGTGATACGCAATTAGGGTGATAAAGGTACCATACAACAAGCGAAAACGCACTCAAGACCCGTATATGTACGTACGCTGATCTCAAAGAATGCACGCACGTATGGACACACATGTAGACACGTGTCCATACGTGCGTGCGTATTCGTTCGTTGTATGGAGCCGACTCTCTGTATCTATCTATTCTGTGGTATCAAGTACGAATACCCATTAGAGGCGTCTATGGGGTACGCCATTAAATAAACATCTCTGGCAGGTTCGCTGCTAGTTATTAGCGCGACCCCATCCTCTTGAAACGCCGTGATACGGCACGGAGACGGAAGCGGAGGCAAAATCAATTTCATTTTTCAACACAAGCATTACGTTTATGGCTATTGAAACCGCACATTTCTTGGCGTCAATACCTATTTAATGGTGTTTATTTATGTGTATAGGTGTTTAGATTGTCTATTAATGTGGTGATAATGATTTTGTAGGGGTGAATTTTGATTGCACCGAAAAGTCGTGCATAAAATTTTCATTTTAAGATAAAAAAATTGTTTACTTTGCGTAGGTAATTTGTAATATCGTGCATTACAAATATTCGGTTTACCTAATTGCTGATATTGCTATCAAGGCTGTCCAATAATTTACGCTTTAAGATGTAAATCTTAAACTGCATTCCATGCACGCACTGCAGTCTGCAATCAAAGTGTTTAATCTGTTGAATAGTTTCATAATGCGCTAATAGCAATCGATTATGACTGTCTTATACCTTTAGGCAATGATATTATAATAGGTTAACTAGCCGATATTTGATCTTCAGAAACGATACAATGTCACACTATGAGATGAGACGTGGAAGCAAGATGGCTTGTAGTATGTATTTTAGTATTGAAGTGTCTGTTTGTAATTTCAAAATAACAGTTTTTTACTTAATGAATATATACTAAAGTATATACGGTACTTATAACAAAAACACGTTTTTTTTAATTTTGTCTGTCTGTCTGTCTGTTTGTTCCGGCTTATCTCTGAAACGGCTGGACCGATTTTGACGAGACTTTCACTGTCAGATAGCTGATGTTATAAGGAGTGACTAGGGCTTTTTTTAAAGCAACGTGGGCGAAGTCGCGGGTATCAGTTAGTTACTTATAATATCATTGCCTTCACCTAATAAGATATTCTACAAGAATAAGAAATACGCTGCAAGTACCTATTTTTCTTTTATGCCAAAACATGGTGTCCTGGAAAATGTTACATTTCACCCGAAAAAGCATCGTTTAAAATTTCAACGAAAACGTAGCACTTTAAAGCGTCTAGTGCATTTTTCGTCCCGCCGATTCACAGGGAGATTTTTGTAATCCATTCTGATATCCCCGTTTCGTTCAAAGTCCACTCGTTTCGTGTCATTACAGAAAAGCGGACTGATATACACATCGACCAAATTATTTTACGCTGTTCGAATTTAAGATACGTGCTCTTAAAGACTGGTGGTAAGGTTGAGAATGGAACGCGTTTTGTTATTTAAACGGTAGCATGTTTGGTTCCCCTATACCATGTTTTACTGCGATTGATTCCGTCCACAAGACGGACCGGACGGGATCGGGGCTATCCTGTACTTATCTAATTTTATTGTCACTCGCCGACGTCCGTCGAACCCTCTGCCACTGAGAACGTTTCGAAGAAAGCTAGAAAATTCTTTCCCCCATCGGATATTTTTATCTAAGAAGGACATCTTTATTCGCAAGCAGTTAAACTTAATTCAACGTCTTGGTAGAAAGATAAACGTTCTGCCTGGATTCAGGCCTTGGAAAGATCCAAAAAAATCGAGGTTTTGTGAGATTGGATCTTCACGTTTATAATCTACATATATTTGGAACTTATTAGAATAGAGATGTCATAGCTTCATACATAATTTATTACAAATTACAATATTCTTGTGACAAAAAGTAAGAATTTAGAAACCATTCAGAACATAGTACTAATAACTTTTCAATACTTTTTATAACTGTTTCTAGTTTACACGTCAGAAATGAAAAACCTAGTACACGACTGTGTTTGTCTCCCGAGTAAAGGCACAAGAAAATACAACACATTCATATAAAATAAAACTTTAAGATAACTGTCGAACATAATGGCTCGGTGATGTGATAAATATTTCATGTTACATTCCAAAATGGCATGTCCCACACGTCTTAAAACTTCGCAAAGTGAATACGAATTGAAACAAAAAATATATTATTGAGAGTGCTTTTAGTGTAGAAATAGTGTGATACATAAAAATGTACCATTCCATTTGGTAGCGTTGCATGATATAGGTAGTCTCTAATCTGATCAGAGGTGAAACTAGAGAAGAAATCAAGTATTTTTATTTAAGTGCGATTTAGCAAGTATTATTGGCAGTAGCGGCGTTAGGGTTGGGCGCGGTTGGGCGACCACCCAAGGGCGCCAGGCATGAAGGGGCGCCCCTTCATGTCGTCTCGTCCTTCCATTGAGAATATTGGTCACTATACCTGTAACGGTAGCGACTGGGGGAAAGTAGTTTTTCTAAGCTTAAGGTGATAAAAACCTATCTGCGATCGACAATATCTCAATCGAGATTGACAAACTTGGCAAGTTTGTCAATCAAAAATGGAATTGCAGAAAACATAGACTTCGATGCCTTAATAAGAGAGTTTGCCGATACAAAGGCTAGAAAAGTTTTTTTTTTTAAGTGAAAACTTCTTTAGGCGCGTTGAGTTCTTTTTGGGTGAACAAAAATCATGGAACTCGCGTCATCGACACCGAACGCTTTCCATGAGCTATAGGTATAGTGTGTATATAGTTATGCGTACATTTTGGGTGAACAAAAATCATTACGAAATTAATAATTTAGTAGCTCGACGATACAAATCACAAGTTAATTAGTTTCCACTTCTATCGGTAGTCCCAAAAGATTGCGCCGTTTTTTTCTGATAAAAAAAAAATCGGTAATGCTAAAATCGGCGCTGATTATTCGTTACCACTATAGCATTAGTTTTCTAAAGCCGAAGCCTGAAAGTCTGTTGCTACCAGCAACCAATCTTACCAAGGGGTATCGTGTTAACGAGTTACTGATTTGTGGAGGTCAGTTAGGCAGTCGCTCCATGTAAAATACTCGTATTGAGTTAACGTCCGGTTAGACTGAAAGCCTGATTTTCGCAGCAATAGTTTTCTCTGTTCCTTATCGTACTACATACAGGTGAAAAGCCTTTTTTTATGCAGTGGCTATCCTCATGGATGTCCTCCGTCCTGGGACTCTTACTGACTAAAACCACCCCGGTGTTCCCTCGAACAGCGTCAGTGGGAGTGGGTGGTTATTTGTTCCGTTCGGGAATCGAACCCGCGACACGCAGCGCAGCAGTCAATCGCTTAACCACTGCGCCAACCGTGCCGTCAGAATTTAAAAGGTATCGTACTGATGATAACTGGTCATTATTCAAGGCTGCAAGGAATAGATGCAATCAGATATACGTAATGCTAAACGCTGCCTTATTCTGGATACTATCAATTCTTCCTCTTCTGCCGATATTTTTTTTTTTTTTTTAAACTCTTGGTATCGGCAAATCGCGACATTTAGACATTCCTAATTCAATTAACTTAGACGTCCACCGTCATTTTTCCGATGTTTCTAACATGGATCTCTAACCAACCAACAAACTGATATAATGCGTCCTCGTATTTCAGTTGAGTGAGAAAGAAAAAGAGAGAGAGGAACGAAAAGACAGCGAGAAAGAAAAAGAGAGTAAAAGTAAGAAAGAGATTGAGAGTGAGAGTGAGAAAGAGAAAGGAAGTAAGAAAAAGAGAGAGAAAGAAAGAAAAAAGTGAGAGTAAGAAAGAGTGTGAGAATGAAAGTGAGAATGAGAGAGAGAGTGAGAAAGAGAGGAAGAAAGAAAGTGAGAAAGGAAAAGGCAGTAAGGAGTGAGAAAGAGAAAAACAGAGAGTGAGAGAGTGAGAAAGAGAGGAAGAAAGAAAGTGAGAAAGGAAAAGGCAGTAAGGAGTGAGAATGAGAAAAACTGAGAGTGAGAGAGTGAGAAAGAGAGAATGAGAATGAGAGTGACGAAGAAAGAGAGACTGAGACCCTGAGAAAGAGAGTGACAGAGAGTGAGAAAGAGAGTGAGATGAGAAAGAGAGTGAGAGTGAGAGAGTAATAGTGAGAAATGGAGTGTGAGTGAGAAAGAGAGTGAGAGCGAGAAAGAGAGTGAGGGTGAGAAAGAGAGTGAGAACGAGTGAGAGAGTGAGAGTGAGAAAGAGAGTGAAAAAAGAGAGTAAGAGTGAGAAAGACAGTGAGAAAGAGTGCAAAAGTGAGTGAGAGTGAGAAAGAGAGTGAGATGAGAAAGAGAGTGAGAATAAGAGTGAGTAAAGAAAGTGAGAGCGAGGAGTCTGAGAGTGAGGAAGAGAGTGAGAGTGAGAAAGAAAAAGAAAGAGAGTGAGAAACAAATGAGTGAGAGTGAGAAAGAGAGTGAGAGTGAGAAAGGGACTTAATGTGAGAGCGAGGAGTCTGAGAGTGAGAAAGAGAGTGAGATGAAAAAGAGAGTGGGAAAGAGAGTGAGAGTGAGAGAGTTATAGTGAGAAAGAGAGTGAGAGTGAGAAAGAGAGTGAGAGTGAGACAGAGAGTGAGAACGAGTGAGAGAGTGAGAGTGAGAAAGAGAGTGGGAGAGAGAGTGAGAGTGAGAGAGTAATAGTGAGAAATGGAGTGAGAGTGAGAAAGAGAGTGAGGTGAGAAAAAGAGTGGAGAAGAGAGTGAGAGTAAGAAAGAGAGTGAGATGAGAAAGAGAGTGAGAATAAGAGTGAGTAAAGAAAGTGAGAGCGAGGAGTCTGAGAGTGAGGAAGAGAGTGAGAGTGAGAAAGAAAAAGAAAGAGAGTGAGAAACAAATGAGTGAGAGTGAGAAAGAGAGTGAGAGTGAGAAAGGGACTTAATGTGAGAGCGAGGAGTCTGAGAGTGAGAAAGAGAGTGAGATGAGAAAGAGAGTGGGAAAGAGAGTGAGAGTGAGAGAGTTATAGTGAGAAAGAGAGTGAGAGTGAGAAAGAGAGTGAGAACGAGTGAGAGAGTGAGAGTGAGAAAGAGAGTGGGAAAGAGAGTGAGAGTGAGAGAGTAATAGTGAGAAATGGAGTGAGAGTGAGAAAGAGAGTGAGGTGAGAAAAAGAGTGGAGAAGAGAGTGAGAGTAAGAAAGAGAGTGAGAGTGAGAAAGAGAGTGAGAACGAGTGAGATAGTGAGAATGAGAAAGAAAGTGAAAAAAGTGAGTAAGAGTGAGAAAGACAGTGAGAAAGGGTGCGAAAGAGAGTGACAGTGAGAAAGAGAGTGAGAGTGAGAAAGAAAAAGAGTGAGAGTGAGAAAGAGAGCGAGAAAGAGAGTGACTGAGAGTGAGAAAGAGAGTGACAGTGAGAAAGAGAGTAAGAGTGAGAAAGAAAAAGAGTGAGAGTGAGAAACAAAAGAGTGGGAGTGAGAAAGAGAGTGACTGAGAGTGAGAAAGAGAGTGAGATGAGAAAGAGAGTGAGAGTGAGAAAGAAAAAGAATGAGAGTGAGAAAGAAAAAGAATGAGAGTGAGAAACAAATGAGTGAGAGTGAGAAAGAGAGTGAGAATAAGAGTGAGTAAAGAAAGTGAGAGCGAGGAGTCTGAGAGTGAGAAAGAGAGTGAGATGAGAAAGAGAGTGGGAAAGAGAGTGAGAGTGAGAGAGTTATAGTGAGAAAGAGAGTGAGAGTGAGAAAGAGAGTGAGAACGAGTGAGAGAGTGAGAGTGAGAAAGAGAGTGGGAAAGAGAGTGAGAGTGAGAGAGTAATAGTGAGAAATGGAGTGAGAGCGAGAAAGAGAGTGAGAGTGAGAAAGAGAGTGAGAACGAGTGAAAGAGTGAGAGTGAGAAAGAGAGTGAGAGCGAGTGAGAGCGAGTGAGAGAGTGAGAGTCAGAAAGAGAGAGAGAGTGAGAAATGGTGAGAAAGAGAGTGAGAATGATAAAGAAAAATAGTGTGAAAGAAAAAGAGAGTGGGAAAGAGAGTGAGAGTGAGAAAGAGAGTGAGAACGAGTGAAAGAGTGAGAGTGAGAAAGAGAGTGAGAGCGAGTGAGAGCGAGTGAGAGAGTGAGAGTCAGAAAGAGAGAGAGAGTGAGAAATGGTGAGAAAGAGAGTGAGAATGATAAAGAAAAATAGTGTGAAAGAAAAAGAGAGTGGGAAAGAGAGTGAGAGTGAGAAAGGGTGTGAGAAAGAAAAAGGGAGAAAGAGTGAGAGAAAGGGAGTGGGAGGGAGTGAGAGTGAGAGTGAGAAAGAGAGAGAGAGAGAGTGAGAGAGAAAGAGAGTGATAGTGAGAAAGTGAGTGAGAATGAGAAAGAAAAATGGTGTGAAAGAAAGAAAAGAAAGAGAGTGAGAGTGAGAAAGGGAGTGAGAGTAAGACAGAGAGAGAGAGAGCGAGAAAGAGTGTGAGAAATAAAAAGGGAGAAAGAGTGAAAGAGAGTGAGATTGAGAAAGGGAGTGAGAGTGAGAAAGTGAGTGAGAAAGAGATAGAAAGAGAGTGAGAGTGAGAAAGAGTGGGAGCAAGATAGGGATTGAGATGAGAATGAGAGGGTGAGAATGAGAGTAAGAAAGAGCGAGAAAGAGAGTGAGAAAGAAAAAGAGTGAGAGTGAGAAAGAGAGAGTGAGAATGTGAGTTAGAGAGAAAAGTGAGTGAGAAAGAGATAGAAAGAGAGTGAGAAAGGGAGTGAGAGTGTGAATGAGATAGAGAAAGCGTGAGAAAGAAAAAGAGAGTAAGAGTGATCATCATAGTGAGAAAGAGAGGGAGAGTGAGAAAAAGAGTCAGAAAGAGAGTGAGAGTAAGAAAGAGAGTGAGAAAGAAAGAGAGTGAGAGTGAGAAAGAAAGTGAGAGTGAGAAAGGGTGTGAGATAGGGAGTGAGAGTAAGAAAGAGAGTGAGAGCGAGAAATAGTGTGAGAAAGAAAAAGGGAGAAAGAGTGAAAGAGAGTGAGACTGAGAAAGGGAGTGGGAGTGAGAAAGTGAGTGAGAAAGAGATAGAAAGAGAGTGAGAGTGAGAAAAAGGGAGAGTGAGAAGGAGAGTGAGATTGAAAAAGAGGGTGAGAGTGAGAGTGAGAAAGAGGGTGAGAAAGAAAAAGATAGAAAGAGAGCGAGAAAGGGAGTGAGATCAGAATGAGATGGTAAGAATGAGAGTAAGAAAGTGCGAGAAAGAGAGTGAGAAACAAAAAGAGTAAGCGTGAGAAAGAGAGAGAGTGAGAAAGAGATAGAAAGAGAGAGTGAGAATGAGAGTGAGAAAGAGGGTGAGAAAGAAAAAGATAATAATAGTGAGAAAGAGAGCGAGAAAGGGAGTGTGATGAGAATGAGAGGGTGAGAATGAGAGTAAGAAAGAGCGAGAAAGAGAGTGAGAAAGAAAAAGAGTGAGAGTGAGAAACAAAAAGAGTGAGCGTGAGAAAGAGAGAGAGTGAGAAAGGGAGTGAGATAGAATTGTCTTTTTCTTAAGAGAGTGAGATAGAGAGTGAGAAAGAGCATGAGAAAGTAAGTGAGAGCGAGGAGTGTGCGAGAGAGAATGAGAGTGAGAGTGAGAAAGAAAAAGAGAGTGAGAGTACGAAAGAGACAGAGAGTGAAAAAGGGAGTGAGAGTGAGAAAGAGAGAGTGAGAATGAGAGTGAGAAAGAGAGAGTAAGAATGAGAGTGAAAAAGAGAGCGAGAGAAAGAGTGAGGTAGAGATAGTGTGAGAGTGAGATAGAGAGAGCTAGATAGAGTGGGATAGAGAGGATTAGATAGAGACTGTGATGAGTTACTAGTGAGATAGAGTGTTAGAGAGAGAGAGGAATTACTCATAATTATGGTAGAAACCGCATAAACATTCATGTTGTAGTGTAGAATGACTTAATGTGGTCTTACAGACTGACACAAAAAGCGACTTCTTTTTACGTCTATTATTGACAAGCTGGAGAGAGAGTGAGAGTGAGGTACCGAGTACGATAGAGAGAGACTGAGAGTGAGAAGTTAGATAGAGAGATTGATTTGGAGACATTGAGAGTGAGATAGCGAGATTGACATATAGAGTGAGAGTACAGTAGTAAGTAGAGTGAGGTAGTGTGATAGGGAGTGAGATAGAGAGTGAGAAAGATATAGAGAAAGTGAGATATAAAGATCTAGATAGTGAGATAGAGAGAGACTAAGTGAGATAGAGAGATTTAGAGTGAGATAGAAACGTGAGAGTGAGAGAGAGAGTTAGATAGAGTAGGATAGAGATAGTGAGATTGAGAGAACTAGAGAAAGTAGGATAGGGAGGAGAGAGAGTGAGATACCGAGTACGATAGAGAGAGACTGAGAGTGAGAAATGAGATAGATTGATTTGGAGACATTGAGAGTGAGATAGAGAGATTGACATCTATATGTCTCACTCTATAGTGAGAGTGAAATAGGGAGTGAGATAGAGAGTGAGAAAGAGATAGAGACAGTGAGATAGAAAGATCTAGAGAGTGAGATAGAGATAGATTAAGTAAGATAGAGAAAGTGAGAGTGCGAGCTAGAGAGAGTAGGATAGAGAGAGTGAGATGAGAGGGAGAGAGATGGATAGAGAGTGGAGTGAGAGAGAAAGAGGGCGAGAGACAGTTATGTCTTTCTTCTCTCATGTAACAAAATGAACCTACCTACTCTTTATAACATCAGCTATCTGCCAGTAAATATTCCGTTAAAATCGTTCGTGAGAGAGAGATTGAGATAGAGAGAGTGAGATTGAGATAAATAATAGTGCGAAAGAGTTAGAGAGTGAGATAGAGAAAGTGACAATAATATAGAGAGTGTGTGAGAGAGAGAGAGAGAGAGATATAGATAGGGAGTGAGATAGAGAGAGATAGATAGTGATAAAGTGAGAGTGAGACAGAGAGAGTGAGAGTTAAATAAAGTGATGACTTCATCACTTTATTTTCTCAAAAAATAATCACGTTACGTTGTGCTCGACAAGGCTATACAATATTATTATTACAAACAGTAGTTTTACATTTTTATGATTTATTGTAATCCTTAAAACGGAGCTTAGTGGCCACTATTTTCCAATTTAAGGATTACCTGCAATAAAACAAAAGATCACGAACATCGCCATTTAGCATTATTTCTATTGTTGCTTTAAAATAACCTATTCCAGTCCCCATTCTCAAGTTACACGTTCAACTTTCCTAATTGTTACCATTCTAACCTCATTCCATACGTAATACCGTCACAAAACAGAGCAGAACGTATCAACAAAAAGCGCTGGGAATATGTTAAAGACGTCTGTTTCCTTACGGCCTGTTCGCCATCTCTTCGGCACATTAGCTATGATAATTGGAACATTTGGTTTGCGAATAGGATGACGTCACAGGACAATGTACAGACAACCAGGACAGTGTGTATACAGGAGAGTCCAGAAGGCCGGCTCCGTACAACAAGCGAAAACAGGCGCACGTACTCATACATGCGGTTTCTAGGGTTCCGTAGTCAATAAGGAACCTTTATAGTTTCGCCATGTCCGTCTGTCTGTCTGTCAACTGTAATTCGACATGGGTATACACATTAATCATGCCGACAAATTGGTAAAATAAAATCTTCCTCTGTAAAATTTTTACTTAAAAATCTGTAATTTTTCAGATTTTGATAGATATTTCTACCTATTTATTTTCTTTATTAATAAGAAATAAAAATATTAAAAAAAAAACAATGTAGCCTATAATAGACTAATAAGCAATTTAACTCTAACTTATGAATGTTATCTGTCTATTATGAAACAAAATATATTTTTAGGGTACCACCCCTACACGTACAGTCGGGATGGTATTTTATTTTCTCGTCTATCTCATGGTGTCCTTACACCATGAGATAGACGAGATATCGTTGGATAGGAAGTTTAAAAATATTGTGGGTTTGTGAAAACCATTTTTCGATTCAAGGATCTGTTTGCGTAATAAGCTTAAAAAGTGCAAATTTTTGTTAGAGTCAAGTGTCCTCCCCTGCCAGAAATGATTGTTCTTAGGTAGGTATGTGAAAAAATTCGTGACAGTAGTTTATAATTATACTGAAGTTAAAAGGAAAACTATCACAGAAAAGTAGGTTTTACAAGATAACGAGTAATAGTCAACCAACTTACATTTGCAGTTGGAATGTATGAACATGTATTTCAACTACAATGTTAAGTTTGTTCTTGGGATAAATTCGTCCCAATTTTGTCTGTTTGTTTTATTTGTTCAACTTTGTTGAACCCTTCATTGTATGTGGTTTGACACGAACATGGCCGGTTTTTGAATTGAGAATTTGAAGTTGTCAAACGAGCTGTCAAACTTTGCTATAGTATATTCTACATACGGTCGCGAAATTATTCTTTTTTTTTTTTGTAAAGAACGTAAGAAATTTTGAATTTTGCAGTTGACAAGTTGACCACTTCAAATTCTCAATTCAAAACCGGCACATAGACGCGTACATCCAAAGCGACGATCTCAAATTACTCGGCCGAGTGTTAAGTCGCGAGTGCACACGCACTCGCTGTACATGAAACGTGTCTAAGTGTGCGTGCGTTTTCGCTCACTAGGCAATGAGTGAGTGTTTAGGTCGCTTCTATACAGAAGCGACCTTCTGTAGGTACTATTCTGTGTCACTGTAATAATGCGAATACAGAGGTTTACGGCACCACGTGTTTATGTACTGAATGTAATTTGGCGCAAGTTAAAATGTGGAATGGTATGATTTTCTGGTTTATTGTTATGTTAATGTGCTGACTGGTTAATGTACCTGGTGTAGGGTGTCGAGATTTTTTGGGGTGAAGGAATTTGTTGGTTTATTCGTCATAAATTTAAAAAAGATTGGGCTTGAAGTAAGAGCCATTTTTTTAAATTTTCTGATTCGTAAATGGCACCTGTTTTACTCTATTTATCATTTTGTCTTTACCTTATATCCTTATATCTGGCTCTTGTGATACAAGAAATCCTAGTACAAGAGTCAGGGCTACACAGATGTTTGTGTCTTGAAGTGTAAATAAATATTTATTATTATTATTTTTAAATGTTGACATATCTCGGGACCCTGGGGTCCCGGACCTTTGGAAGGCGTACGAGGGGCCGAAGCCAACTCGCAGAGGCCCGTTAGACGCTTTTTAATTAAATGAGGCACCAACCGACGATTATCCCTGTACGCACTATGCAAGTGCACCCAAGGACAACCCCCGGTTGGTGTAGGACTATTGCAAGATATGGAAACAAAGATATTGGACTATGGGTTTGGGTGGTTAAAATGGACTGGTGACCTAAAACTATGGAAGGACTATGGCCCCTGCCTGATCAATGTTTGTTTACACACGGATAAAATGGCAGGGGGTGACTTGCACACTCAATAATGGGCCCCCGAAAACGGTCGCTAGCACATAGTGACGTAGCGACAAGGGGGCAACATGTCCTGAGGTGCTCGAGGAGTGGAGAGGTATTCCACGGCTCTCAGAACAATCCCAGAGCCCGGAAGATGGTCAAGATCCCTACAAGCACTTACTGGAATACTTCCTTCCTCCGAGCACGTTTGCTCTTGCGAATCTCCACTCAAGCCGGCCAATAAAGGCAAGAATGAGGTGGGAGCTCAGTTCCTCGTCAGTGTTCACTCCAGCCGGCCAATAAAGGCAAGCTAGAGATGAGGAACATGACTTCTCCCGGGAGATAGGGTCCGTGGGGTCGCAACTGCCCAACAGCTCGCCACATGCTGCCCTGCGGGTTTCTGTATCTCTCTTGGTCTGGCTCTTCACCCTAGACATGTTCCGGTAAAGTAAACTCTACCGGCACAGACCCAGAGTTCGAAGCGCGCAAGCCCCACCACGACGTCAACGTAGAGATACGGCGGTGGGGTTATTATTATTATTATTATAGTAAAAGTGTTACAAATAGGTCTTAAATTATAAAAGTATACTCTGGACCACCTACAGCCTTATAAACTGCCGTTTCTATCTACAAAAATAAACTGGAAAAAGAAACTTCCTGTATCTTTTCCTTTTCTACAACAAAACGTTCTAACCCCAGTCTTAAACTATCATTCCGCACTATTAAACCATAATAAACTGAAGAACAACTTCAAATGAAACAGTGTAGTGCAATAAAGAACGTCATATCTCACGGAAGCTCGCGGGACTGCACTGAAATGAATTTCACCATCTCTTTGTCAAGGCGATGGAGCGTGGCCACTTGTCGTGACTGATGACGTCAGTTCTTACGAGCTTTCTACTGACTTAGTACAACGCGAGTAGGGTTTTTGATTTAGATCTTGCAGAATTACTTAGACTTTTCAGATGTTTAAGGATTGGGGCATACTAAGACAGTGGAATAGTTTTGTGTTCGTTTGAAACGATTTGCATTAATACTAGTTTTTGACCCTAGCTTCGCTCAATTCCAAATGATTTTCGGCGACGCAAAGTAGTCTATGACACTTTACAGCTCGTACATTATCTCTATGCAAACAATCTCGTCGGTTCGTTGCTGCGTGAAAGAAGGACAAACAAACAAACACACTTACTATTTCACAGGAGCTCGCGGGACTGCGCTGGAATGGAGCGTGGCCACTTGTCGTGACTGATGACGGCAGTTCTTATGAGCTTTCGCTGTTTTAGGACTTGGCGAGATGCATTTTGATTCAGGTCCGTCAGGTCTTACGAGCTCTAGACGTAGTCAGGATTTTATATACTTAGGAGTTCCAAGAGGTGTCTCAGAACTGAAATAGTCATAATCATAATCATTTATTTGATTATGATACATTAATGATGGCACCTTACATCATTCACAAAGACGGGAGATATGTATTAGCAGTTAATAAGACGATTTTTCAATAAAAAAACGGAGAACATTCATAACTGTTTGGCCTTTGAATACAATAAGACTATCATAACAATTAAAAAACTTTTTGGCTAAATTGGATAAAAAATCTGACATTAATCAAATTTTTGGCGAACAAAACTCCAACTAAGATTGACTAAAAATTTTCGTCATTCGTATTGACAGCTCATCAATAGACTTAGTTAATAAAGCCTTTAGGCTTATAGCTAAACGTTAATATATATAGATATTGACATATATAAATATTCGTAAAAAGTAATAAAATCTAGTTGATACAATGCTGTGTAAAAATAAATTCAGCGACCTAAATTGAGTTTAAAGTACTCCTTTCGGTTGTCGAATTAATACAGAGAGTGTCAGCTTTAAAATATAGAAATAACAGGGTCGCCATTATTGAAATCGATATATAAAAAGGACTATAATACAGGGTTTATTGGTAAAACATTAACAATCTTACAGGACTGTATGACCATAAACAACAACTTTTGTTCTATGACTTATTACTAAACATACATTTGCCAAAAATAACCCTTCAAGATTTCGTGGTTCTTTCTGTCGGAGAACGGAAGGTTTCTCTCGTCAGCATCAGTCATATTTTAACTACTGTGGGCGTTCTGTCGGTAGTGTTGGTTATTGCGCAATAGAAAAAAAACCAAATTAAACTCAAAAGTCATTTACTCAACCTGAGTACCTTAAAGTTTACATAAGGCCCATCCCTTCACCACTTCCTAGTGCTTTAGCTGGGAAGAAGTAGTGAAACAAACTCCCCAGCAGCACATCTGTCTGTTCTGTTAGAAGAACTTGATTCTATGCAGTAATGGGTATGCAAAGTAATTAATGTTGGTACACGACACAACTATACCGAACGCGCGACAGTTTCTAGACGTCTTCACTGCTTGACTGCCACCGATGAACTTCACTTGTCGACTGTGCGGCGATCACTTGCCACCGGTCGAACGTTATATTGTAGACTACGTCATGCGCCGCTAGGCAGCACTTGCGTCCCGATTAGTCAAGAATCGATGGCGCGAACTCCAACAACTCCATCGAACGCGACTAGATGGCGCTGGCGTACTGGATACAACTCGTCTCCGGCATATCGCACCTTTATTTCAAAACCGTTACTAAACGAAATTTTTACGAAATTTTGTTAATAACGCCATTTTATATTTAAAACAAAATATATACAATATCTTTAATTTTTTTTTTGTTTGTTTAGTAACGGTTTATTTTTTTCTCTAGGGCATCTCAGAGTGTGGCTCAGCTGTGGCTGCCTTAAGCTCCTAACGAAACTTAATGCCTCCAGCCAGGGCGTAAAAACTATGGGGTACGAACCTCGGCTTAGGGCAGCTGAGTCGGAGGGAGGGTGGCAAGGGATCGACGGTGGCTGGATAAAATCAGTGTTTTGATTATTATCGTGGGGAGTTTGGATTACATGCTCAGCTAAAACGCGTGCTGGCGCTTCACTTACAGTCAAGGGTCGGGGAGGACTATTCGTTAGTCGGGGATTTCGCGCGGGGCCTCGGCGGCGAGGTCGGAATGAATAACGGTTTCGAAATGAAGGTGCGATATACAGGGTGTTTGGCAGAACGTTGAACATACGAAAATGGTGGATAGGTGGGGTCATCTGCTACTTACTCAGGCCTAATTTATTTGGCCCTGGCCCCCTGGATATTAAAAAAAAAATTGTTTTGCTTTCTTCTAGTTTCACCACTTTCTTAACTTTAAAGTGTAATTTGTATTAAAAATGGGTAAAACAGGCAATATTTTTATTTATTACATCTTTCTGTAAGTTTGAGGAGTCATAACTTTTTTTCTAGCTAACATCTGAATAAAGCAATAATTTTATAAGAATCTGCCAATATTAAAGATAAAAAAATAAACTAAAATATTGCCTGTTTTACCCATTTTTAATAAAAAAATACACTTTAAAGTTAAGAAAGTGGTGAAACTAAAAGAAAGCAAACAAATTTTTTTTTTGCGACCCTGTGTGCCCTTAGTTAGGTGGTTCATCCTAATACGGGGGTTCTGCACCATTCCGGCAGGACCGGAAAGAACCCTTACATATGGAAGCCTTACTCATGCAGCGCCAACTCAGGTAGTGTGGACACGACCTTCGTATGAAAAACCACCGTTTACCCAAAATGGTATTTTACTCTGAGACGGCAGAAGGTAAACAGCAGCATGGCGGTCAATATCTCCGCAAAAGGATGTGCTCAATAGACATCTTAACGCTTGCGGTATCACTTTATTGTGTTGGGTACCTAATGTAGGTATACCTATCATATTCACCCTGTTTAAGCAGGTAATTTAATAACTATTTGATAATAATGGATAATTCATATTGAATAAAGTGTTGAAATAGCTAAGCAAATTATGTTGACAGCGAATAATCTCACAACATTGTATCAACGCTCAGAATTTGAATAATTCCAAATTCTTTTTGACACACAATACTTGAATAAAAATAGATTATTATTGAATAATTTTTTATCAGAACCATGCAAATGGAGCATGGGACAATAAAAAAAACCCTTATTTTCTATGTAAATTAACAATATTTAAGAAAAATATACCAATTTAAGTTATTATGGATACGTAAATAGTTAATGTTTGAGTAGTTAATTTGTTTTGAAAAGTAGAAAAATAAATTTTGAATAAATAGCCTGTATTATTGATCGAAGCCTGTGAAACACAGAGTGAAGGGATGAGTCATTTCAGAGGTAGTATTTTTTTTTAAACACTCATGATTGAATAAAGTGTTGAAATAGCTAAGCAAATTATGTTGACAGCGAATAATCTCACAACATTGTATCAACGCGCAGAAATTGAATAATTCCAAATTCGTTTTGACAACGCAATATGACAAACGACGGTGTTAGCGAATAGTGGCGGACTATAAATTCATAAAGTAAAAGTGCATAGAGGGCCACAATCCTCTTGTCTGTGCAGTCTAGTGGCCACTTCGAGTGACTGATGACCGGTGGACCGCCGAGGAACGCGATTGTTCTCGCTCAACAAAATAAAAAGTTCACTTACATCGCTATTCACGAGAGTCAGAAGTTTTTGCGAGATTTTTAAAAGACATGATTGTGTTTGAAAGTCGAATGCTTCATTTTTATTGGAAAAAAAATGTCGGCTGCGGGATTAGTTTTCGTTGATCGCATTTTGAAGTGGTTTAAGAAATTGTGTCTCGGAATTGGAGCTTCATCGTAACGCGTGTCTAGGGAAATCCGGGAAATTAACTAAAATGAGCTTAACGTAAGAGAAAATGCGGAAAGGCGCGATTTTGTTCCTTCCTTGTTACTCACACTTAGTTTTAAAATACTGACACAGCAATTTATTTGTCCAAATTTTGTAGACCAGAGCGACTCTTGGGGCCTGAACAAAGGTAACGCAAGACAATAAAATTTTGTCATAACTAAATAAATGAGTGTTAATGAAAGGCAAAGGCAAGGAGTCTTAGCATACACTGGAATTACATAACATACAACAATGTTTATAAGGTACATAGCGAGGAGAAAGCAACAGCAGTCATAAAAGTAAACGATTATGCGACAATATTGTTGTTGGAATTTCGCTAGCTAGATGTTAGAAGTAATATTCTACATTATAATAATTATTATTAGAACCTACATAAAGGGCGACGACCTTATAAGGAGTAAAATTAACCTTGGCAAAATAGAATAATCTCAGAAATTTTCCACTCTTACGGAATCTGTTTATACTCTTAGTTAAATGATAAATGATTTTATTTCTGTAAGTAGGTTTATACAAATACTTTTACACGTCAATCATATTTAAAAAACTGATGATGAGGTCGGTGCATCCTATCAGACTACTCTGAGAAGAAAGGCCGAAACAAACTCCCTTTGAGTTTGTCTCTTTTAAAGTCCAGACCATACATAATCTTGGTGATCATGTGAAGACCATGTAGATTGGTGTCTGAAATGGTCTTCTAATGAAAGAACCACACAGATTGAGTGGACCTGTCCAGTCAGTGCGCGCATTTGTTCTCAGCTTAAATGGTTGCCTATCCGATTTAGGAGGTCCCTCAGATCTCTCTGTATGCTCTTCACGATTATGAAGGATCCATGTGCTCCCGATTATCTAAAGAATTATTTCAAAGTGTTGGGCAGTTCTCATAGTCGTAACCTACGAGCTTCCAAGAATCTACTTCTCCAAATTCTTTCACACCGTACCGGTTTTATGTCACATTCTTACGTTATCTCTACTATAAAGCTCTGGAACGCGCTACCTTTTGGCAAGAAAAAGGCTGAAAGCAAATGCACTTTTAAAAGAAAAGTTCGTAACCACTATATAAGTCAGTCTAAATAACTCTCAATTAGTAGTCCAGTCATAGTAATTATTATTAGGTGGTATTTGTTAAAATATCTATTAGTTTATTGTATATGTGTATTGGTATCAATAAAAGTATATAAATTCTCGTAATCAAGAAGTTAGTATTTTATTTAATCATTATTTTTGTACCCTATCACTATGTTTTTCTATTTAACCCAAAGGTTGGCTGGTAGAGAATGCATTGTGGCATTAAGTCCGCATATGTGCCACTATTGAATATGAAGTTTAAATAAATAAATAAATTTGTCAGTAATCATGCAGCACAACTCGGAACTTAAGGAGCTCAACTATTCGGCAAACAATAACAAAGAAAGGACATTTAGATAGACCACATAAATTACTCAACCTGCTAGTCCATGATCAAAACTAACTGAGAAAAAAAAAAAATACCCACAGTCTTCACATTCATAATAATTAAAATAATGTAATACTTTACAAAGTAAATATTAATGTCATTGTATACTGGTTAATATAGCTCGGAGGAGTAAGTATAAGAATAACTATAAATATACGGGGCGTCAAACAACAGAATTCTTAATTTTTATGGTTCCGTAGTAAACAAGGAATCCTTATAGTTTCGCCATGTTCATCTGTCTGTCTGTCTGTCTGTTCGCGGCTTAGCTCCGAGACTCTTAGTACTAGAAAACTGTAATTTGGTTTAGGTATACATATTCGGTAATCACACTGTCAAAGTAATAAAATAGAATCTTGAAATATAAAATAAAAATTGGTTGTCTGTAAAGTTGGTTTACGGACGATAGTTTAACGTGACAACGTCATAACAAGACATTGATGCGGCGCAAGCGTACAATGAGCGTAACGGGACAATGAGCGTAACGGGACATTTTCACGCATGCAGCCGGCGTTCATCGATTTATTAGACGTTGTCACGTCAAAAATATATAGGGCACCTCCGGTACACGTAATGATGATAATTTTTTTCTTGTCTGTCCCATGGTGTGGGTATCATTGGATAGGCCGTTTAAAAATACTGCGGGTTTATGAAAACCATTTAGTAAAATCTGGTCTTTTTTGCAAATTTTCATTTTAAGTATTCTATTAAGACTACGTCGAGCGCACAGTGGCGCCCTCATCGTTATTTCGGTGATTTATTTTATTTTATAATGAAAATGCAGAAAATAAGCTCGTCAAGTTGTGCTTCACAAGACTATACGTTATTATTACTACAAACAGTAGTTTTAAATTGTTATTTTTTATTGTAATCATTAAAACGGAGCTTAGTGGCCACTAAGCTCCGTTTTAAGTAGTTAAAAAAAAACAAAAAGGTTATGATTTAGTAACTGTAGTTTTATTCAAGAGAACATAACTTAGGTAGCCATTTATATTGGTACCTTAAACGAGAGTGAATGGTAGTGTTGCCAACATACATATTACATTGTTCAACTTACTTTATTGCCAACACCCCCCTTCAATGTAATATTTCAAATATAACTTAACTATATAAACTACACATTTTAGCAAATTTTAATAACAAATTAGCATTTAATGGCTTTGTCAATGCATCTGCTATCTGATCCTCTGCTTTAATATACTTAGCTACAATTTTTCCTTTCTTAATTAATTCTCTTATAAAATGGAATCTTATATCAATGTGTTTCAACCTTTTTACACTATCTGTCATGGCTACTTTCAGAGCAGATTGATTGTCACATAATATTGTTACTGGACACATGTTTTCATTAGGAAAGAAATCTTTCAGTATATTTATTAACCAGCATGCCTCGCTAGCGGCCATGCTCATAGAAATATATTCCGATTCTGTTGAGGACAGACTAACAGAACATTGCTTTTTAGAACACCATGCAATAAGACAGTTTTTAAATATAAAACAAAAACCTGTTGTGGATTTTCTGTCCAACAAATCCCCACCCCAATTTGCATCACAATATCCCATCAATTTAGTGTTAGCATCACATTTATAAACAAGTTTGTAATCTAATGTATGTTTAATATATCTTAATACTCTCTTCAAAGCTGACAGTAATGCATCATTAGCTTTGTTTTGATATCTACTTAATATAGATACAGCTACAGACAAATCTGGCCTTGTACCACAGACTGCATACATAAGACAGCCTATTATTTTTCTACACAAGTTTTCAAGAGTTTTATCTGACTTTTCAGTACAATTTTCAAATATCTCAATATTAAAATTTAGGTCCATAGGGGATGATATTGATTTACAGTTTTCCATCTGAAAACGTTTCAAAATATTTTCTAAATAGGCCTTTTGAGATAATTCAGTCACACCTGTCCTTAAATTCTGTTTTACATTAATACCAATGAAATCTGATATAAAACCCAAGTTTTTCATTTTAAATTCTCTACCTAGCATTTCTTTAAATTCATTTACACTGTTTTCACTTGTACCAAATGTTAAAATATCATCGACATACAATAACACAAATATTTTATCTTTACTATTACACTTCACGTATAGACACGAATCACACTTTGATTTCATAAAGGTTTCTCTAGTCATTATTGTATTAAACTTGTCATTCCAGTATTTAGGGGATTTTTTTAAGCCATACAAGGATTTGTTTAATTTAACTATATTATTATTATCATTAAACAACCCCTGTGGTAATTGTAGGTACACATTTTCATTTATTTCCCCATATAGAAAAGCTCCAGTGACATCCATTTGGTGAATAGGTAAGTTTAACATAGTTGCAATAGAAACAAACAATCTAAAAGTGGTCAATTTAGCCACAGGTGCATAAATATCATTTAAATCTATATCATCATTTTGCTCAAAACCTCTAGCCACTAACCTAGCCTTGTATTGCTTTATACCATTAGAATTTTTAATTGTAAATACCCATTTACTAGTAATTACCTTACAGCTATCTGGCTTCTTACAATTTTCCCATGTCCTGTTTTCCTTCAATGTGTTCACCTCTCTCTCAATTGCCTCTTTCCATTTTGAAGCGTCTTCTCTTTCCATAGCTTCCTGGTATGTCTTAGGTTCATCCTCATCCAAGACTACATTATTGCACTGGTAATATAATGTTTTCTTCTTTATACGCTTACTAGGCTCCCTCTTCTCAGGCTGTGAAGTCCCATCTGGTTCATCACTGCTGCACTCTTCACTTAAATTTGGTTCATACAAACTACCATGGTCAGAAGACTCAGGACTCATCACACTCAATTCTTGACAGCTTTCTTCCATACTCTGATTTGGTATTTCACTATCTTCTTGTTTATCTTCCAACAATGTAAGAAGTGGTGCATTGTCATTTATTTCTATTGGCTTCTCTAAAAATACTACATCTCTCTTTATCTGAACTGTGTTTTTCTTTTCAAAATATATCCTATATCCTTTGGTTTCCTCTCCATACCCAACCATTATACCATTTTCACCTTTAGAATCCCACTTCGCTCTCTTCTGCTTCGGAGTATGTACAAACACAGGTGTACCAAAGATCTTCAAATCTAGTATATCAAAACTTTTGCCCGTCCAGGCCTCATATGGAGTTTTGACTTTATCAGAACCTAATCCTGTTCTATTCAGTACATAACATGCAGTGTTTGTAGCTTCCGCCCATAATTTCTTAGGTAGGCTTTTGGCATATAATAGGGATCTAGCCGCTTCAACTAACGTCCGATTTTCACGTTCGGCTTTTCCATTCTGTTCTGGAGTATAGGTTACTGTAGTCTGGTGTAAAATTCCACAGTGGGAAAACAGTTTTTCCATATTTTTGTTAACAAACTCTAAACCATTGTCACTCCGGAAATACATAATCTTATTACCAGTTATATTTTCACTCATCTTTATAAACTTTTCAACATAAGTATTGACTTCATGTTTCCCTTTCAAAAAATAGACACTCCGATAGTTAGAAAAGTCGTCTTTCAATAGTAGAAAATACCTCGCTCCTCCAACGGAGGTCTCCTCCATGGGGCCGCAAACATCGGCGTGAATTAATTCGCACGTCCTTGAAGTCGTCGTTTGACTCGTATTAAAAGGCAAACGGTGTGCTTTGCCTTCCAAACATCCCTGACAGTGACCAACGAGGTCATCATTTGCCTCAATGTTATTGTTTGCAAGCACCTTTTTCACATGTTGAATATTTTGATGCGCGAGTTTTGCGTGCCACTCGCTAAGATTTAATTTCACTTGAGTCGTATTTGCAGCACTACATCTGAGACGAAAGTCCATTATATACATGCTTCCACAACGATTTGCGACTGCACATAGTCTTTCATTTTTGTAGAAACTGCATTCGTTTTGATTAGTCTTCATAACATAACCTTTCGCTGTCACACGGTTCACAGATAATAAATTGGTTTTAAGTTCCGGTACAAACAATACATTTTCTAATGTAGTTTCAATCCACACATGTCCATCGAATACCTGTGTTACCACCTGTCCGCAACCTAATGCACTTATTGCCGTTCCGTTTCCTACAATCACGGACTTCGTATCAAGAGACGAATATGAAGTAAACAATTGTCTTTCACGGCACATATGTTCGCTCGCACCTGTATCTACCACCCACTTTGAATGCGTGTATTGCTCGTCCGAATTATCAACTGATTCTAACATCACAAATGCATTGCTGTCCTTGTTTAATCGGTATCTACACTCACTTTTTAGATGACCAGGTTTATTACAGTAAAAGCATTTTTTACCAAACTTATTTGCCGTATCACTGTCTTTAACCTTACTTCTACATTCCGATTGATAGTGTCCGAGTTTATTACATTTGTAGCACTTGATGTTTTTCTTGTTCACTGTTTTCTTTGCAACAAACGCTGATGCTTCCAGTATTTGATCACCTCTTTCCTTCATGCGTTCTTCTTCGATTAACAATCTTGCCACCAAGTTGTCATACGTCTGTTTCTCATCAGGGGCAGACTCCCACGCAGATACGAAGTGCTTATAGCGATCAGGCAATGACATCAGTACCTTAGTTATAACGAACTTTTCCGATATTTCCTCCCCCAATTGCTGCAACTGATTTTGCATTTCTTTTATTTTTGATAAGAATATAGACATCTGAATTCCTTCTTCGTATTTGAACTGAAAAAAACGTTGCTGGATGATATGTATGTTTGTGTCACTTCGTTGCTCATACACAGCTATCAACTTCTTCCACATTTCAGCAGACGTGTTGCATGAAATTATGTGAATCATAACTTCGTCACTAATACGTGTGACTATCAACGTTTGCGCTTTGGCATCTTTCGTTTCCCACGCTTTTTCATTTTCTTCTGTCTTTTTCAGATTTCCTTCGACCACATCCAATAAATTCTGGCCTCTTAAGATGACTCTCGTTTGAAACTTCCAAACATTCCAGTTTTTGGATCCCTCCAACTTAGTGATACTAAGATTGCTATCCATCGTTGCTCTTGCCTTCCTTCCTGCTTGTAATCAACAATTCCTTGTCCTTTACACCTTCCCGGCCGCAGTTTTCCTAACCTCTCAAACGCCTCGTGCCGGTAAATTTCACTCGCAGTATTCTTCTAAATATTTACTTAATTTCTGGATCTTCCTCACATGTCTGGGCCCATAACCTTTTGTAATATAAATGAAAAAGGTTATGATTTAGTAACTGTAGTTTTATTCAAGAGAACATAACTTAGGTAGCCATTTATATTGGTACCTTAAACGAGAGTGAATGGTAGTGTTGCCAACATACATATTACATTGTTCAACTTACTTTATTGCCAACACATTGAACTACCAAACTGTCCCTTTTCAGTTGAAAAACTTTCTTCAAAAAAAAACACAATAGAAAAATACTTTTTTTATTATACTTGTTCAGAACTTCATTCACGCGAAAAATGCGTGAATAAAGCAAACAACAATAAAAGTCAGTACTTACCTACATTCTTTATCGCTTCGACACTTACTCGGTGGAAACTTTAGTTCGCGACACAAACTCGAAGATTCAAGAAGAAAGTTGGTGTACATTTCAGTGGTGGAAGTCTCCGTTGCCGATGCAAATGTTGTGAGGACTTATTAAGAAGTTGCCACACACAGTCTGTAATCATTCCTGTCAACTAAGCGAAGACGGGAGTTATGGCAACTGGCAACCCAACTCGATAGGACGAGTTTGAGTGAACCTAGTTTGCAGTTACGACGTTCTTGTTAAGAGTGCGGCGAGAAGGTTGTAAGTTACCATCATTCACGTATAGGACTTTTTGGTAGTGATGTGGGAGTCTGACGCAGTCGGAGCCGCAACATGCTAATAATTTGATCAAGCCTGGCACCGCCCAACTTTATACCAATTGAAAAGTTTCGCTGCACTGAAATTTATGTTGTTACAACAGGTTGAGTGACATGCTCGCTGTACTTTTTAGAAACGTTTTAATTGGTATTTGCTTTTGAATGCTTTTCCGGAATACGTTTTGTGCATTAGTTGATTAAGTTTGTTTTGCTGTTGGAGTTGTTTCTGTGGCTCTCGAACAACGTACTAAATAATAGTGGGACGTTGTAGGTAGTGCTGCCCCCGATAGTAAAAAGGACGTATCTAATTTTTTTTCCAATATTGAGATATATTATATTGCAAAATTGAGTTATATTAGATATACAAATTGAGTTATACAAGTATTTTTTTTCCAAAATTGAGTTACATACCTACATTCACAGAATGTTGGTAAATGCGTTAACTAAATCACAGCATGGCTTTTCCCGTTTTTCAAATGAAAATATTTTTTTCTCCGAATTTTGTCAGATACGTCTTTCTTATTATCGGGGGTAGAGTGTATATAAATGATGAAATTTTTATATAAATTTCTCAGCAAAGTAGGTATTCCACCAATTCCCATTGTGAGCAAAAAAAAAAGCCATTGTGAGCCATTGTTATAAAAATAAATCAAAAGGAAAATCAATTCAGTAATGCAATTCTCAGAAATTAAGAAGTTAACATTGTATTAGACCAAACAAAATGATTTATTACAAAACTGTCTCCCAGACATGATGAAACAGAACTGTTCTATTGTTATTATTCTTATCATTTATTGCGGATCACACATAAAAATACACAAAATCCATATAGTATTAGTAACAACAACTTAAAAAACTGTATTAGTAAAACTTACAAACTAATAGCATCGTGGCTCAACACATGTTGGCACGTGCCTCCGCACCCAGTGCCTAATAAAGGGGCTATCCACCTTGTCGTATAATGTATTTAGGATGCAAGAATACATATTATAAAATATTCTATTAATAAAAAATAGTAACGAAGAATTTTTGTCCGTTTGTCTATTTGTCTAGATGTATGTTACGCACTGGCGCAAAAACGGCTGATCGAATTTGAATGAAATTTGGCACACAGATGGTTTCTAACCCGGGTTAATACATAGGGACTTTTAATTCCGACGATTTTCCGACAAACACTAGTCGGTAATAAAACATAAACCATTTTACTTGAATAAAAACACAATAATAATTGTATGTCAAATGCCAACAGCCTATGGGGTTCAAAGACCAGCAGTTGGCAACGATCGCAGGACCATAAAATGTGTGCTGAATTTTTAACTAAACTATTGCTTTATCGCTGGCTGGGTTAGCGGAAGCCCAGATGTTTCATACTATCTTTGAGTTAAATTCCAAATACTAGGCAGAGTATTTTGCCGAATTGCTGTAACTACCTACGCTTTCCGAAAAAACAACGAAGAAATGGTGTTTACAAATTTCCGTACAGCTGCTTTTAGGGTTCCGTACCTCAAAAGGTAAAAACGGAATCCCTATAGAATCACTCGTGTGTCTGTCGGTCTGTCTGTCCGTCTGTTACAACCAATTTACTCCGAATCTATTGGACCGATTAAGTTGAAATTTGGTACACATTTGAACTTCTGTGACCCGAACACGGACGTGTAATGTAAATAAATGAAATGAATATGAGGTTCACATTCGGGGAGCAAATTAGAAAATAATAATTATAAATTTTGTAAACTGTGTCGTGTGACATATCAAACGAAATGGCTTATTGTAAGAATTTCAAATATATTTATGTTATCATTTTAAAATAAATACTTATTTAAGAAAATAAATTAAAATAGATGAAAATTGACTATTACCCCCCTGATCTCCGAAACTACTGAGATATTTTATTTTAAATACTGAAAATAGTTCTTTACTTACTGCTTACAGGAAAACCTATAAAAAGTCTATGGTCTTAATATAACATGGTAAATCTCTCAATATTGTGCGTACAAACTTAAATTTTCAGTTGGAATTGGGAAAACTTGTTTTTCAACTACAATATTAAGTTTTTCCTTGGTATAAACTCATCTCAACTACGGAACCCATCATTGTGTGTGATCCGAGATGCACTTGGCTGGTTTTTTTCGACGTCATTATGATATTTTATTTACTTAATGACCAGAAGTACTGCCTCGTTAGTCTAGTGTTCGCAAGCAGAGTAGAGCTTGTGAACAGCTGAGCATGAGGTCCTGGGTTCTTCTATTAGCAATTTCTTAATAGCAGTCCGGATTCTGGATTTGTGCTCGGTTGATGGCAATAGACTCGCCCCCTATTACATGGAACTTAAACATAAATGGTGAAATGTGGGTTTACTATCCCAACCCTTCGGGGATAGCAGGCGTGGTGTTATGTCCAGGAGTATGTTTTTTATTTATTTGTTTATTATAACAACTTAAATCTATCATGACAGGTTACCCTAATATATAATCGTTTATTAATATATATAACCGTTTATTTATAAAAAGGGCACATTTACAATAAGTTTCTTAACAATTAAAATAGAACACAGTTGCTTATTTGCCTGAACTAGGTTGAACCTGTTCTTCAGGCTAGGAAGTTCATAAATACTTAATGTAATCAATTAACAATGAGTGTAAAGTGAAAACTAAACTAACAATATTTAAGTATATTTTTTTACAGCTAATGTAATTAAATTTATTGATACTTAGTTTTCTATGTAATCTATTGTACAGAAATCGTTATTTTTTTTATTTTATTTTTTTGGGAGGGAAATCATCAAATAACTTCTCCCGCTCTGGCTCTGGCTCTCACTACAAACAGAAATCGGCCTAAGAATGTAAAAAATCTTTCCACAAAGACATGTTTTGAAGTAACATTAGATGTGCATACTATATCATTCCGTCTCTTGTTAGTATTATCAGTAGTGTAGGTAAGCATGGTGTATGTGATAGTTAAGCCTACATAATATGTACCCTCCATGCTTTCTAATTATTAAATCAATATAAACGAAATTCACAATAAACTAAACAACTACTACTACTACTATTAGGATATGTATTGTATTGTAATGTAATTTATTTATTTTGTTTTGTTTTGCAGTGCCCTTACAGGGTGCATGTTTGAAACTTATAAATATCTTCTTCCAACCTCTGTACAACATGTTTGCAATAAACTGTTTTGATTTGATTTTATAACACCTAAATTTAACTTAATTATAACATAACACCCTAGATGTCGCCAAAGTAAAGTCGTTCAGAGAGCAAGAAAACACGTCAATTGTATCCGCTACCCTGTTGAGCGTGCCCAGCTCTCGTCAGCGGTGCTCGCTGAAGCAGATTGGTGCGTGCGGTCGGCACCACCAGCAGCCGCGGTCACCACCGCCTGCTCACATACTCATCTGGTACGCACAGCCGAATTCAAAATCAAAATCAAAATATTTTATTTCACATAAACCTACATGGGCTTACGAAAAGTCAGAAGCTAGGTGCACGGTTCCAATTAGTTGTTTCCTATGGAGAAGGGCCGGCAAGAAACTTAACGGCTACTCTTTTAAAAAAAAAATGGCTTTAAATGATAAATGATAAATGATAAATGATTTTATTTCTGTAAGTAGGTTTTTACAAACACTTTTACACGTCAATCAAATTTTAAAACTAGATGAGGTCGGCATTTCGTATCTGACTACTCTGAGAAGAAAGACCGAAACAAACTCAGAGGTCACAGTCTCTTTTAAAGTCCAGACATAATCTTGGTCAAATCATGTGAAGACCATGTAGACTGGTGTCTGAAATGGTCTTTTGAAGAAAGAACCACACAGATTGAGTGGACCTGTCCATTCAGTGCACGCATTTGTCAGTAATCGTGCAGCTCAACTCAGAACATAAGGAGCTCAACGATTCGACGAACAATACCAAAGAAAGGACATTTGGGCAGGCCGCATAAATTACTCAAACTGCCATACCATGAACAGGAAAAAAAAATGTATATACTGAGAAGGAAAAAAATAAAAAATAAACAAAGACCCACATAGTCTTCACATTCACAATAATTAAAATAATAACATTATACTTCACAAGTAAATATTCATGTCAATGTGTATTAAGCAATCACAATAAAAAAAAGTTTCAATATATAAAATTTGGAGCAGCTCAATCCCAAGCCTTTTTGTCCTCAATATAATCTTTAATGGTATAAAAGGCTTTCTGGCACAACTTACGTTTAATGAATGATTTGAATTGATTAATGCTTAGATCTTGAACGTGGCTTGGAAGTTTATTATAAAAGCGTATACATTGACATCTGAACGAACCACCTATTTTCTTGAGCCGTGTTTTAGGTACAACATACATGTGTTTGTTCCTAGTATTTATATTATGGATATCACTGTATTTTTTAAACAAATTTATGTTTTTATGGGCATATAAAAGATTTTCAAAAATATACTGAGAAGGCACAGTCATAACATTAATTTCCTTAAATTTCTCTCTGAGAGAGTGTCTCGAACTTAATTTATAAATTGATCGAACAGCTCTTTTCTGCAAAACAAAGATAGACTGAATGTCGGCGGCATTTCCCCACAACAGAATACAATATTATCAAATAACAGTGTTAATAGGTATGGGAGGACAGTGTAGGCCTTTCAACAATTACCAGGTAGTTAAGACTACGCCGAGCGCACAGTGGCGCCCTCATCGTTATTTCGGTAATTTATTTTATTCTAGAATGAAAATGCAGAAAATAAGCTCATCAAGTTGTGCTTCACAAGACTATACGTTATTATTACTACAAACAGTAGTTTTAAATTGTTATGTTTTATTGTAATCATTAAAACGGAGCTTAGTGGCCACTATTTTCCGTTTTTATGATAATATTGACACAATTGCATAAAGCTTATTATTTTCCGAGTGACTAATAACTTAAAAGTCGACTAAATGTTTGCAACAAATAAAATAACTTGCCAGCGATTAAATATTTTCGCGACTTTTATATTATGTAAGGTTCAAAATTAAAGGTGTTATAAAAACTAAAAACTAGCAGCTGCGTTTAGGTAGCAAATAAACTATACCAGTCAAATAAAATATTAGGCGAGGAGCTATAAATAATGACTTGGCGACTAATAATGTTAGTAGGGTGGCAAAGATAATATATTACCAACTATTACTATTTTCTTTAATAGAGCGGTAACGGAACCACTAACAATTAGCAAATTTTTATACTGTCTCCCGATTGGCCGGTTTCTATTTTCGGACACTTTATTAAAAAGATGCATATTACATTTAACGAAAACAGCCACATCGAAAATATAAGCATTTTGAACTGAGTGAAATAGGTTAGGTTAGGTTAAAACTGTGACCAACCACGCGCGAGCTGAGCGAGCGTAGCGAGCGGTGCCGTGGCAGCGGCCGGCGAGCGCTACTTTCAAGTTGCTAGCAGAAATGTTTTTACCATTGTCTAATTATCAAAGTAGAAAATAGGCTTTCATAAATTATACAATGAGGTATAAACAACCTCATTGTATAATTTATGAAAGCCTATTTTCTACTTTTTAACCGCCGTCAAGTTGTCGCCTAACAATAAATTCAGTTGCTACACCAAAAAATCACTGCCAATTTAAATTTAAACAAAGCTACTTTATACTTAAAATGTTACTTCACTGTAAACTGCCAACCTATTATTTTTGCTACCCATTTTAATTATTTTTAAAACCCTATCAGATTAGATTGTCGCCGCGTTAAATACATGCCATTGCATAATAGTAACACATTACATCATTGGCCATTTTGTAATTCCTTGCATCATAGTTTCTTTGGTGCATTTTGGGTGTACGAACGTCAAATAGGACGCTTAGAAATGTTGCCACTTCATAAAGCGCACAGATATAATATTAAGTATAAAGCTGAACACGTTTTGTTGAGGATGATATTCTCATAGCATGTACAATTCCTTTTTCTTTTTTCTTATATTCTTTTTTATTCAATCACATTTTAAATTAAATTAACTTATACTTATTTTCTTTAAGTACGCTGTGCTGGTACAGCGTCTTAATAATTATTTGCTGCACCGGACGACGTCATTACGTCAACGCCGGCTGTGTATTGCATAGGGTTGCAGCATAATGCTGAGTGATAGCCGTTTTGCGTGGATGTGACGCATTTTTCCCCTATAGTTTTCAAATTATTATTTTTTGTGTTTATGTTCTTTATTGCGTCATGTTTACCGCAAATAAACGTTTTTCTTTCTTTCTTCTTCTTTCTATTACAATAAAACATAACAATTTAGAAAACTAGCTCTTAACAAAATAGAAAAGTGCCAACAAATTTACAATTGACTGTCTTCTATGGATACTGCAAACATCTGCCGAAGAAAATAATTAAATACCTACTGAAATAGAAAAATAATGCATTTATATGCTGCCTTCACATGACCTTTAAATATTTTTCACCTTACACTCCCACGCGCGCAAAGTCAAATTACGGCGAGTTTTCTTCTTATCTCAGATATACATGCAAAATGCTCGCCTCTTGTTCATTTTTAGGATTCCGTAGTAAACAAGGAACCCTTATAGTTTCGCTACGTCCGTCTATCCACGCTTAGCTCAGAGACTCTTAGTACTAGAAAGCTGAAATTTGGTATGGATATATATATTAATCACGCCGATAAAGTGGCATCATCGATATTTTAAAATCATTTCATCATGCAATGACAACGACAAAATCATCAATGCCTAAATCATTACTTGAATGAACGCGAACTTCGGTGATTCGGATAGGTGGGACGTCAAGGGGCGACGCGGACGTTGCGAGGCTGCGCAATTGGCGACACTGAAGTCACAGAACCACAGAGTTTCGATAAAATGTCTGGTGCTGGGCGCATAATGATAATTTCACTAAGCCGTTCCTCGATAATTTCAGCACTCACAATTGAAGTGACATGATTATACTTAGACATACTCAAATCAAAATCATTGATGATTTTGTCAATGTTCCCGTCATCGATATTTTTTGTCATTGCAATGCAGTCATTGATTCAGAAAAATCATCACTCAGCCCATCTCTAGTGGTAAACTAAAATATTTCAAGATTTTATTTTATTGTTTTGTAGGATGATATATTTTGTCTTGTCTATCCCATGGTATGGGATATCGTTGGATAGGCCGTTCAGAAATATATCGGGTTTATGCAAACCATTTTTTTATTCAGGGATACGTTTGCGTAATATTAAGCTTTATAGTGCTAATTTTTGTTAAGAGTCAAATGTCCCCCCCCCCCCCCCCCGCCAGCTAAATGGTTATATTTGGATATGTGAAAAAATTCACAGCAGTAATATATATAATGAATTGGAAAGGAAAACTATCACAGCTATGTAGGCTTTACAAGTTACCGAGTAATAGTCGACCAACTTAAATTTGCCATTGAAGAACCTGTTCTCCCATACATTATATATGGAAGAACATGTTTTTCAACTACAACGTTAAGTTTGTTCTTGGGATACATTCATCCCAACTACGGAACCCTACATTGTGCGTGGTCCGACACGCACTTGCCGGTTTTCTACAATATAAACAGTTCCACGTAGAAGGCACCTAAGTCCAACATTGTTCCAAGCACTGACGATATTTTACTTGGTACGTCATAAAAAGGTTTTAATAAAGTTCTCATTGTACCAACATACTGTGGGAGTATATTATGAAAACATTCGTTATATTCAAATGAAGTGGGTAGCAGACTGCCCCAGGCTGAATGAGGAGTGCCTACCTACTGTCTGTCTCGTCGTCACCCCTTAGGCATTTGTCTGCCTACATTATTACAAAATCTACCATTATATCTAGAGATACAGCCTTTTAGCAAAATGGTGGAACATCTTTTTGAATTTTAGCTTTAGGCATTTACAAATTCTCAACTCGGAAGATTTTTTGGAAAAATCTTCCTAGTTGAAATTTGTCAAAGTTGTGTTACTGATTATTATCGTATTTATGATTGAATAATTACGCAACATCCTAGTTTTGTGTTTTTGTCTATTACGCTTGTAAAATTTTGAATGTAGGACTTATTTTGTTACATAGTTTTGCAGCTTCCACATGCAATATTAAATCAGCATCATCATCATCATCATTTCAACCGAAAGACGTCCACTGCTGGATATAGGCCTCCCCCAAGGCAGGCGGGTTGGCGATCGCAGTATGGTGTTAAAAATGCAAAGAGAACGCTGCTGCCCATTCTCTAGTAAGTCCCTTAGTCGCCTTTTACGACGCCCACGGGAGGAAATGGGATGATGCTATTCTTTACGTCCGGCGCCACACGGAACCAGCACGGAACGGAATCAGCATGTATACCAAGATTTGCCCAGAGTAGGAGAAGTTAGTAGACAATTTCCCACAAAAAAAAAAAAATGTGTATACCAAGATTTCATTACCTACCTACATATTTATGTAGTTATTTTCCAATTATTCAATTTGATAAAAATCATGACTCATGCGTATTTCCCAACGGAGCTAATCAAAAAGTATAATATACTCATAACATACATATTAAAATTAACACTAGATACTATTTTTATTCACAAATTGACTGGAATCACCGATTTTTTTTTAACAAAGTTTGTACTAATTCGTACCTACATCGAAATTTCAAGAGTTGGCTTTTTAAAAACATTGCTGAATAAAAACAGCTTAAAATTCTGAATGCATTTACGGTACGTTTAATGGAGAAAAACTTGCGCTCCTAGTTTGGGCTATTGGACTATTGCCAGGTTTCTTTTGACACCTGCACATTGAAGCAAACCGAGTTATCTCCGATCTTAGCCGAGTTTCAAAGAATGTAATCCAGCTATGTTTATTTAGTAATGTTTTGATGCAGGAATAATATCGTGTATCACCACAGCTTTCAAAACGGTGAAGGAAAACATTGTGAGGAAACCGGAATGTCCTAGAACCAAAACTCGAACTCAAAGCATTTAATTCAATTAAACAATTTACAGGCACTTTTGAACCATCAAAGAGACGGTCAGTTAGTCAGAAAGTTAAAGCTAGAAGCCCATTCCAATACGTAGATCACTATGTAGAAGAACGGGCAAGAAACTCCAAGGACACTCTTTTAAATCAAGATATTACAAAATCCGGAGTACATTATTCTTGTTGTTTCTATATGTGAGACAATGTAAAAACTAATAAAACAATTCGAAATAAAAATTAGCCCTGGCAGTCAAGAGATGACCAGTCCCAACTGACGGCACCCGTTCACGAACATGACGCATGGATTAGCACTATCCAGCTCAACCATTTTGTAGGGAACCGAATGATCAATGAAAACACACGCGCCACCATCAGTGAGACATTTAAGTGAGCATGACATACTCTCAACTGCCATGCTCTTTCAAGTCAACATAAATCATAATAACATAATAAACGGCTCCATGGTATTCACATTCACAAAATTGAAAAAATGCTGCTAAATTATACAGAACTATAGTTTGCAATGTATTTGAGAGATGAATAAAAATTAACTACCAAAAAAGAAAGAAAATAATTATTATCTATTGGAGTATTCAACAATAAAAACATGATTAAATAAAAATAAAAAATTGCACCCTCTCACCGAGAGACGAGGCCAGTGCCCAAGCAGTGGGGACATTATAGGTTTATTATGCTATGCTTAGGTATATGTTAGGCTGAAAATTAAATTACTTTGAACATTTAGAATTTACAAATTCTATTTCGCTTTACTAAGCGGTTTATTTCTGAAACTTTGAACTATGTTACATGGATTTTAGAAAATAAATCATCATCATCATTTCAGCCAAAAGACGTCCACTGCTGGAAATAAGCCTCTTCCAACCTATTGGGGGAGGCCTGCCAAGCATGGCGATTATGGCAAACCCTCCTAAGGGGTTTGCCATAATCGCCACGCTTGGCAGGCGGGTGGGCGATCGCAGTATGGTGTTAAAAATGCATAGAGAACGCTGCTTCCCATTCTCTAGTAAGTCACTTATTCGCCTTTTACGACACTCACGTAAGGGAATGGGGTGATGTTATTCTTTACGTCCGGCACCACACGGTACTAAATAGACCAAACGGTAGTTTTTTTTTTTTGTATTTTTGCTCGCGGATTTATGGAGGTTGGAACTTATACTACGGAATTGTACTACCGGGATAAAAAGTTTGCTATGCCCTAACACAGATCATGGTCTATGCGTGTGCATTTCACCCAATTCCGTTCAGCCGTTAAGGCATGAAAAGGTAACAGGCATATAGATGGAGTTACTTTGGCATCAACTATAATATCATAGATTTTAGGCCCTTGTTTAAGCAAGTACTTACAACCTAATGAATGAAACGTTAGTATCTATAGTTAGCTATCGATATGTAGATAATCACACATACAGTCCACTTAAATGATTTGTCAAGTTAGTTGAAATAAAATATTCACGACGAACACACGTCTATTTTTTTCTAAAAGTCCTCTTAACCAAAATACAACCTTATTGCTTTAAACATATGGTCCTAAATCGAACCGGATTCAAGTCATCGACCGACCCACTTGCGAGCGAGCGCCGTGAGTGAGAACAATAGCATTCCTGAGCGATAAGGTTTTTTCTGTGAAGTGGTTAAGAACTAATTAGTGAATACGAATAAATAGACTTTATTACGTGCTATGAACTTATAAAAAGCATAATTACAGTGAACTTGCATATTGTGATAATTGTGTTTCTTGTGGTGCGGAACAAAATATATTATAACAATGGAGAATCAGATTATGTATCAGAATGAGCTTCTGGAAAACTTAAAGAAGACCGAAAAAAACTATAAAAAATCGCCGAAAGACAGAATAAAACGACCTTATTTGGAAACAAGGTTGGATTTATTAGAGGAACTTTGGAAGGAGTTCAAGGAGGGTCACAAGCGTATTATTATGAAAGTTTCTGATGACGAAAAAAAAGATCCCTACTTTAAGCAAGATATTTACGAGGTATTTGAAGAAACATACATAAACTACAAATCAACGTTAAGAGAAGCTCTTCAGCCTTTTATAGAAGAATCAAAATTTCAACCTGCGTTATCTCAATCCTCTTCAATTAACGCTGTGCAAGATTTCAAGAATCCAGGAATTAGGTTGCCCAATATTCAGATACCCACATTCACTGGAAAGTACGAGGAGTGGCAACCATACTACGACCTGTTCCGTACTCTGATTCACGACAATGAACATTTATCACGTGTACAGAAGCTGCATTACCTAAAAAGCAATTTATCGGGAGAACCTGAGGTACTGTTACGTAACTTTTCTATAACAGATGCAAATTATGATGAGGCCTGGAACCAATTAATAAAACGTTACAATAATACGAGGTTCAACAGCAACGCAATTATGAAGATGTTATTTACGCAAAAACCTGTGCAGACGGAGTCGGCTAGTTTAATTAAACAACTAGTAGACACAACTTCGACTTGTTTGAAGGCGTTGAAGAACATGGGTATGCAGACTGATACCTGGGATATAGTAACTACCTACTTAGTTGTATCGAAGTTAGATTCTGAATCTATAAAGTTATGGGAACAACAAATTAGTGTAACATGTAATAACGGCATACCTACTTGGTCGGAGTTAAGAGATTTTTTAGAAGCAAGGTTCAGAGCTTTAGAAATGATAGAAAGTACTAAAGTGAAAACGGTGCAATCCAACCCAGTAGCTAAACCAAAGGTTTTCCATTCAAATGTTACCAGCAGCGATGAAAAAAGGCCCGAAGCAAAATGTGCTTTGTGTAGTGATGACCACTACATCTATTCCTGCAAGAAGTTTGGAGATAAGTCTCCAAATGAAAGACAAGAATTTGTACAGACGAACAAGTTATGCTTCAATTGCTTGGCGCCTACACACTCCGTGAGCAAGTGTCGACAGTCATCGTGTTGTAGAAAGTGTGGACGGCGGCATCACACCCTTCTGCATTTCGAGAGAGGACAGCAAAACGAGAATCAAACACAGGGTTACACTTTGCGTCAAATCATGTCACAATCCCAATACGTCAGTGCGAGTAGAGGCATATGTATTGCGTTCACTAACAACAATGCTACCTACCACTAATCTAGGTATTCCTGAGTGGTCAGAGTTAAGAGACTTGGAGCTGGCTGACCCAGGATTTGGAACACCAGGGAGGATAGACGTTCTCCTTGGAGCTGAGGTGTACAGCGACGTCTTGTTAGAAGGCGTTATCAAGCATCCTGTAAGTAACCTATTAGCACAAAACACAATTCTAGGTTGGGTTCTATCAGGAAGGATGTCACGAGAATGCATTTTAGCAGAGAAGAACTTCACTAGCCTGCATGTTCAGCTTAAAGAAGATGAGATGCTTAAGTTATTTTGGGAGTTAGAAAACGAGCCAAACACCATACAAAAGAGATTGTCAAAAGAAGAAGAAAGATGTGAAGAGTATTACGAGGCTACAACGATCAGAGACAAGGAAGGAAGATACGTGGTAAGATTGCCATTCAAAAACAATAACTTAGAAGGTCAAGCTTATGGATTAAGGGAAATAGCTGCTAAAAGGTTTGAGTTCCTAGAGAAGAAATTCGCAAAAAATGGTAAGTTTCATGAAGAATACAGTAAGGTAATGACGGAATACATTAATCTGAATCACATGATTGAAGTGGAGTCTGCAGATATTAATAATTCCAAAGCGATATATTTACCTCACCATGGAGTAGTAAGAGAAGATAAAGATACGACGAAACTTCGGGTGGTTTTTGACGCTTCATGTAAGGGCATCAATCATGTTTCCTTGAACGACAATTTGCTTGTGGGTCCTAAGCTGCAACAGGACTTGCGCCACATACTGATGAGATGGAGGACACACAGAATTTGTATTACGGCAGATATTATAAAAATGTATAGAATGGTGCGTGTAGCAGAGGACGACACAGACTATCAAAGGTTATTATGGAGACCAACAACAACTGAGCAAATTAAACATTACAAACTAGTGAGATTGACCTTTGGTACCGCATGTGCACCATACCTTGCAGTAAAATCATTACAGAGATTGGCGGATGATGAGAAATCAACACATCCAGCTGCTGCTAAACTAACAAAAACAGATTACTATATGGACGATCTATTGTCAGGATGTGATACAGAAAATGAAGCTGTTAGTATGTATAATGACATGAACAAACTAATGAACTTAGGCGGCTTCGAGTTACAAAAATGGAGTAGTAATAATGAGAACGTGTTAAAATATATGGGTATGAATAAAAGAAATGATCATGAACTGCCTCTTAAGGTCAATAGTTTCGTTAAAGTACTAGGAGTTAATTGGAATCGAGGCGCTGACAGTTTTGTATATTCCCTCAACTTACCAGAAACAAAAGAACCGATGACCAAACGACGTGTTCTTTCTGATGTTGCTAAATTGTATGATCCACTAGGGTGGATAGCTCCTGTTGTTGTCATAGCAAAAATGATGATACAAAAATTATGGAAAATAGGACTAGGATGGGACGATACTATAAGTGGAGAGCTACTAGCAGAATGGTTACACTTCAGAGAAAATTTAGCTCACATTAAAAATGTTTCTGTACCAAGGTGGTTACAATGTTCCCACACATCTACAATAGAGTTGCACGTCTTCGCAGACGCTTCGCAAGCAGCATATGGAGCAGCAGTGTATATTCGAGTAATAGAGGGAGACAGAGTCTATGTTAATTTAATATCAGCGAAAACAAAGGTTGCTCCTATTGAGAAACAATTATCTATTCCGAGGTTGGAACTCTGTGGTGCTACACTAGCAGCCAAACTGATTTTTGAGACAGCGCAAGTAATGAACATAGCCAAAGAAAATTTATACGCATGGACAGATTCGACCATAGTTCTAGCTTGGTTAAAGGGTGGAGCGAGTCGATGGAACACATTCGTCAGCAATCGAGTCTCTGAGATATTGAACATTCTAGATTATGAGCAATGGGGTCATGTGACTACAGACACAAACCCGGCTGATTGCGCCTCAAGAGGTTTACATGCCTCGCAGTTGATAAATAACTTACTGTGGTGGAATGGTCCAGCTTGGTTGTCTGCACTAGACCTAAACATGAATTTAGTTGATGTCGAGGATACACAAGAAGAGGAGAAAGCCAGAGTTTTCACTACTTTATTAAATACTGAAGAGGAATTAATTTGGACTAAGTTTTCTAATTTACAGAAAATGTTGAGAGTAATTTCATACTGTAGGAGATGGTTAAATTTAAAGTTAAATAAATACAAAGTTAAATATAATACAAAATTTATTACACCACAAGAAATAAATGAAACTCTTAATAATTGCATTAAACAAATTCAAGGTATAGAATTTAATCAAGAAATAAAGCAGTTAAAATCTCAGGGCGATGTTCTCAAAAGGAGCAAACTACGCAATCTTTGTCCCATGATAGATGATAATGGTATTTTAAGAGTTGGCGGACGTATTCAACAGTCGCAAGCTGCGTATGACACAAGGCATCCTATAATTTTACCTGCTAAGAGCCATCTTAGTAGACTAATAATTAAAGATGCCCATCAGAACACAATGCATGGTGGACCACAAGTAATGCTAAATTACTTGAGGTCGAAGTACTGGATACTACGAGCTAAGGATCAAGCAAAAGGATATTACCGAGAATGTACAACTTGTATTAGATATGCAAAAAACAATGCGGTACAGTTGATGGGCCAACTACCAGAGGTACGAGTAAAACCCACCTATAATCTACACCAGCTGACCTTTCAGGTCAGCTGGTGTAGATTATGCAGGACCCATCAATATCAGATTTTCACCAGGCAGAGGAGCCAAATCTTATAAGGGCTATATTTGTCTCTTCATTTGCATGGCAACACGTGCTGTACACCTGGAAGCTGTCACAGACCTGACTTCTAAGGGATTCATCGCTGCTTTCAGGCGCTTTACAGCCAGACGAGGACATTGTCAGGAACTTTTCAGTGACAATGGCACAAATTTTGTGGGAGCAGACAAGCAGCTAAGAGATATGTTTGCTAAAGCCAAGTCTTCTATTCCTAGTGAGATAGCAGAGTTGTTGACTTTAGAACGTACTACATGGCATTTTATCCCTCCACATGCGCCTAATTTTGGGGGTTTGTGGGAGGCTGGGGTACGTAGTACAAAAACACATCTCACAAAAGTAATTGGAAATAGTACACTCACCTACGAGGAACTTACCACTGTGTTAGCACAGATTGAATCTTGTTTAAACTCGCGACCTATTTCGGTTTTAAGTGATGACCCCAATGACCCTCTCCCCCTGACACCAGGTCACTTTCTGGTTGGCGAACCTTTATTAAACCTATCAGATGAGAATTATACATCTTGTAAACTTATCACTAATCTTGAACGATGGAGGTTAGTCCAGAAAATGGTCAACGATTTCTGGAAAAGATGGTACAAAGAATATCTTGTTAATCTTAATAAAATATATAAATGGAACACAAAACAACTTGAGCCAGAAATCGATGACATAGTTATCCTAAAGGATGATAATATTCCACCTAGTAAGTGGATATTAGGAAGAGTAATTCAAAAACATGTTGGTCCCGATAATCTTACTCGAGTTGTATCAATTAGATGTAAGAACAGTGTTTTAAAACGTCCTGTGAATAAAATATGTATCTTAACTAAATAAACTTAGGATTAGTGCTAACTACTCTTTATAAAACTAAATAACATAGTGTGTACCTAATTATTAAAACTAACTACTTATAACTCAGAAAGATAAAAACTTGTAACTTACCGTGAAACTTGTGTCCATTACCTATTTATGATGATGTTTTAAAATAATGTTTGCAAAATGTTATGTGAATTTGGTACTTACCTTTTATATACTAATAAATTCTTGATTGACTAGTTTAAAAAAAACATTAAATAAGTGACTTGCCAAGACAGCCGTGTTAAGTATGATTCCGGCCCTCTCATAAATGTAGGCATTAAATTGTGAACCTTACCTTTGTAGTGATATTATCATGTTATAGTGTTGTTAAATTTATGTTATCGCCTCAAGATGTCATAATTAAGTGTTACTTTAAAATTGTAGTTGTATACCTATAATTTTGTAAATGCATATTAAAGAACTGCGTTCTTTGGGGGGCGGAATGTTTAAGCAAGTACTTACAACCTAATGAATGAAACGTTAGTATCTATAGTTAGCTATCGATATGTAGATAATCACACATACAGTCCACTTAAATGATTTGTCAAGTTAGTTGAAATAAAATATTCACGACGAACACACGTCTATTTTTTTCTAAAAGTCCTCTTAACCAAAATACAACCTTATTGCTTTAAACACCCTTATAAGCCAGAAACAAATATTAATTCAAACCCTAGTAAACACCAAATAGACCTAGACAAATTCATAACTTTATTAATTATCTAACTCTAATACAATTATTTCAAACCAAGACTTAGTATCAAACCTTTGATTCCACACATCCTCCGAATACAGATATGTATGTAGACGTAGAAACTTGGTTTGTAAGCAAAGGGAATTGCCTTAACTTCACCACGAGAGCCCTTACAAAGCTAGCGTTGTTAGATAACAAGATTACATCTCTACTAGTCTTGTTTAAACTATTAACTGGATGTGTAGATACAGTCGGATGGCACACCATTGTCGTTTTGACCCATTTTATAAAGAGTTTTCATGAAATTTTGCTGTTTTGTATTTTTAGTGAGACGGTCGATGGATGGATTGTGAGAAATATGATACGGCTACAGAGGAAGTACACACTGATGTTGGATGATAGAGATGTATGGAAAATAAATTGGTGGACTGTAAAGTCAGTTTACGGACGATAATTTTACGTGACAACGTCAACTATCTCTAAGTAGTCTGTGTCATAATACAAGGTCATACAGGTTCATTAGAAAACCAGCGTCAGAGAGCATCTGTCTGGCATGAATGCTGAAATGAACCTTTTTGGCCCAGCCGTGAGGCACACAGCAATTTTTTATAACATTTTTTATTTCACTTTTTATTTTTTTGTATTTTGTATTTCACGAACTGTGACCAAATAAACGTTATTCTTTTTTTCTTTCTTTCTTTCTTTCATAAGAAAACTTTGCGTCACAAGCCGAACGCTATGGCCGATCGTGCCTCTCTATCGTTTGTTACGCGCTCTCGCTTGCACACTCCGTTCAGACAGAACGTGACAATGAGTCATACTTTTTCGTGCGTGCAGCCGGCGTTCATCGATTTATGACGTTACAGCGTTAAAAAAAAAAAAAAAATAGAATATCTTTATTATGTACACTATATACCACCATATGAATTACAGACAGAAGGAGCTCGTGGCTAAGTAATAACAGCCGCATGGGTCGATCCATCAGGTTAAGCTACGCTTGCCGGGGATGGTCCGTGGATGGGTTCATCTTTACATACCGAGACTCCTTCGTGCCTCGGAAATCACGTTAAGTCGTTGGGACTGTCATTCGTGGATCTTTTTAGCCCGAAAGTCAACCATTCTTATCAAGTGTATCGTATTACCCAGTTACTGGGTTGTGGAGGTCAGATAGGAAGTCGCTCCATGTAAAATACTGGTATTCAGCTGCATCCGGTTAGACTGGAAGCCGACCCCAACATAGTTCGGAAAAGGCTAGACATAAAAAATTGTCAAAGAATACATAAGTTTTTTTTTTTTTTGACGGCACGTTTGTCGTAGTGGTTAAGCGATAGACTGTTGCGCTGCGTGTCGCGGGATCGATTTCCGCACAGAACAAATATTTGTATGACCTACAAGTAGTTTTTCCGGGTCTGGCTGTTTGTGTGAGTTTACATTTTTGTAAATGCACCCACAATACAGGTGAATTTTCTAGTGTGGAGCAAGGTTAAAAAAAAAAAATTAACGAAAAAAAAATTGGGAAAAAATGGGAATAGGAAATGGAATATCATTGGGATGAGGGCATTAGAGTGATGCCAATTCTACGTTCTGTACTAACATTAGTCTGAAAGATGCGGCCTTGCACTTAATTTTGTACTGTATTGCTCTTTGACATATCTTGGAATCCTGGGGATCTTTGGAAGGCGTACGAGATGCCGAAGCCAACTCAAAGAGTCCCGTTAGACGCTTTCAATGAAATGAGGCACCAGCCGACGATTATCCCTGTATGCACTATGCAAGTGCACCCAAGGACAATCCTCGGTTGGTGTAGGATTATTGCAGGTTATAGAAACAAAGATATTGGACTATGAGTTTGGGTGGTTAAAATGGACTGGTTACCTAAAACTGTGGAAGTAGGTACTATCGCCCCTGCCTGATCAATGTAGCACAAATAAAATGTTATTGGTTGAATTGCAAAAAGGTCGCTAGCACATAGTGTCGTTATGACAAGGGGTAAAATGTCCTGAGGTTATATGAAGAGTGGAGAAGTATTCGACGGCTATCAGAATAATCCCGAAAGTACGGTCAAGATCCCTACCAGCATCTTACTTGAATACTTCCTTTCTCCGAGTACGTTTGCTCATGCGAATATCCATGCAAGTCGGCCAATAAAGGCAAGAAAGAGGTAGGAGCTCTGTTCCTCGTCGGTGTTCACTCCAGCCGGCCAATAAAGACAAGCCAGAGGTGTGGAATACGACTTTTCCCTTGAGATAGGATCCGTGGGGTCGCTACTGCCCAACAGCTCGCCACATGCTACCCTGCGGGTTTATGCTGATTTAAATTTTCGTAACCATACCACTGATGTTTGTAAAAATCATATACCGCAATTTAGGGTTGGTCTTACGGCTAGGAAACCAGTTCACGGTTACATCGGGTTTCTTAGCTGCCGGGCATATCTCCTTCTTTCTTATATCTATGGCAATAACCTACTTTCCACCCTTGTATCACAATGTACTATTGGTTGTTCATAATAATATATGTAATTGTAAGTCTTAATATTAGTAAGCTATATAACTACACTATTGTATTAGGTAAGCCTGTGATGATAGTTGTATGTGTTTTTAAATAAATAAATAAAAATGTATCTTTCTTGGTCTGGCTTTTAAGCTTATAGACCTGTTTCGACAAAGTAAACTCTCCCGGCACAGACCTAAAGTTTATAGGAGCGTATTGTATTGTTATTATTATTCAGCAGTATGACTGCTTTTCCTCACAAGTAACTATGAAGTAAGTAGTTGAAGAAAAAAGGGGCTAATTCAATTTCAAATGTGAGTTGAAAATGTCATTAGCGCTTTTGCACTTCCTAACCTACTTAACCTAAGTTTAAACAGCTTTAACTGTAGTTTACGTAACATTTACACGTTGTTGAACGAGCTCTGTATTAATTTCCCGCTGGTAAATATTTACCGCCCTTACTATCTCTTTAACCCCTAAAACTAATTCAACAGGGCTTACTTCATTAACTTTTGGGGTTTCAGCCAATAGCTTAGTCAACAATTATGTAAATTGAAAATAAGCGTTTAACTGGTAATTGTTGTTTAAATTAACTCTCGTTTAAGGTAATGAAAATGTATTCCAGGAAAACGCGTTTGACCTTTTTGTTCATCAAAAATAAATTAATAATTCAGGTAAAACATTACGTATGCTTTGAGATTCCATATTTGCACGAGTTTCTGACGTATATATCTTATGACGTCAACCTATCCTTGTCCTAACCAACAGTTAGTTCATATTTCACCAATATCGTAACATTAAACAAAGCTGTATAACTGTAAACAAGGAACTGCGTACTAATGATCAAAATTCTGATGAAGTAAACGAAACATCTGTATACAGAGTATTAATTTGATCAGAGCAATGCCATCAAACTTCGCACTGACTAGAAACGGGACATGAGACAAAATTATTGGTAGAAATCCAACTGTAAATTAAATCAAAACTTTAATTAAATATCTATATTGAATAATATATTGATTATAGTAATTGCGTTTTAACATGGCAGTAGCGGTCATTGACCCACTTACATTTTCTAGCGTTATGTTATTTAAAAAATGAAATAAAGTCCGATAACGTCCTGAATCAATATCTGTCGTGTTTTTCACCATGTTCCAATAACGGAAACCATACAAAGTTTATTGTTTGGGTTCCTATGATGATGATGATGATAGGGCTCCCTTTTCCGCACTTGCTTGCTTTGGTCCGTTTTGGTTCCTATCCTAGGGAGAGATTTTAGGGAAAGGGCAATGACCGCTACTATCATGCTAAATCACGAAAACTATAGTAATTTTGTTTGGCTAAGGACTGCTAGCACAGATTAACATAGATGGGACACTTCACAGTTTAGGTATGAAGCTATAAGTACGCGACGGGCCCATCTCACCGGGCAAATTCAATAGGAATGACGTGCGCCACCGGTATAAAAGTTACGCGATAGAAAGAGAGGCAACTTGTAGGTGAATATACTCGTAACTGTAGGTAATAAGTGTTGTGCGACCTGAAGTGCACTTTATTGTGTCGTAGCAAGAGTCGCTTTTTATTTAAATTATTTTACGGTGTGTCACATCTGTATTAATCTGTGTCAATAGTCAGATCACTTTTATCTTTATAATTTTCTATGCAAAAGCTGTCAAACCGTAATGTTTATTCATTGCGGTTTAACAGCTTTTGCATAGAAAATTATGACAAATGTCAAAAAAAATCTTCAGATATAAGTTCTCTGACTGTTGAAAAATCGGCCCTAACATTGGTCTACACACTTTCAACCATGTTGATAGCAAAAATACAAAAAAAAAAAACTGGAGTAAGTACTTATGGTTGGTCAGTTTATATACAAAAACAATTAAAAAATATTGTATTTTAGTTTAGTTATTTAAATGATTTTATTATACGGTTATTGTAAGGTGGAATTTTTCTTACTACACAAAAAAAAATATGGTTTTAAAGCGTATTTATATTTTTTACTACGGCACATAGTTTTTTAAAGGGCATCGCCAAAAGATATGGGGAGAAACTGCGATAATAATCACATTTGACAGCCGAATAAAATTGATGATCGTTTATAGTATCTATTTTGATAGTTTGAAGGGAAAACCGTTCAATGTTTTTCTATCACTCCAAAAAATACGTCCATACGCGTATCCTGAAAATATGAAAGTCACAAAAAAAGCTAACACGGGCGACATTGACTCAATTTGGCTGTGATATATTCCGGAAATGGAATATTCGGCGGCCTCAGTTAGATTTATTGGTAGTTATGGAAGCTTGTTATTTACTACCTGCAATATGAGTACATTGTGTTTGACTCTCCTTTGATATAGATCAGTGTTTTGGTGTGATTCCCGACTGTTACTGATATCTATTGTTTCATAACTGATTATTATTACTATACATTGATTTTAGGTTGGAATTTTGAAACATATCAAAGCGATAACATAAAATCACGTTGTTTCTTCGAAGGATTGGGCAGAGGTGAATCTATTATAATAATAATACAACGCTTATTTCGATTATAAGAGGATCATAGGAAACAAATATTACAAAAAAAATAAAAATAAAACACGATTAAAAAGACCACAATTTCATATGGTCTTTTGAATCAAGTTTTTTTTTTACATATTACATACTTCGATTGCTCAGTATATGAACCATACAGCATGGTTCAGGTACTGACAATCGAACTTCTGCGTGAATGCCCTCAGGATGCCGTTGGAGCTAGCCCAAACCCTGCGGATCAGGGCCTCAAGTCTGCTATTACAATAGTGGCAGAATGGTCTATCAATGATTTCATAATTGTTGGTTTTGACGAGTTTGGTATTCTACTAATATAATGGCGTCATTATGACTTTCCAATGGTCAGCCACTGACACTCCATTGAAAGAATTGGTAATCTTGTACATAATGACAAATGAAACTTCTTACTAAACTTCCAACTTCCTACTACTTCAGATTGCTTATAACACTAATAAATAATATGTAAAAATATATATAAATGAAATCTGGCATTAATGTTCAAATTTAGTAGTAGTTTTTCGAAAATCGTTTCTACTAATAAGTTTTATAATAATGGCAATACGACAATGCCATTGTAATACAATTCTATTACGAGACTATTGACCGACCAATGATCGACCATTATGAATTTAGACGATTACGAACTTTTAGCAAAATGACAATGGGATAGTGTTGGAGTGACGAATTTATAAAAATAGCAGACTTGGACCCCAGGGATGTGCTCCGTTTCCACATAGTAGAATAGATACAGTCTACTTGCAATTCGGCGAACATCCCTGATGTTTTTTTTTTGTTTTTTAATGTAAATATTTGTTACTTTTAAATGCTCCTTTTTACTGTTTATATTTCCTGTGCGTGTCCCAAATAATTTTTTTTTTTTCTTTATTTCTTTCTTTAATAGCTTCTCAGTAGCTAGCTATCTAGGTAGCAGGCGTCGGCATAATCTATCTTCTTTTCACTTAAGAGTCCTAAGGGTCTTGTTTGACATACAAGCAGCTCAGGCAGTGGTTATAACCGGCTGTCCAGGGTGCACTAAACGAACGTTTACTCGGTTATGGTTTAGAGGTATGAGGAACAGGGAGTAAAGTTCAGTTCACTCATACTCTATAGTAAAGGGAGAATCCTCCGACCAGACGGGTATTGTGTCTGGTGGGCAACTGCCCAACGGTTGATGTCGGGATATTGTATATATGCTAGTCGCGCGGTAAACTCTGATAGCGCGATGCAGGATTTGTGACGTCAGGTCTTTGATGCGTAGTTCACATGTGGCGTTGTTGATACCGCCACAATATCACCGTCACTCGAGAAGGCTATGGACACCTTGAACAATTAGGTAAGTGATAATGTGTGGTTATCGAAATATTCTCACCGAACTTCTGTTTCAAATCTCTGTTGTGTCCCGTCGTACCCTGCCGATACGGCCGAGTTATCAAGAAGTGATGCTGTCAAACATTTTCTAACAAGCTGCTATAAAGTTCGATAACTAAAAACATTTTAATGGAACTGAAGCCTTTGATAAAATAATGGGCACAACAATATTGTCCGTTGGTAATTGTTTATTTTTAGAGGTTGCTTAAGTCAGACAACGTTTTAATGTTAATTTAGGTACTTACCTAATATCATCTGCGTAGTATTTTTTCCAACTACGTATACAGGATAAGTTTTTGCGCCATATTTTTTGGTGTATCAGTATCAGTAATAGAATAATACATTTCCATTATTGTTCTATACTTTTTTTATACTTTCTTTTTTAATTAAAATTGCGATTAATAACCTGCTCAAATACCTACATCGGCGAATGGCGCGGGCATACAGCTGATAGGTACCTACCATTGCGTTCCGCTTCACTGCACGCGCCGTCGCGCGGCGTGTATCCAATAAACTAGTTTCAAAATAATCATCTTTCGTTAACGATAACTTAATTTTTTTATACTAAGACGTATCAAAATAAGAAATAGGTGGTTAATAAAACTCGTTTAAGTTTAATTTGTCAAAATTTGCACACTGGTTAAAAACTTTCCCTGTATTGTTGGGGTCGGCTTCCAGTCTAACCGGATGAAGCTATACCAGTATTTTACATGGGGCGACTGCCTATGTACACAACTCAGTTACTGAGTAACAAACACACAACTTGGTAAGTGTGATCACCCACCTATACAAAGTTATTGGCAAAACACTAACAACCTCTATTATTATAATTTATTATTTTTATTTATTTTTTATATATATGGGGAGTATCTATTAAAGCACGAAATATAGGGGTAGGCTCAGTATCCATAAAGGAACCCAGGAAAAAAAATTGCAAGATCAACCTAATTTAGTACCTACTAACTTAAAATAGCAACCGTGTAAAATTGAAATTATTTTATTTGTTTGAATGCTTTAATTACTTACCTACTATCGAACGCGTTGTCATTTTGTCCTTAAGTAGGTAGCTCTAGGAAATTACTAATTAGCATTTATACAAAATAAAAACTTATTTTAAGCAATTTTTTAATCAATTCTAAACGATTGCTATTTAATTATTAGGTACTACACTAGGTACATCTTATAATGATAATTTTCGTTTTTTTTAAACTTTTTTTTAAAGGTATTTTAATTTTATTTTTTATGTGTTCCTTTATGGAAACTGAACTCACCCTGAAGCTATGGCACGCAATTTCTTTAACACCCTGTATATTAGGATACGAGTGTGTCCCTAAAAGTATGAAAGATAAATTTACTTTATATTCTTAAGTTCTAAAAACAGCCTGGAGATAATATTAGACTTTCTAGTTTCTTTAGTTATACGTAACCAAAATTTATATTAACATTTATATTCAAGCTTCCAAAAATGAGTTTGTTTACAGTATAAGGCTGTGCACAGACCTGAGTCAAGATTGTCTACATAGTCAGATAGTCAGGCCATCGCCAGGAACTACCGAAATCTAGTATTTATACAGGGGTATATATATACACCCCCTTACAAATATATGTAATATGCACAACGATATCTCTATCGCATATAAAAATAATCATACAAATATTTGGTATTGAGCGGCTGAGCACCTTAAAACCATAGAAATAAATATGAAACTTTAGAAGCATTTTACTGCAAAATCTTGAAAGATAAAGATTCGATTTTTTTTAAATAATACATATAGTTCTGTAGAATATGTCGTATTAATATAAAATCCATATTCGCTAAGATTAATTAAATAAAAAATAAATAAGAACAAATACAAGAAAACAGATTTACGTCTTCTATTAAAAGCATTTTTTATATTGTTATGTCTAATACGAGTATGTGCCAAAAAATCATTGCCATGTGGCTATAGTAGGGCAAAAATAAAAATATGTTTTTTAAATACATAATTTTGGATTTGTTCGCAATTCTATGGAAAACTAAAAATCGCTGTAACTTCGTTTCTAAGTACATCGGCACTTCGGGAGTTCTACTCTGACAATTGAAACATTTTTCATACTGTGCTATGTAAATTTCGACCGTTTTTTTTTTACAGAAATCGACTGTTATAGTCAAAAAACCTGCCTAAAATTATGAAAATTGTAACGATTCGTAGCTCTGATTTAAAAACTATTAAAAATAATTGTTATTTTATAGTTGACTATTTAAATGTATTGAATTGTTAGCAAGCAGACAAATAATAAAAAAAAAATACATTGTCAAAGTGACAGAAAAAATTAATATAAATAAAAATTAATTTGTTAATATACCGCAATTTCTTAAAAAAAATATAAAATGCCAAATTACTCGAAAATGGTTGACATTTGCTTAAGAGTCATTAGGGGTAATTTGGTTGCGAATGACCTCTCCTACATCCCCTTAATGGATTGCCGACATATTACCAATAACCTTGTATATTATAGTCATTGTTATAGAAAAACTGCTAAAAAAAAACCGGACTGACACAAGACAAAACTGCTCTGTCTTCCATAAACAAAACTGTTTCGCCTCTAGTGTGCTCACTGTCTTAAGGCATTAAACCTCCTTACTTTAATAATAGCTCGCTTAAAGTTGAGCCTACACAAACAAAGCCTAAGTAAATTTCATTTCTGCACCTTATTTTGTTGTTCTAGGATTTACGGCTCATGTGTTGTATTAAGTATTAAGTTTATTTATATCATCAACATGTCTCAGGTCATAAGTTACCTAGTTGCTGTATACAACATTACGCTTATAAAATCTGTGATGAGGTAAACAGCGTTATTAATACTAATACCATTTATTTCAGGCAACATATGCCCATAGAAATATACCTTAACCCAAACATACATATTTTAATATAAAACTTAGTACTACACTTAGCACTAGCTGCACTTTGTACGGTCCTGTGGAACTTGTCCGCGAAAGCGACGGAACACCACGTCCTGCGGCCAAAAGTCTTCTTCCATGACGACGGGCAGATACAGATTCGGAACACGCACGATGAACGCCTTGAAGTTGACGTTCCGGTGCGATTCCAGTAACTGCACCCTCGGCATGTACGTTGTCCTTTGGCGCACGTACTCCACGATGTCCTCCGCCTTAGTGGTGTAGGGCAGGCGGGAGATGTACACCGAACACACGAAACCAATCCATTATCAGCCCTTTTCAGCGCCTTTTCTGGCATGGGCTTGATACTAGAAGCGCCAGGAAACACCAACACCAACACCAACATAAGTGCTTCGTGGCTGCTTCTAGCGAAGTCTGTAAAGTCGGGAACATGCTGTTTGCATTTCAAAAAGCTGCGTGGCATTTGAATGATGTTCCTTTTTCAAAATTTTTTTATTTTTTATTATTGGTCTAACTACAATTGTTACGCAGTTTAACCAATTAATACAAGTCAACATACAAGTCAAGTGCCGAATATTAAGAGATAGTCACAGCATGCAAAAATATTATTACGAATATAAAAAACAAAAAGCAGGGCCTCAAGTCTGCTATTACAATAGTGTCAGAATGGTCTCGCCATTGTGAGTATTTGACAGTGTTTGTATGGCAAATCTGTCAAAAACTCACAACGAAGAGACCATTCTGACACTATTGTAATAGCAGACTTGGGGCCCTGGCTTGCTGGCTTTGCTGGCTTGGCTGATTGGGAGTACGGAGTTTCAATAGAATAAGAGGCCAGTTTAAGGCTCCCCGCAGACAAGTTAGTGCGACGCGTCTCTAGAAAAATTGTTGTAAGTCGCGGAAAAAAAAAAAAAAAATTAAGTAAAATCATAATTACAAAAATGTATAATTAATTTTATTATAAGTTAATAATTAATTTAATTAAAATTAAATAAATTTGTTAAATTTGTTATGAAAAATTTATTTAATTTAAAAAAATATCATTCAAAATCAAAATCAGAATATAATATTTTACATAAACCTACATGGGCACTTATGAAACGACAGAAGCTAGGTGCACGGTTCCAATTAGTCGTTACTCTTTTTAAAATAATGGCTTTACAATATTATCAAATAACAGTGTTAATAGGTATGGGAATACAGTGTAGGCCTTTAAAGATTATATTGAGGACAAAAAGGCTTGGGATTGAGCTGCTCCAAATTTTATATATTGAAACTTTTTTTTATTGTGATTGCTTTATACACATTGACATGAATATTTACTTGTGAAGTATAATGTTATTATTTTAATTATTGTGAATGTGAAGACTATGTGGGTCTTTGTTTATTTTTTATTTTTTTCCTTCACAGTATATACATTTTTTTTTTCCTGTTCATGGTATGGCAGTTTGAGTAATTTATGCGGCCTGCCCAAATGTCCTTTCTTTGGTATTGTTCGTCGAATCGTTGAGCTCCTTATGTTCTGAGTTGAGCTGCACGATTACTGACAAATGCGTGCACTGAATGGACAGGTCCACTCAATCTGTGTGGTTCTTTCTTCAAAAGACCATTTCAGACACCAGTCTACATGGTCTTCACATGATTTGACCAAGATTATGTCTGGACTTTAAAAGAGACTGTGACCTCTGAGTTTGTTTCGGTCTTTCTTCTCAGAGTAGTCAGATACGAAATGCCGACCTCATCTAGTTTTAAAATTTGATTGACGTGTAAAAGTGTTTGTAAAAACCTACTTACAGAAATAAAATCATTTATCATTTATCATTTATCAACAATTACCAGGTACTTAACAAAATAGAAAAGTGCCAACAAATCTACACCAAACTCAAACTCAAACTCAAAGCATTTATTTCAAATAAACCAATTACAGGCACTTTTGAATTGTCAAGGGGTCGGTCAGTCAGAAAGATGAAGCTAGTTGCCCATTCCAAAGCGTAGTAGGTTCCTATGGAGAAGAACGGACAAGAAACTCCATGGACACTCTTTTAAAACAAAATATTGTTACAAAATATGGGTTACATCATTCATGTTGAAGTTATACATGTGAGAACAATGTAGAAAGACGTGCACGTTAGAAGCGTCCGTAATAGAAACAATTCAAAAATTAAAATAAGCCGTGGCAGCTAAGAGATGACCAGTCCCAACTGACGGCGCCCGTTCACGAACATGACGCATGGATCAGCACCATTTAGCTCAACCATTTTGAAGGGAACTTAATGATCCAACACACACGCCACCACCAGCGAGACATTTGAGTGAGCATGACATACTCTCAGCCGCCAGGGCACATTCAAGTCAATAAAAGACATATTACCCGGTAAATGGTAGCTCTATAGTACATAGTACTCACACCTGTGCTATGCAATTATATAATTCAAGGACATTGAGTTTATACAATGCAAAAATAGTTTACAATCTTCAGCAGCTCCAACATGATTGTCAAATGTTAATTAACTAGCTGAGGTTGTGGAGCAGGACCAGCATTCAGCCAAGCATTTTTATCAGCGATGTAATCCCCCAACTTATAATATGCCTGCCTGCATAGTGTGCGTTTTATACAAGATTTAAATTTAGTCTCATTCAGTTGAAGTATGTGGGGAGGAATTTTATTGTAACATTTTAAACAGTACCCCATGAAAGATGAGTCTACTTTAGCCAGTCTGAAACCTGGTTGAGCTAATAGGTCCCTATTTCTAGTACTATAATTATGTCTTTCACCTCTTTTTCTAAAAAGATGTAAATTTTTCCTTACGTACATGATGTTTTCGTAGATATATTGACAAGGTACCGTCATGATGTTAATATCCTTAAACAGTTCCCTTAGAGAATCGCGCCTGTGGAGATTATATATCGCTCTGATGGCTCTTTTCTGCAGAATAAAAATAGACTCGATGTCTGCAGCCCGTCCCCAAAGTAAAATACCGTAAGACATTATACTATGGAAGTAACTGAAATAGACTAGCCTCGCGGTATCTACATCAGTAAATTATGCTGCTGAACTTAGCCGTCCTGCAAGAGATGTTAAATGAGAACCCCATTGTAGACGTGAATCGAGCGTGATCCCCAGGAAAACAGTTTTATCGACGAATTCTAGTTTCTCTTGATTCAATACTATCTCACAATCACTACTTTTGACATTTGGTAAAGAAAATTTTATGCACTTCGTAGGCACCCTACTAGGATATTGAAATTGGAAGCCCTTATACTACTAGTTTTATTACCACTGACGTGCTGCCTTCCATACGTACCTACCTATAATGTACTTACTTTATAATACACTTCTACAGGTTTAACACCACTTAAATATCGTAAATCTTATAAATCGATTTCGAAGCTCTTTTAATGAGCAATATTTTAAAATAACGTGACAGATTAAGTTATTATTTGGCCGTCTAGAAGTCAAAAGTAACAATTTAATTTTGTGTGCCACTTTAAACTCAAAGTTTTAGATAGGATTTTAATATCTCAATACGACGGCTGCTTTTACAAGCACTTTGCAAGTTTTATTAAGTAACAACATAGTTTAATAAATGGATTAACAGACCTGTAATAATAAAATCTGGCTACTGTTGACTGAGATAACGTTGACTCGAATCCATTGTAAAAGTGTTTTTCTTTTTAAACACTAAATTGAAAAGTTTTGAACGAAAAAGTCTTTAATGCGTGTGATAAGGTACCATGAAGGTTTTATTTTTCTTATGCAATACAGTCATCCACTGTTTTTAGGGTTCCGTACTTCAAAAGGAAAAAACGGAACCCTTATAGGATCACTCGTGTGTCTGTCTGTCTGTCCCTCTGTCCCAGCTAATTTGCTCCGAATGTAATGGACCGATTAAGTTGAAATTTGGTAAACATATCAACTTAAGTGACGTGAACCGTAAATAAATGAATTTAGAATATTGGGGTCAGTTTTGGGGGGCAAACAAGAAAATTAAAAAAAAAAAGTTTTGCAAACTGTACTGTGTGACATATCAAATACAAAGGACTTACTGTGAGGGTTTCAAATATATTTTTTTCATAATTTTAAAATAAATTGTTATAAAGTTATAAGTGAAAATAGACGAAAATTTACCATTCCCCCCTTATCTCCGAAACTACTGAACATAAAATTTTGAAAAAAAAAAAAAAAAAAAAATGGAAAATAGTTCTATACCTATAGATTACAGGAAAATCTATAAGAAGTCTATGGTCTTAAAATAACATGGTAAATCTCTCGATATTGTGCGTACAAACTTACATTTGCAGTTGGAATGTATGAGAGATTATGTTTACCAACTACAATGTTAAGTTTGTTCTTAAGATAAATTCTTTCCAAGTACGGAACCCTTCATTGTGCGTGGCCCGACACGCACTTGGCCGGTTTTTTTTTTTCTCTATACATTAGTACTAAAAAAAAAACTAAAAAACTTTTCTTTTACTTTTATTAATGGTTACACCCGGTGCGCCCTGGTCAGTCGGTTCTGTTATCTTTTTACCACAACAATGTCATTAGTTAAGTACCAGTACGAAAGAATTGAATACTCAGTCGTAAATATTCATTGCACTTCGCTGGTGGTCTCCTATCCCTACATATCTATAAATAAATGTACCTACCAATAAATAGGTGCAATGTAATACAAGCTCTATCAATGCTTGCACTGTTTTGCACTTCGCCCTACATAACTACGAGTAGCATGACAGGAGTAACCTTTAAGTAGGTACTTGGTGTATTACTCGACTGCCCAGAAAAGGAGTGTAATGTTTTCAGGGTGTATGTATGTATGCGCGTGAGTTTCTTTATTAACTTTGAAATGCCTGAGGGCCTAGCCAAATTAGATAAAAAGTAGTTAGTAAACTTTTTATCTAACTTTTTATCTAAATATATAAAAATCTATTGCTGTTCGTTAGTCTCGCTAAAACTCGAGAACGGCTAGGCCGAATTAGCTGATTTTGGTTTTGAAATGTTTGTCGTAGTCCAGGGAAGGTTTAAACGGTGAGAAAATATGGGGAAAAGAAAAACTATTAGTGAACGGCTGCACCGATTTCGCTAATTATTTTTTTGTTGTGTTAGTTATTATCAGGAGAAGGTTGGACGGTAGGTAGGGTAGGTAGGGTAGGGTAGGGTAGGGTAGGGTAGGTAGGTAGGTAGGGTAAGGTAGAGTAGTGAAGTTTATACTATATTTCCTTTGCGCGTAGACAAACTGCAAATAGTTAAACAACCGACAGAACGAAGTCTGTCGGGTCAGCTAGTAATAAATAAAAATAAAGTTCATAATCAATATTTTGGTGCACCACAGAGCAATATTTCATACTGATAAATTAATCAAAACAGCGAAATATTTGACACCCATTTGTGACGTTACCAACTTTTAGAATGCACTTTCATATCATCAGTTACACACTCACTGTTCAGATTTTAACTACATAAGTACTGTAGTTTAAATCTGAACAGTGAGTGTGTAACCAAAACAAAAAAACAAAAAAAAAAACTAGCGACAGATAAAACACGTTTCGCGCACCCACATTAATTAATAAAGGGGCTTGTTCACTTGTCAATCGACATCAGTGCAGAGCTGGGAAGCAGAAAACTCAATTTGCACGCGTCGGGAACCACGACTCGGTACTGTATCGCTAAATGTCACAAACACTTGCAGACCATGCATCGAAGCAGACATGATCTTTTGACAGTTGACACGCAGCAAGATGTTGGGCTGATATCGTGTAGATACGCTTTAATTATTTTAGTCTGGTTTGCAGCATTATGGCATTTAGTACATACGAGAACATGTTTATATTGCGCACGAAGAAGGTGTATAACTATTATGTTTGACTATTGAATGTACAATACAATAATAATTTAATTTAATTTAATCATCATTTCAGCCGTAAGACGTCCACCGCTGGATACGGGCCTTCCCCAATTGGAGAGGATTTGCCATAATCGCCACGCTTGGCAGGCGGGTAGGCGATCGCAGTATGGTGTTGAAAATGCATAGAGAACGCTGCTGCCCATTCTCTAGTAAGTCCCTTAGTCGCCTTTTAGAATACCCACGGGAGAAAATGGGGTGATGCTATTCTTTACGTCCGGCACCACACGGTACTTTAATATCTATTTCATTCTTAATTTAATAATTTTTTTGGATACTATGGGTGTATGTGTAAAAAACTTGCCTATAATAAATGATTTTTATTTTATTTTTTTATTTATAACGTACCATACATTTTTCAGTGTGACTGCTTGTTCGAGAAAATGTATATATTTCATGTCATAAAGAGATGAGAACAGTGCACTAAAATCGTACTTTCATTAAGTTGTTTAATAACTATTCAAAATAACGATGCAATTTAAACTTCAATTAAAATGAGTGTTGATAACTTGATAAGTCAAATTAAAATTCACAGCAAAATTTTACGTTAATGAGAATACAATCGAGAAACGATCGAATTGTAATTATGGGAACACTTTCCCTGCAGTCGGTTTGTCTAGTATTTTATACGTATCAATATAATCAGCCATAATAACAATATATCAATAAAATTTGGACTGTGGGTCGCCACCAAAGCTGACGATAAGCAGAACGCGTGGACGTGGACCCAATATATGTCCCTATAAATAGTGGATGTCCCCACACATGGCAATAATATGAATAATCGCATAAGCCTGGCCCTCACAATCCATTAGCCGCGTAAGGAAATTGTCCGTCCCCGGCAAATATCAGATTTCACGTTGATCTGTCTAACGCTGATCCGTTCTGACCGGCGACAATTGAATTAATGTCGTCTGGTCTCAACGCGATTTTTGTCATATTTTCTCCTCATTCCATTTCACCCACCCCACTGTGGAGACGAATTATAGCCAGATATACGCTTAATTGGTTTGGCGTTGCGGTCGCGTGACATTTTCGGTGCATTGCCTTTGTCATCGCTTTAAAATTTCGGTTGGAACATTTTTGCGAATTAAATAACGAATAAATAAAATTGGGAACGAGTTAACGTTCTCATACGGTAAATATGAATTGCAAACGAGAAGAATTAAGAGGGCGTGCAACGGTCCACTAGCACCACTCCGTTAACAAAAGTTGGTTTACGGACGATATTTTAACGTGACGTCATAACAAAACATTGATGCGGCGCAACCGTACAATGAGCGCAACGGGACAAGGAGCGTATTGGGACAATGGGCGTAACGGGACAATGCGCGTAACGGGATAATGGGCGTAACGGGACAATGAGTCATCCTTTTTCGTGCATGCAGCCGGCATTCATCGATTTATTAGACGTTGTCACGTCAAAAATATTATCTCGTGACTGATAAGGAATTATGAAAAACGGCTCAATAAGGAACCTCGGTAAGTGTGTCTAAAATGTTCTAATACCTTTTATAACGTTTCATATTGAGACACGAAGCAAAAAAGTAGGATCTAGAGGAATGTGGCCGCTTATCTTTGAATCGAATTTTGTTGCTTCGTGTGTCAATATGAAATGTTATAAAAGGTATTAGATAATTCTAGACACACTAACCGAGGTTCCTTATTGAGCCGTTTTTAGGGTTCCGTACCTAAAGGGTAAAACGGAACCCTATTATTAAGACTCCGCTGTTCGTCTGTCTGTCTGTCTGTCTATCACCAGGCTGTATCCCATGAATTTTCACAGATGATGTATTTCTGTTGCTACTATAACAAAAAACAAAAAAAAAAAAACTGAATAAAATAAATATTTAAGGGGGCTCCCATACAACAAACGGGATTTTTTGGCGTTTTTATAGATAATGGTACGGAATCCTTCGTGCGCGAGTCTGACTCGCACTTGGCCGGTTTTTCATAATTCCTTCTCAGTCACGAAATATATTTTTTTTTTAAGTGAAAATTTCTATAAGCGCGTTGAGCATTTTTTGGGTGAAATAAAATCATGGAACTCGCGTCATCGTCACCGAACGCTTTCCATGAGCTATACCTATGTATACTGTGTATGTATGTGTACTTTTTGGGTGAACAAAAATTATGGAACTCGCGTCATCGTCACCGAACTCTTTCCATGAGCTATATGTATACTGTGTACTTAGTTTTCACTTCTATCGGCAGTCCTCAAAGACTGTCCCATTTTTTTTTAAAGCAGTCGCGCTTTTGTACCGTTGTACGCCTTCTTAAGTGACGTGTTTGTTTGAAGTAGTGAACCAAAAAGTCGAGAGAGAGAGAGAGAGAGGAGGTTGTGACTGGAAAAGTCACGTTGTTGTTCCACAATGAATTTTAACAGAGGAATAACGCGGCGCGTCGCAATAGTCCTCGGGAAGATAAATTTATCCTCGCGTCGGGAAATGGACCATTTTTCACGGCACCTAACGCTAGGTGTCACATGCTCGGTGCGAAGACGCCGTTACTTACGTAATACGTGAGGAGAATACAACACGTGCCAGTATTAACCCCTGTGTATTCTTTTAGTAGGCTGTTGTTTGCACTTTCATTACATTAGCGCTATATCGAATCAACGCGCAATTCGGTACAGGTGTAAATGGGTTAGGAGAAACGAGGACGCTTTGTCAACCTGTTGGTGTTTAGGTAAAGTGTTTGGAAAATACTCGGAGATTCAGAGAAGTGTTAAATAGTACTCAGTTGTGTTTACTTTACTGGGAGAGCTAAAATATTTCAGTAGAAATGTATGTGTACACTGAAAAAAATATTTAGCTTTACTACTTCGGCTATTTCAGGAATAATCAAAGTTTGACAAGACTTTATATAAGTTAACTTGATTAGAATTAGATATAGAATTATTTATTATAGTTAATTAATTTATAAGTAATAATAATATGTACAAGTATATAAAAAAAGGGAGGGAAAAGAATCAAAGGGCATCAAAATCGTCCACATCGCTGTCAATAGTAATGTGCCCAAAAGATAAGATAAAATAAGATAAGATAAGATATATTTATTTGCTTAAACATGTGTACACATACAAGTATTAAATAAACGTGCATGCAAGACGACAAAGAAATAATACAGGTTCAGACATGATTGCCACATACTATGGCGTGCAAATATCAAGGGTTATGATTGTTAATAATTAATTTTAGGTCAATATCATTATTTTAAATTGAATTCAGCAAACAAAAGTAAATTAAAAATGTCAACAGTAAGTAAAAAAAATAATGCATAATAAAAACAATATCAATGTCAAAAGAAATGCTTCAGTCAGAATTTCTCTAATATTATAGTATCAACAGTATAGAATTATATCATGAATTGAAATTAGAATTATTTAAGTAAAACTATTTATTTAGCTACTATTAAAACACATGTCAAAATTTATCTGTCAAAACATCTGAGACACTATAGTAACATTTTTGACATAGCAAAGTTTTTAATTTTTGCTTAAACAAATTAACCTGAAACTTTTTTAGGTCCTTTGGCAATTTATTATAAACGACTGGTGCCATATGAAAAATACTCTTATACATTAAGGCAGTATTCGTCTTGGCAAATCATTGTTATCAACAATTTGAAAATTGGATTCATTATCCATGTTACTGAAAACCGCAATTTTCCTTTTAATTGATTTTAATTGGTTTATGTGATATTACAAAAAATATTTATATTTATCAGGAAACAACAAATATTGAGCTCATTGCAGCTTCCTGTTTAAATATTGTTTTAGGCAAAAAGGCAATGTACTCAATTATATTATAAACTAGCTTCTGCCCTCGAATCCGCCCGCGTAAAATTTAATGTACCCCGTTCTCGAGATTCATCCAAAAAGCCGTTTTATGCAAAATGAATGAGTGCGAGTATTTTTTTTATTCATGAATTTTTCTCGTGTTTTAATAGTTATTCTGCTATTCGGGGCGGAGACGAATCCAACAAATCCCAGATCATAAAAATCAGTCCAGCCGTTCTTGAGTTATAAATGGTGTAATTAACCCGACTTTGTTTTATACATATGTTGGAGACGAGTTGTATCCGGTACACCAGCGCCATCTGTTGGCGTTCGATGGAGTTTGTGGATTCGCGCCATCGGTTCTTGACTAATCGCGACGCTAGCGGTGCCTAGCGGCGCATGACACAGTCTACGACATAACGTTCGACCGGCTATAAGTGTCCGTCGCACAGTCGACAAGTGAAGTTCATCGGTGACGGTCAAGCAGTGAAGACGTCAAGGAAATGTTGCGCGTTCGGTATAGTTGTGTCGTGTTCCAACATTAATTCCTTTGCATACCCATTACTGTATAGAATCAAGTTCTTCTAACTGAACAGACAGATGTGCTGCTGGGGAGTTTGTTCCACCACTTCTTCTTCCCAGCTAAAACACACTTCCTAGAAGTGTTGAAGGGATGGGCGTTTTGGGGGACTGTCTTATGTAATTTTGAAGTTAGTGTAATCTCAGGTTGAGTAGATGACTTTTGAGTTTAATTCGGTTTCTCTATTGCGCAATAACGAACACTACCCACAGTACGCCCACAGTAGTTAAAATATGACTGATGATAACGACAGAAACCTTCCGTTCTCCGACACATACATTGAGATGTCATTGATTGTAAGTGACGTTTCTTATGTCATTAAGTTTTGTGCTCTTTTTTTTGTATGTGGTATATTCCAAGATGTCTGTCATGAGTCATGACTCATTTCTGTGTGCTCCTAAATATTTTTATTATTGATAAAACAGTAATAAAAACAAAGGTCATTTATTAAAACCTTTAACACTTCCAAATAAAAATGTCCAGTCGACAACTGCTCATAAAGAATAACACAACACATCATTGCACTAAAACTCACCATTATCTCTGCACCTGTACAGCAGAGCACACATCCAGCATTTCCCAGTTGTGTAACAGTACAGGACAGAGGTAACAAAACGCGTGGTACCGCCAGATACCGCTAAACTGTTGTTTCAGGTACCTCTTGAAATAATATGTATGTATTATACCGCAACGTCACACGAGCCGTGTTTTCGTTCCGCGACGAATTTTACGGCTGTTATGGGAGCGTTCGAATTATAGACCCTGATAATAATGGCTGATGATATAATTTATTATTGCAGGGTAATGATTTAATAATTATTCGTTGTTTGAAATAAAATAAAGCCACCGTGGAGTGGTTCTACGTTTCAGTAGAGAAACATCAGTTTTTTTGTGAAACATTAACATCTAGCTATCTTCTAGATTTGCAGTAAAAACAGAGTTTTAACAAGGCGCAGTGCGGAAACAGAGATGTGACTATGATAGTCAGTTTTAACGCATTGGCTGGCAGGTTATGCACTTATAATTTTATAGTAATGTTCCAAGAAATTGAAAAATAGATTGGTAAGATGATATTGCTAGATGGGAAGTGAATTTTGAAATAACTGCTATTAGAGTATAATGAGGGATGAATGGAAGAAAAAGACGTGCTGCGACCCCAAAAAAAGGCAAACTTAATTAATAATTAGGTATATATATCTTATTTATTGTTAAGGTATAGGTTTATTCTTGTAGTTTAGTAAAATATATTCCCCAATTTTCGTAATTGCACCTACCACTGTTTTTCTCTGCACCACCCAAAGGTTGACTGGTAGATAATGCCTATGGTATTAAGTCCACCTTTGTACATTTCTGTGAGAAAGTGTTAAATAAATAAATAAACTTTGTTTTTTTTTTTTTCTAGGTGACACTAAACATAGATTTTCTAATCAGAAAGTTTCTATTTTGATTTTTAAATTCATTCGAATCGTTCAAAGCATTTATTTCAAATAGGCACGTATATAGCTCTTTTGAACATCAAACTTTACAAGGAAATCAAATTGATTCTAGTGGCCCCTTCAAAAGATATTTTCGTATGGAGAAGAATGGGCAAGAAACTCCACCGTTACTCTTTTGAACTGTTTTAGAATATTTTGTATACATCAATTATATAATTATATGTAAAGAAGATGTACCAAGAATAAAAAATAATAATAGTAATTTATTGTGATGTAATATTTTAACAAACATACATTGTGATCTGGATATGGGTTAATACCACCATAAACGATAATAATAATAATAATAACCCCACCGCCGTATCTCTACGTTGACGTCGTGGTGGGGCTTGCGCGCTCCGAACTCTAGGTCTGTGCCAGTAGAGTTTACTTTGCCGGAACATGTCTAGGGTGAGGAGCCAGACCAAGAGAGATACAGAAACCCGCAGGGCAGCATGTGGCGAGCTGTTGGGCAGTTGCGACCCCACGGACCCTATCTCCCGGGAGAAGTCATGTTCCTCATCTCTGGCTTGCCTTTATTGGCCGACTGGAGTGAACACTGACGAGGAACTGAGCTCCCACCTCATTCTTGCCTTTATTGGCCGGCTTGAGTGGAGATTCGCAAGAGCAAACGTGCTCGGAGGAAGGAAGTATTCCAGTAAGTGCTTGTAGGGATCTTGACCATCTTCCGGGCTCTGGGATTGTTCTGAGAGCCGTGGAATACCTCTCCACTCCTCGAGCACCTCAGGATATGTTGCCCCCTTGTCGCTACGTCACTATGTGCTAGCGACCGTTTCCGGGGGCCCATTAATGAGTGTGCAAGTCACCCCCTGCCATTTTATCCGTGTACAATAAAACATTGATCAGGCAGGGGCCATAGTCCTTCCATAGTTTTAGGTAACCAGTCCATTTTAACCACCCAAACCCATAGTCCAATATCTTTGTTTCCATATCCTACAATAGTCCTACACCAGCCGGGGGTTGTCCTTGGGTGCACTTGCATAGTGCGTACAGGGATAATCGTCGGTTGGTGCCTCACTCCATTTAAAATTGTCTAAGGGGCCTCTGCGAGTTGGTTTCGGCCCCTCGTACGCCTTCCAAAGGTCCGGGACCCCAGGGCCCCGAGATATATAAACGATATATAAACATAATAATAATAATTACTACACTACAACAGTTATCTAAACAATAAAAAATAAAACATTTCATAATTAATTTATCCGTCATTACTCATGACGGATAAATTAATTATGTGTTAGATACATGGTGCTCACATATTTACAAATATTGTTAAAGTAAATGATTTTAATAAAAAAATAACAAATAATAAGTCAGCGTGCGAGTAATAAAGTTGTAGTTAGTTTGTTAGTTAGGTTGCAGTCTTCACCATTTTAAAGAACGAGTTAAACAAATTCCTAACAGAAGCCGCATAGGTACGTACTGGTACGTACATAAGTCTTAAGGCATACAAAATACCTACGGGTAGGTATCAAGATATAGGAAATACCTCTAGAAAATTCGCTGAAGCTTCTCGCGGTGCACCGTCGATTTGACTATTCCTTCAACGTGAAGGAATTTAATTTATCCGAAACGTTCCCTGCAAACGTCTGTAAAGTTTTATCTCACGACAAACTGATAACACCGTGAGCTAACGTGATTCGTTCTAGAACAAAATTTATGTGTTAAAAATTGCTGTACTTAGGTACTGTTTCTGTTTTATTTAAGAATGTATTTTGTAGAAGGTGTAATAGTTTTGTTGCTTGCTTTTCGTTTATGAGGCGAGATAGGGAGATGGAAGATTTAATAGAGTTTAATCTTATGTTTTTGTTAAGAGTAAACAAGACAGCTGCGAAATATTGTCCAAAACAATCCTATATACCCAAAGTCTCAAATTCAGATAATTTATGTAAACAAGGTAATGTCAAGAAATGTCACTGTCAAAATGACAGGACAGTGGTGTAAACATTTTGTCATATTTATTTTTTTGTAAATAATCATCTAGGAAATTAAATTGAATTAATTATAAGAACTATGCAAACAAAATACCGTTGCCAAACAATGTTTTATGTAGTGTGTCGGAGACAAGGCCTATGATAATCAGCCCTTTTAAGTCCACTGCTAGACGTAGGCCTCCAAAAAACGATTTCCACTCGAAACAATTTACAGCTGTTTTCATCCAAAATGTGGCTAGATATGCTACATACAATAAGAATCTATGAATGAGAGTTGTAATATTAGTGTTGTTGAAGATGTAAAAAATGTGAAAATGTTTGGATCTCCTGCATTGTTACCAGTATCACAAAATATTTTGTACCAGAAAATCTCCTTTTTTTAATAACTTAGTTTAAAACCAAAAATTTATAAAAATAATTACGGTTAAATTATTTTTTAATTATTATTTCTTAAATTCAGTACTTAAAGAAAATGGAATCTTTTTTTCGCCATTTTATGTGAATTATCATTACGAAGATATTTTTTTGATATGTTATCCCCTTTGTTTACATAAATTATCTGAATTTGAGACTTTGGGTATAGGTACGGTGGGCTGCATCAATTGGGTACCCCATTTGTATTAAAATTTCCTTCAAGGGGGGTACCCACATCGTGACGCTGACTGTACATAATCTGAACCAAAATGGTACAACTTAGTGCTGGTAGATGAGGCTGGGACGATTTACGACTTATTCTTCAAGGATGCTGGGAATTGCCAATGCTTTTCACCTTACTTTGTGAAGGAATATCCAGCAGTTTTCTATTTTCCTGTAGTTAAAATTGAAAGATAGACGAAATTTTTCGTCATCCAAAACCCAAATAAAACCCTGGTTCATAATATTTTTTTACTGACCAGCTGCTGCCTGCGGCTTCGCCCTCGTGGCTTTTTCTACAATAAAAGTAAGTAACTCCTTGTAGCATTAGCTATCAGCCAATGAAAGTCCCATCAAAATCGGTCCAGCCGTGTCAGAGATAAGTCGGAGCAAACCGACAGACAGACAATATATTTTTGACGTGACAACGTCTAATAAACCGATGAACGCCGGCTGCATGCATGAAAAAGGATAACTCATTGTCCAGTTACGCCCATTGTCCCGTTACGCTCACTGTCCCGTTACGCTCATTGTACGCTTGCGCCGCATCAATGTTTTGTTATGACGTTGTCACGTTAAATTATCGTCCTTAAACCACCTTTACAGGCAACCAATTTTTTTTTTTTTAATTATACTTTCATTAGTAAAAGCTGTTAATTTGACATTAAAAACAGACACTTCAATTCTATTTATGTTTATGTATTTGTATTTGCAATTGCTTCCAATGCGTTTCGTATTTCAACAACGACTTTCAAGAGGATTTACATGTGGATTTCGGTAGCCTATGTCAAACTACAAATCTGCATGAGGTCCTGGGTTCGATTTCCGGGTCGGTCAAAGTGTTATTGGGTTTTTCCATTAGGAATTTCTCAGTAGCAGCCCGGAGTCTGAATCTGTGCCCGGTTGATGGCGATAGGCTCGCCCCCTATTACATGGGACTTAAACATAACTAAGCGAAATGTGGGTGTTCCTACTATGGGTACACCTCTGCCTAACCTTTCGGCGAAACAAGGCGTGATGTTATGTTATGTGTATGCTATGTCCATCCAATGCATTTTTCTGAACACTTTATTTATTATTATTTATTTATTTCGGACTCTATACACATACAGACACACAATTTAATCCTTAGGTTATTATTAGTAACAATGACTTAAAAACTATGTTAGTACCTTTTAGAAACAACAAAAAAATACGTGGCCCAAGACATGTTGGCACGTTCCTCCGTACCTAGTGCCTTATGAAGGGACTGTCCATCTTGTCTAATATTGTTTATGGAATGCTGTTGGAGCTTTCACGCAACCTACCCATTATTGACGCTGTTCTCTTCCTCATAATGGCATGAAAATCGTCAATACGGGCTTCTGCGGACATCTGCGAAGCGCTGCAGAAGCGCGGTAGTCCGATCAACATCCTAAATCCATTACATACTTTGAACACCAAATTAGGTGTATCGCTCGCTCAGCACGTCATAATCGTGCCGCAATAGACCGGGCAATGCGCAAAGCATGTTTTCATTTTCACAGACAGGTTGACAAACAATGAACCTCATTTGTTCATTTCAGCCGTGTCCGTTGATTATGAACTGACATTTGCGTGACTGACCGAAAGTAAAGCACACGAATTTTCTAATCGAATCTTCAAAACAGTTGCTTACATGATACGATTTAAGCCTAAAAGGTCGTAGCACATTTATCAAATCGGAAAGGGATCGTAACCGTATCGCCTTTCGCGTCGCCGTCAAACAGTCGTCAACCTTACGTAAGCACGTATCCAAAGCGGATCAGAAGCTCCGATACGTCTACTCGACTACGGCTAGGCGACGCCGCGCTTACGGCTCGCCGACCGCTGGTTGACGGCTAGTCATTGATTCTATGTCACACCTCTTGTATGGGGACGATCCACTGTGCGCAGGAGGGGCGTGGACGAAGAGACGTAAGCTAGGGTACGGAGAGCCGTAAGCTAGGCTACGGAGAACCGTAAGCGCGGGAACTGCAAGTCGACCACGCACCGCACCGCGGTTGTGAGCTTGTCCCGAGGCGAGGCGATTACGTTACGATTCCGATTAGTGTGCGTTGTAGTAGGGAGTTTCATACAAATAACACTGAACGGCTCGAGTTGATACGGTGACGATCCCTTTCCGATTTGATACGTGTGCTACGACCTTTAATCGTATGAAATGCTAAAAAATTCCAATGTTTAGTTGAATTCCGCCGAGACTATACAAAAAACGGCAAAACGGAAAATCGGGAAAATAATATTTTATTCTCATGGATTTGTGAAAATGAAGGCCTGATTTCATAACTTATAATCGTATGTAATGTAATATTTAACTTCACCAAAAATTTCATTGGATATTTTCGATGGTCCACTAGCGCAACTCCTTTAAAATATATTATCTCGTGACTGAGAAGGAATTATGAAAAACGGCTCAATCAGCAACATCGGTATGTGTGTCTAGAATTTTCTAATACCTTTTACAAAGTTTCATATTGAGACACGAAGCAAAAAAATACGATCTAGAGGAATGTGGCCGCTTTTCTTTAGATCGAATTTTGTTGCTTCGTGTCTCAATATGAAACTTTATAAAAGGTATTAGAAAATTCTAGACACACTGGTGAACGTCCTCTTAACACTAAATTGCAAGGAGACAAACCCGTAAAACTAGTTTAATTTCAATAGAAACAAGCACCAGAAATAAGTGTAACCCCAACCTGAATAATGCTCAGATAAATGTCGCAATAACAATTACATAATACCATCAGTGTCGCAACAAATCACGCTTACACGTACTAGGGTTTCAACAAACAAGTTTGCAAACAAGTACGCTTTGTGTGGTATGTTTCCACTGTGCAAGTAGAGTGCTTATTTAGCTGTAAAATGTAACTCGGTTTCTTTAATCAAAGTACATACATCATCATCATCATCATTTCAGCCGACCCAAGCACCGCCACCTCGACCGTTTCCGTGATTCCCGCATCCAGCGGATTCCTGCGGCTTTTACAAGGTCATCAGTCTACCTTGTGGGAGGCCTTCCTACGCTACGTCTTCCGGTACGCGGTCGCCACTCCAGAACCTTTTGGCCCCAACGGCCATCTGTTCTGTGAGCAATGTGCCCTGCCCATTGCCACTTAAGTTTGTCAATTCTTCGAGCTATGTCAATTACCTTGGTTCTCCTGCGGATCTCTTCATTTCTGATTCGATCACGTAGGGAAACTCCAAGCATAGCCCTCTCCATTCGCCACAAGGCCCATTGTGAGCGACTACGTTTCAGTGCCATAGGTCATCACTGGCATCATGCACTGGTCAAAGACTTTCGTCTTGAGACGCTGCGATATGTGGGACGAGAAGATATTGCGTAGCTTCCAGAACGCTGCCCAGCCGAGTCGGATTCGACGATTGACCTCTTTCTCGAAGTTGGACCTACCTAACTGGACAGTTTGTCCTAGGTAAACAAAGTACATGCAGACATATTTAAATTCAAGCCTTTTTCTCATGGCGGCAGACAGAAACTACATAACGCCACCTGCTACGACCCTTACATACCTACTCCTTTTGCTTCGTACGTTCATACATTTCGTCATACACGCACGCCGGTTGCGAGTACTACGCACCTGACCTATCCAACGAATATCACCAATAAGGTCACTTTTAACCAAAGTTTGTCGATCTATTAACCAGAGAGCAGTCTGCTCTCAATTTTCCATGGCCCAAGACCTTTCTCACCGTGATATTAAATACTCATCGCCATTATCATATCAGCCGAAAGACGTCCACATTGGACATAGACCTCCCCTAAGCTGTGCTTCGCGCATCCAACGGATTCCTGCGGCCTTCACAAGGTCATTGGTCCACCTTGTCGGAGGTCTTCCAAAGCTACGATACCAACACCGACCGCTAGGTAACCGACATAGCCCAAAGAATTGTCAAACTTAAGTGGTAGTGGACATGGTACATTGCTCGCAGAACAGATGGCCTATGAGGCCGAAAGGTTCTGGAGTGGTGACCGCGTACCGGATCGGAGACGTAGCGCATCATCATAATCCCTGAGTATTCCATTGCTGATAAAGGCTTTTCCCGTCTTGTCATGCTAGTTGCATTCAGGATTGACCTGTGAGCTCTAAAATAAATCATCAACGCAACGTATCGCAGTCCACTGCTGGACATAGGTCTCTCCCAGGCCTGTCCTTCACCTTCCCCATTCAGTCTGTCCCCGCCACTTTTAAAATAAATGGACTATCTAAATTCGATCGAGAATTTATTACTCTAAAAAAATAAAGATTATATTGTATTGTATGTCTAAAAAAGGTTCGAAAATAAACATGGTCTTAATTCAGATTTATCAGATTATAATTTTAAACTCTTTATTAATATTATTAGTCCCGTAATAATTTTTCCTTGTTTCACTGTAATGTCATTTCAAAATACCAACAGTAATATTTCATTTTAATCCACCTCGGATTAGCTGCAATAATAACAACATAACAGCCAACTTATCTAAACCGGTCTTGTCACGTCACGGTGTCACGGCAAATCGCATTTACACAATGTTAATTCTCATTCCGACAGGTTTGAAAACAAGGAAGCCTCATAGCATCATCAGCCTTAAAGCCAACTTACTGCTTCATTTCAGCGCACTGATAAGAACTTGACGTTTGTAAAGTCAAGACCGCATGACATTTGTCACGCTCTCTCCCTGGGGTTTGATATTACAGTATCTTAAGACTGATGTATCTGATGTTCTGATTTTGGGAGTAGTTAAGTATTTGCGTATTGATTTGCTAATGATTTATCGGCTTTGTTTGCTATTTAGTTCTATTTCTGTTTATCTAGATAATAAAGCTCTGTCAATTTAAGTTAATGTGTAATCAAACCTGCATTTAATGAGGCATTATACTAAATCTTGTTTTGAAGGAAAGACGGACTCTTTTTTAAATAACAAGGGTGGATTAACGCAACCCTTAACCCTTAGCTTTTGTTACGTGTTTTATCCTTTTATGTTGTACAACAAAAGCCTAAAAGACTGAAGAACGTGTGAAAATATCGTCATTTTTAGAGTTTTTTGAGCCACGAAATTTTAGACGTATTTTTCTTTAATCATAGCATATTCACTAAAGCGGCGGAGCTCCGCAGCTACGGCGCGCCGATAACACGCTGTGTGACACCTGCCGTCATTTGTCACGTCACACTCCTTGTTATTCCTTCTCTCCTAATTGATCCCAAAAACCAAAGTTTCCCAATTTAACCCGTCTCTCTCTTTTAACATGCTTCCGACTATAGGCGTGTACTAGTCCACGGGGTTTAATCATAGCTTATTCACAATCACGGCGTCTCGTGGCTGCGGCGTGCCGATAACACGGGCGTGACACCTGCACGTCATTTGTCACGTCACACTCCCTATTGTTCTTTCACAACGATATTGAACTTGTTTGCTTCTGTCCCGTCTAACCTGTCGACTCCTTCCCTCTGTTTTCACGCTAAATTGGTTTGCTATTTCGTGAAGGGTACGCAAAGGGCCTGAACGGTGCACTTTTCAATGCTTCAAGATTAATGTTCTGAGTAATCTATTGTGCGACGTTGAAAGCTGCTTCGACTGTAATTATAGTACAGCCGATGAATCCAATTCAGTGTAACAATAGAAGAGATTGTTGAAGGGTTTAATCGCACTTGTATCAGATCGTTCGTTATTCAAGGAAAAATTTGCGTTTATGTTATTTTGTTGGGAGATTTTACTACTGAATAAAAGTATTATCTAGGACCGTACAACAAAGTGACATCATATCGATACAGCACAGTTGACTGACTGAAATTAATTTTAAGGCTTTGACTGCCAGACAACAAACACAATAGAAAAACTATTGATAGCGGTCACCGGTGACCGCGGTGGCAGTCGATGTGTTAATGATTCTACTTTTTATGTACGAGTACGTGAGTACTAACAATTAAAACACAAAGGTGTTTTAAATAGTAAGTAATAATAACATAAAAGAACCCTAATCCAGAATTTTCTTTAAGCCCGAAAACTTGAGAAAGTCTGTGTTCCGCTCGAAAGAAAAAATAAGTGAATACAAAACAAAACTCCCAAAATAAAATCCATCAAACATGACATAATTATATAGATTCTTGAACACTCTCCCAAACAAAAGAAAGTCAACGCGATCACGTTACCAAGTTATTGTGATTGTGCGATAACAAATGAATTGCTATAAACAGAATTGACTGGGATGCTACTGACGTACCCCTCGTCACGCTACTATACGCCGTCCGTCCGTCTGTCCCCGACGGACGATATGTTATGCCCGCCTGAACTCTGACAGTACTCTCCGCTTAAATTGATTGAAGGTTGCATAGAATGGTCACGTGTTTTGTTTTTGATATCGATGTCTGGATTTATTTTTGTTGTAGTCGCTAACAATGTCATGCTCTGACTTTTTTTCGTGTTATTGCGAATAATATAACAGTAAATTTTGTTATAAATCGATTTTGATATTAATAGGGTTTTACGTTCGTATTCAATCTTCTGTAAATCATGATATTTTTCAAACTAAACATATATATTTTTTTTTTTTTTCATAAAGTCACCCATAGGCTGTGAAAGGGCTAATAATGTTCTGTTGTGCTATCATAATCATAGTTTTGGAGATAATTTCTAATATTATTTGTGCAAATGAAGCGTATTATTAGTGTCATAAAATCGATTTTTAATACAATAAACTTTATTTTATTTTTAATTAACAGGTCATGTACGGGGCCAGCACATCAAGTCACCACAAATTGTCAGATTGTCTCGTTCGATTTTCAACTTAATCTTCAACAACTTAAAGTTTAAAATCGGTTGGAGAAATTTGACAGTTTCGTGTAGCTTGATGTGCTGGCTACTTGTACACACATATAAACAGACAAGAAGAAAGGAACAGAAAAATAAGTACAAAGGTGACGCTTATTTCTAAACAAATCTCTTCCAGCATACCTGCGATAGGAGAGTAGATAAAGAGATATAGACAACGTGTGTATGAGTAGAAGAAAAACAAAATACTCGTAATTAAATAAAAAATTAAACTTTTATTATTTCTATTGGTATCTTCAGTAATTTCGTAATGACTTCTGAAATTTAAACAAAAAATATTAAAATTTCATAAATTTGTAGGGCGTGAAAGTATTAATGGGTTTAAAATAATACAGCTAAAACAAACAAAAAAAAAACAACCATATGGCATAAAAAAAGCTTTGTAGTATTGTTCAATTCAATACAGCTTAGAACCTAAATCATTCTGATTACAATGACATGCACATTTAGAATTCAGTATTCAATATTCAATCCATTACAAATTAATATTTATTTATTTATTTAATACTTCAAGCACAGAAATGTACAGAGGCGGACTTAATCCCATAGGTATTTTCTACCAGTCAACCTTTGGGTGATGCAGAGACAAACAGTGGTAGGTGCGATTATGACAAATCTTGGAATAACTATAAAGATATTTACAAACTATAAATATAATATATATACCAAATTTCCAATTTCTATATAAACACAAGCACAAATAAACATACATAAATACACGAATATACTGAAATAAATAAGACAAACAATGGGAAAACATTAACGTTGTGATATTCTATTACAGTTTTGCATTCCGCCATAATTAATTTGCTTCCCCAAATGCGCTCAAAACAATAAGCAAGCGAACAATGCATTTGGCAGTTCCAATACTCCGAATATATTATCTTTGACTCTCAATTGGAAGACAACTTGGTACGACACATATTCTCGAAACTTTACCTCGGAAGTTTGCCCGAAACTAGGCTATCGACAGAGCACCCGATCCAACTATCTACAAAGGAACGCCTAGAAGTTCTCTAATGAGATGAATAATTAAACAGGCCGGTATATAGGAGCTAAATTAACGTATGTGATCACCAGGGCCAGATTTAGGGCAGAGCAACAGGGGCTCTGGCCACGAGCCTCCACAAATTGTTTTTTTAATAAGAAAAGAATGCATCTTTTATGTCAATCAAAGAAAAAAAAAAAACATTCAGACTTTTTACTCTTTGCTCGGCTCCAAAGAGCTTAATGTTAAATAACCTTCATTGAGAATTATGCTATCAAATGCAAAAATAATTTTTCAAATGCTACTGGTGGTATCAAAGATTAGCGCATTCAAACATACTCTTCAGCTTTATTAAATTAGTATAGATTGAAAACGTTCGCATTTCCAAAAGAAAAAAAAAATCGTGGCCTCCACTTCTTCGTCACCAGAGCCCTTAAGTCCGGCCCTGGTGATCACTGTTCTATTCTTTTAATGGGACATTTTCTTTGTTCCATCTGGCTGCTGGAGCGACTTGATTAAAAGAGATTGTAGTGTGTTAATTAGCAAGTGTGCAATCGGTTTCTTTATCAGTTTTGTTGCTTGTTTCCAGTTTTACAGCGACCGCATGCGGACCAACTAACTTCGTTTTTTTTTTTTTTGTTCACCAACAATTGATTACACGGATACAAACAAATAATACATTTTATAAAGTAAAATAACAGTGCATCAGATATATATAGGTACGTAACATACAGACAGACAGACAGAGTTACTTTCGAATTTATAATATTATTTATAATATATATATATATACAACGTGTTTTTTTTCATATCCCATAACTCTAGGGTTATATTCTATGAGTAAAAATAATACAAAAAGACCTAGATTATGTGGTCCAAAAATGCATAGTTTCGAAGATAATTATCATCAAGCATATTAATTTAGGGCAAAAATTGTCACCCGTATGACGAATTGTTACTTTTGCGACGTGGCCAAACTGATGAAACTGTGACCCTCGATGTATGTAGGTATCTAAGTTTCATTGATAAATACTAGTAATTCATTTTCATTCAAACCAATCATTAATATTTAAAGCTAAGAAAATGTGACGTTGTCATATTTCACGTAAGGGTGTTTTACATTAATAATCGTGACTTTGTCGATTTAAAAAAAAAAAAAAAAAATATAGAATTAAAAAATAATTTATATGCCAGTTGATTCTTTGATATGGTCTCATTCCTACCCTAGAGTTATGGGATATAAAAAAAACACCTTGTATATATATATACATATATATATATATATATATATATATATATATATATATTAGTATGGATAAACCTACATGGGCACTTATGAAACGTCAGAAGCTAGGTGCCCGGTTCCAATTGGTCGTTTCCTATGGAGAAGAACCGGAAAGAAACTCCACAAAATCTACGACGACGATTTTTTCAATAGAATAAGAGCACACACAGCTTATACTGGTTACGAGTATTTGCCACTGAAGTACGGCCTACTGTATCTAAGTTTTAGTACCTAAGTTCGCTAGCTAGTTAAGTATTCGAACGGAACTCTAAATCATGAGCTCACAAAGCGACAAGTGTGAGTCAAACTAGAAAAAATATTTTAATAAAGACATTTTATCTTTAAGTAATGTTATCAATGTAATTTTTTTGTTAATCATTTTTAAACTTTCATTTATCCTAATTTCATCTCTATTTACTTGCCGACGTTACTTATTTTTATGAATTTACTTAATGTTTTGTAATTTTTCCGGAAGACCGGAAGACGTAGCGTAGGAAGGCCTCCCACAAGGTGGACTGTTGACCTTGTGAAAGCCACAGAAATCCGCTGGATGCGGGAAGCACGGAACCGGTCGAGGTGGCGGTGCTTGGGAGGCCTATGTCCTGCAGTGGACGTCTTTCGGCTGAAATGATGATGATGATTCATTTTTAATTTATATATTTTTATTTTTTATATTCATTTCTTATCAATTTAATAAAATGTTATAATGTCAAAGAATAAAAGTAAAAAAAAGTAGAAAATTGGTTAAGGTAAAATTGGATACATTTTACCTTAACCAATTGTATAATTTTCAATTATAATTTCGTAAATATTAATTTCATTTAAATTAAACACTTTTTACCGATGTTCCCAATTTTTCAATATTAGCGCTTATTACAAAGTAAGTTAGATTATTTCTCAGATTCATTGTGTTATGTATGTGGTGAAAGTATATACGGTACACCAAAAAAAAAAAAACATTAAAAAAAAAAAAAAACTGATAAGTCTACAAACTGACTATTTGTTCCGGCTAATCTCCGAAACGGAACTTGGATTGAAACATATTTATCAGATAGATTCATAATAAAATTAAAATAAAAGTAGAAATGAATTATTTTTTGATTAAAAGAATACTACACATACGGTAAAAGAGATATGGGAGTGTTCCCAGATTATCTGTGTCCTGCAAATTCTATTACTATATGAGAGTGTGTACTCTCATGTAGTAATGGAATTTGCAGGACACCAAAGTCAAAGTGTTTATTTGTTAAACATAGGTGTAAACAGGTAGGTACATAGTTAAGTTTTGCCATTAACGGCTTACAAAATATCAAATACGAATTACAATTGAACATAATTTTTGTTAAAATTACATGACAAACAAAATCTAAGATAATGTCTACTTCTCAATGAATTTTCAAATCCTCTAGTTCTATTTTCTAAATTCCCAATTGGATATTTCCTTTAAACGTGCAATTTTATATTCAGAATATCAAATTCTCCGTTATTCCTACGAAGAACAACAGAAAATAGAATATTTTGGCAATACCCAATGCAAATTTGTCTGTTCAGACAGATGTATATACTCTGACCCATCTATATTTGAACAGCTTCCTTATACAAATCTGCTGAACATATATGGTGTAGTCACAGTGCTAATAGTATTTGCATGCGAATGAAAATCCAATACAGTTAACCTACTTATTAGGAACATGCTCAAGAAACAGAGACAAAGACATCTATATGCAGATATGTCTCTGTATCAAGATTTCCTGTCATACAATCTGATATCTAGTGACATACAAAAAGTACTACAATAAGGATCAATATCGTTTGAAAAGATAACTGGTTCAATTGAGAGAAGATTCTGCAGTTCACAATATTTATTTTAAATTATTCACAGTTTTCCTTTTATACTCAAAGAGGTTTATTTGATTTTGTTTCGTTAGTATCCCATATCTAGGAAATGTAAGTACATTACGTTATTTTGAAAAAACTCTGCAATATTATCTGAGAGCATATTCACCACTTTACGTATCGTAAGCACGTCACTAAAATATTCATGAGCAGTGCAAGTGGAGGGTCCAAGAATTTCACCTTTATGTGTGAGACACCTATATAGGGGTGGGACATCTAATGCATTCACTTTTTTCCATTGCCGCAAACAAACATCACAGAGATTTCAAATTCGTATAGTAATTCAATTTTTCTCTTTTCATCTTTTCTGTTTTGAGAGAATATTTTGGAAGAGGTCAAAGAAATTCCATGTTTTCTATAGAAGGTTCGTGTAACATCTTTGTTACACATTTTTTCACTATTTCACAGACAAACGAACATTATTTTTTAAGGAAAAATATGACGAGGATAAAACTCAGAAATATGACAGCAGAATGAAATTATTTGGAAATTGAATGCCTATTATTCGAGTAACATTGAATTTGTCACAATGATAATGGCTAGGGAAATTAACATCTGCGTTCTTTTCTTTATTATAAAAGCATAACAATATTTTCCTTACTTTCCTTAGGTTTCCCTATGGAACTTCGAATAAAAAACAACAGATAACTTAGTTAACAGCTCATATTTACTAAACTAATTGAGCAGAAACCCATTTTTTCCGTTTTTTTCTTATTGGGCAATATATTATACTTGCATTTGTTTTTATTCAAATCAAAATAGGGAATTGAAAAAATACCCAACTTATGACTAGAAAAAGGGACAAGTACATATATATACATCACTATGTAGGTACGGCTACAAGACTACGTAAGGAGATAATATCCATGCGGCAAGATATAATCCACCACGAAATTTAGTATGCAATCGACGTCTTATAGGAACCTGTATCTACATATTTGTGGCGAGGACTTCATACCTCCGCCATGCTGCTTCGTTTTAATCCCAGGACAGTCTCAGGTGTTGGATTACTGCATCTCCAGCCAATATCGGGAATAAGGGAGTGGGACCGGAGATGTACCGTATAAACACTATGCCGGGATTTTAATAAAGGAAAAAACTGAAGCACATAAATATTGGAGTTTTAAAATTGAAATGACTGGTAGTTTTAAAAATAGTGGGTTTAAATATTTTTTGTGCTTTAAGCCTTTACGTTTGGTTTTACGAAATATTGAAAATGAAGAGTGAGTTTTTTAAAGTTTTGTGATGATGAATTTTAAACTTATCTCTAAATGTTCTTTCATCATAATTATATCGATGCTTTGCAAGCATGATTATTGATAGCAACAGTTTAAACGTTGCCCCACACGAGGAATTTCTCCTGTAATGTGGGTGCGTTTACAAACATTTAATAGTACATTATTGCAAAGGCCGGGAAATAGGCAATTGCAGGTCGAGCATTAGTATGAAGGCCGAGCCGTAGGCGAGGACTTCACTAATACGAGACAGGCAATTGACATTTCCGCCGAGGCATATATAGTGCTTTTCTCAAAAGAATGTAGGGAAATAAAACATACTTTTTATATTAAACATTTAATTTAATTAATATTAAAAGTTAGTCATAATATATTGGGGCAATTACTAAAAGAAAATGTTATTGATTTCCCCGGTACATTTATGTTTGTTTGTTGAACTTCTGATGAGGTTTGCAGGTGGGCATTGGATGTAGTGGTAGATGGCTGAAGTATGTAAATAACAAATCAAGACGAATTTTCAGCTTTGACGTTAATTTTCTATATATATATTATCTGTGCCAAAAGGCAAACGCATTTATGGCTATACAGCCACGTGAACGCAATTTGTGCTAAGCAAAGAGACTTACTTTGGTATGCCAAGAATGATAATTATAAGAGAACCAATCAAAGCAGCACGCCATTTCATACAACATTGCTGGAGCGTTGTAATGTTCCAAATTCAAAAAACGCTCCTGCAATGGGTTTGATTTTCTTTGTCCGTAAATTCGATACTTCGTGAGTTCGTTTTTCGAAAATAATGACATTTCCATGCATGTTTGAGAAAACTCACATACACAAACAGCCAGACCCGGAACAACTACTTGTAGGTCATACAAATGGTTTTTCTGGCGGGAATTGAACCCGCAACACGCAGCGCAGTAGTCAATGGCTTAACCACTGCGCCAACCACGGGGCCAACCGTGCCGTCAAAGCACTAGACAAAATCAAAGTTGAACTTTCATACATAAAAACCTATGGTATCCCTGTTTTTCCAGCCACTAGCTTAAGCCGTTGGTTGTAGAGTTGCTATGCCAGTCAATCATCCTGTCAGTTTCCTTTGAGTGACATCCAGCTACCCTTCGACAGTGGATTCAATGTAGCGCTGCATCGGTATCTTACGTCTTAGACATTTATCTCTCTATAAATATTCGTATAAAAAACCGGTCAAGTGCGTGTCGGACTACGCACAATGAAGGGTTCCGTACTTAGAAAGAATTTATCCTAAGAACAAACTTAACATTGTAGTTGGTAAACATAATCTCCCATACATTCCAACTGCAAATGTAAGTTTGTACGCACAATATCGAGAGATTTACCATGTAATTTTAAGACCATAGACTTCTTATAGATTTTCCTGTAATCTATAAGTATAGAACAATTTTTTGTATTTTTTTCAAAATTTTTGGTCCAGTAGTTTCGGAGATAAGGACGGAATGGTAAATTTTCACCTATTTTCAATTACATCTTTAAAAAAAAATATTTTAAAATTATAAAAAATATATTTGTATACATATCAATTTGAGTGACCCAAACACGGATATGAACCGTAAATAAATGAATTAAGAATATTGAGGTAAGTTTTGGGGGGAAAACAAGAAAAAAAAAAAAAAAAATTGCAAACTGTACCGTATGACATATCAAATGAAAGGGCTTACTATGAGGGTCTCAAATATATATTTATATATATATATTTTTTTTTAAATTTATAAGTGAAAATAGGCGAAAATTTACCATTGAAGGGTTCCGTAGCAGCAAGTAACATAATATAAAAGTTCTTGTAGTTCGTTGTAACTTTGATCGATGTTTTAATAATAGTGTATTTAAAAAAGTAAAAAGTTAATGATAAGTAAACATTATAATTAGGTACCTAAATGATGGGATTTAGATCTAACTATATGCGAGCCCAGATAGTATTTGAGTTGATTGAATGAAAGGTAAAATTGCGGTTTACGATTTATGACGTATTAAAAAAAAAACGACTTACTAGATCTCGTTCAAACCAATTTTCGGTGGAAGTATACATGGTAATGTACATCATATATTTTTTTTAGTTTTATCATTCTCTTATTTTAGAAGTTACAGGAGGGGGACACACATTTTACCACTTTGGAAGTGTCTCTCGCGCAAACTATTCAGTTTAGAAAAATATTATATTAAAAACCTCAATAACCTTTTTGAAGACCTATCCATAGATACCCCACACGTATGGGTTTAATGTTTTTTTTTTGTTGAGTTACAGTTCTAAGTATGGGGAACCCCCAAAATGTATATTTTTTTCTATTTTTGTGTGAAAATCTTAATGCGGTTCACAGAATACATCTACTTACCAAGTTTCAACAGTATAGTTCTTATAGTTTCGAAAAAAAGTAGCTGTGACATACGGACGGACAGATAGACAGACAGACAGACATGACGAATCCATAAGGGTTCCGTTTTTTGCCATTTGGCTACGGAACCCTAACAACATCTGCCGACCTCATCTAGTTTTAAAATATGATTGACGTGTAAAAGTGTTTGTAAAAACCTACTTACAGAAATAAAATCATTTATCATTTATCATTTAACACTGTATAAAAAAGATTATTATAGTTGAAGAAATTATCTTTGTTTATTTAATTATCTATCTTAGAACAAATCAACATGAGGTTAAACAAGTTATTGCTATTAATTTAGGTATGGGAATCACATTTATAGAAATTGGGAAATACATACATAACCTCACGTCTTTTTCCCATGGGGGTAGCCAGAAACTATAGGACGCCACCTACTAAGCTCCTTACATACATACTCTGTTTGCTTAGTTTACATTCATACATCTTGTCATACATGCACGCCGGTTGCGAGTACTACGTACCTGACCTTTCTGAAGAACATTACCAATTAGGTCACTATATGTTCTTCTAGGGCGTCCAAACAGCTGGAGGAGTCTATTGTTCTCCTCTGTGTGGTACGAACATCATACACCCAAGCTAAGGTTGCCATGCCGAGAGCTGCATGGCTAGGGGGGAGCCTAGTCGCGAGCGTGCCTGTTGTCTGGGATCGGGCGACCCCAAGCACTAACATGCCTTACCTCTACATGCGGGGCTCTGTAGAGTGTCGACAGATTTTTCCTCTGCTATTCGTGGGAACTAAATGAATAATTGGGAAAATGCGCACTCTTATAAAACTGGGGCCAAGTCTGCTATTTTTATAAATTCGTTACTCCAACACGATCCCATTGTTATTTTTATTGTCAGTTTCATAATGGTCAATCATTGGTTGGTCAATGGTCTCGTAATAGAATTGTATTACAATGGCATTTTGAACATTTATTCATGCCAGATTTCATTTATATATATTTTAACATATTATTTATTAGTGTTATAAGCAATCTGAAGTAGTAGGAAGTTGGAAGTTTAGTAGGAAGTTTAATTTGTCATTATGTACGAGATTACCATTTCTTTCAATGGGGTGTCAGTGGCTGACCATTGGAAAGTCAGAATTACGCCATTATATTAGTAGATTACCAAACTTGTCAAAATCAACAATTATGAAATCAATGATCGACCATTCTGACATTATTGTAATAGCAGACTTGAGGCCCTGGTCGTATAACAGTGCGCATTTTAATTATGAGAGCTTAGGTCATACTTAAAGAAACCTTGACCAAGATATGCGATGCACTTCTCATGCCATCATGCCTTACAGTCTGAACACTCAATACAATCTTCAATTATAAGTTCTTATTACAATTCCTGGAAGCCAAAACACCGCCAGTTCTTCTTCTTTGGCATATTTTTTGATTTTTTAGGCTCTTGACATCCTTTTCTTGCATTTTGACGTTTGCTGGGATATTTTTAAGTGCCTAAGTTTTTAATGTTGGCTTTTTTTTTGTATCAATTTGCTTGTTTAGAAACATACAAGACTGATATCAATTTTGGAGTTGAAAATTTTAAGAGCACAGCCAGCATCTACCTATGTTCTAGGGCAAGGCTTTCTCGGTACAAGATATTTCAAAACTTCGTGTATAAATCATTCACAGCGTAGTGTAGGTTGAGATTTATGGCAGAATATTCCTGAACCTGCTTCAATATTGACGTCATTATTGCCACACAGATCCGTGAATACGTCGTTATGTAATGCTGTATCTCTGGCAAGTAGTTGAACTTGAAAGTATTGTAGTGTTGTATTGAAATTAATGTATCATAAGAATATGATCGTATTTGATGTAGCTCTAAATAAAAATACTCAGTTCCAAAACATATTTATTATTCAGAATATGTTTTGTTCTTCATAAAAATGGATATAATTTGTGGCGGTATTTACAACGTCACATGCGATCTACGCATCAAAGACCTGTGGTAATCAATCCTGCATCGCGCAATCAGAGTTTACCGCGCAACTATCATACTCGTATATACAATATCCCAACATCAACCGTCGGGCAGTTGCCCACCGGACACAACACCCGTCTGGTCGGATGATCCTCCCTTTTCTATGGAGGATGAGTGAACTTTACACCCTGTTCCTCATAGCTCATAGCTGTTTCATAACCTGCATTTTAAAGGGCCGTGTAGGTATTTTACAGGATTATTTTAAATTGGCTAGCTAAACTCCGCAAACGTGATGGGTAAAAAAAAGGTTTTTTTTGGGAGGTCAACGACCGCTGTAAATATTGTTACTTGAAGTATGAGTTGAGAAAAACGGTTTTTTTATGTTTTATCGTGTAATTTGTCTGTCATTGCTTCACTTTTCACAGTAAGTATGGAGTTTCTTGCTCATTCTTCTCCATACGTAACTACCTTTTGGAAGGGGCAACTAGAATCAATTAATTATTTTTGTAAAATTTGACGTTCAAAAGTGCCTTCTATGTGTCTATTTGAAATAAATTATTTGGCTTTGGCTTTGACTTTATCGATACCCATCAAGTCCCCAGAAATTTACACCAAAAAAAAACTGATTTTTAAACTGATATTTCAATTGACAAAAAATCATCAAATTAATATTTTTTTTTGTTATATCATGTTTAGTTATCGATAACCATCGCGTCTGGAGAGTTGAGCTAGCTAATTTAAAATAACCCTGTATATTATACATCCTACAAATCGATCTGCGATTGTTCATTGTCTACCAGTACGAAATAGAAACGGAATCACGACACGAAACAATTGTATTTAAAACGGACGATAATTCAACCGGCCTGATTACATGAACAGCGTGAACTAAGTCCCGGCTTACCGCGGATTTGCAGGCACATCTGTGTCAGGCCCGATGCAGGTGATTAAAATCCCACTTGCCACACTTATTGTACGGTGGAAACTGGTAAACGTGATGTTGCAAGTGTGTTCAGCTGTTTATTGTTACTTAGTAACGTTAATCCACGTTTTGAGGCGTCTTAGCGGATCTTGGATCTTGTTTCTGCTGAAATCTTGGGATGCTCTAGTTTCTTTAATGTGTTTTCCTAGCGTTAGGTTGGGAACTTTACTTTTCGTAAGTGTCGAAGAGTGAAGTCGTTGAGAATAAAAGTACTTTGTGTTAGAAATTGCTAGTAATTTTCTTAACTATGTAAAGCGAACGCGAAACGTGTAGAAATGTGGGTAAAAATTCAAAGCGTTATAAATGAAGGAATGATTGAGTAAAATGTTTTCGGAAACAGCAGATTTAACAAAGCCTTTTCAACGAAAAGGTTTGTTCACAAAGTTTTATTCAGATTTTTCTATACCAACTGTCACCGAATGGAAATCACACAATGGACTTTTCACATCAATATTTCCAATAAAATGTTTCAATATTTATTTTGCATTGGCAATTCTGGGTTATTTTTTCAATTCTGTTATTAGCAATTGTCAAAGACAAAATTTTTCATTGAATTTTCCCACTGCACACATGGATAATTTCGCATGTATTTACGTTCGTTTTGGCTCGCAATTTAGTGCTATTCCAAATATTTTCGCAACTTGCACTGCATTCTATGGGCAGATTTTAACCGCTTTTCAATACGGTATCGGTGCGAATTCGCTCACATTCATTTCGTCCATGGCATTCGTCGGATTGCATCGCAACGGCAAATGGTTGCAAACAGATAATAAATTCGGGATTACCGCGGATTTCGGAGCGCCATCTGGTGGCCGCAGCCGTAGCCCCGTTGAAAAGTGATTGGGACGCTACACTGACATCGCTCGTGTAAATTATGTAATTCATGTGCCTATTCCAATCGTGCATTCAAAACGTTTTTTGTTTGACATTTTTGGGATTTGCTTTGGATTGGGTAGGCCCTCCATTTTATTTAACCTCGCTGGTAGGTATTGGTACAATTTTTAAATTGGGTGAAGCGTTCTGTATCAGTGAGATTGTTTTTGGTCAGTGGGTAACACTGCGTATTTGTGGAAAGCAGCGAAGCGCTTAGGCGCTAACGGTTTGATTTTAGATATACTGCATGTATAGACATAGTAGACTTTATATTTGGTGACCATTTTCAATTTTTGTTAAGTTAATTATTTATAAGTGAATTATTGATACATTTTAAATGCGTAATTATTTTGATGTTAATTTTAAGTATGAATAAAATGTATTTTTTTTTTGTTGTATTTATCATCACTATGATATTTTCAACACAATGTATTTGGTTATGAAATAAATGATGAAATTATGACTTATTTCCAATAAAACCCAACAAATGATTTTTGCTGTTGTTAACTTTACTTAGCCCAACAGCGAGAATTTTCGGCAGACATTACGACAGACTACATAGTAAGCTATTATTATGAACAACCATTATTACAAAAATGCCTCATTTTAAAACTTCACGTAAATTAACAATGTCAACTACTTATGAACTTTGTCAGAAATTCCTCTCATCCCATTTTCATGACAATATCCAACAAAGAATTTATTTAATGACAACTCACAAACTCATATTGTAGAAAGTGCAATCGTAAAAGTTCCTTTGTGGGGCTAAATGGGACGTTTTAAGTGAGTGCCGTTTTAAGAACTATTGTCTCTATGCAGAGTCGGTTCAGTTTGGATGGCAATAGGCTATCGAGCGAGCGATCCATTTGCTAGGAGCACGAGGTCGTTATACGTCGGTACTTTTGTTAATGCACGGGAATCGTGAACGTTTGAAAATTATACCTGTACAAGGTACGGTCAGAAACAAATATACATACAGGGTGGATTTTTGAAATGGTACAGTAAGGGCGGGTACATTAGTCTTAGGAGACTGACTTTATTTTTTTGAGAAATTAAAATTTAAATAACTGATTATGAAAAAAAAAGCCTTCTGTCAGCAAGAAATGGGCCATTTACACAAAAATACTTTTGATGCCAATCGAACTCTTCTCACTTCGCGGTCAAAATGTCACTGACCGACCCAGACGACCCCACGACTCTCCTCCAGGAGAGCAGTAGGGAAACTAGTACAGTTCGAAAGAGATCACACAATACACGTCCGTCATTCCGACCTCGCCGCCGAGGCCCCGCGTGAAATCCCCGACTAACTCCCCGACCCTTGCTCGTAAGCGAAGCACCAGCCCGCGCTATAGCTGAGCCTGTGGCTTTAAATTCCCCCGATAATAATCATAACCCTGATTTTATCCAGCCACCGTCGGTCCCTTGCCATCCTCCTTCCGACTCTGCCCTAAACCGAGGTTCGTACACTACAGAGTGTGCCCTTAGCGCGCAGTCGTTTAGTTTATAAGTTTTTGCACCCTGGCTTGGAGGCTTTAGGTTTTTAGGAGCTTAAGGCAACCACAGGAAAGTCCGGTTAAAGAGTCTCAACCTCTCATGGTTAACAGTGAGATACCCTTAAAAAAAAAAAAAACTGTCAAATTGCATGGGACCAATTTTTTATTTTTTATTACCTTCGAAATATTTCAACGTAGGGGCGTCCAGAATCATGGACTGAATCCACGGTGACAGGCTTCACGTCGATGTCCCTGCCATCCTGTATAATTCTATTGAATATCTACGAGTATATATAAGAAGTTGTATTACTGATTCTAGTGATTATAATTGTGTAAATAAATATTTGTTACGGTCACGAATCATACTTTAACGGCCCGGCCACGACATTGCGCGGCGCGGCAAGCGTTTTTATTTGTTTATTGCGCAGTCGAGACGCGCAACGCACTGTGGCTAGTTGGGATCAGCAATGTATTAGGAAAACCACTACCGCTGCCGCCGCTGCGCAATGTCGTAGCCTGGCCGTAATCAACATACATCTAGACAATGAGCTGCAAATTGAAAAAATTGTAAGAACATTTGAATTTCGCGGGCTACCTTAGCGCTTCCTCCTTAAAAGCGCCACTCCTTTGAAAAAATATTATCTCGTGACTGAGAAGGAATTATGAAAAACGGCTCAATGAGAAACCTTGGTAAGTGTGTCTAAAATTTTCTAATACCTTTTATAAAGTTTCATATTGAGACACGAAGCAACAAAATGCGATCTAGAGGAATGTGGCCGCTTTTTAGGGTTCCGTAGCCAAATGGCAAAAAATGGAACCCTTATGGATTCGTCATGTCTGTCGTTCTGTCTGTCCGTCCGTATGTCACAGCCATTTTTTTCCGAAACAATAAGAACTATACTGTTGAAACTTGGTAAGTAGATGTATTCTGTGAACCGCATTAAGATTTTCACACAAAAATAGAAAAACAATACATTTTGGGGGTTCCCCATACTTAGAACTGAAACTCAACATTTTTTTTTCATCAAACCCATACATACGTCTCAGAAATGATATTGAGGTTTCTAATAAATTTTTTTCTAAACTGAATAGTTTGCGCGAGAGACACTTCCAAAGTGGTAAAATGTGTCCCCCCCCTGTAACTTCTAAAATAAGAGAATGATAAAGCTAAAAAAAAATATATGATGTAAACTTCCACCGAAAATTGGTTTGAACGAGATCTAGTAAGTAGTTTTTTTTAATACGTCATAAATCGTAAACCGCGCTTGCTGCTACGGAACCCTTCATGGGCGAGTCCGACTCGCACTTGGCCGCTTTTTTTTAGATTGAATTTGTTGCTTCGTGTCTCAATATGAAACTTTATAAAAGGTATTAGGAAATTCTGTCACTTATTAAAATTCGACGATTTCTCTTAAGAGGGCGTTTAAGAGAAATCGTCGAATTTCAATAAATGTACAGCTTTTGTATGTGTATATGTTTGCCTTTGAGTGTACATATAGGTCGTACAGTTATTTGTGAAGTATCACTGCATGTTTTTAAACAAAGTTTGTCAATTTGGTTATTTTTTTTTGTGTTCTATTCGGTTCTAAATGTTGAAAACTGCTGCATTTAGTTGAATTCGGGTTTCGAAAAAACTTTTGCGAAATACGTTTTTAGTTCGGCAAATAAATCTTTTTTATTGGAAAAAGAGCGTATTACATAAAGGTTTTTCGGTATTGAATGTAAAAAAACTACATACAACTCAATAGGCTTCCCCAGAATCTACATCTAATACCACATCCAATGTAACATCAAATTCATCATCATCATCATTTCAGCCGAAAGACGTCCACTGCTGGACATAGGCCTCCCCAAAAAGGGGGGGTTTGCCATAATCGCCACGCTTGGCAGGCTGGTTGGCGATCGCAGTATGGTGTTAAAAATGCATAGACAATGCTGCTGCCCATTCTCTAGTACTTCCTTTAGTCGCCTTTTACGACACCCACGGGAGGAAATGGGGTGGTGCTATTCTTTACGTCCGCCACCACACATCATCATCAAATGAACATCAAATTACACAACACCAATTTTATATCGTCAGCTCGACGTCCGTATGTCACTGCAGGGATCCAGCAGAATATCAGCGTACCTCTTGATACGACCTGCTCCTCCGAGGTCGGCGACTTGGAAGCCTGACTCGAGGTTTCCCTCCAAGAAACCCCTGGACCTCTCACTCTTAAGGACGGACTTAAAACGTAACTTCTCCCCGGTTTCCCTGGCCTCTTATTATCCTTCAGTTAGGACCCTTCAATACCCATCCGTTAGGGTCTATTAAACCATCTAAATTGTATTTTATTTATTAAATTGTTTACTCTTTAATTTGTTTATTTTCTTCTTAACCTAGGACTCCTACAGTTCTGATAATAGGTAGGTGGTAGTTTTATCTCTGACCTTACATTTTTCCTCTCCCGGAAAAATGTAACGTTACATGTGCTATGTCTTTTGTGTGCACTGAATAAATGTGTTATCTATTTAACTATCTATTAAATTACTTTAACTTCAACAAACATAAAATTAACAAAATTTCACTTAAAAACCGACAACGATAAGTCAAAACCCATAAAGACTCCCCTAAGAAAAAAAGCATACGATTCTAAATTCCTACTGGCATGCAAATGTGAGGTCGCATAATTCAGTAGCGAGTGCACTTGCACCCAAGGTTTATCGCGTTTGGTCGCCCCCTATAGTGTCATGATGCCGTCCTCTGACGCGAACATCAAATAAAGTTGTTTTACTTACTTATCTGAATGTGAGGGTACATCGGAGGGTGCATTAATGACCTTGCTTCTTTCACCCGGTGTAAACACTCCGATGTACTTAGACAGTCAGAATAGAAAGTGTTTTTAGGGTTGTGGAATGCTTGAATTGAAACGCTCAATGTATGGCAGTCTAGACAAAATCAAACAGGTTACTAATTTAACTGTATAATTTATAATTGTTATGATATTAATTTTATTTTCTGTGATTAATATAATTTAACTCACACACTTACTTATTATATGTATTTTTTTTTTGGAAAATCATATGCAATGTTTGTAAATATGTGAGCACCATTTACCTATCGCATTTATAAATTTTTCTGTCATTACTTCACTTTTCATTCTTTTTACCAATTGTGGTAAGTAATTTTTATTTTTATTCTAGGTACATACATCGTCTTCACCTATAATTATTAATTAATGTATACTAACTATTGTTAACATTTTAAAAGAGTAAGTATGGAGTTTATTGCCCATTCTTCTCCATACATAACTACCTTTTGGAAAAGGGTAACTAGAATCAATTAACTATTTATGTAATTTTTGACGTTCAAAAGTGCATCTTACGTGCCTATTTGAAATAAATGATTTGACTTTGACTTTGGCTATGTTTGTGTAGAAACAGTTCATGTCATAGATAATCAACCTTTGTCTCACGTTTCTTTACGGCCCGGGCAAATAAACTGAACAGCAAAAAAAACTGCAAAGTGCATGTCGGACTACGCACAATTAAAGGTTCCGTAGTTGCAATGAATTTATTCCAAGAACAAACTTAACATTGTAGTTGAAAAACAAATCCTCCCATACATTCCAACTGCAAATGTAAGTTTCTACGCACAATATTGAGAGATATACCATGTTATTTCAAGACCATAGTCTTCTTATAGGTTCTCTAAGAAAAGAACTAATTTTTGTATTTTTTTCAAAATTTTAGTCTCAATAGTGTCGGACATAAGGTGGTGAATGATCAATTTTCATATATTGTCTTAAATTAATTTAAACCTGGTTATTTTATAATTATAATATACCTGAAATATTTACAATAAGCCCTTTCATTTGATACGTCACACGGTACAGTTTACATAACATTTTTCCGCTTTTTTCTAATGAGGTACGGAACCCTAAAACATTGGAAAGTTTTTGAATGTTTATTGCAATAGTTTTGATTATGTCTACAGAAGAATTCGTTTGACTGATTATATGAAATCATAATTATTAAATCTACGAGTGACGGTTCAAAAAGTACTGTTTGCAAATATACGGATCCTTCCAAGTGTTTCTCAAACACACTTCACCAGTTTCTTACCTTTTTGCATCCTTAACAAGGTTTGTACCTTATGTATTTGATAAGAAAGAAAATTTTCTTTAGAGATGATATATTTCGCGTGAAATGTGCGGTTAACTGTAATGTTGTTTGGGTGCAAGAAACTGTTCTTTTAAAATGAATAGCTCAGCTTTTTATGCTTGTACGAGCATATGAAAATACATTTTCTTAACGTATTTACTCTTTTGTTACACACGTCATTTCAACATGTTATATTATTCTTTGTAGAAGTGTTTATTAAGATATTTCTATTATTTCAAATGTAGCGAACAAAAATATTTATGTTAAAAAAAAAATCCGACCAAGTGCGAGTCGGATCACGCGCAAGGAAGGGTTCCGTAGTTGGGATGAATTTATCCCAAGAACAAACTTAACATTGTCGACTATTACTCCGTAACTTGTAAACCCTACGTAGCTGAGATAGTTTTCCTTTTATATTCGTTATATATACTACTGCCGTGAATATTTTCACATATCCAAAATCAACTATTTAGCTGTCAGGGACGCTATTGACTCTAACAAAAATTTGCACTTTAAAGCTTATTATTACGCAAACGGATCCCTGGATCGAAAAATAGTTTTCACAAACCCACAATATTTTACCTATCCAACGATATCCCACACCATGGGGTAGATGAGAAAAAAAAAAAATCATCTCCACTTTCCGTGTAGATATTCGACAATAAAAAAAAAAAAAATAACAAGATTTTATTTTACCACTTTGCCGGCGTAATTAATTAATATACCCATACCAAATTACACTTGCTAGTACTAAGAGTCTCGAGCTAAGCCGTGAACAGACAGACGGACATGGCAAAACTATAAGGGTTCTTTGTTGACTATGGAACCCTAAAAATACAGAACATATCAATCTTGAACAGCCACAGAACTCACATACAGTACAATTACTTCTCCTGTACTCACTGAACTTGAATCTCCAAGCTGTAATCGTCCATAATAACGGTGTATCTCAAAGATTATTAATTATACGATGTGTACAATACAGTATTCTGAGTATAGCACCGTAACAACCACTTGTAAAATGGCTGCGGGCTTGGGGCTGACCGCAACCCGCCTTGTGCCAACAATCTCGACGATGCGAATGGCATGGCTTAACTACCAGAGCTATCTATAAATAGCTTGATATTATATTCGTGTGGGATGTTATGGCCTTTTGAGATGGAGCTGGTTTCTTGTGCAGTTTCTAGGAAGAGGTTTTTTGGGTTTATGAGGTTTCTGTTTAAGGGGGAAGCGTCAGGGTAGCCCCAGTCAGTCAGCGCAGTAAGCGTTAGGGTATCAGTAAACTCCTTAAGTTCGTATAATCTGATTGAATGACTATTTCATGAAATCATGATTTTTAGGATTTTGCTAACTTAAGGAGTTATGTTATTGATTCTAATGATTATAATTCTGTAAATACATATTTGTTAAAGTCAAAGTCAAATCATTTTTTCAAATCTATATAATTATACAAAATTCAAAGTCCTGACTGACTGACTGATATATAGACGCACAGCCCAAACCGCTGAGTCTAGAGATTACAAATTTGGCACGTAGGTTCCTTATGAGGTCTAGGGGTGCACTAAGAAAGGATTTTTGGGAAATTCCACCCCTAAGGGGATAAAATAGGGGATGAAAATTTGTATGAAAAATCTTATTCATGTGGTTAATTAACTTGAAACTTGGCACAAATACTTGCCTAAGTAAGTAATAACATTTTTCATTATTAGTTTTTCAAAACTACCCCTCAAAGGGAGATTGCAGGGTGTCAAAGTTTGTAAGTAGGAATTTTAACGAGCGGTTTGATTAACTTGAAACTCAGTAGAAATACTTGCGACCAAAAATAAAGAATAACGTATCAGGGTTTTTCATAACTCTACCCCTGACGGGGTGAAAAGGGGTTGTCAATTTTACGTAAAAGGATTTTACTGCCGTGGCCTGATTAACTCGAAAATTGGTATAATTTTTTTTTAGTACAAGTAATGGAAACATCGCAAGGGATTTTTTTTTAAATTCCACCCCGGGGGGTGGTGAAAACAGGGAGTATATTTTATATTAAAAATCTTTTTCGTTTGGTTAATTAGCTTTAAACTTGGCACAAATACTTTAGTAAGTAAGTAATAAAGTCTGTCATTATACGAGCGCACTTCTTTGTAGCTCAGATGGTTTTGGTTTGTAGTGTTCTAGATTCTAGATTTAGGTCTAATATAAACACTTTTTATTGTTCTTTTTTGTCTCTAATATTCATATACTAATGTCATGCATACCTGTTATTTGCATGGTTACTAAAACGACAATTTAAGATGTTATTTTTATTTGAATTGTAAGTGACTGTACTGTTGGTGTGCTTATTATAAATAAATAAATAAATTATTCGTTTTCCAAAACTACCCCTCAAAGTGGATTGGGGGTGTCAAAGTATGTATATATGAATTTCAACGCACGGTCCGATTAACTCCAAACTCGGTATTCACACTTGAGACCAAAAATAAAAAATTGTGTGTATCAGGGTTTTTTGAAAATCATTAACGGGGTAAAATAATTAAAACCCATGAAATTCTGTACCAAATCCGATTCAACTAGGGAAGTATTGACATCCACGCGGGCGAAGCCGCGGGCAACAGCTAGTAGGCACATAAAAGGCACTTTTGAACGTCAAAACTTACAACAATAATTAATTGGTTCTAGTTGCCCCTTCCAAAAGGTAGTTACGTATGGAGAAGAATGGGCAAGAAACTCCATGTTTATTCTTTTAAAATGTTAACAATATTTGTATACAGTAATTATTGATTATATGTGAAGACAATGCACCTAGAACAAAATTACCACAATAGGTAAAAAGAATGAAACGTGAAGCAACGACAGACAAATTAATTATGCGTTAGATGCATGGTGCTCACACATATTTACAAACATTGTTTGTAGATGATTTCCCTAAAATGTTGACATTTAATAACCTATATCAGTGTGTGAGTACCTATATTAATCACAGAAAATAAAATTAATGTCATAAAAAATACAAATTATACAATTAAATTAGTGTCGATATAATTGAAATACTTATTCATTCCATTGTTTAGATATTAATATGAAATTTTTGTAATAAGCAGACATAATCCTGTGTTATTGTTGCCATATCCCTGATTATAGTCCGTAACTCACATCACACATGAATAAGTAAAACTGTATTGGTGAACTATATTCGTCAAAATGAGACAGTAGAACATATTCATCATCAAATCAAGATAGTTAGCTGTTGGAGCTCCTATCGCATAAAGCAATTCCGAAATGGATTGGACTATACATAAATGCCGTCGTCCATACTGATCCCAATAGTCCCAACTCGCCCGGTCCGTATACATCCACATAAATGATATCCAATGGATTTGATGAACTTGAGGTCAATTCGAAAAAAACAAAAACATTTTCAAAGATCAACCCCTAAGGTGTGAGAAATCCATACAAATAATATTATAAATGTGAAAGTAACTCTGTTTATTCCCATTTCTTCCCGTGAGTGTCGTAAAAGGCGACTAAGGGATTTACTAGAGAATGGGCAGCAGCGTTCTCTATGCATTTTTAACACCATACTGCGATCGCCAACCCGCCTGCCAAGCGTGGCGATTATGGCAAACCCCCCCAATTGGAGGAGGCTAATGTCCAGCAGTAATTACAATAATTTCATCGGCTGAAATGATGATGATAATGATGAACTCTGTCTGTCTGTCTTTCTGTCTGTCTGTCTGTTAAGATTTCAAGCCTAAACCGCTGAACCGATCATCAAGAAATTTGGCAGAGATATATAATAGATTTATACATATATATAGTAGTCATTTATTTCACATTTACGTCATGCATATTATTACAAGGTAAATTTATTCACAATTTGTCAGCTTTAAATTCCTCAACGGTATAGTAGCCTTTCTGTGTTTCTAACCTCACATCAGAAAACTAAATAAAAATGATAAAAAAAATTGTTCCAAACTTCCGAATGTTAAAACTAACAATAGTTATCGCCAAGTCGTGCAATTTTTTCGCCAACTGTTAGTTTTCATTAATGATTGATTACACCGCTATTATCCATTTTTTGCTAGTCATTACAACTCATTAATCTACGTTCTTTGGGTAAAGAGGTCTTTAGGAATACTTACTACTATTTGTTAAGTTTTCCTCTAGGGGCATTAATCCTCTTTACTTGTAGGTCATAAAAATATTTGTTCCGTGCGGGAATCGAAACCGCGACACGCAGCGCAGCAGTCAATTGCTTAACCACTGCCAACCGTGCCGTCAATGTTAACATAAAATTAAATAAATTAAAAATATCGACAAAGAAAAAAAAAATCGGACGTTGAACCTGCCTAATTGAGCCCCAACTCTACTAATGCATTTGTTTTAATCCCCATCTTAGAAATCTTGTATTCTAAAAGAAAAATCCTGATTCCAACCAAGTCAGTGACCAAGGGTTTGCCCTTGGTTCTAGAAAATTGAACTTTTGCACAGAGATTCCCTTTATAATGCAGATATGGAGCAAGAAAAACGATGTCAGTCATTTACACAAGTTATCACACTCATTTCGGGAAAATCTCTTCCATTAAAAAAGTTAATGTTGTGTGCCGGTGTGCCTGTAACTTTAAATTCGTCCCTAAATAATCATAATCCGATCCAGCCCGTCCCTTGCTGTCCTCCCCCAGCGACGCCCTAAGCCGAGGTCTGTACTCCCGCAGGGTGCCCTTAGCATGTAGGTAGTCGCTTTGTTTTAAATTTTATGCCCTGGCCTTAATTTATTGGGGCACCCACAGGAAAGTCCGGATAAGCAGTAGACAACCTCCTAGGTTGAACTTCGAGAAACCATATTAAAAAAAAGCGGCCAAGTGCGAGTCGGACTCGCCCATGAAGGGTTTCGTAGCAGCAAGTAACATAATACAATTATAATTATTACTTACTTAGGCACCTATTACTGATTTATTATTAGAATATAATGGTTCACGGTTTATGCATAAGGCTTATGTTAATGAAATTAAATGTTTTTATGTTTATTTTTATATTTGAGTTGATTAAATGAAAGGTAAATTGCGGTTTACGATTTATGACGTTTAAAAAAAAAAACTACTTAGGTACTAGATCTCGTTCGAACCAATTTTCGTTGGAAGTTTACATTCTCTTATTTTAGTAGTTACGGTGGGGACACATTTTACCACTTTGGAAGTGTCTCTCGCGCAAACTATTCAGTTTAGAAAAAAAATATATTAGAAAACCTAAATATAATTTTTGAAGACCTATCCATAGATACCCCACACGTATGGGTATGATGAAAAAAAAAATTTGAGTTTCAGTTCTAAGTATGTATGGGGAACCCCCAAAATATATTGTTTTTTTTTTTCTATTTTTGTGTGAAAATCTTAATGCGGTTCACACGATACACCTACTTAACAAGTTTCAACAGTATAGTTCTTATAGTTTCGGAAAAAAGTGGCTGTGACATACGGACGGACAGACAGACGGACAGACATGACGAATCCATAAGGGTTCCGCCATTTGGCTACGGAACCTTAAAAAGGAAGCTATCACAGCTAAGGCCCACTTGCACCACGCTGGGTTATCATCATAAGATTTTAACTCCTATCAGATTCATACCAAAACTGTCAGATTAACTCTAGGTTAAAATGTTGGTGCAACAAGATATCGAGTAATAAGTCAACCAACTTACATTTGCGCTTGGCATGTATGGGAGTATCTGTATTTCAACTACAATGTTAAGTTTGTTCTTGGGATAAATTCGTTCCAGCTACGGAACCCTTCATTATACGTAGTCCACCCGCACTTGGCCGTATTTTAATTAAAAAGGCCCATAATTACGTCATTTTCCATTTATGCACAAACTTAAACGGCCAACTCAAGTCCGAATGGCACTAGGTGCCTAGGCGCTAGTCAAACGATGCAGGCGTCTGTCGCACGGTAAAGTTCTATCACTCCCAATACCGCAAGTGTTTTCATTGCTCGCGGCTTGTTTACTCTCAGTTGCAGGCTTGTAGGAGGCCATTAGGTGTACGTACAAATTTATAATGCAAATACGATTACATGCCCGCGTCGGGTTGTGGGAGCTAATGCACTCGACGCGCCCGCTATGAATTGCAAACTCCGATGGAATTTCTTTCAATAGATAGAAATAAGCAATGAATTTTGCTTGCCTAAATGTTTGGTTTATTTCGAGTTTTCGAATGTTTCTAGCGGGATTTGGAAGTGAAATCGCTGGGAAACTGTTTTGTTTTGTTTTCTAACAGTGTTGCATTTCCTGCTGGCGGATTTTGGGAATATTTTTCCTTTGAAGCTTTCGGTTTTTTCTCGGAAATCTGCTTTTGCTTTTGGTTTCTTTTCGAGCTTATGTTAAACTAGCTGCTGCCCGCGGTTGCGCTCGCGTGGCTTAAAAAAAAGTAACCTCAGTTACTCCATATAATATCAGCGATCTGCCAGTCATAATCAGTCCAGCCGTTTCGGAGATTAGTCAGAACAAACATACAGTCAGAGACATAATAAAAAAAGCTTATTGTTTGCTTTATGTACCGTAGATATATATTTTCATATGCATTTAGTAAAAGGCTGTTATTTGCCATTACAAACAGACACTACAGTTTTATTTATTTGTATAGATTAACAACGGATTTTCCACTATATACCTGGTTTTGGCAACATTTCAAGCATGACAATATTTTACTGAAAAAGAATACTAAAACGGATACATCTGGTAAAATTTGTTTTATTGTCAGTAGAAATCATAAATTCTTTACACGAAAAGACTTACGTTGGAAGAAATACGTTTAGGTCGAAACAATTTATCATAGTTAGGCACGATGTACAAAATAAAAGAACACAGACCCAGACATCGAGCAAAAATAATGATCAACCTAAAACGAGCCTAAAACCATTCGTGACATTGACCTTTATCAACTTCGCCCGTATTATACGGTGATGGCAAGAAAAATAAATCACAATAGACTAATTTGAATGTTTTCAAGCTTTCCGTTTACCCGGGGAGGCATGAATAGACCCTGATCGCGCTAACAATGCCCGGCTACCCGGTAACCGGCTGAATGCGGCCAACCGGGTACCTAAAGTTTTTTTTTTATCTTTTTGTGGGAAACATAAACAGAAATGTTTGGGTATCGCTCTTCCATTGTTTTTGTTAACGCATGTAGAAAATGTTTATGTTTTTCCGGCGTTGCGAGCTTTGGTGCGGAAATATTAAATTGGTTTACTCTTCTAACATAATTTCTCTAAATTAAAAAGAGAAGGAAAGGCTCTTCTTTACTTTTAAAAGTTTTATACTTTTCAAGTGCTTCAACATTTAACTCGAGCTCAGGAGGTGAATAAAACCTTTTTTCTCTCAAGTTTCTTTGCGCAATTACGCTGTAATCATTAAAGGGTAATCCCTTTTTACATCTGCGAACGTTTATACTGCCCTGTAATTATTCTGTAGAACGGTAGTCGTAAATAAAACGGGATGAGCGTGGCTTGTATAAATCATTCGGCGACTCGCGGATCCCAGCTTAATTCGCGGATAGAAGAACAAAGCCCACGGAAATAAATACACGGAGCTACAATGTTGAAAATTAGATGGTTCACCGCCGAAACAGTTATTTTCTATTTGTGGATATAAATGATCGAATTCTTGGAAAGTAGGTTGGCAAGTTTATGCTGGCAAAAGATTGTTTCCTTTGAAAATTGATTGTGCTTTCCCAAGGCTATTTTGTTCAATAGAACTTTTTTTACCTGCTTGGATAGTGGATTTTTGTAACAACCTTTTTTGTGGGAAACGTTGAATTGTTCCTTCTGCCAATAATTTGTCAAAGTACACAGTAATTATAAATAGTATGGGAAAAATAAAAATCGTTCCTCCCCGACCCTTGACTGTAAGTGAAGCGCCAGCACGCGTTTTAGCTGAGCAGCATGTAATCCAAACTCCCCACCATAATAATCAAAACACTGATTTTATCCAGCCACCGTCGGTCCCTTGCCACCCTCCCTCCGACTCAGCTGCCCTAAGCCGAGGTTCGTACCCCACAGGGGTGCCCTTAGCGAGCAGCAGTCGTTTAGTTTATAGTTTTTACGCCCTGGCTGGAGGCATTAAGTTTCGTTAGGAGCTTAAGGCAGCCACAGGAAAGTCCGGTTAAAGAGTCGGAACCTTAGTGGTTACACTCTGAGATGCCCTAGATAAAAAAAAAAAAAAAAAAAATTAAATCGTTATAATATTATAATAACATCGACTAAATATTCTAGCTGTCTTCCATCTTCTTCTACTTCTTTCATCATCTTCTTTCTGTTTTCTTTCTTTCTTTGAAAATAAACTCAATGTTAAGCTAAGACATTTTTATGCCAATGAGTTTCAAGTAACGCCAAAACTATTTATGCTTAAAATGGATATTATTTAAAAAAAAAATAACATACCTATACCCAAAGTCTCAAATTCAGATAATTTATGTAAACAAAGGGGATAACATATAAAAAAAAAATATCTTCGTAATGGTAATTCACATAAAATAGCGAAAAAGGAGGTTCCATTTTCTTTTAAGTACTGATTTTAAGAAAAAATTATTAAAAAATAATCATACCGTAATTATTTTTATACATTTTCGGTTTTAAACAAATTTATTAATAAAAGGAGATTTTCTGGTATAAAATATTTTATGATACTGGTAACAATGCAGGAGATCCAAACATTTTCAAATTTTTTACATCTTCAACAACACTAATATTACAACTTTCATACATAGATTCATATTGTAAGTAGCATATCTAGTATCTAGTCACATTTTGGATGAAAAGGGCTGTAAACTGTTTCGATTAGAAATCGATTTTGGGAGGCCTACGTCTAGCACTGGGCTTAAAAGGGCTGATTATGACGATCATATACCGTGTCTCCGACACACTACACAAAACTTGTTTGGCAACGGTATTTTGTTTGCATAGTTCTTATAATTAATTCTCGTTAATTTTATCGATGATTATTTACAAAAACATTTAATGATAAAATGTTTTGCACCACTGTCCTGTCATTTTGACAGTGACATTTCTTGGCATTACTTTGTTTACATAAATTATCTGAATTAGGTACTAGCATTGTATGACCAGCTAAATATTGTCCATCTCTATTTTTATGGTGTACATGATAGGGAGTATTCTGTCTATGTATACATTTCTCACAAAAACCCCTCTATCATTTATACAAAACAAAATCTACACAGAGATGACACAGCCAGTAATTGCCGGACTTAATATCCCATTCCCTAGCATTGTGTTAAGGTGTTCAGTACGCCATAAAAGCCAATTAAGACGCTTGCTGATATCTGCCAAGACAAGGCTTAACTTGCTCTCCAAGATGGGGCGATGGGGTGAACAAGCCGCCATATGTAATTATATACCTTTTACAATACAATGGGATCAGGAGTGGATTTTTCTTCGATTGGTGTTTTTTATTATTATACCATTAGGTTATTGTCTGTTAATCAACTTTTAGATGCCATATCCACGGGCGGGAGGAGCTCGTGGCTAAGTAATAACAGCCGCACGGGTCGATCCGTCAGGTTAAGCTACGCTTGCCGGGGTTGGTCCGTGGATGGGTAACCATCTTTACATCCGAGACTCCTCTGTGACTCGGAAAGCACGTTAAGCCGTTGGTCCCGGCTGTCATTCGTAGATCTTTGACAGTCATTACGGGTCGTCAGAAGCCCAAAAGTCTGACAGCTAGTCTTACCAAGGGGTATCATGTTACCCAGTTACTGGGTTGTGGAGGTCAGATAGGCAGTCGCTCCATGTAAAATACTGGTATTCAGCTGCATCCAGTTAGACTGGAAGCCGACCCCAACATAGTTGGGAAAAGGCTAGGCAGATTCATCCACGGGCGACGAAATCGCGTTGATAGTCTCGCCATGCCATCAAATTCAATAGAAACTCTATGAATCAATCTCTATACGGCAATATCAACGCGGCGATAATTTGGAGGCACAGCTTGACTCTCGCCGCAATACTCTCGTCCGTGGAGATGGGGGCTGTATACCTAAGTAGCTTTCAAATAAGTAGCCCTCTCACAAAGAGGTCTATGTCACTCACCGTTCGACCTCCGCCCTGGACGGTCGTTACGCTGCTCCCGCTCCCTGCGCCCGCCCCGGTGCGCTTGTTCGGTCATTCCGCGTCGCGACACCGTTCGGAACGGTCGTGTGCTGCAGCTCCTGCTCGCTGCGCCCGTGCCGTCTCAAGTGTCCGCCGCCGCCATCCGGTAATCGTTACGCCCAGTCGTAACGATTGCACTAGTAGTCCGACTACTAACAATAATATCAACTATTGTCTTTTTCAAGACAGGTTGGTATTGGTTTCTTTAAACCTTGTCAGCTAAAACGTTGCGCGCGTTTTTACCCCGTCAGGGAAAAACCACAGTTTCGTGGTCCTTGGTTGAAACCTAACGGTGCTAACGAATCCAAGGGGGTGTTGACCCAATCACACCCGCCGAACCCCATCAGGGCAAGGCAGTCAATTGGACGGGTCCCAGAGTTAACCGGCCTTGGGGGATCTCCTAGTCGGCTCTGGTGACAGTTTTCCCTTCACAGCTACTCACCCGGTGTCTTTAGGGTGTGTCTACACCCTTCGCACCGGATTTGTAGGGCCCCGTTCGCACAATAAGACTGGCGACGGGTTACAAGCTTAGGGCTCACCATTAGCACACATCTCCCTGCCTGACCCGGCAGGGAGGCTTCACTCATCCCCGGGCAAACCCACCCGGGGAGTTAGGGATATAGTCGTAGGGATAACTTCCCCGCCGCCATCATGGCCCCCCCCCCCGAATATAAGAAAAACCCCGTCATCGGGACGGTGTTGATTGACTTCTTGATCGGAGTAGTACTAAAGGACCCCGTATTCCAGTCCAAATATGGACAGGAATACGGGGCCCTCGCGGCTGCCACCCTCTCGGCGTCCGTTCGCACCCACTCGACAGATAGCCCCCGCTCTCCTTCTCCTTCGCCATCGCGTTCGCGTTCGCGTTCTCGCTCGCCTCTATCGCAGGCTGGCTCATCTGTTTCCGACATGGAAACAGAAGAGGCAGTCAGTGGTGGAAGAGCCGACACCCCGCGTCCCGCTGGTTCCGACTCAGAATCGGACCGTACCGTCACGACACGGTCGGCAGCGTCCTCTGCCTCTTCCCCCTCCACCTCGGACGAAGGCTTCAGCCTAGTCTCGGGACGGGGGGGCAAGAGGAAGAAGACGAAAGCCCAGAGAAAGGCCGCCAAGAAAGGGAGAGCAGAGGCCCTCAGCCCTCCTGCGTCCCCCACTCCGTCTACCGCGTCCGCGCCCTTCGCGTCGCAGGTCCCCACCCCCACCCCGTCTACCGCGTCCGCGCCCTCCGCGTCGCAGGTCCCCACCCCCGCCCCGTCCACCGCGTCCGCGCCCCTCGCGTCGCAGGTCCCCACCGCCGCGCCCTCCGCCGCGCCCGCGTCCGTTAAGAAAATCCCCCCCCCACCGCCGGTATTTATCCAGGACAAGTCCAAATGGACTGATATATCTAAATGGTGTGTCGAGCTCCGGATAAATTATTCTCACGCTAAGTCAACTCAGACCGGCATCAAGGTGACGGTTCCCACGTCCACGGACTACAGGAGCCTAACTAAAATGCTTCGATCCAAAAACGTGTCTTTCCACACGTATTGCCTCCCCGAGGAAAAGGAAACACGCGTGGTAATCCGCAGGATCCCCCGGGAGATCCCTTGCTCCGAAATCTTAGCCGATATTAGGTCGCAAAACGTCCCAGTTAACGAGGTCCACCGTATGCACCGCGCGCGACGCGGTGAGGCCTTTGATATGATCCTCGTGATCTGCCCACCCTCCGAGGGTCATAACCCGATATTCCAGATCAAATCGATCTGTAGCCTCTCGGGTCTCGAGATCGAGAGACCCCGCAAGTCAAGCGTGATTGCCCAGTGCCACCGTTGCCAACTTTACGGGCATACGCAGAAGCACTGCTATGCGACACCCAGGTGCGTAAAGTGCCTGGGTTCGCATAGCACTGCGGAATGCGAACGTCCAAAGGACCGCGCACTGTGCACTGAGCCACCTAGCTGCGTGCTATGTGGCGAGGCAGGCCACCCCGCGAACTACCGTGGCTGCGCTAAAGCCCCAAAATCCGCGCCCCCTCGCTTAGCGAAGCGTACCGACGCGCGTCAATTCCGCGAATGCCCGTCCTACTTGGAACCAGTAAGACTGAGTCCCCAGAGACCCAGTCCCTGGAATTACCTGCACCATCAGCAGGCGTTCCCTAATCTCCGGACTAGACACGCCCCTCAGGCAGTCGCTCCCCAGGCCCCTCAGGCCAGTATACCCCGATTAATGGACCCGCGAACCCGATTCGAGAACTCGCAATCGAGACCCGCGACCATCGCGCCCCCCACCGCACCCGCGCCCCTCGCCGCCGCGCCCGCGCCCGCGCCCGTCGCCGCCGCTCCGTACGCGCGCCCCCCTCCTAACCACACCCCCACTCCAGTGGCCGGTGTCAACAAAGTAGATCCCTTCCAGGTGATCTCTTCCACCTACATGGTCTTCCTCACCCCCCGCGCGAGGAGGATGGCCGATGAGATAGTCGCCGCGACCAACGCCGGTGACTTATACCAAATTCAGGCAATATACAATGCGTATCCCGAGATCACGCAAGTATTGTCTAGATTCGCGAACAACACCCCTAGACCACTTAATGGATACTAGGTCCCCCGCTAGAAACAAACCCCGATCCCTAATGTTAGGTTATTTTAACGCCAATGGCTTGGACGGCCAAAACTCAGAGATCACCGAATTCCTCGGCGATCATAAGGTAGACGTTTTCCTAATTCAAGAGACCTTTTTAAAACCCAGGCACCGTAACCCGTCAATTGCGAATTATCGTATAATTCGCAACGATAGGTCGCGGTGCCACCTGGGAGGTACTCTTATCTATTATAAATCAGAGCTCTATTGCACGCCCATAGACCCTCCTGTCCTAAAGTCCCTACTAGAAGTCTCGATCTGCCGAATCGGTATGACGGGCCACCCATCTATAACGATAATATCAGCTTATCTGCCCCCTACCACTTCAATTGATCCTATCCAAGATCGACTACTGACCGACGACCTTAGCACCCTCTTGAGCATGAGTGATTCCGTCATCATGGCGGGTGATCTCAATGCCAAGCACCCAGCCTGGAATAGTAGACTCACCTCCCATAGGGGCAAAGCCCTCTTTGACCTCTGCCCCCTCCTAAATTTTGATATCATCGCCCCGATGAATCACACCCACTATCCGCATAATCCTGACCATGCCTCTGACGTGCTCGATGTGGCACTTCTAAAGAACATCAACCTACGGTTGGTCTCTATAGAGGTGCACCACGAGCTTCACTCTGACCACCGACCTGTTCTCGTAGAATTGGCCCCTCGCATAGGTCTCCACGACCCCGATATCCCCCCGCGTACCAAAAGGATAACGGACTGGAAGCGAGTAGGCGAAAGCTTGAAAGCTAACACGTCCCCCCAATTGGATTCGATCCCCGACCAGTTCGACTCTATCGCAGACACGACGACCGCGATCGACTCTCTCACAGAGCACGTACAATCTGTCCTGAACACATGTTCAAGGGAGGTTCCGGCGACGGATAACCGTCGCGGGAAACTGCCGGACGATGTACGTGCACTGATGACGGAGAAGAACGCAGCCGTCCGTGCGTACAGTAGCTTTCCTTGCACGGCTAACAAAATCCACATGCGCTACTTGCAGCGTGCTGTAAGTAAACGCGTGAAGGAATTTCGTGACGCCGACTGGGATAAGCTACTGAACAGCCTAGAGCCGAACCATCTAGCATTCTGGCAACTCCAAAGGAAACTCAATCCCCGAGGAGGTGGCTCAGCCTCAATGCCCCCACTGATCCGCCCAGACGCGTCTCTCGCTTTCGAAGACATCGACAAAGCCGAATGCTTAGCCGACAGTCTAGAGGCCCAGTGCTCGCCCAGCTCTCAACCAGTAGACCAGGCGCACCTCGATGAGGTCGACGCTGAAGTCGAACGTAGAGCCTCCCTCCCGCCCGTCGAAGACCCTGAGTATCCTCTGGCTCCCGTCACACCGGCGGAAGTGCACGAGCTCATAAAGGGTCTGAAACCTCGTAAAGCCCCTGGCTCTGATGGTATCACCAATAGGGTGGTCCAATTGTTCCCCGCCCACCTGATAATGCTCTTGGCCACCATCTTCAATGGAGCCATGAACAATAATGTCTTCCCGCAAGTGTGGAAAGAGGCCACAGTAATCGGTATTGCCAAACCCGGTAAACCCAAGAAGGAGCCCGCGAGCTACCGCCCCATTAGCCTGCTCACAGTCATGGGCAAACTCTACGAGAGGCTTATTTATAAGCGTCTCAGAGACTACGCCGAGACTAAGGGCCTTATTCCCCACGAACAGTTTGGATTCCGTACCAAACATTCGTCGACCCATCAGGTCTACCGTATTGTCGAGGACATAAGCGCCGGCTTTCAACGCGGCCTTATGACAGGAGCTATCTTCTTTGATATAGCGAAAGCGTTCGACAAAGTCTGGCACAACGGCTTGATTTACAAGCTGTACCAACTCGGTGTGCCCGAGCGTCTCGTGCTCATCTTACGAGACTTTTTGTCGAATCGCACCTTTCGCTATCGCATAGAGGGAGCCCTCTCCTCCTCCCATCCCATACGCGCAGGAGTCCCTCAGGGCTCTGTGATATCCCCCCTGGCTTTTACGCTTTACACCAGCGACATCCCGAAGTTTAAAAAGGCTCAGTTGGCTCTGTTCGCAGACGATACGGCCGTTTACTACAGAGGGAAGAGTCATAATGTCATCACCAACACTCTCCAGACTGCAGCCGACAAGCTCGGTGCGTGGTTTAGAAAGTGGCGGATCGAAGTCAATCCTGACAAAAGCCAAGCGGTTCTTTTCATAAAACCGAGAAAACTCCCCCCAAAGCCCAAACCTGTCACCATGTTCGGCAAGCCTATCCCTTGGGAGAAGCGAGCCAAATATCTAGGTGTCACTCTCGATCAACGCCTCTCCTTTTCTGAGCATGTAAGTAAGGTGCGTTCGCGCGCCGCCTTCGCTCTCTCTAGGCTTCACTCCCTTGTCCACGAAAATAGCAAATTGTCACTCAAGTGCAAATTGCGATTGTACACCGCGTGCATCCGCCCCATCATGACCTATGCGAGTCCGGTCTTTGCCCAAGCAAAATCACATGTCATCCATAAGATGCAAGCCATTCAAAATCGTTTCCTCCGTAAATGCACGGGAGCCCCCTGGTTCGTTCGGAACACAAACCTCCATGTAGAGCTTAGAATGCCTACAATAGCCCAATTTCTGAAACGCTCTTCCAAGCGATTCTTCGACTCTGCCGCCACCCACCGCAACACTCTCGTTGTGCAGGCCGCCAATTATACCCCCTCCCGCATTAGCGCGATCCGCCGTCCAAGGCACGCACTGACCGACCCAGACGACCCCACCACTCTCATTCAGGAGAGCCGTAGGGAAACTAGTACAGCTCGAAGAGTACACACAACACGAACACGATCACAATTCCGACCTCGCTTTAGAGGTCCCGCGCGAAATCGACGACCCCGATTAATAAGCCCTCCCCGTCCCTTGACGACGCTTAACGATGTGCCAGCATGTGGTTTAGCTGAGCCTGTAATCCAAACTCCCCCGATTAATAATCAGAACCCTGATACTTTTATCCAGCCACCGACGGTCCCTTGCCACCCTCCCTCCGACACTGCCCTAAGCCGAGGTTCGAGCCCCACCTGGGGTGCCCTTAGCGAGCAGTCGTCTAGCATAAGTAGATTTTAGTATAAACCCCCTGGCTGGAGGCGTAAACTTCGTTAGGAGCTTGCGGCACCACAGGAAAGTCCGGTTAAGGAGCAGGAACCCCCAGTGGTTATACCTCCGAGATGCCATTACAAAAAAAAAAAAAAAAAAAAAAAAAAAAAAAAAGAGGTCTATGTCTCAGCAGTGCGAACATTATAGGATAATGCTGCTAAGTAGCTTAACTTTTTATATTTATTTATAGGAGAACCAACAGCTATAACAGATGTATAACAATTGAATATGAAACATAGAGCCAATTAGAGGTTGTCAGGGGTAAAAACAGAAAAAGCGGTAGAAATCTTAGGATCTTAGGATCACTAACAAGCAATAAAAACATTGAAAACAATTTTAACGTTTCATTTTTAGTCGGAGTTGAGACTTTTTAGCCCCACTTGCTTCAAGTGTTACATTACTAGAGCATTCTAAGATTGTTCCAACTCAACATCAGAATACAATAAAAACCGGCCAAGTGCGTGTCGGACCACGCACAATGAAGGGTTCCGTAGCTGGTATGAATTTATCCCAAGAACAAACTAAAAATTGTAGTTCAACTGCAAATATAAGTTGGTCGACTATTACACGGTAACTTGTAAAGCCTACTTAGCTGTGATAGTTTTCATTTTAACTTCGTTAATATACTACTGCTGTGAATTTTTTTCACGAATCCAAGTACAATCATTTAGCTGGGAAACACACACACACACACACACATTTGACTCTAACAAAAATGAGCAAATCAAAGCTTAATATCACGCAAACAGATCCCTGGATAGATAAATAGTTTTCATAAACCCTCAATATTTTTGAACGGGCAATCTAACGATACCCCACAACATGGGATAGTAGACGGGAAAAAAAATATAATTTCAACTTTGCGTGCAAGGGACGTAACCTAAATAAATAATTACAATATTTTATTTTACCACTTTGTCAGCGTGATTAATTATGTATACCCATGCCAAATTACAGCTTTCTAGTACTACTAGTCTCTGAGCTAAGCCGCGGACAGACAGACAGGCAGATGGACATGGCGAAACTATAAGGGTTCCTTGTTGACTACGGAACCCTAAAAAGTTTAACAGCACATTTGTTGCAAATGACAGAGCTAAGCGAATTCAAAATATCTGCAGGTGCCTCGCTACGTAAAATCCAAAAGTCACACATGTATCACACAATTTGACTCTCAAAGTGGCTGTTACCCTGTAATATTGTTCAGTGAATTTGTCAAAATCAATGGTTTTTCAACAAAAAAGAGGCTCAATCAGCGCACCGTCTGGGCACCCCGTTTGATATTCTCCAATCGTAGGCATTCGCACAAAAGAAAATTGGTCAAGCGTTATTGTCCACTAGGCTGAACCGTCCCATTGTTCAATTGAAGAGGGGGTTTTATTCAAAGATATGTACAGTTGGCTACGCACAAAGATTTCTTAGGACGCACCCTTAGCCATACAAAAGTTTGAATTGCCAGACTTGATTGAATTACGGCCTTATCTTTTGTTTGGTTAATATCGCCGATCTTAATTTATTGATACCTAAAAGAACAACAAAATCAATGAAAATGTAGACATCAGTCCCCAACGCCATACAAAATTTTCTTATACTTTGTAACTACCTATAGCTCACTGCTCAAGGTGTCAAGGTGTTAATAATACAATATTTTCCTTGAACCCCTAATCAGCATGCCCCTAATATTCCCTAAATAAATGATATTGTTAATGGATATTTATGAAATAAGGAAGATTAGTGTCTTCGTGTCCGGAATAACGCCCCAAAAATAGACGCCAAACGTAACAACACTGAAAATGCTCAGTGTCCACGTGGTGCTACTGAGAGAGGGCCGAAATGACTTGATACTTTTGGTATTTTGGAATAAGTGGTGTCTTTTAGTATTTGAGCTAACATTGAAAATAATTTAAAATCACGAAGGTTTTGATGTTGAATAGATAAATTATTCTTTTTAGGCTTTTCGATTTTAAATAAAAAAAAAAAATAATTAAAATCTATCCAGTGTTCTCATCGCTCACAAACTTTTATACTGACTATGATTTTTGTTTCCAATTAAACCGAGTTATTATAAAATTAAGGGCCGGTTGTTTCAAACGGTTGGTTAACGTAACATACGTACGTCAAATAATAACGATTACATATCGACGCTTGAAAGGCAATATTAACCAAACAACATTACTAGAGCATCTTAAAGTATTTTTAACGCCGCGCATACGCGTATTTTTTATTTATGCGTCGATATGATGTTTAACGTTCGTTAAATAAAAAGCGTTGTTTCACTGCATAAAAAATCGATCATTAAACTTCAAATGTAGAAGAATAAAATGACGTTAACCACGGTATAATTTTGTGCGTCAAGTGGACGTGAAACAACCGGCCCTAAGTGGGAATGTGAATTGTCAATGCTGTATATCAAACTCGTAGTTACGCCTTCATAAATGTAATAATTATTTATGCTACCTACCATGTATGAAAAGTACACTCCTTACCGAATCTGAAAATTAAAATTGTCTATACTCCATTTGAAATAAGATTAGACATTTAAATAAACCTTTTTTACAGTCCGTTCAATCAATTTTGACTTCTATTCCATAGGTATAAGAATGGCATTAAAAGCAAAAAAGTGGTTACAATACCAACTGTTTACTGCAGCTGCTATTTGTCATGCCACCAAACCAATAGAAGTCAAAATCAGTTCAACGGACTGTAAAAAAGGTTTATTGAAATGTCTAATCCTATTTCAAACAGAGTATAAAAATATATTCAAAGTATCAAGACTACACGATTGAATTAAGATATGGTGCAAGGATATCCTGACAGGGGATTTCATTAGATGCAGCTTAACCACCAAGAGCAAACACTGGGGATGGAATCTTGGATATTTTCTCACTCAGAGATTTTTTCGCGATGTGCACTGAATTTTTATCACGTACCTTTTGTATAGCACCTGCGTAGCTATGTAGAGGACGATATTAGGTTTCATATACGATTTTATTATGCATACATAGATGCTTTTTATTCATGAATAGTGGTGTGGGTCTTAGGTTATTATTTTAGATTTTGATACGAGTAATAGCTGTTACGGAATTCACACCTTTGCTGAAGTTGACGTTGACTTTGAATGACGTTATAAGGTTAACGTGTACCTATTAGAAATTTTATTTACGTCTCTTTTCTGAAATACAGTGAATACAATGTAGTCATTCGTGTATACTGAAGAACCTTATTTGTTTGCTTCCCTTTAAATTTATTAAAATGCAATTTGATGGCAACAAATGTGAAACAAACGTCTTAACTCTTACCAAACAATCTCTAAAACAAAAGAGGATCGATGTTGAATCGAAAACACTTTCGGTCCCCTCGAAGTGCTAGCATTTGAGATATATGACGTTGAATAATGACGTGTGGCCTTAGAACAATAACTTTAGGTGCAAAAGAGTAAAACCAATCTCACTAAAGCTAGAGGGTGGTCTAACAAAGGAGTCAGGGGTGACAAAGTGCCTGAATCATGCGAACGCAACTTTGTTCCATGTGTCAGATTCTGAAGGGACGGAGATAGTGGGTTAGTTTCTTCGGAAAATAAAAGTTTAATGGCGTAATAATTCTTGAATTGGCTGTCTGCTCTCGATAAAGGAGCTATTCTATTATCTTTTGTGGTTTTTACAAGATTTATGTGATTGATTAGATAGAGTCTTGGCATGTTATCATTAGTCCTCACAGTGGCGAGGCGAGAAGTTTTGTATCAGGTAAGCCGGTGCATAATATTTAATAGTGTTTGAAAAAACCATCAGGGCGAGGACGTTCTAACTGAATTATTATTGTATTATTAAAAACGTAACTTTGAAAAGTTCGATCAAACTTGTGTTTTGTAATGTTTTTTCGTCTTATGATGTATCCCGTAATGTGAGTATACTTTACTTTTAAGGTAGGAATTATGGCCAAGACGAAGATTATGGCAGGCGTCTTCAGCAATTCATATCCTTCTGTTAAAGTCGGAAATGAATTGTTGGAGATGGTCGACCAGTATGTCTATCTTGGCCATATTCTTTCATTTGGCAAAGAATGTCAACAAACGGAGATATCGAGAAGAATACAGCTTGGGTGGGCCGCATTCAGCACATTGGACGAGATTCTGAAGTCAGCCAAAATGCCACAATGTCTGAAGTCCCGCCTCTACCAGTGTGTTCTGCCCAACATGACGTATGGAGACATGGACGCTCATGCAGGAGGCTGTGTACAGGGTGAGAGTTGCACAGAGAGCAATGGAGCGTTCCATGCTTGGCATAAGGCTTGATGATGATGATGACTTTTCCGCACTTAGACTCTCATTTGGTCCGTTTTACGTGGGGATTCTGGCTAACAAAGCCAGCCTAGCTCCGCCCAAAAGCACAGAAGCTTCCTGGGAGCTTCACAGGTTTCACGGAACGACCTCACTGTTCCGAGGATTTCTTCGCGTTGTGGAGCCACGGCCTCGCATTCCAGGATAACGTGGGCGGCTGATTCCTCGGCGTCAAGGCAGCCCCTGCAAAGGGGGCTGTCTGTGGCGCCTATGTTAAAAAGATATTTGTTAAGGAGACTATGGCCCGTAATGGTACCTATTATTATTCTAAGGTTATTTTTACTTAGGCTGAGAAGTTTTTTGGTTAATCGCGGGTGTACCATTGGTAAAGCCAGTTTTGACTGTCTACAATCTGTTACCCGTGCCCATCTGTTGTTATGGAGTTCGGTCGATCTTTGGCGAATCCACGCACGAAATTGAGAGAAAGGCAGAGGGAGAAGTGGGTACGGGCCTAGCGCCTTCATATCAGAGCCTCTCTTCGCAAGTTCATCTGCAGCGTCATTGCCCAAGGATCCACTATGCCCTTTGATCCACTGGAGGGTAATTCGATTGAACATCAATAAGCTCTCCAGAGCTAGATGGCACTCAAAAATTAACTTGTTGTTTATTTGTTTGTTCTCTAAAGATTTGAGCACAGATAGGCTGTCGGATGGCCTAAGGCTTATAGACCAAGTCCCAAACGTCGAGATTCGTGGACGTACGAAGGTTTTAGATATCGGAAAACGAGTTATGGAACTCAAATGCTGTTGGGCAGGACACTTGGCAAGGTGAAGTGATGACAGGTGGAGTAAGGCAGTGACCGAGTGACGTCCAAGGACTGGAAGATGAAGTGTCGGTCGACCAACGGCGAGATTGGGTGGGTCTCACTATTCCCGTTGAGCTTTCCCATTGACGGTAATACTGATAATACTTGTATCACTATTCCCGTTGCGTTTTTATACCGCGACTATTATGTCTTGTTAGCCATTTTCTGTAGGATATCGTCGATATGGATTTATCACCAGGCGTTTTAAAATCGCTCAAAATGGGAATACGGAGACAATTTGTAAGAGGACATGAGTCACACTATTTCCAGTCGTCGTTTCTTAAGTCAATGGGTATAGTGAGACAAAAATCGTACAGTCTCAGTATTACCATTGCAATGGGTAATGGGAATAGTGAGACCGACCCGCGATATAGGTGGACGACATTGTTGCCATCGCGAGTAGAACCTGGATGAGGCTGGTTCAGGAGCATGGGGATTGGCACAAGAAAAGAGAGGTCTATGCTCAACAGTGGGTGAAGTCGGGATGTGGATGATGATGATCATGAATGTATGTTATTTCTTGTTATACCTTGCAATCAGTAAATTATAACTAAATAATTTGCATAATTGTCATCATGTGCCCATGATTATTGTGTGTGAAGTGTATGTTGTAAACAGTTAAAAGTACATATAACTGTATTAAGCTTTGAAAGGTGAATCACTAGCCTCATAAAGTGCCTAAATTATAATGAGTTAATGTAACTTAGGGTAAGTGCATTTTGTTTATTGCTTCATTGGTAAATAAAGATATTTGCAAATGAAAAATGAATGTTTAGTGCAAGTTCACTTAAAGATATGACATATCCATCTATGTAATACATATGGAATGCAATAAATAATTGAGTATTGAGTATTGACTTCTGTATACCCTTGGCTGGACTCTCAATCAATTCGTCTACCTCTCCTCCAGTTTGTTTTAAGAAAATATAAAACTTTTATTCCAAGTTATAAATGGTGGGTACTTATTTGATCCTGCGCAGCGCAATCAAGTGAATTCACTTATCTTATTGAACCATTATGTTAATACCAGATACGTTAGGTTTTTTCTTTGTTTTTACATTTATTTCAGCAAAGTTGAGGGTAATCAAGCAGGCTTATTGCCTTAGCTTTTTTTGAAGAGTAAACGGCATCTAATGCTGTGTTTTTGATGGAATTAGATTTAATAAATAAGTACTCTAATGACACAAAATGATTTCACTAGGTACGTAGGTACAGTGGCCAACACATCAAGCTACACGAAACTGTCAAAGGAGATTGTTCTGCATCCATACATCGTTCGCCCCAGAACCAACATCAAAGGAAAATTACTTTAGCGTGTTCTAAATTACAAGTATACGCCCATGAAGACAAAGTTTAATGACGGACAACTTGCAGAAAGGATTTATTTCAAAAGAAAACAAAGATTTTGAGGTTATATTTAGTAAGAAACAATCCTTTCAATACTTCGAAATACATGCTAATAAATGCATGTCACTGTTATATCTATGGCCTTTAAGTGGTTAGCTAAGCTAAGAGAATCAGAAAAACATTTAAGTATTTACCTAAGTACCTATTAAGTATTTGGTAAATCTTCTAGTTTTTGTATTAAAATAGGTAGGTAGGTAAATAAGTACTTATTTATTTAACTTCAATGCAAACGACTTTATCCTAATGTTTTATTTTATTTATTTATACTTAGGTAGGAAGTCATATTGTCATGTTATTGAAAGATTGGACGTCACTAATTGTCATGTCTAATCTAATTGTCAAAGATGGCGGCATATTTTATGTGACGTCGATAGTCGCTCTTTTGATTGTTCATTATGGAACGCAGAAAGTCCGTTTCATACAGATATTCGCAATTAGTCTAATAAAATATATTTATAATTATTATGTAGTCAGATGTTTGTTGGTCCTGGGGCCATTTCCGACGATGTCCTTTCTTTAGAATGTTGATGATTAAGTTCAAAATCGAACGAGAAAATGGGTCCGTGCCCACTCGACCCGCTTAGACTCGACCCAAAGAATACTATCAGATGTTTTACTACGAATTCAGTGGCATTTGTACAGTCAGTACAGAAAAGTGTCGAATTAACGCTTGCACCCCGCAAGCGTTAATTCGACACTTTTCTGTCTGACTATACATCGACGTTTTTACGCCTATTAAAACAGAAATATCCAGGTATTATTCTTCGGGTCGAGTCTAAGCGGGTCGAGTGGGCGCGGACCCGAGAAAATTTGTCAGTTTGTGGTAACTTGATGTGCTGGCCACCGTACTTGCATGTTTTGTTTAAAATTTAACTTAGTCGTTTTTGGTTATTTAAAACCTTCGACACTGCAGTCCCATTTGAGTTACCTAGTTATTCATGTTTTATTAACGGTCTTCTTTATTCTTTATCGTGTGACTAACAACGCTAACGTTCACGGACTCCTCCGCGACGGACGATACTCCTCTCTAATTCTAATTATTTACTGTTTGTCCGCGGGAAAGCTCATATTTTCTAATAAGACGGCAATAAACCATTAACTATTTAATACAGTCCACTCTTTTATTGACTCCATGCGCTAGCAATTGCTTCATATGTTCAAAAAATTTGTCTGCTCGACATGTAAATAACGCAATTAATGTGTTTTAACTGTCAAAATGAAAGCCATTGCTACTGTAAGTGTATTACGCAATTACCCTTAGCCCAAGCTATAAAATAAACGATTTATTGTTATTGGATATTATATTTATTGTGTTGAATGAAATTGAAGTGAAAAGCAGAGTGTATAACTCGGGCATAAACGAGCCATTTTACCTCTCGACTTAACTATCCACCCTCGTCTGCGGCTCGGGCTACGTCTCGGGACAAAATGGCTTCTTTTACGCACTAGCTGTACAATCTACTATTATATTTATTTGGGCCCAATAGGTAAAGAAGAAAAAGTAAGATCATAGTACAGGAGCGTCAAAAAGTGGGGTAGATTAAATAATACGTCAAACCAATGTGTGAAACTATTTTGCTCTACCAGTTGTTGAACTTTGCAAAACTAAAGGTATACCGCTCATTAATTATTCGTAGATTATCGTAGTTACTTGCATACGAACACAACAAACTTGCACTGCAAATATTATACTAACCGAATTTGCAAAGGTTGCGATATTTTTGGAACTATGGGAATAATATGATTATGAATGCAAGCATTAGTTTGTGCAAAGGTATAAGTGTGTTCAAAGCGTGCAGTGGGACATTAATTTGACTCAAATTATTTCTGTGTTATCTCATTTTAATGTTAGGATGGTAATGGAGAAAAAAAAAAATGGATTTCCAAGGAGACAAACAGGATACACGATCAGTAAAATTAGATGCTTATTGCTTGAATTGTTCAAGAAGAAGAACCTTTTTTGTACACAAACGACTAAAGGCTCGTACAGACTAGTGCGATATCGCGGGCGCGACGCGACACTAGTAGCACAATTTCTTTGTCGGTGCCTGTCGCGCCCGCGATATCGCGCGAGTCTGTACGAGTCTTAATGCCGCAACCGCCTTTGTGGTCTAGTGGTAAGACCACCTGTCTAAGGTCCCGGGTTCGATTCCCAGTGGGCTCAAAAATGTCTGCTCGGTTTGGTTGGTAGTACTAGGGTTTGTTCTAAGTTCGCCTGGCTAGCAACCACCATCTTATGTAAGTCCGTCGCCATGACAACAATATTAATAATTAATTTATTTAATAATTTTATTTTATTTATTTATTCATTTATTTATTGTTCCAAAAACAGTGTACGAGTAACAGATATTTTTTCACCAGTTTTGCTTTTTTGTACAAACTTTTTTGTGTTTTGTTTTGCACAGTACTTAGGTTTAGTGGAATAGATCACCTGTATCCTGTACTAGTTAAAAACTGTATGACAGGAGACAGGGTTTTCCGTTTAAAATGAGACAGCATATTGACAATACATTCGACGGTTAAAAGGTAATAAGGCATAAGCGACATTTTTTTCGAAAATGAGTCATGAATGCCATCCTACTTAGTCTTATTTTAAGTAGGAAGGCATTCATGACTCATTTTCGAAAAAAATGTCGCGGCCTTTTAACAGTCGAATGTATGCCGATGTTTGTTGAAAAAAGCTTAAAGGTAGTGGATACAATGATAACAGCATTTGTTATGTTTCGGCAGTTAGAGGTAAGATAGCCAGTTCCTCTGTGGTTGAGGATTCCGGACGACTCACGCTTCCACCTTCAGCCTTATCATCACTTACTATCAGGTGAGATGAAGGCCAGGAGCTTCCACGTTCCGAGTCATTTTCCGAATATTTTTTTGACACGTATCTTTACTAATTGAGCTAGGAACTTTTGCGTAGACTAAAATATTAGATGTGCATTCTTTCCATTTTGACCTATGGATCCCAGACTTGGTCTTTGACAAACATTCAAAACTCCAAACTTAGGGTTTGCCAACGTGCGAAGGAGCGCAGTATTCTAGGCGTCAAATTGACAGACCGTATTCGCAACACCACACTGCGCTCCAAAACACAGATTACTGACGTTGCTCAACAAGCCGTCAAAAAAGTCAAAAGTCAAATAATTTATTTCAAATAGGCACGAAGATGCACTTTTGAACGTCAAAAATTACATGAATAGTTAATTGATTCTAGTTGCGCCTTCCAAAATGTAGTTATGTATGGAGAAGAATGGGCAAGAAACTCCATACTTACTCTTTTAAAATGTTAACAATAGTTTTTATACATTAATTAATATTTATAGGTGAAGACTATATCGCTCACCTAGCAGTATAATGACACATCTACAAAAAAAGCGAAATTGAGTTTTTACGGCCTAAGTGTTTAAAAGTAGATAATTTATAAAGTGGTAAAACGGCACGTTGTTAGTTTTCCTATATGTGGAGAGAGGGCGTTCAGTGTCATTGTAGCACTTGGTACGTTCCCCCCGCTTCCGCGCATAACAACGGCTTATTTGTCAGTTGTGCGGGGCGCTTCGCGAGGTACAATCGCTTCTAAATCTGTGTTGGCGTAAGTGGCAAATGTGACAAAAACCAGATCAATTTGTTAATTTGATACGAGATGCTAAAAAAAGAGGAAACCCTTTCATTGTTCATGAGATGCATTTCAGTAAATTTTATGACTTCAAAGCACTGACTGAAGAGCAAGCCATTAATTACCAGAAAGACACTAATGGGGATATAATAAAACTGACTGAGTTAACAATGATTAAATTTACTAAAAATAGTGACTTCTATGAATTTAAAACATCTTTTGAAGGAGAATGGGTCCAGGCTAAGCTTAAATTAGTACGACGAAAAAGAAAGCAACCATCACAAATTAATTTAAAAGCAGCTTATGATTCAAAAATGAATATTTCTGATTCAAAGAAAAAGGATTTGTTACAATTACTTCGTTCTAACATAGTGCCCAGCTATTATGAAGAATTTTATAATAATCTTTAAATAAGTATAAGAAATACCTACCTTTTCTTATGAATTATATTCATACTCTTATTAAATTCATTCTTATTCAGTAGGTAATGAAAGAAGATACGTGGTTTAAATCTTCGTAACTAAGTAAACCTACGTAACTATTCCCCTAGGATCTTTGTCTCTCTGTAGTTAGCTGTGGGTTAGATTTGCGCATGGAATACTCGCGATTAAAAGCTTTACGTAGGTATTTAAATAGAGTTCAAAAAGGCGAAGTTATGCATCACAAGCGTTACAATCGTGAGTTTTTCATGCACAAATTCATCCGAATAGTCCCAGTCCCACATGGATTGACACCCGGTGGCAACTAGGATCTTATTGCCCCCACATCCGAATAGTCCCAGTCGCCCCCACATGGATTGCCACCCGGTGGCAACTGGGATCTTATTGCCCCCACATCAAATCGCTGTACATTGCGGCGTGGATCGCTAAACCCCCTCATCGCTATCTATCTACGGCCGCGATGACGGGGTTGGCAGTCACATTTCCAATGTGGTTTTATTAGTAGATTAGTGATATTTTTAGGGACATACAAAGAAGATTTAAAGAAAACCACCAAATATTATCAATAAAACCACACCATTGCACACATAAACTACCCGACGGATTAAGTCATAAAACACGTGTTTCGTCAAAATTAAGGAGTTAGTTAAAACTTCATGAATGTGGAATCCTTTTATTTTTGTGTAAACAATAGTAAAAGCTTGTAAAACGTTAGTTTATTGCTAATTTTTGCCGCCTATAGTCGGTATTCATTTGTTTTGTTTGAAGACAGGTGTGCTTCCAAAATTTTGGACGGTAGTGTACGTTGGCCAGCACATCAAGTTACCACAGACTGTCAAATTTTGTCGTTCGTTTTTGAACTTAATCGTCAAAATTTTAAAGTTTATAATCGTTTGGAGAAATTTGACAGTTTCGTGTAGCTTGATGTGCTGGCCCCTGTACATTTATAAAAAAAAAAATATTACACAATAGATCCCTTCCCTTCCCTTTACCGGCTTTTGCATCTATGACGTTGTAACGCATATTATTCTATCTATAATCATGTCCGAGCAAATTTTTTACCGTCTCGAAAAAAATTTGCTATACTAGGTGAACGGAGTAGAAGTTTTTTTTTTTCGGAAGTATAACAATAAAAAATATTGAAATTTGGGTGCGTATGATTCAAATTTCACTATTATTAAATCGTATTTTTTTTTTTAGTTACATATCACTTATCTACCAATAAAACCACATTGGAAATGTGACTGCCAACCCCGTCATCGCGGCCGTAAGACAGCGAAGAGGGGGTTAAGCGATCCACGCCGCAATGTATAGCGATTTGATGTGGGGGCAATAAGATCCCAGTTGCCACCGGGTGGCAATCCATGTGGGGGTGACTGGGACAATTCGGATGTGATGTGGGGGCAATAAGATCCCAGTTGCCACCGGGTGGCAATCCATGTGGGGGCGACTGGGACTATTCGAATTCATCCAACTGTTAACTGCAGAGAGAAAAAGGTCCGTGTCGAATAGTAAAGGTCAAAATCATGAACCTACTGTGCAAGTTCCTAATATTGCCTAATATGCTTATAGTTTTGTTTACTGCGTAGTCAATTAATAAAAATACTTAAAGGTAAAGTAAACTTCCTTAAAATTTCGGAGTGATAAGGTAAAACTTGATTTGAATCTGGATTTCATTATCATCGTACCTTTATCTAAACTTAAACTGCCAAGCTTTTAAGTGCTTTTGTTTTTAGAACGGAGAGTATATCATATAATTATCTGAACATAATTTAAAAAATATATGATGATTACCTACCTTTACAATTAAGAGAAGATACGTGATTATATTTTATTTTATTTGTTATAGTTTGATGATGACTATTTCTCAACGATTCACGAGCCAAATATAGGTTATTATAATATTTTAGTAAAACTATTTAATGTATGTTGGTTTCAAATAAAAACTTTTGTTTTCTATTAATCAATTGTCTTTATTTCATGGTTTTCACATCCTATATAATTATGGCTTTGGGGGCATATATGACATTTTTGGAAGTTGTTAAAAGTATAACGGCACAATTGCATGGCTCTTCTTCTTCTTTGACTGTTATGAAGTAACTCCTGGAAACCTGAAGTGGATTTTTTTATCCCTAAGTATCTATTAAGGTTTATACTAGTTGCTAAAACCATAGAATCCATGATAAAATGTAAAATGAACTCATAACTTCGTTTCAAACATTTATAAAATCTTTGACCCTCATTTCTGTAAAATAAGAAAAAAGTAGATGTGTCATTATACTGCTAGGTGAGCGATATACCTAGAATAAAAAAAATAAAAAATATAAAAAAATTCATCAAAATTACTTACCACAATTGGTAAAAAGAATGAAAAGTGAAGTAATAACAGAAAAATTAATAAATGCGATAGGTACATGGTGCTCACATATTTACAAACATTGTATATGATTTCCCAAAAAAATAAAAAATAAAAACAACATATAATAAGTCAGTGTGTGAGTTAAAATATTAATCACAGAAAATAAAATTAATATCATAAAAATTATAAATTATACAGTTAAATTAGCAACCAGTTTGATTTTGTCTAGACTCTAAATTGTCCTATGGAGCAGGACCAGCATGTTTCCAAGCATAGCTGAAGATGGACTGGGCTGGACACGTCTGTCGTATGCTCAATGAGTTGTGGGCCAAAATTACCGCAATGTGGAGCCCTGACACAGCCAGAAGGCGTCGCGGTAGATCCCGTAGAAGATGGCGGGGCAAGCTGGAGAAAACAAACGACCAGAGGTCCACAATAGCCCTGGATCAAAAGAGCTGGAAGTGATGGGAAGAGGTCTTTGCCCAGCAGTGGGATGATGCAGGCTAACAGTAACAGTAACTTGTACACACGGCTACATATCAAGCTATACATTACCAGTATAAGCTGATCTCTCATTGTACGGAAATCCTATACAATGCGAGACCAGCGTAAACTGGATTTATATAGGTTGATATGTAGCCGTGTGTACCAAGTAACCCGACAATTCTAGCTACAACACAACCAAGTCTAAATAACAGAACAGTTCTTCCCGCGGTTACTAGCCACCGATACAGTACATTTTAATATGACGCGGCTTTATAAAATTTTATCACCCATTCAGTAAAGCGATTCCAATTATACATACATACATGGTGTTCTGTTTGGCAATGAGAAAACAAGGGGACATTAGCTGTAGCCGTCTGTCGGTTTGGCGCCCCTCAGCCGAAACAATGATTACTAGGGGTGGAAGGGAATAAAAGAAACGGATGCAGAGCCTCCTCATATTATTGTCTTACTGAATTTGCCGACGGCATTTATTAGCCACTAACATAAAACATTTTTATGGGAAGTGATATGAGACTCACAATAGTTGGAAGCTCTTTGTCGGAATAAGAACAAACGATTTATAGACGAATATAAAATTGTATTGCTTCACAACGTTTTGCTTATTCGTGATTTACCATGACAAGATTTGCTGTTCAGTAAATATTTCCTCGAAAGAAACTGCTTCATGAATTAGGTACGTTACGTACTATGAAAATGTGTGACTCCAATTATTAGATTCATATCGTCATGTGGTAGCATTGGTGTGTTATTGTTTGGTAGGAATATCGCATGCGCGCTGGAAAAAAGAATCAAGAATCCGATTCCCGATATCCTCTCTACGACCACACGACTACTCTGGGTAGACTAAAAAGTCGCAGGTGCATCTTACGGTCCACGCAGGCGATCAAAGACAGGCCATCCAGGGAGCGAAGTAAACTGTGGGAAGAGAGGTATCCACCACCTCAAGACTTCGTAAAGCCCCAGGAGCACCTGCCTCCCGGTTACGAACTGCAGTGGCCTATTTAGAAAGCTCTCAATCGACTGCGTATTCAAGTAGGCCGCTGCAAACATAACCTGGCGAAGTGGGGCATAGTCGATTCACCTAACACTCAATGCGAGTGCGGTGTTCCTGAACAGACTATGTCCCATCTGCTGGAGTGTCCCAATTGTCCGTCCGCCTGCACCCTTGACGATTTGAACAACGCCTCTGACACCGCAATAAATGTGGCCACCTACTGGGCCCAAACAGTATGGATGTACCGTCGAAACGAAAATAAGAAGATTGGTATATCTCTTAAGATAGAAGTAAATGAGGTAGGGCTCTCTGAAACTAAACTCATTTTAAAAAAAGAGCCATAACCACGAACCGCTACATACAATTTCTAATTTTAGAACCACTAACAACAACTACAACAAAAATAACGAGAAGAGTGTGGTAATTATTACCTCCCCAATTGTAACGTCAGTTTGTGAGACAATTTCTTCCAATTAGACATAGAGACATTTTGAATAAAGGACAGGAAAACCCCTATAGGGTTTCAGGATCGCAGGAGTGGGGAGTCGACATGGCGTGCGACAAGTGACAAGTCGCGACGTGCACGGATAAGCAACCACGAGGATGAACTACTGCGAGCTTGCGGTTTTGATACTTGCGACAATGATGGCGGAAACTATGGGAAGTAATTTGGATTTATATTCAAGGAAATGAAAATTTTAAGGGGAATAAAATATTGGTTTCAGAAATTTAATATTTTTACAATCCCTGGATTTAATTGTGTGGGAAGTCTTACATAGGTGCATTGACTGACAAAATAACATGTTACATAATATTAAAAGGGAAAAAACTGAACAAATTAGTAGTATAAAACCACATTCACTTAAATTTAATATTTTTACAATCCCTGGATTTAATTGTGTGGGAAGTCTTACATAGGTGCATTGACTAACAAAATAACATGTTACATAATATTAAAAGGGAAAAACTGAACAAATTAGTAGTATAAAACCACATTCACTTAGCATACTAATTATAGTTTTCACTATCAGAAACAATAAACATAACCTGTTACTCCACATTCGAGCATATCATGAAATTACAAATCATGTTATCATGAAGTTAAATAGGCGGAGCGCTTGCAATTGCATGTCTATGGGGAATTATGCATTACGTAAAACAGTAATACGTGTTACATACTCATAAACGAAGCTTCATAAAATAAATTTGATTGTATTAGGTATATATGGGTTTGTAATCTGTAAATTACATTAATGTCCCATTTTTGTTACAAGCTTTTCCGTTCAACGTACTGGTAAAATAGTTCACACATAAAATGTAACTGAAATGAAGTTGCTGAAAAAGCGTTATATTAATTTTATTGCTGAAGTAGGTATTCATTTAAATCTATAATATGATCATTTGAATTCGTCTATTTCCCTCAGTTTATTTTTATTAGCAACAAGGAATATTATTAAAACGGGATAATGCTTCAAGATTTTACTCGCGAAACATTAGATAATATTTAAAACAATGATGTTGTAAAGCCAAATAGCTTCAAGCAACAGAAATAACATTTTCTTATTTCCAACAAACGGTTTTTTCATATACTCTAGAACGAATAAAAGTCTTTTAAAAATAAATCAAGTATCACGTCGGTTCACACCGCTATGACTAGACATTTTTACTTGTTCGTCGTCGTTTGACGCCCCGCGACAGTGCGTTTTCATTATATGCAGCTTAGTAGCTACGGGTAAATAAAGCAGCCCATATTGCCGACTCGGCTTATTCTCACGAATTCTATCCGCCACGCCAGCACACCGACTATAATCCGCTTTTTACGATTCCACTCCTCGCACGTAGAATTTGAAATGAGAAAAATAACCTCAAATTCTTTGTGAGTTGCGGCTTTCGTGGTATGAATGAGTTCTATACAGGGAATATTTTTAGTCATTTCAAAAGGATGTCCTAATTTAAAAAATTACAAAGCTGGGTTTTTGTGGAAATAATAATTTCATAATGTTGTATTTACTTTTGTGAGCTACTGACTGACGTAGTACTCTGAAACTTAAAATTCGTAGGTTTTATCTAGGTTACTTTATTAAAAGTACGAAACATGTTTGCACAGACGAAAAACAAATTATACTCTAATTTACAAAGGTTTTTATTTTTTATTTATTTATTACTAGGTTTTGCCCGCGGCTCCGTCCGCGTGGCTGTCGGTTATCGCGTAAAAAAATAGCCTATGTCCTTCTCCATATCCCAGGCTATATCTTTGCCAAATTTCATGACGATCGGTTCAGCGGTTTAGGCGTGAAAACATAACATACAGACAGACAGACAGACAGATAGACAGACAGACAGAGTTACTTTCACATTTATAATATTAGTATGGAAGTATGGATAGTTACATATATGACCCTGTACCACACACTCGATGACGACATCACGCTCTGGATGGATGTAGCGGAAGACAGAGAAAGCTGGCTTTCTCTGGAGGAGGCCTTCACCTTAGGGCTCTCAAATAAAACAAATTAAACTATTAAGTTATGATTGATTAATACCGTAAAAACTAAGAGAAATACAAGGCTTTTTATATTTTTTTATTATAATGACACTACCCATTTTTATGCAGCATAGTATATTTTAAGCCAAGAACAAAATCTTGCACAACCATAGCTGATAAAAGCAATGCATGTATTTGAATGAATGCATTCAAAAGAATAGTGCATGAAAAGCGAATGAAATAGAACATGGAAATACCTATACAGCGTTCCCTGTTTCCAATAAATTGCCTGCTCCAACACTTTCGACCAATAAAAGGATTAGCAAACAAACTTTGTTTTAACATCCCGTGTCAATCAAGCCACTACACTAATCCGAAGTAAGTAAATCATGTCACTTGGTTAAGCTTTAGGCTAAACGAGCAAAACTTTTGTGTTTATGCTTAATAATATTAGTATGATGACCAATAAGGAAAACTTGAGTCATATTGCTTGCACAAAACTTATTTGGCTTAAGCTTTTCGGTTTATGTGCTAACTGGATAGGCAATAATTTTCTTCATCATCCATTTGATTGAAAAGGCTAGTTGACGGATATTGAAAAATTTATTAATTCTGTTTCTTGTGGTTTATTTATCTCAAAATATGAATATTACGGCGAAATTTTATAATTCTGGTTAAAGACATTTAATTCTCATAAAGAAATTGGAGTTTCAAAACGGGCCCAGAATATGTACAGTACCTCGAAAAATCGAGAAAAATCCGTGGAATTTGGGAAAAATACAGATAAATTGCATAAACGCATATTTTTCTTGTAATAATTTACTATTTATCAATTATTTTTATCGATTTTCAATATGGCGTCTCATCAATTTTGTACTCTGTGGTTAAAAACAAAGACAGTAAACCAAAGATCTTTTTCTTTTATGGCATCTCGCAGGTCAACCTATGAGGTTGTCGTCTGCTTAACTGAACTATACTTTATGTACTACAACTAGATCTAAGATAATATTACAAATGCCTAAAACTACGAATAACGTAAGATTCTCTTTGACAATGTAATATGACAGAAATAAACATGTCAAACGTCAATAATAATCAATCAACATTGACAGCTTACCGCCATGACGGGTTTTTGTTGTGTGTTGCAATTCCAAGTGTACATTATGTGCTTTACTACCAAACAAAGCCAATTTAAAGTAATTGGATGATTGAAAACTGTTTTAATTGTGTTTCCCCATTTTTTTGTATGGTGTACAAAGACCTGGCCAGGGCTCCATACATTTTGAAACATCTCCTTTACATTTCACTTACATGAGAACAAAGTATCTACATAAAATACAAAAACTAATCATATCCTTCGACACTCGAACTCACAATTAAACTGACGTATTTGACTATTTATTAATAACAAAACAAAATTATGGTAACATTAGTATTACTTATTTTTACTTTTACACACACTTTTAACATTAGTATTACTTACTTTTACTTATTATTATGTAGGTTCGTGGGTACTCCCAAAAATCCAACACTGTGCCACTATAATTAAAAGAACTAATCTCCTGTGTACGTATTTTTCTGATCCTTCCTTCTTGTCTGTTTATATTATGTGTACATAAACTGTTAAATAAATAATTATGAATTTTTGGTCATAATTTAATTTTGATTGTCAAACGGGGCATTGTGTCATGGCGGGTTAAGTAACTTCATTATTTCAATCTGCTTAAGGCTGCAGTCTTCAAAATTCACTCGCGGTGAGTTATTTGTGCAACTTTGTATTTGTTTTTTAAACAAATTAAAGAAATAACATGAAATATTATTATTGCACAGAAATAAACATAATTTATGTAATAGCTAGTAATTTTTTTTAGTACATCGAGGTGGATTGTGTTAGGTAAATCAAGCGTTGAATAAAGCTATTTCTGCCCAACAACATTTCGAGGTATGTTTGTGCTCCTACTTTAGGGTAATTATGATTTGTTTTTTCAAAATCTGTTCAGCGCATAATTAGCTGAACATTCTCGTCTTCAAAATGCGCTGATTATTTTTTTCTAATTATATTTCATTTTCTTATTTTGGAGGTCCCAAAGTCATCAAAATTCTCTGTTTTATCTCTTAATAAACGGTTTGTTTCATAATAACAATGCATGGTATGTATGTAATAATTAGATTATTTTCAAGTTTTTTTTAACAGTGTTGCTTGCACATATTTTTTATGACTTTTGTCGGAATATTATAATATTCGGTAGCCTTAATTAACAACGTTATTAAATAAATAAAAATATATATTCAAAGCAGACCAATTAGTATTTGTGATAATGTTTAGGTACTTTGGCAGTTGTGGGTAAACGATTTTCATTTTAAATTTTTTTATGGGCCTACACAAAAAATTACTAAATACTACTAATTTAGTAGATAAATAATGAATACTGGCACATTATGCGAGAGGTGCTCCTTTCAAGACCATTCCTTTCGTGCGTCTATTTTTAATGTAAAAAGAAACTTTATGTATGACGTATAAAGTTTGTTTCTATTTACAATTTGAAACTGTCGTCTGTAAGTAGTGACGTATCACGCTCTGATTCGCATTCAATGTTAAAAATATAGATGAATATAAAATAATTTACAAAATGAAGTTGATTTTTGATATTTTTAGTTCACAACCGTTCTTATTGTCAACTATAGCCTATTATCTAATAACGAAAACAAGTATAAATAACACATAATTTTGCTTAAAGATATCAAAATACCTTAGATAACATTATTATGAAGGTTAATACGGGCTGCATTACAGAGATTAAGGTACAAGAACCATAAAAAAAAAGAAAATACTGTAATTTTTTTCAATATAATAAATCCTCAACTTATTTGAAAACTACAGCCTGTTCTAAATTGTATTTATCACACACTACCTCCAGAAAAAACTACCCATTCACATAAAACCACAGCGGAACTGAAAATCAAATCATCCGAACAATTTACGAAATAATAGGAAAATAATAAAACGAGTGGTGTTAGCCCGGGGAGGGACTGGGACCTAGCCCCGACCTACAGTGTCTCTTATTTCCTGAGGGACGACCGCGTTATAGCACTACAGACGCACCTATCATGACCTAAACTGTGGGCTGCACACCTGGCAACTATTTGTAGAGATACAGTTGCGCAACTGGATGGTTGGTCCGTTGATGGGTGACCATCTTTACATACCAAGACCTCTCCGTGCCTCGGAAAGCACGTTAAACCGTTGGTCCCGGCTGTCATTCGTGGATTTTTGACAGTCGTTACGGGTCGTCAGTAGCCTGAAAGTCTAACATCTAGTCTTACCAAAGGGTATTGTTTTACCCAGTAACTGTCATAGCAGTGATAGCCTAGTGGTGTGACCAACGGACTGCCAAGTCATACTTCTAGAGGTCGAATCTAAGGCACGCATCTCGGATTTTATTTTATCATCATTTTCGGATTCATGTGCGTGGATCGTTGACAGTCGTTACGGGTCGTCAGAAGCCTGAAAGTCTGACATCCAGTCTTACCAAGGCGTATAGTATTACCCATAACTGCGTTGTGGAGGTCAGATAGGCAGTCGCTCAATGTAAAATAAACCATGCTCCATTAAATATTTTTTATTTTTTATAGCTGCATTCGGTTAACTGGAAGTTGACCCCGACATAGTTGGAAAAAGGCTAGTCAAATAGCGACTGTCTGACTTCACAAGTAAATCTAAACAAATCGTTATGATTATGAATTTAGGTAATTTTGACATAATTGGATAGATCATTTTTACAGAACGATTTCGCAGTTAGTGTATGCGACAACATGAGTTGTTATACAATAGGGATGTGTCCTGTGTAAAAAAAAAAGATAACTGTTTAGTCCGTTAATCCATATTAGTATTATAAATGTGAAAGTAACTTTGTATGTCTGTCTGTCTGTCGTTTTCACTCCTAAACCGCTGAACCGATCGTCATGAAATTTGGCAGAGATATAGCCTGGGAGATGGAGAAGGACATAGGCTACTTTTATTGAGTGAGGGCTCGTTACGTCACAGCTACGTATAAAATCTTGTGAGCAGTGACGTCATGCCACATTTGAACTCAATGTATCGCCGTAATGTTTTGATTAGGTAAAAAAAGAAAAAATACGTGTCCAATATTTTTTTATAATCTACATGACGGACAAAAATTTTTTTTAGTCTTCATCCCTATTGGATAGATCATTCGATGCAACTTACAAAGTATGTTATAACTTTTGCAGAAGATTTTTGCAGTTAGTGTATTCGACAACATGAGTTGTAACACGATTTCACCGTCTATGCTGAATTGAGACGGTGTCGCCGATGTGTTGTTCACAATGTCAATATGAATAGTTATACAGATTCAAAACTGCATAAGCGAAGTGCAGCAGACCGTGAGCAATGCGGGCAGCATACAGAACTAGAATGACTTGTAATTTGTAAGTAAAGTATGAAACTGTATGTGTGATGTTGCCATATTTAATGCACCGTATCTGCACGTCAATTATTATTAGTCAATGGCGCTGCATTTGGTGCTACCCAGCTATAACACACACAGATACATCGTCACGTTATAGATGAACAGGCTGGCAGACGACAACAACTCTTAGCAACAAAAAGTCGCTAAGTGTGTCGCCCTTTAATAAAGAAACCGATTTTAGCTACATCCCGCAAACGCGATTCCATTCGCTCCCCCTTTCGCCAATGTCTATAAAACACGCTCTCTACTATGTAACAAAGCTAGCAAATAATGTTGATCTCATATCGGACAGAAAGAGCTGATGCGGTATTTATTTATATAAAATATGATGCGCTTTTGTTTATCTGTTGTGAGACAAAATTGGTTTTGTAATGGTATTTGTTTTGAGTCCCTATATGATAGTGTAAGATATAGCTAAATAATATCAAGATTTTTATTGAGTTGACGAAGTGACAGCAACATTACCGTTCCTTAGGCCCCTCGCCCACGGCGACTTTTTGTAGCGATGCTGTCGCGCGCTTCGTAAACGCGCAACAGTATCGCTACTAACGCGTGTTAGTCGCATTTGCAACGCGCTACAGAAGCGATGCCAACGCGCTACTTACGCGCTACAGCATCGCGACTGTATTGATGCAAACGCGCGACCGTGTCGGACCACATCGGGGAGAGAACCGAGGGAGGGTGGCGCGTGAGTGGAGAACCGAGCATCAGTGCAACTGTGGCATTTTTGTGTCGTTACTGAATCGTGTCTGCATCGCGACAGAAGCGTGACAGCATCGCGTTTGCATCGCGACTGAATCTGGGCCCGTGGGCGAGGGCACACAGCTAGCGACCGCTTCGCGACTGTATCGATGCGGAAGCGCGACAGCATCGCTACTGCATCGCTACAAAAAGTCGCCGTGGGTGAGGGGCCTTATGTTTAGAAATAAGTGGACCCTAGTGTGACTTTTTTAAGGAATTACAATTCAAGATTATTAAATAAGTACCTACCTACTGGTCTTACAATTTTTCAGGGTAATTCAATGACCAGTCAATGTTCTAAATTCTTGTATACCTATAAATGTATTCACTTTTCCGGTCTGTCCAGTAACAAAAACAACTTATATTATAAAATTAGCTTCTGCCCGCAACTTCGTTCGCGTGAAATATAGCTTCCCATTAGTGAAAGAATTTTCGAAATCGGATCATTACTTCCGAAGACTACGACCTAAATACAAACTCACTTCCTCATTAAAATATTTATTTATTTATTTATATATACTTTATTGTACACCAGATTACACATTACAAAAGAAAAAACAACTTATACACTACAAAATACAATGGACAGCCTTATCGCTTACTGCGATCTCTTCCAGGCAACCTTGGCATGGACATGAAATGGAGTTGTCATTGGTTTAAATAAAAGAATAAAAGTACAATATCCTATAATAGATACACAGATATATGTTATATAATAGATACATACAGACTAACTATATAAGCAAAGAAAATAAATGAAGACTGGATTATTACAGCTAACAACGAGAACAAAATCACAACGACAAGTAATGTTCCTTCACGAGTCTTTTAAACACAGGCAACGATTGTGCGCGTTTTATTGGATGTGGCAATGCATTCCACAAACAAGCGGCCTGGACAGTTAAAGATTTGTCAAGGAAAGAATATTAATATAGTAGTCTACAGTTAAGAAATATGAACTGAAACATAACTCTAGGCTACCCACTCAAAATTACCCCATCCGTCACTACCCACCTACTTCTAATCATTGCCCATAATACCTGATACCTGTATTGTTCTACCAAAACTTTCAGCTCATCAATCAAGCTGAGGGCCGGGTGCTTTATAAAATGTTGCCAACTCCGTAAACCTTGTGGGTAGTTTGTAGTTATTAAAACTTGTTGCCTCTACAAGTTTCTAACAACGGGTATTTGGAAAATGAAATAAGGGGTAGTTGGAAAGGTATGTAGGTAGTTACTGGAATTGTTTAAGGATACGTGAGTTGCAATCCGGCCCGCAACCATCAACCCAAAAGTAGATAATCGCGCGAAACAATAATTCATCAAGACAGAAGTGCAGTGTCGCATTGATCAACGCGTACAGTGCAGTGACGCGTACGTGCTTACATTAGTAAATCTTTGATCCTATTTTGTAGATTATCTACAATGTTTGAATATCTGTTGGTGCCACTGCTTCCGGCGACCAAACATAGCGCCAATATCACGAGACAAGCGACGCACCATGGGTCCAGTGCTGCCACCTGCGTCGCACCGAACGTTGGATCGTTGCTGGCGAGTGACTAACTACCGGATCAGCGGACGTCACTTCGGCGGGGGAATACCAAGTCTTTAAAAACCCCGTGCTCGGTTTGCTGAGGGCCTTTTTCCACTCGTGCTTCGTCGTAGAAACAACATTTATATTGTGCATTATTGTCAAATATTACTTATTGTAATTAATTAATTGGTTGAGAATTAAAAGTGATCAAAGTGTGTTATCTATTTATTTGTTCTTGCTTAAAGTAGAATCTACTTAAATATCTATAGTTCATATCACTTAATTTTGTATAAATGAGTCAATAAATCATTTTATTTCGGAAAATACAAATACACTTGTATTTCAATAAAGAAATATATTCTAGCCAAAACATGGCCCGCCATAGGATCTATTTTTTTAATATTGGCCCGCATAGGAAAAAGTTTGCCCATCCCTGCTCTAAGTACTACTTCTGCCTATCTTCTTGACGTAGCTCGTTAGTCACCTTACTCTATGTCCAGGGAAGCATAGCCTAGGGGTCTTCTATTCTTCAAAGATGTAATAATACGCTCGTAAAATCTTTTAACGTTAACATCAAGTCGGAAGATGCCATTAAGTTGCAAACAAAGTTGTCGTCAAAAGTTATATTGTATCGAATCAAAGTTTGATCTCTACAATAATGGACCGGATATCTCCCGATATCCCGATAAAGTAGTGGGGACAATGGTACAAGGAATGTCGGGAATTTGGGGGAAATAAACGCATTTGTTTTGGTTCACTGATTGTGAAGAAAGCTTCGTAAATTGAGTGTTGTTTTGTTAATTGCGTAGTTTAGTCGCACAGTGTTATGTAGTTTCACATTGGATAAACAAACAAAATGTAAATACATAAAATAAGATTATGAACGTTTTAAAATAGTAGTTTATGAAACTGTTGCATAATGAGGGGTATTATACTAGTTATAATACCTAGCTATGTGCAGCTTCATACACTACATTATCTACTCTCATACACTGGGATTGAACCTACTAAATAAGCGATCAAAGTTAAAAGCGTAAGAAATTCCTACAGCAAAACGTATGGCGCCAAAAGCCAGCACATCACCGCGCATGTGCTAAAGTGGGGGCTAGCACAGACAAGTAAAAATTGGAATCAAAACTTTTTTATAATGCTATAAAAATGGCGCGCCCAGCATATACGTTCCATAAAGCTGGATCCACACACAGCCGGCGGCCTGCCGCCAGGTGCCACACATATAGAAGCCGGACTGTGTGTGGATCCAACTGAGGGCAATCCATTAGAAAAAAAAAAAATTAAACTTCTTGGATACTTCTTTGATTTGCCCTGTATCGTAATGGAAAAAAAATGTTTTATAACATTATTTTGCTAGATAAAAAGTGTTGTAATATAATTCTATTTTGAAATATTATCGGTATTGTGTTCAAAAAGTATGTCAATATAAACTCGTTTCGAAGTTTATAATTCGAATTTTATGATATGAGAATAGATAAATACTTTTATGTGACTTTACAAAACGGCAAAAAATTAACAATAACTTTGAGCGAAATATTAGACGTTTAAGAATATTTAATTTCTATTTTCAGTTTGTTATTAGTAATGTTACAGAGCCGATTTGTATTTAAAATACATTGATCTCAACGCCGTTATCCAATACAAAACATACCTATATCCAAAAATCTTTCCTCTCAACCAACAAACCAATACCAACAATAACCCACTTTATTTAGGTTTAGGTATAAAGAAGATTTATTCTCAATAAAGACATATATTTAGAGGTATGAGGAACAGGGTGTAAAGTTCACTCATACTCTATAGTAAGGGAGGATTTGAGGATTTGTGACGTCAGGTCTTTGATGCGTAGTTCGCATGTGGCGTTGTTGATACCGCCACATACACATATCACTTGAGAACACTAAAACACATAAATTACACAAAGTTCGTCGTCATTAGTTACAAACTAGATACCCATCCAATGCATTTCTTCAAAAGTGATCGATCCGCAATTATATAGGGTAGGGCGGGGCTAATAGTCCCAATTTTCACTCTAAGACCCATAAGTCTCAAAATCAAGTACTTACTGTCTATAAAAAATGTTGTATGAAACCTTACACAATTCAGCTTGACACTCAAATAGTCAGAAGTGTGAATATTCATTTGATTTCCGAAAAAAATTGTAACAAATGCAAAATGGAATTCTGTACTTTTTACCCCACTCACGGGGTAAAAAGTCCACGGCTTGGGGTAAGAAGTCCATACATTCTAATGGCTAGCTAATTAGGTATTTATGGTCAATTATTAGGGTAAATTAAAATGCATTATTTTAAAATCAATATTTAATAATATTTCTGTTTATTAAAATATCAATATAATCAACAAAATCTTAACATTTTAGTATAATCAACATAAAATTCCAACTTAAATACAATGAAACAAAACGAAACGCAAATTTTAATTAAAACACACACGTCGTTCATGTGCCCAACCTTTGCAAATTGAACATTGAATCCACTGCTCTCCTGACTTGCTTTCTGAATAAGATTCGCAGCATATAATGCAAAAATATTCTTCATCATCAGAGGAAGGTGTAACGGGCTATTTTCTTCTTTACTGTCATTTTCTTTAGTTTTTCTCATTTTACTCTTGTTTTGTTTTTCTCTAACTCGTTTTTTTCAGGAGTGTCAGTTAAATAAAGTTGTAAAGTAAAGGCTTTGCGAAGTTTTCTGGTGTTTGAGGCTTTGGGCACAGATAGAACGGCTATAGGGGAAAATGCTGCATTAGATGTTGAAGGTTGAGGAGATATTGCTCTCGGTTGTTGTATGCTTGATTGTGCTGGCTGAGTTTGCCCTCTATTTATTAAACATATAACTGCAATAAAACATAATGTGGTAAAAAGTCCTCTCGCGGGGCAAGTCCCATCGGTGTACTTCTTGCCCCATACCTACGTCCTGTGATTGGCAAGGTTATAAAATAAAAACGGTTAACAACAAGAACATTTTATTATCATGCATTACTTACGAATATAATAACACTGCAATATGAACTTACCTTAATCTTTTCTTTAAAATCAGTATAGATCTATGAAAGAAACAAGAACAAACATTTTTTAAACTTTTGGGCGCGAAAAAATTCCGATAGCCGTGTAACTCGCATATGCGCTCCGCGACGGCTGGTGGCTGGCGGCTTCGTCGTTGCCCCTCACCCCGCTCCAGATCACGTAGACCGTCTATTTCTAGCGCGGTTAGATACTGTGATACGTATGTTGGGACTTCTTACCCGCCGGACTTTTAGCCCCGCTCTACCCTACTGACCAAGTTGAGTTTTAAATGCATTGAACGAGTGTAGATTTCTTATGCTAGAGGGTATAAATTCTATTATAAAGTTGTGCTCCTTCAAAATTAAGCATTTTTTTGCCATTATTAGTTCTAGTTTTGGGTAAAACTAACAAGCTAGCTCGCCTTGTGCTACGTTGGCTGACTTGTATAATTGGGTGAGTGTTATGTTCGTGTGAATACTCTTGCTAAGAATTTTTCTGATGATAATACATGTATTGTAAGTATATATAATAGTTGTTTAAAACCGTTACTATAAAACGTCAGTGCAAATAAGTGCAGCATGGACCCACTATCGGTCTCGCAGTCCCGCTTGGCTAATGATTCGTGAACGAGACGTTACCGCAAGCTTTTATCTATAATTTATCTACTGAAAATAATGTTATCAATGCTGGAAAAATGTTTGGCCGTCATCAAACACAAAGCACCTGAAAAACTCTCCTCTCATAGGACACACTTCACCACTACACTACCCACTTTACTTAAAACCGTTACTACAAGATTAAATTAAATTAGCTAGCGAAACTCCGCATAAGTGAAGGGTATTGATAAACAGAAAACAAAACTGGCAATCATAAGGACTGCCGACAGAAGTGAAAACACAAAACTTTGGAATAACTGTTCTTTTATACATATAGCTCATGGAAAGTGTTCGGTGATGATGACGCGAGTTCCATGATTTTTGTTCACCCAAAAAGTACACATACATATACAGTACACATATAGCTCATGGAAAGCGTTCGGTGATGATGACGCGAGTTCCATGATTTTTGTTCACCCAAAAAGTACACAATATACACAGTATACATACACACATCAAAAAAAGTTTGCAATCACTTTGAAAAATCTAATTAATTTTTGTTAGGTACGGTAGATTATATTATGATTCGGCTCGCCTGACTTAAACCCAATAGAGCACGCGTGGGATGCTCTTAAGCGAGCTGTTTGGAACCGTCAGCTACGTCTCCAGACAGTGCCAGAGCTCAGGGAAGCCGCTATTCAAGAATGGGACAGGTTACCCCAAGAAATGCTAGATAACTTGATTCTCAGCATGCCCAGGAGGATCACCGCATGTGTTCGAGCCAGGGGAGGAGTTATATTATATTGAATATAAACCTTTTATTAATAAATTGTTGTTTAAGTTTGGTTAAACAGTCTTCACTTCAAAAAAAATATTTTTTGACATGAAATGACAGCTGTTGGTGTAGTTATTTGAATTATGATTTATCCATCACGTTTGCTGAGTTTCGCTAGCTAAATTAAAGTCAGTGCAAATAAGTGCAGCATTGCCCCACTATCGGTCCCGCAGTCCCGCTTGGCTAGTGACTCGTGAACTAGACGTTTGTATCGCAGGATTTCATCTTACGCGGCGACTGTAACAAATGATGGAGGGAGGCTGACATGGACTACTCAATACCTACGATTTTTCACATAGGTCATTTTGTTACGTCATCTTTTATTCATGACATAATTATTTACTTTGTAAAGTATCATATTATTTTATTTATTGTGAATGTGAAGGCTATGTGGGTCATTTAATTTATAATTAATCAACAACATCTTCTGAAAAGTTCTGTTTTTAAGTTTTCGACGTTCCCATTCGAATGTTTGATTGATGATTATCTTTTAAAGTAAAAGTTCGCGAGTACATTCGCAAGAAGCTGGCAGTATCATCACAACGGTAATATTTTCGCATTGTTTATCTTATTTGTTTTAGTATACATATTTAGGTGTATTTATTTGTGCTTATACTTATTTAGATAATAAGATGTAAATATTAAATTTATAGTTTTTAATAGTTATATGTGTAACTTTATACAGGGTGTTTGGCAGAACGTTGAACATACGAAAATGGTGGATAGGTGGGGTCATCTGCTACTTACTCAGCCCTAATTTATTTGGCCCTGGCCCCCTGAATATAAAAAAAAAATTTGTTTGCTTTCTTTTAGTTTCACCACTTTCTTAACTTTAAAGTGTATTTTTTTATTAAAAATGGGTAAAACAGGCAATATTTTAGTTTATTTTTTTATCTTTAATATTGGCAGATTCTTATAAAATTATTGCTTTATTCAGATGTTAGCTAGAAAAAAAGTTATGACTCCTCAAACTTACAGAAAGATGTAATAAATAAAAATATTGCCTGTTTTACCCATTTTTAAAACAAATTACACTTTAAAGTTAAGAAAGTGGTGAAACTAGAAGAAAGCAAAAAATTTTTTTTTTTAATATCCAGGGGGCCAGGGCCAAATAAATTAGGCCTGAGTAAGTAGCAGATGACCCCACCTATCCACCATTTTCGTATGTTCAACGTTCTGCCAAACACCCTGTATTTAAATGAATATTTATTCCTCAATTCTCGCTATTGCACCTACTACTGTTTGTCTATGCATCTGCATTACCCAAAGGTTGACTAGTAGAAAATGCCTATGGCATTAAGTCCGCCTCTGAACATTTTGTGTGCATAAAGTATTTTTTTTTTTTTATGTTTGTTCTTCATTACTTTCGTCGATCGTGGACAGATTTTCAAAACTCTTTTGTCATTTGGTAGAAGAAGCTTTCGCGGTGGTCCCATATAAATTTTATTAACTTTACTTGAGTAGTTTTTGAGTTACCTTCGATAATACGTATTTAATTCACTTTGTGTGTCTTGATGATGTTATACCATCAAAACCAAATCAAAAACCGACTTCCGAAAAAAAAAAAAAAAAAAACTACAAAGGGAAAAATTGCTTTAATTTCAGATTTCGGTGGAAAAAACTAAAAGACCTATCCAAAGACACCGACTTCCAAATTGAAGTTATTTTTCACTTTGTAGTGTTTATTTTTAAAGTATTTTTTTTTTTTTTTGTAAAAAGAGTTTTTATTTGTCGTCTTTTTTGGTTTGTAAAAACTCTTTTACACGTCAAACATATTTTAAAACAAGATGAGGTCGGTGTTTACACTTTTTAATAAAAAGTTAGAAAAGACAAGTAGAACAGAGCCACACTGAACGTAAATAGTTACATATTCTTATAACAATACTATCAAGGCATCTTCCAGCCAGGGGCCCAAGTCTGCAATTTTTATAAATTCGTCACTCCAATACGATCCCATTGTCATTTTGCTAAAAGTTCGTAATCTGCTAAATTCATAATGGTCGATCATTGGTCGGTCAATGGTGTTGTAATAGAATTGTATTACAATGGCATTTTGAACATTTATTCATGCCAGATTTCACTTATATATATTTTTACATATTATTTATTAGTGTTACCTATACCTAAGCAATCTGAAGTAGTAGAAAGTTGGAAGTTTCATTTGTCATTATGTACGAGATTACCAATTCTTTCAATCGAGTGTCAGTGGCTGACCATTGGAAAGTCATAATGACGCCATTATATTAGTAGATTACCAAACTTGTCAAAATCAACAATTATGAAATCAATGATAGACCATTCTGACACTATTGTAATAGCAGACTTGAGGCCCAGATTTGAACTCGCTACGTCGAAAATTTTGTTCACAGGATTGAAAAATCCAAGTGAAGGTAAAATATCTTGAAAATTATAAAGCATTCCTAATCACCTACACGTTTTGAACAATACCATTCACTGCGCTGATCCATTAAGTGAACCTAATTTGTTCCCGTTTTCCTCTGTACAGTAATGCACTCATGGAGCACGGATAATAACAGATGGCTGGCCCAGATAGCCTGCACAATAACAATGAATTTAGGTAGACAACACATTACCCGGACCCGTAGCTAAAAGCCACTTTAAATTACCCTTTTCCCTAAATTGATTGTTATAAATCTCACCAGCTGAAATGCAGCTGATGCCGTTTACTTGTGTTTATTTTTCAGTGGCTTTGTTGTACTTAGAGGAGGATTTATTTTAACTTACTCATACACAATAATCTGTATCTATAATCTTGAATGTGTTGTTTTATAAAATTCATACAACGCTATGCGATAAAGTATTGGCATCCTGTACGCGATAAACTTGAGCGATTCTCAGAGCTTTATAATATCATACGACTCTTCGGTAAAAAATTTTTCTTTTTCAAAATTAATAATAAGCTGGAGTAAACTTCCATAAAATCGTCATCGCTTAACGAGCTTTCCACGCTAGATAAAATAAATACTATTTCATATTTAGAAGATCGGAAAAAAATCATGAGAGCTGGCAGCACGCGTCATGATGTAACATGAGTAGCACGAGTTCTAGAAAAAAATGTTACTAGCTGCTGCCCGAGGCTTCGCACGTGTGGCTTTTTCTAAAACAAAAGTAGCTTAAGTCAGCCTTATAGCATCAGCTATCTGCCATATCATCAGGCACTAGTTGGCTGGCATTTATGCTGACCTATTTGGCGTTGCCGCGAGGCACACATTGCTATTTTAAGTATTTTCTGTCTTTTTATGTGTTCTGTGTCAGTATTGTGTGCCTTAAACTGCATCAAATAAATTTATATTCTATCTTTCTTTTTGCCAGTGAAAGTCCCGTTGAAATCTGTCCAGCCGTTTCGGAGATTAGCCAGAAAACAGACAGACAAAAATGTTTAAAAAATCGTTTTTGTTATAAGTACCGTATACTTTCATATGCATTTAGTAAAAAGCTGATATTTTGGCATTATAAACATACTCTTCAATTTTATTTATTTGTATAGATGTACATACCTATGAAGTCGCTTTTCGTGCTGCGCGTTGATCTTCTAATAGTTTAGAAGATCAACGTATTAAAATCCGTTGCGTAGTCGCAACGGATTTTAATACAGTTTCCGCCATCGTTTAGAGAATTTAGTCGGGAAGGTTTGTGTGTATAATCCTACTTTTATAACCTCCTTACTAATAAACGTTGTATAGCGTCTGTATAGTTACACAACGCTTTGTCTTCTTCTATCGAAAGTCAAATTACTGACGAGTGAAAGAGAGAAATCGGTGTGTAACTATACAGACGCTATACAACGTTTATTAGTAAGGAGGTTAATATTTAAGTTCACACATTAAATAAATTTTGCTGTTTTGTCAAGTCGTATAAACCGTGATAAGCAGGTGCGGGTCGCTAATCAGTAATAAGTGATTCGTTAAAGATTTAGTGTACTTACATACTATAAGTATCAGTCAGTAAATCATTATAGCTGAATGGAACAAAATCGTAGAAAAGATGATGGCGTTACGAAGAAAAATATCATGAAACTACTCAACAGTTAAACTCAATTAAACTTGAGACTTGATGCTCATGCTCGTTTGACTAAAGGAGTAGGAGCACTTTATTTAAAAAAAAATTGTGTATTTATCCACACGATAAAAACTTACGACTGGATTCGAGTATACGCTATTAAGATCTCCTCGACAAACTCGACCGTCTTCTCAATAACTGCATTCGATTCGTTTTCAATTTGCGTAAATATGATCATGTCTCTGCGCATCGGTCGCTTCTAAAGTGGTTGCCCATACGCCAGCGTAGAGAGCAAAGGGCGCTGACCACTTTGTTTTCATTTCTTGACTCTCCCTCTTCCCCTAGTTATCTAGCTCCCCACTTTCAGTACATTTGCGCCAACCACAATAGAAATCTACGTTCATCACACAAACGTCTTCTTCAATGTCCTACTCACCGCACTGACTTCATTCACTCTTCTTTCTTCATTCAATCTATCTCTTTGTGGAATGCGCTCCCCCAGGAAATCAGGATGGTAACCAACCGATTATCCTTTAAGGTTAAAGTTCGCGAGCATATTCGTAAGAAGCTGGCAGTATCATAACAACGGAAATGTTATCCCATTGTTTGTTTAATTAGTTTTAGTATATTCGTGTATTTATATGTATTTATTTGTTCTTATATTTATATATAATTAGGTATATATCTTATTTATAGTTAAGGTATAGGTATATCTAAGGATATACCTATATGTATACAATTATTCCTCCAATTTTCATAATTGCACCTACCACTGTTTGTCTCTGCTCCACCCAAAGGTTGACTGGTAGAAAATGCCTATGGCATTAAGTCCGCCTCTGTACTTTTTTTTTGTGCTAAAGTATTAAATAAATAAATAAGGCCTGGACTCCACCAAACCGGAGACGAGACGAGAGGAGAGGAGATGTGTTGTGTTGGAAACAATCAATAGGATTTCGTTGTTTACATATCTCGTCTCACTTACTAGGACTTACTAGAGAATGTGCAGCAGCGTCCTCTATGCATTTTTAACACCATACTGCGATCGCCAACCAGCCTGCCAAGCGTGGCGATTATGGCGAACCAATTGGGGGAGGCCTAAGTCCAGCAGTGGACGTCTTCCGGCTGAAATGATGATGATGATGATATCTCGTCTCTGCTTAGCTTCAGTGGATACGGTTGAGCAGAGAGGAGAGGAGATGTTTCATCTTCTCTGTCTCATTTGCTTAGCGCGAACATGACAGAACTGTGAGCCGTGTTTCAGAAGGTGGCGAAGCGACGGCGCGCAGCTAAGACGAGAGGAGATGTAAGCGGCGTGCGGCGAGTGCACCGCTAGTAAAACATTGAATTCCCCCGCGTCGCACAACCTGTTCTATCCAGTACACATATCATTAAAGATGATCTGGATGTAGAAAGGGAACAAAGAGCATTGGCGGTTCGATGCAATATGCTTGTCCGCAGGCTTGCTCGTTGCACCTGTGAAGTGAAAGTGACGCTTTTTAAAGCATATTGTCAGACTTTTTACACGTGTAGCCTTTGGACAAGTTGTACGCAGACAGTCGTCAATGTTTTTCGAATTCAATACAAAAATACATTCAGGATGCTGCTGGGCCTGCCACGCTTCTGCAATGCGTCGGAAATGTCAGCTGATGCGCACACTGATGGCTTCGCAGCGATCAGACGTAAGCGTGCCGCGTCGTTGCTGCAGAGGGTCCGGGGCAGCTCGAACAGTCTCCTGAATGTTATAGCAGGGAAATTTGAGTGCCCACTTGTCCGTTATTTGTCCAACCTGCATGTTTTCTAACATACTTATTAAGGTTAAATGTTTACTAACAAATTTATGGATGTTTCTGAAATAAAATGATTATATATATATATATATATAAGCTTCGGTCTAGCAAGTGCACATCTCCGCACAGCTTGTGTGGATACACCCTAACTGTTATGCTACTGCATCTCTTCTCCTCTCCGCTAAGCATATCCCCCCATTTCTACTTTGGTGGAGTCTGGACCTCAGCGCCCAATATATGCGATTCAGCGTCATCGACCGACTGGAGCCTGGAGCGTCTGGAGCGTGAAGATTCAGTTTCGTTCACTGTTCAGAAAGAGCACAAAGTGCGAGTAAAGAAATTTTCATTTCAATAAACAGGTCCGAAACTAAATACAGTGTAACCTGGATAAGTGGGATCTCAAGGGACCTAAGAGGCTTTTCATTTACTCAGTTTTCCAAATAGGTATGAAACGATAGTTATCTTATTTACAGAAGGCAGGTCGAAATGTACCGTTTTTTATTTATAGAGGTGAAAATGTTCATTAAAATCGTGTCGCGAACTATCCAGGCCAAAATGGTAAATTATTGAAATAATACCACCCTACTCACACAGCCATCCCCCCCTTTTACACATATACTCACCAATTCATATTCATAGTTAAATCAGGTCATTATGGGTTTATTAACTCACATAAATAAAGTTTTCATTTGTACACGAAGTTACAGTAGAACACTGCCTCCTAGGTCACAGGATTCCCCTAGTTTAGGAGGCAGGGTTTTTCACTATTTGTGCAGCCTTTTCCAAAATCCAATGTAACCATTTGAAATGTTTTGGTGTTATCATGCAAAGGTATTTTGTGCAATTTTTTTTTTGTTTTTTAATATAGATTTGTATAATAAACATTTATATAAGCACGTCTTATCGAAATATATAAAGAATCACATTATACCCCTTTTCACAGACTGTAGGTGAATACTTGTAGGCAGTTGTGGACTCGTTGAGAACTAATAATAATAAATAAATAATAAATTGTTTATTGCCAAAATAATAAAAATAATATTATCCCTAAATCAACCCAATTCACTGTGCGAAATAACATCTCAAACCTCCAAAGAAACCATAAAATGGCTTCCTTATTTCTCCCGAATGTCCTAATCTGAGATATTCCTTTAGATTAACTTCTTTCTGATAGGTTACGGGCTTGGGGGTATTTTACGGACTATGCACCCCACACCAGGATTCAATTTAGATCTTCGATGTGATAGGGCCTAGACTATCTGAACAACATGGCGGGCTGGTTCAGTAAGATTGAACGTTGACGGACGTTAAATAATTTTATAGTTTTCAGGGAAAGATCGGTCATAAAGATTAGAGAGAAATGTTTCTAATCGACTCATTTCAGATGACCATTTTGGATTTTAAACTTTTTTATGATTTCTACTGCAATAACATTGGTCACGAAGTTAATCCAGCCTAATACGTTATTATTTCATCAGCTAATCTTTAATCGAAAGGTACCTAATACGTCTTGTACGAATGTAAAACGTATTTAAGTTTTTAAATTCTTAGTTTAAAACTCAAATACGTCTCAATACGTTCTCAAATCTCTCCAAAGGTCTTCCTTTGGAGAGATTTGGGGTTCAGATTAGATCGAATGTAAGAAAACAATAAAAATTGGAAAGACACTTATGTATAATGACACGGAGGCACTTTTAGAGCACATAAAGTAGCAGATACACTCACACATACACTCTCGCATACACTCAAATACAGTTTCACATACAGACACACTACGCACAGGTATTCACACTCAGATCATACTGTCACTACCATAGTTATTTCTATTTGATATTTTAAGGACCCATGGTTTTGTTACTAGATTAAGTATGCTGTACTATTGAAGAGTGGAGCCCCCACACAGGCATTATTTGCTTAAAAAGAGGCTCCAAACACAACCCTTTTTTGTAAACTGAAGCGTAAAATAATAAAAAACTTATTATTATTGCTATGGGCTCATTCAAATATTATGTATGCAGAATTTTAGTAATTTTGAACTCCCACCTTCCCCTTGTCAGCTAAAGTAAGCAAAGCTTATACCCCCCCCCCTCCTCCTATGCTTAAGTAAACATTGGTATTTTTTTTCTGTTGAATGCCCATTAAAGTAATTTCCTTACTTTGGTTCTTTCTAACCATAAAACACCGCGTGAGAGCGAGTAAGCAGTATCAATTATTTTGGGGAATCCATGAACATGGGGTTGCTATCTTTGTTCAAACCAAAATCAACTAAATTTTGCAGAAAAATATTAAAGTAAATACATAGATTTTGCTGACGTAATCACCATCCAGGGGCTCCCCCATCCCCCATGTCATCAAAAATAATCAAAGTCCTTCCCCCCCACTTGGTGCTTACGTAATACTTGAATGGCCCATGTCTTTTTCCGAATATTTTTTACGTCTAATGCATTTTAATGGAAACACGCGACAGAATCCATAGTTGCCTACTACATAAAATGAATCACCAGAACACACCGTCATGCACATTTTCAAATTACTTTGAACATTTTAATAGTTCTGAAGTAACTATTTACTAGCTTCGGCCAGGCAACAATGAAACCCATTTCTACTAATCGTAGTACTTCGCGGTACTATAAACAGTTGCTTAGTGGTACTATAAAAAGTTAACTTAGTTTTCAGTACACGCACCTGATATAACGTTTTGTACGTAGAAGTACGAAGATTTTGATTTAAGGCGACGATAACCAACTTTTAATGATTTTATACTGAAGATCACGTCTAAACGAGTAATGTTAATGATATGGAAAAAATGTATGTTAAATTAAAGTGAAATTAATTTATAAAGTTATGTCTAAAGCGGATACAAAACTGAGAATCACGTAAAATCTATCAAGCGTATCTTTCTGAAACCTTCGCCTTTTTAAAGATAATTTAATTATTGATCTTTTAGTATACGTGTTTTATTAAAATATATTTTGTTTTATATGCAACAAAATGAATAATGCGTCTTTGGGACAGTGCTCCTGGATGGGCGAGTCCTATTACTGGCTGGGCGTACGACGCGTTGCGTGAGCTCAGTACAGAACACGCAAGCTAACCACTCAAGGTCACTGGCATATATCTGCGACTTAACTATTCCATTAACTGATGAAGAGACCGCTAGCCAACTTGTAATCTTTATCTAAATCTATACATATTAAGCTACTGCTGAGCATGAGGTTCGATTCCCAGGTCGGGCAAAATGTTATTGAACTGGGCCACCACTGCTGACAATCAATCAACTCAGGCTATCGCAGACCACTGCTGGACATAGGTTCTCCCAGACTGCGCCACAATACTGTGTCCTCCGCCTTCCGCATTCAGTCTGCCTAGCCACCTTTTTGAGGTCGTCGGTCCATCTAGCTGGGGGGCGTCCCACACTACGCCGCGCCGATACACGATCTCCACTCCAGAACTCATCTGCTCCACCGTCCATCGGTCCTTCGACAAACATGGCCAGCCCACTGCCACTTTAGCTTGCTTGCTCTGCAAGCTACATATGTCGGTAACTCCGGTTCTTTTCCGGATAATTTCATTCCTAAAAATTTAAGGTCACTCAGCGTGCTATGGAGCGGGCTATGCTCGGAGTTTCTTTCGAGCATAGCCCGCTCCATAGCACGCTGAGTGACCTTAATTTTTTTGTGCTGTCAATACATACATACATACCTATATAAAATCACGCCTTTTTTCCATGTGGGTAGGCAGTAACTATAGAGCGCTACCTGCTACGCTCCTTACATTATTATGTATTCCTTTTGCTTCATTTACATTCATACATCTGATCATACTTGCACGCTGGTAATTTAGCTTAACCTGGTCGATTGACCCATACGGCTGTTATTACTTAGCCAAGAGACCCACCTGTACAATGCTTCTTGTATAATCTAGTAACTAAATACAGATATGCAAGATATGCTTGAGGTTTTCAAGAGGTGAGGCAGCCATTTGGTAGCTATAACATAATACCTATGTGTAATGCTTCTACTGACCGAATTCGGTATCCCCCAATATTCGGGTTAGGGAGGTCAGATTGCAGTCGGTTATATCGAAATAACCGCCGAAATAATTCAGCCGCATCTGGTTAGGCTGGCAGCTGAAACAACATAGCTGGGAAAAGGGTGAGCTTTTGGAGTTATTTAGTGGATAGGTAGCGTGCTATAATGAAAAAAAAAAAAAGTTGTTGCCACAATCAAGATTTTGTTTAAATTGACTAAGTAACTTGTTTGCATCTGAGCCTATCAAGCACAATGATCACAGCTGCTACTTTTATTTGATTGAGATTTGAAACGGGATCTTGATTGGAGTTATCACAAAACCTATTTGCAGCAATCAAGTCAAAACATAGTTGCTCCAACCAAGATTATTAGATTAAAGTTTCAATGATCTTTATTGATGTAATCAAAATGCTTGATTGCCACAACTTTTTTTTTTAAACTTTGCCCCACACTAGGAATTTCTCCTGTATCGTGGGTGCGTTTATCCCGCTGTGTGCAGAGACCTTAGGGCGCGGCGCGGCGGGACGGGACGCCGACGCGACGCTGAGCAGTTGTAATTTACTAGATATTACGGACGACGCCACACAGAGCGTCACGTCGCGTCGCGTCGAGCCGGACGGCTCTGTGTGGCGTCGTCCGTAATATCTAGTACATTACAACTGCTCAGCGTCGCGTCGGCGTCCCGTCCCGCCGCGCCGCACCCGCTGTGTGCAGAGACCTTTAAACTCACATACATAAACAGCCAGACAGATCAACTTAACTAAGATTTTGATTAATCTAAACAAGATATCGTCAATCAAGTTAAGAAGTCACTTGATTGGAGTGCATTTTTTTCAGTGTATGCACTTTGCTTTTAGCACGCAGTATCGACATTTTTCTGTTCGTTTTCCTTGGTTTTAGTAGTGTTCTATGATAAAGCTTGGCATGGAAAACTTGCTGTCCTCCTCTAGTGACACCCTAAGCCGAGGTCTGTACCCCACAAGGTGTGCCCTTTTTTTTCCTCTTTATTTATTAGGGACTTGCGACCATTAACAGGTCATGTCAGCCCCATCATTTCATTAAACAAGCTACTTACATAATTTTCTTAAGACTATTAAATATAAACTTATAAATAAGCTTAGCTTTATTGCTTGCAGGGTAAGCCAGAATACACTGAAATTTACCTAAATCTAATGCATTTAGTTTTAATTTTCTACATAAATGTTGCCTTTCAAAATTATTGCGAATACAATCTATAAGCAGGTGTTGGACATCTTCTGGTTTATCATAAGCAATACAGTTTGGTGCCCTTATGCGTGTAGAAGCTAATGAACAAAAAAACAAAACAAAATACCTGACAGAAGCTCTAATTTATTGAGTTACCTCGCAGGTCGATTTGCGACATGCCGTACACAAAAAAAGCACACATTCAAAATTTTCGGAAAATGGAGTGACGTCTTAAACATGAGTATGCAAAGCTATTTTACTTACTTATAATAATACTAGCTTTTGCCCGCGGCTCAGCCCGCGTGGATGTCGGTTATCGCGTAAAAAAGTAGCCTATGTCCTTCTCCATATCCCAGGCTATATCTGTGCCAAATTTCATGACAATCGGTTCAGCGGTTTAGGCGTGAAAACGTCACAGACAGACAGACAGAGTTACTTTCACATTTATAATATTAGTATGGATAGTATGGAAGTATGAATTATTATAATAAAGAAAACTACTTACCGACCATTTTCCCTATGCATCATTCAGCTGAGGTGCATAATATTCAATTGTTATCAGAACTAGAATGTGCATTATTTTAAGTCAATCGATTTCCATAATCAAGGTATAAAATCGACCGAAAAAACTGTTTTATTTTGTCGGTCATCACCAGTTTTCACGTAGACGATAGATTACATAATAACACATGGATGAAATTATTCTAAGACTTATGACGTAACAAGTCCCTTGAGTTCAGCCGTCCTTACAAATATCTGCCACGTTTAGAACTAAGGTCGTTGAACTTACATCATTGCTTTTATGTAATAAGATAATAATACTTGTTTCATCGCACCGATATAGGGAATACCTAAAAGATCAATCAGAAATAAACATAATTTCATTAGTATTTTACTGTAGGTATGTAGGTATTATGAGGGCTCCGCACATTTGTTATCGGTTCGAATATTGAAAGGCGTATTAAATATAGATATATCTATACAAATAAATAAAATTTAAGTGTCTGTTTGTAATGTCTATATAACAGCTGTTTACTAAATGGATAATTATGAAAGTACATATATACACTACAGAAAAAAAAAAACAAAAAAAAAAAAAAAAACATTTTTGAAGTGAAAACCTCTTTTTTTATTTTATTTTACGATGGGTTTGCTCTTGACTCTAGTCTAGGTCAGAGGCAAGTCGATGATGGAGTGAACTTACCCAGAAGAAGCCTGTTCACTCTAACTTTGAATAGATTAGGGTTGTATGCGTTCGGAAACACAGACGCAGGCAGAGAGTTCCACTCCTTTGCTGTGCGCATTATAAAATACGTTTGAAAACGCTTAGTGCGAGTTGGTGGAACATCAACTAGGTAGGGGTGATAACTTGCAGTGCATCTAGATTTCCAATGGTAGAAGGGGGCCGGTGGAATGAGGTCGTGAAGTTCATGGGCACACTCGCCGAAGTACAATCTGTGGAAGACCGACAAGCAGGCAACCTTGCGGCGATGAGCTAAGCTTGGCATCCACCAGTTGGAGTTATAGGCGCGTTGAGCACTTTTTGGTGAACAAAAATCATGGAACTCGCGTCATCGTCACCGAACGCTTTCCATGAGCTATATGTATACTGTGTATGTATGTGTACTTTTTGGGTGAACAAAAATCATGGAACTCGCGTCATCGTCACCGAACGCTTTCCATGAGCTATATGTATACTGTGTATGTATGTGTACTTTTTGGGTGAACAAAAATCATGGAACTCGCGTCATCGTCACCGAACGCTGGAAATTAATCATTTAATAGCTCGACGATACAATTCACAATTTACTTAGTTTTCACTTCTATCAGCAGTCCCCAAAGACTGACCCGATTTTTTGAATTTTTGTTTGTCTGTTGTTTCCGGCTAATCTTCGAAACGGTGGTACCGATTTTGACGGGACTTTGCACAGGCAGATAGCTGATATTATAAAGAGTGACTTAGGCAGACTTTTGTTTTAGAAAAAGCTACGCGTGCAAAGCCTCGGGCAGGAGCTAGTAATAATGATTTCTAGAACTCGTGCTACTCATGTTATATCATGACGCGTGCTGCGAGTTCTCCAAGCTGATCTTTAATTGGCATGTAGCTTCATTTTTCTTACTGACCGACTCCTTGACAATTCAAAAGTGCCTGTAAATGGTTTAATTGAAATAAATGATTTGAGTTTGAGTTTGAATTGTTTTCTAATCTTCTAAATATGAAATAGTGTTTATTTTATCTAGCGTGGAAAGCTCATCAAGCGATGACGATTATATGAATGTTTACTCCAGCTTATTATTAATTTTGAAAAAGAAAAAAAAAGTCGTACGATATAACTAAATTTTTTTTGTTGAAAATTTATAAAAAAAAAAAACAAATGACCCACATAGTGTTCACATTCACATTCAATAATAAAATATATTTTATTTATATAAGTTCTTACAAATTGTTGTAGGTAGGTTCTTGTTATTATAAATGTACACACCTAAACCTATTCTAGTCTCCGTCTGGCTACGCTAGAGCAAGCAAACAATATCATAAAATAAACATTGAGAAGGTTAATTTAGTCATGGTTACATAAGCTATGAGCTACGCTGAATAGGTATAAATGAAAGAAAATAAAGAAAATACGTTTATTTGCGGTAAACATGACGCAATAAAGAACATAAACACTAAATAACGAAAACAAAATAAGTAAGAAAAGAAGAAGAGAGAGAGAGAGAGAGAGTATAAGTTCGTCAATATAAATGACGAACTTTTTACCCGACAAAACCCCCCCCCCCCAACCCTTGAACCCGCCCGCCCGCGCGGTGCAAGTAGCCTTAAATACCGTCCCTAATAATAATAACCAGACAGCCACCGACTGTCCCTTGCCATCCTCCCACCGACTCTGCCCTAAGCCGAGGTTCGTACCCCACAGGGGGTGCCCTTAGCGCGCAGTCGGCTAGCTTATAAGTATGCCCTGGCTGGAGGCCTTAAATTTCTTTTAGGAGCTTATGGCACCACAGGATAGCCCGGTTAAAGAGTCTCAACCCCTCGTGGTTAACTCTGAGATGCCATTTATAAAAAATTAAAAAATAATAATAATAACCAGATGCAACAAGTCCCCTCTTGTTCAGTGTCCAGTAGCGCCCTAAGCATAGCTTCGAGTCCCACTATGGACGCCCTTAGCTGTGCTATTTAGTTTCAGTTTTCGTTTACAGGCGTGAGGCCCTTCTGGCCCCGCCAACGCTCGGAAAAGCTCTCAGCTAACTGCAATAGGTCCGTAACAAAAAGAAAAAACCCGACATTCTATTACTATGGGCTGATTTTACCAAAGTCAGTCTCATTGCGTGTGTCATTTTTGATTTACTCCTTTGTAGGGTTCCGTAGTCAACACGGCACTCTTACGGACATGGCAGCAAATTCACAGCAGTAGTATAAATAACGAAGTTAAAAGGAAACCTATCACAGCTAAGAAGGCTTTACTAGTTAACGAGTAATGGTCGACCAACTTACATTTTCAGTTGGAATGTATGGGAGAACATGTTTCTCAATTATAATGTTAAGTTTGTTCTTGGGATACATTCATCCCAATTACGGAACATTGTGCGTGGTTCGTCATGCACTTTGACAGTGTTTTCAATTTTGTTTCCATGTCTGGCAGACATTTGAGTTTCGAAAAAATTACGTCATGAAGCAATATGGCTGGCTTGTGGCCGGCAGTGTTTTGTTAAAAAAAATAGAAAATTGGTATCGCGTTCTAGAAGGATTTAAAATTGAATCTGGATTTAAAACTGACAACTTTAAAAAAATCTCTACTGTTTTTTATCCTTGGAATAAAATTGACGTCTGACCATTGACATATATATTACTGCGTAAGGACTGGGCGGACCGCATGTTATAATGACGCCTCGAACTTGGTCCCAAAATGGTCTTCCCTATAACGAAGTGAACTAGAACGCGTTCGGCTGTCTTCGGGAGCGGTCGTAAAATTTTACAAGCAAAAATGCCAAGTTGTGTCGTGAAGGGTTGCGTGAACTACGACAAAAAGCACAATAAAACAATTGATAACATTTCATATCACCGATAAGTTAAAAATATGTAATTATATCAACTTCTAACATTATTTAAAACAATTTTCTTTCTAATTTGTCTCAACGTTTGGCAAAGACGACGCGAAGCCGCGTTAAAGTGCGTCATAACATTGCAGCGGCGCGCGTTTTTATCCGATGAAATGAAATGATTTATTATTATTACTATATGATTTAATTATGTATAAAATTATTTTTATTGTTTATTAAAAGCAAATTAAAATGTGTTTTTATGTACTTACTGCTAAAAAATCTGTAAGTACAGTGAAATACGTATTTATTTTGCAGATTTCCTTCTGATTCCGTGCGAAATAAAGTTTGGAGTCGTGTCACAAGTTAAAAAAAAAATAAGTTTAAAAATATTGTTTTATTCGAAGGCCAATGAAAATTTTATGACACAAACAAACTGCAATAAATATAAATTTCGAAAAATAGAAGTTTTTTTTATTTCTTTGTACCTCGAAAAATACCCGCTCTTACAAGTTTGCGTCTAGGAGCAGACCACGCCGATTGACATCGTAGTTCATAGTAGTTCTAATAGATGGCGTTAGTGTTTTTGTATGGCGACCGTGTCTGGCAAACGTTCGGACGACCGTATCTTTACTATTTATATCAATGCGTCTGACTGTTTTTGTATAGAAAATCTGTAAAAAAAAAAACTATATTTGGGTAAGACTTCTACTGGTATACAAGTATGGTTAAATTCGAAATAAGTAAAAGTAGAAAAAATCCAAAATTTGGAAAAGACTTCTCCTGGTATATAAGTATGGTCAAATTCGAAATAAGTAAAGTAGACTATATTATTATTCCAGATATAACTTTATTCTAAGACCTAAAGAACAGACCCAATCGATATCCTACAAAACCGGGCAAGTGCGTGTCGGGCCACGCACAGTGTAGGTGCCGTAGTTGCCTGTCTCAATCCCACTTTTGATTGGTACTATGAATATATTAATTGATTTCACGGTTTAACGGGCTCACTTACGACGATGGTAACTGAAGAAGGAGTTATAAAATCCAACTTCACAAGAGAAGTAAGAAAAGATAATATTATCTATTTGAGCATTTATTGTAGTTGTTTTTCACCGCGTGTGCAAGCGGTTGTAATTAAGATTGATAACCTAATTTAGGAATTATTATTATTAAGGATTTTTTTATTAAATTTTTCCAATATTTTGATATGAAACAGCATCATATGATATGATTTGATATAAGTATTGCAGTGCCTTTACAGGGTGCATGTCTTAATACTGTGTCATTAAATTTTAATTTTAATTTTAAATTTTACACGTTATCAAATAAATAAATAAACAAAATAATTTAACATGAATCATAAACTTATAATATTTGCTACTTCCTTTACACAGATAACAACTTCATCTAAGTAATTTTCAAAGGAATTTGTGTGAAATTTCCCTTCTTCCAAGTACATGTTATAAGTTGGTCGACTATTACTCGGTAACTTATAAAAGCTTACTTAGCTGTGATAGTTTTCCTTTTAACTTCGTTATACAGTGTGAGTCTTTATAATGTGCACATGAACCTATGCTTAACTTTATCCACGGTAAAAATATTTAAAAAAATCTAATTATTTTATTTTATTTTTTATGGAATGAAAAAAAATGTTCCCAGTGTAAACAAAACGGTGTACTTAACTTTTAAACTAAATGATCTATCACGATGAAACAAACTCCATAATGATTGGAAGTAGGTAGGCGTCCAAAAATTGGGGAAAAAACTACCCTAAATTGAAAAGAAACATGTTTTTTAGAAAAAAAAAAAACTGTTTTTTTTTTTCATAATTTTTTACAATAATTGTAAAATTTCTCAATAAGGGAAAATAATAAGGGGGAATAAGGGATAATAATATTGAGAAATTTTGAAATAAAAATTCCATAGAAAAAAAAAATCATGTAGATTTTTTTTTGTATTTTTTCCGTAGATAAAATTAAGCATAGATTCCCTCGTTTCGATATGTGCACATTATACTCACTCAATTATAAAGACTCACTCACTGTATATACTACTGCCTTGGATTTTTTCATATACCCAAAAACAACCATTTAGCTGGCAGGGTAGGGGAGGGACACTTGACTCTGACAAAAATTAGCACTTTAAAGCTTAATATTACCCAAACGGATTCCTGAATCGAAAAATGGTTTTCACAGATCCGGAATATTTTTGAAAGGCCTAATCAATGATACCCCACACAAAGGAATAGACGAGAAAAAAAATCATCCCCACTTGACGTGCAAGGGAAAAATAACAAACAATTTTTTTTTTTCTGATTACCTTTTTCCACTTTGTCGGCGTGATTAATATGTATACCCATGCCAAATTACATATTTCTAGTACTAAGAATCTCTTAGCTAAGCCGCAGACAGACAGACCGTCAAGGCTAAACTATAAGGCTTCCTTATTTGACTATGGAACCCTAAAACAGGCGTTTATATTTTCCGAGAAAACACACGAAACCACTACAAGCTATATGTTTCTTTATCTGCAAGTTTACATGAAGTAAATCGGCAGATACCGCCTTAACGGCACAGCCGCCGCGTTGAGGTCCATTCTATTATCCTAACGACTCCATATTACGTTTACCCAAAAATGTTTATAGCACATATGACCATTTCGAACCCGACCTAATCAACCGACGCCGCTCCGGTGGCTGTAACTTTTTCTGTACACGCCAACTTACATAGGATAATGTGTTTGTCGAGGGCAGATAAGACCGTATAGGGCTACAAATAACTATGTTTCAGTAATTATCTGACTTTATACTGACGTCTTTTTTGATGGATGTGTGTGGAGCAGGATTTAAGGTACAAAGAAATATAAAGGAGAAATAATACGTCTTAAAACTTTAGTGTTAGGATGAACACTCACACGTACACCACATTCACTCACTTACACATTCCGATCCTCCGATCCGGTCAGGGATCCAGCATAATATCAGCGTCAGGTAAATTTGCCTGCGAATGCTGAGCTGGACCCCCATTTGGTGCAATCTTGAGACGCACATCGCACCTTGTATATTTGTTATCATTCTAATTGAATTATGTCATAATATCACACTATTTCTGTATGTTTTTGCTTTGGTATATTGGCACCCTGTTTTTATAATATTCATGATTTTTTTATCGTTTGTGCTCTTGTGTGTTGTGCTATGTCTTTTGTGTGCACTGAATAAATGTTTTATCTATCTACTATCTATCTATCCGATCACCAAACATCAGACCATTCATGCGTTTGTTGTGAAAATTGGAAATATTCAATCTAGACATCTGTACAAATCAATAAAATTGAAGTAATCTGTTTGTAATGTAAAAATAACATTTTTTTTTTACTAAATTCATATAAAAGTATGTACGAAAGTTATAAAAAAAAAATAAGACTTAATTTACTCCTTATAACATCAGCTATCTGCCAATGAGAGTCCCGTCAAAATCGGTCCAGCCGTTTTGGAGATTAGATGGAACAAACAGACAATAAAAAAAATGTTTTTGTTATAAGAACCGTAACGTATATATCCATGTATTTCATATGCATTTATTTAAAATCTGTAATTTTGACTTTACAAACAGACACTTCCATATTATTTATTTGTAGGTACCTATACAGATGTACAGATGAAATATCATTTGAAATACAGGGTTGATTTTTGAGTTTTTTGTATTTTTATGTTTTGTTATTCACAGAACCCACTACTTCTATTCTAAAATTCAAAGGATAAAAAGAACTTTTTGTCTGAAGCGGTTACTAACAAAAAGTGTTGCCAACATAGGAATTTGTATTGCTTCAAAAACCTTAACTGTTTTTCATAGGTGCTATATTTTTGAACACCAGTGAATTCGTGGAATACCAGGAACAACCCAATTCAACAATATTGTATGGATACGTGAAAGCTGTTTTGAAATAACAGAACAATACCTACCGAACATTTGTATATTCCTGTTTCTGAATACAAGTTTTTTTTTTCCGATGTTTCTTTTTTTTTGCTGTTTTCGCGGAAAACCATAAAAAAAAATCACTAAAAGTGTTTTTTGCCGATCCAGCTTGAATTTTTAAAAGATAAAAGGCACAAAGGTTGAATATTATGAATTTAAAAAAAAATGCTTTGGTAATAAAAGGTGCTTACGATAACAATGGGAAAATCTATATACTTAAATTAAAATGTAATGCTGTACGTTGGTAAGAGCGCGCGTAAGCTGACCCCCCCTTGCATAAATGGTTGAGAATTTTTTCCTAACAACTCGTACGATTTAATTTTTTTTTTCTAGTTTTGGGTAGATTTCGTATAGGTATTCAAATTAAATTAAGAATTATAAAATACAATCGATCCGTATTCAAAAAAATCTCAACCATTTATGCAAGGGGGGGTCAGCTAACTGTGTATACTGAATGTACTTGAGAACGGCTGGAACCGTTTGGCATTTTTTTAATTAAAAATGTTCGTAATTATACGAATTAGGTTTATAATTAAAAAAAAAGTACTTTATATGTGATTTTTGACAAATTTATTGACCGGACGTCTGTCGCGTCAGTTAGTGATAAATAAAAATAACAAAACATTGCAGATGATTATCTCTTAAGCCGCCTATAGAATTCTGTTTTTCACGAGATCCAATTAAAAAATACAACCTCTCAACACCCTTACAGCACAACCTTCAAAAGCAAACTGCATCAGCCCCTTTCCAAAAATATTCACTCAAAAACCTTCAATATATTTAACGAACGGTTCGGCAACGGCCGGCATTCACGTAGTATGACGCTTTTACATCATATTACTCCCGCATTGAACGAGATTGATGTGTGAAAAAAGCTCTTGAAATTGGTAAAAAGGGAAGGCTAAGTGTTAGGGGGCGAGGGCATAGAATATAGCGTAGACGCGAAACTCTCACTCCTAACGCATTGGTAATGCCTCAAGCTTTAACTTCAACTTAGTCCAGCACCCTAATTGCGTAACACAGAGTGGCCGTTCACTAACTACACCGCCACATGCGAACTACGCATCAAAGACCTGACGTCACAAAAATCCTGCATCGCGCAATCAGAGTTTACTGCGCGACTGGTATACAGGATAAGTTTTTAACCAGTTTTTCTATAAACTTTTTTTTTTGTTGGTTCAGTATCAGTAATAGAACACATTCCACTTTTTTTGTTTTACTTGAAATCAGCAAAAGATGGATATAATCTATTCGTAATAATATCAATGGGCGAGCGCACAGCTAATAGGTACCTACTACTGCGTTCCGCTTCACTGACCGCGCCGCGGCCGCGCCGGCGCGTTGCGCGACGAGTATCCATTATACCAGTTTCAAAATAAACATCTTTCGTTAACAATAATTTCATTTTTTTTGTACTAAGACATATCAAAATAATAAATAGGTGTATAATAAAACACGTTTAAGTTTAATTTGTCAAAATTTGCGCACTGATTAAAAACTTTTCCTGTACAATCTGAATGATTTTGAAGGATATTGTTAATCCATTGCTTCATATGTTCGGAAAAATTGTTTGCTCAACAACAAAAATAACGCAATGAGTGTTGATGAACTGTCAGAATTGCTACTGTTAGTGTGTTACACAATTATCCCGCTGGGTAATATTGTCGCTTGCGGTGTAAATTAAGTATGTGCTTCGAGCTCGATCATCGAAAATATTTAGAACCCAATTGTGGCGGTTCGTAATTGGGTGGAGAAGAGTGGGAGGTGATTATTCCCGGGGCATCAGCGCACGCACAGATAACATGTACAGGTTGAGAACTTGGTTGTTGAGCAGACAGACATCACTGCGTCAACTCTTCGTGTTATAGTCATCATCGTCATCTTCATTTCAGCCGAAAGACGTCCACTGCTGGATATAGGCCTTCCCCAAGCACCGCCACCTCGACCGGTTCCGTGCTTTCCGCATCCAGCGGATTCCTGCGGCTTTCACAAGGTCATCAGTCCACCTTGTGGAAAGCCTTCCTAAAGACGTCCACTGCTGGACATAGGCCTTCCCCAAGCACCGCCACCTCGACCGGTTCCGTGCTTACCGCATCCAGCGGATTCCTGCGGCTTTCACAAGGTCATCAGTCCACCTTGTGGAAAGCCTTCCTACGCTACGTCTTCCGGTAGGCGGTCGCCACTCCAGAAACTTTTGGCCCCAATGGCCATCTGTTCTGCGAGCAATGTGCCCTGCCCATATCCACTTAAGTTTGGCAATCAACCGTGTGATAGTAATTTCATACAACTAACCAAGAATAACGGTTTCATTTAAACTAACGGAAAATGTAAATTTGCTTATCAATCAAGTTTCCATATTATTTTACATTAGCTGTTGCCCGCGGCTCCGCCCGCGTGGCTTCTTCTAAAATTAAAGTAGCCTTAGTTATTCCTTATAAAATTAGCTACCTGCCAGTGAAAGTCACGTCAAAATCGGTCCAGCCGTTTCGGAGATTAGCCGGAACAAAAAGACAGGTCTGTCTGTCTGTTGTGTGTAGACAGACAAAAAAAAAGTTTTTTTATTGTTTTAATTACCGTTTATACTTTCACTAGCTTTTGCCCGCGGCTCCGCCCACGTGGATATCGGTTATCGCGTAAAAAAGTAGCCTATGTCCTTCTACATATCCTAGGCTATACTCTGCCAAATTTTATGACGATCGGTTCAGTGGTTTAGGCGTGAAAACGTAACATACACACAGACAGACAGTCAGATAGACAGACAGAGTTACTTTCACATTTATAATATTAGTATAAAGATATGAATTTAGTAAAAAGTTGTTACTTACTTGGACATTACAAACAGACACTTTATATAGATGAGTGTCACTTCTATACGGTTTTCTTAGTCTTCGGAAATGATCGAAAAACATAGGTTGCTACAATTTTGTCACGCTCCTCACTGAACAAATGTTCCCTCAAGATTCGGCTCAACTTATGTGGCGCACGTTTTATTTCGTGGTGAATCTTAGCTCGTATATTGTGTTTTATGCGTATGTAAGGTGTTAAGAGTCTATACTACCTCAGAGCCACCTCACTCTGTATCTCGCTCGCACACTATTGCTACCGGTCACGCGTGCAAGCGAGACAGGGCGGCAGGGAAAAGGCTCCAAGGCGCCGATAGTTTAGGTAATTTCGTTTTACGGTGAAATTAATGGTCATTAAAAAAAGTAAATAACATAAGACCTGCTTTATAGTTAGTTCAGTTAATATGCAAAGTTTCATCGTCTAATTTGAAGTATTTTTTTAATACCAGCAGTTTATTGTTCGGTTTGGAGGTAACTTTGGATTTTTTTTCTATCGAGAAAATTTTATGGAATCGTGTTTTCGGCTAGCATAGTACTTAACATTAATCCTCAACTTTACCATATATTTATTTCAAAATTAATGCTGCAGTATTTTCGACATAACGGAGGATCATGCTAAGCCATTTGAGGTAGTATAGGCCCTTAACGTTCGGGAAACCCTGGTTTTCGATCTGATTCTAGATTTAAGCTGAGTATAAGTTAGACTAGAAAAGAGCAAAATGGTACTGTTTGTTTGTATTTATGAGATACATTTTGTTTTCTTTCTTGCGTAAATTTTGTTTTTATATATTTTTATCGACATAAAATCGCATATCAAAATGTGCATTACTTTAAGTGTAGGTGTCCCGCTGTGTAATGCAAAAATGTAATATCCTTGGATAGTCCATGCTTCTTTTAAACTGAACCATGCCGACTTACTTCTTGTATTACAAAATATTAAAATCCTTACAAATAAATACAATTAAAGCATCTGTTTGTAATGTAATACTTCCATACTAATATTATAAATGTGAAAGTAACTCTGTCTGTCTGTCTGTCTGTCTGTCTATCTATCTGTCTGTCTGTCTGTCTGTATGTTACGTTTTCACGCCTAAACCGCTGAACCGATCGTCATGAAATTTGGCAGAGATATAGCCTGGGATATGGAGAAGGACATAGGCTAATTTTTTACGCGATAACCGACATCCACGCGGGCGGAGCCGCGGGCAAAAGCTAGTATTGTTATAAAGTGAACACTTTACTAATAACAAAAAACAAAAAAAAAAATTGGTTGTCTGTAAAGTTGGTTTACGGATGATAGTTTAACGTGACAACGTCATAACAAAACATTGATCATTGAGCGTAACGGGACAATGAGCGTAACGGGACAATGAGTCATCCTTTTTCATGCATGCAGCCGGCGTTCATCGATTTATTAGACGTTGCCACGTCAAAAAAAAAAAAAACTGTCAGTCTCTCTGTTTGTGCCGGCTAAATCCGAAACGGCTGGACCGATATTGATGGGAGTTTCACTGGCAGATTACTGATCTTTCAAGGAGTAATAAAGGCTACTTTTATTTTAGACTAGCTGTCCTAGTAGCTAGCCCGCGGCTTCAACTGCGTGACTTTAGAAATATTTTGAAATATTTTAATAGGATATAAAATAATTCTAACATAAAACAAGGAAATTAATAAAGCGCTCTTCCTCTCACTACTTATTAAAAAAATTGCGGTGCCCGACAGGGTTCATAATCGTTTGCTATTATTTCTTTATTTACCACCTGTAATTGTACATTATGGATTGCAATAAACGTTTTGAGATTTGAGACTTTTTAGGGTTTCGTAGTAAACAAGAAACCCTTATAGTTTCGCCATGTCTATCTGTCCGTCTGTCCGCGGCTTAGCTCAGAGACCCATAGTACTAGAAAGTTGTAATTTGGAATGGGTACATATTAATCACACCGTCAAATTGGTACAAAATATTGAAATATATATATTTTCTCGTCTATCCCATGGTGTGCGGTATCGTTGATTAGGCCGTTTAAAAATATTTCGGGTCTATGAAAACCATTTTTCGATTCAGGAATCCGTTTGCGTAATATTAAGCTTCAAAGTGCAAATTTTTGTTAGAGTCAAGTGTTCCCGCCTGCCAGCTAAATGGTTTTGTTTGGAAATGTGAAAAAATTCACAGCAGTAGTAAATATAACGAAGTTCAAAGGAAACATATCACAGCTAAGTAACAGGTTTTAACTTTAACTTTACAAGTTACCGAGTAATAGTCGACCAACTTAAATTTATAGTAAAAAAAAACATGTTTCAGAACATGTTTTTCAACTAAAATTTTAAGTTTGTTCTTGGAATAAATTCATCCAAACTACGGAACCAATTGTGCGTGGTCCAAAACGCACTTGGCTGGTTTTTTTAAATTAAATAAGAGACAAGCCAAGCGGGTGAAGCCGCTGGGAGCAGCTAGTATTACATACAAAGTCATAATTTCCAAGAATGGACATTCATGACAAGCGTAAAATAACTCTAATGACAGCCATACCGTGCAACATTAAAAGTAAAGGTGCTTCTTCATAACGGCGAGCGAAAACTTTTAAAACTTTTCTTTAAGAACTATAGGTATATATTTTTATCCACGCCCATGCTATAAATCCTCTATAAAAGTTTCTGAAACAGTTAGCTTATTGCCAACATTAAAACACCCAGTGTCATAGTAACCATAATAGCATCCAAACGGGAGTTATAATGTTAAAATAATGCAACTCCTTTGATTTTACGAGGATGATTATCCCTTCCTTACTCATTTGTTTCATGAGTAAGGAAGGGATCATCATCCTCCCTTCCATTCTCACTACTCAATTCGTGGTATCTTTCTGAATTTCAAAAAAAAAAAAAACATTGTCACGCACGCGCGTTTCACTATACTATACCGTCGTATCACGCCATTTTTGTTCGATATTAGTATTGCAAAAACTGTTTCAGAACCTTTTATAGAGGATTCGTGTCATGGGTGTAGATAAAGTCTTGTATGCAACTGTATTAATTAGGTATATATACTACCCCTTATTATAAAACAGTTGCATAAATAACTATTATAATGACATTTTGTTTTAGCTAGTTGTCAAGTGTCAGTAATCCCTATTGCCTTGTAGTTTTGTCCCGATAATATTGTTATTAAATAGCAATTACTCATATTTACAGTGTTTCCATCATCTTCCAATTCATTCAAAATACCTACAGTCCATTTGCTCACCAACAGTAATGATTTGATTTGTTGTAGTTTTTAGGGTTTACACTGTAACAATTTGAAGTAGGTAGGAACTGTAACTTTCAATGCAGTTACACTGTAGGTATACACGGCTACATATCAAGCTATAAATTCCAGTATATGCTGATCTCGCATTGTATAGGATTACCGTTCAATGAGAGGTCAACTTATATTGGCAATGTATATGTAGCCGTGCGTGACTTCCTTAAGGCTTTGACTACCAGACAACAGACACAATAGAAAAACTATTGTTAGCGGTCACCGGTGACCGCGGTGGCAGTCAATTTGTTAAGGCTTTGATTGCCAGACAACAGACACAATAGAAAAAACTATTGTTAGCGGTCACCGGTGACCGCGGTGGCAGTCAATGTGTTAATGGATAAAAAACAATAATTCGTATTAATTTTCATAATTTTGGAGGGGCTTGTGGCTAAGTTATAACAGCCGTATGGGTCGATCGATCAGGTTAAGCTACGCTTGCCGCGGTTGGTCAGTAGATGAGTGACCATCTTTACATACCAAGACCCGTCCGTGCCTCGGAAAGCACGTTATATAAGCCGTTGGACAAGGCTGTCATTTGTAGATCTTTGAAAGTTGTTGCGGGTCGTCAGAAGCCCGAAAGTCTGACAACCAGACTTACCAAGGGGTATCGTGTTACGCAGCAACTGGGTTGTGGAGGTCAGATAGGCAGTCGTACCATGTAAAATACTGGTATCCAGCTGCATCCGGTTAGACTGGAAGCCGACCCCAACATAGTTGGGAATAGGCTAGGCTGATGATGACTTACTACTTCTTAAATACTATAAATTAAATGATTAAAAACAGCCCGTTCGCCTATACAGGAAAAGTTTTTAATCAGTGCGCAAATTTTGACAAATTAAACTTAAGCGTGTTTTATTATACACCTATTTCTTACTTAGATATATCTTAGTATAAAAAAATAAGTTTTTGAAACTGGTATAATGAATACTCGTCGCGCAACGCGCTGTGCGCTCGTCCATTGATATTATTCCGAATAGATTGTATTAATATTTTCCTGCTTTCAAGTGCACCAAAAAAAAGTATTGAACAAATAATGGTAATGTGTTCTATTACTGATAATGCACCACAAAAAAAAAAAAGACGTGTGGCACTCGGGGACTGCCGCGGTAAAGCTATTGCATAGCATTTTGTATCAACTTATGCAATTATAATTATTTATTTATTTGATTTATGCAGTATTTCTTTTTCTTTGATATTAATTCAAGTTACACTTTTTGAGCGTGGTGACCGATAAGAAAACAAATTTTTCTTTTATTAAATAAACAAAGAGTATATAATATTAAGAGACGGGAGTCCCATAGATAAAAATGAAAAACGTCGCTTGTATGAAACGTGAGCTAATAATGAATACCAACATAACAGAAATGACACGGACTGCAGACATGACATAAAGCTGCCAACATAATAACAAGATAGGGATGTACTACTACTCACTCGTAATTTTTATCGATATGTTGCTGTAAAATATTTCGGGTTTTAGGATCCTGACATTTTTACGGTTTCATTCTTAATAAATTTAAGGCAAAGGTCACTTAGGCCAACGGTAACTTTCGATTTGAACTAAGGTTACGTGGTAATTTTCTTATAAAAAGAAACCAGCTACGGCTGTGATTCCACGTTGGCGTAAGCGGGGTTCAGAGACAAATCCCATTGTATAGTCTAGATCTAATCCGAGGTAAACTTGACTATAAGATGAGATTTGCTGTGATGATAATAAAATAAAACAAAACTTTGGACTTAAGATTTTTTATAATAATTAGAACACCTTTTCCTTTCTATTGATCATTCAATTGGCAATGGTTCAGCAGTTGATGTTGAAGGTACTGAAATGTAGAAAACACGTTGCTTATTAACTGACACATGAACAAGTGAATTCAAATTTAATTCTAATCTTGAATAGTTACTTGGGCTTAGTCTCATTCTTTTTATCACATTTTCATTTGAAAAAGGGTCTGTAATAGACAAAAAAGTATCTGTAATATTTACAATTGATACATTCAATACAGTTAATCAAATAGTAAAGTGAATTTAATAAGTTTAAAATAAACATAAACCTTACCCGCAATAGAACATATTTTCCTGTCTTTTGAACATTCTACTGGCAATGGTTCAGCAGTTGATGTTGAAGGTACTGCAATAAAAACAAAATGTAGTCAATCACTTCTAATTCCAAAAACAATGAAGGGTATCGTAGTTGGGATGAATTAATCCCAAGAACCGAATTAACATTGTAGTTGAAAAACATGTTTCCCCATACTTTCCAACCGCATAATAATAATGTAAGTACACACAATATTGAGTAATTTACCATGTTATTTTAAGACCATAGACTTCTTAAAGGTTTTGCTGTAATCTTTAAGTATAGAACTGTACACTGTATTTTTTTTAATGTTAGGATCAGCAGTTTCGGAGATAAGGGGGGAAATGGTAAATTTTCATCTATTTTCTTTTTTTTTAATGTTAGGATCAGCAGTTTCGGAGATAAGAGGGGAAATGGTAAATTTTCATCTATTTTCTTTAATAATTTTCATTAAAAATGTAAAATGAAATGAAAGGACTTGTCAAGAGAATTTTTTTTAAAATAATTAAAAAAAAAGTTCTCTTGTCAAGTCCTTTCATTTCATATGTCACATGATACATTTTGCATGTGTACCAAAATGCAACTTAATCGGTCCAGTAGATGAACGGAACCCTTATGTACATAAGGGTTCCGTTTTTTCATTCGGACGTACAGTACCCAAAAAAAGAAAAAACTTACTAGATGTACCAGTCCAAGAATCGCAGTAGTCGAAGTAGAAGATAACTCTGCAAAATATAATTGAACATGAGTTACTAAAGTAATCGGAAAGGGTGAGTTAGGATGAATTACGACTGGAAAATAAAGTCTTACCTGTTTGCTCACTTTTGAAGATGTGTAGTGGAAATCCAACGAACAGCTCATCTGCCATTGGTTCTGCAGTAAGTTCTACAGACGGAGTAGCATTTTTTCTTAGTTGTGTCTTCTTTTTATTGAAATCCTTTGGTAGAAAATGACTGCCACAAATATGTTCCAATTGATGTAGCTTTTCAATGGGTACATACACCAAGTCTTCTTTCCCGTAACTTTAACCCATTTTTTACATCTAGCTGGAACATTTTATTACATTATTATGATTATAATAGTAGTGTATTTAAACTTATATCTTTGTTATTTTGGTTTTGCAGTATTAATAGAATAACAGAGAAAATTAAATGAAATAGGAATATTATAATAATAAAAATATCGACAGTCGATAAAAAAGTAACATGCGTCAAGCACTAGCATATTGATAGGTTACTTTGTAATTTTGTAAATTTTGGACTTTAAATCAAGTAATTTATTTTCTGTAAGAGCTTATCAATGTTTTTTAACATAACAATTGAAAATATATGCTTACCTATCTTCATTCAAAGGAAATTTGGCTATGAAGATTCGCATTTGACCATCTGACCGGCCGGATCTTATAACACATATTTCACACGTTTTGTAATACATTGCAACTTAAATTACGTCACACGTACATACATAAATACAACAATAACTCTAATTTACGATAAATATCCACAAAACACAGAGTAAAAACAAAAACAGCGCTTTGTTGACAAAGTTCTTGACAACAAACAAGACAAGAATATGGCGGCCGGTAGCTATGGCGGCTGAGTAGCGTAGTGCGATAGAGTCGAATAGATGTTAAAGCGAGACAGCGATAGCGTGAGGTTTTTTCGTTACGGAATTTCTGGATTCGGTCCCGCGCTCAAGGCCCGCGATAGAAGCTATGCAATAGCTTAAAAATGCGCACTGGTTAAAATCCTATCCTGTATAGACGTCCCTTTAAATAAAGGAACGTGTCAATACGTCACATTGACGGTCAGAAAGTCTCGAAGGCGGCAATTACACCCATTGAAGCGACTGTATAGTGACATCGGACGAATCGATTGACCCCTATCAACACGCGGTAACTGAATTTTTCTTCACCTCTGACTTACGTCAATTTACTGAGTAATACTTGTAAGTATTATTAAGATGTTAGAGGGTTCTATTAAGTTTATGGTGCACCTTTTGTAGATTACATAGTTAATGATTGACTTGCTTAGACGTATTTTCGTGAAATAAACCTAGGTAAGTAAAGTATAAGTATTTAATATTTACATAACAAAAAAACAAGAACAAGCAGCCAAGTGCAAATCGGACTCTTACACGAAGGGTCTGTACCACCGAACAATATTTAACACAATTAAAAAAAAATATATTTTAACAAATTTTTAATATTTGTTGTTTTAGCGGCCATAGTAGTATACACACTCTGTGAAAATTTCAAGTATTTACCTATTGCGGTTCAAAAGATATAGCTCTGTGACCCGGTCCCGTTGACATCTTTTGGGTACGGAACCCTAAAAGCGGTATTTCTCTCCATTATCAGAATTCCAGATGAAGTTAACTTACGCCAGTAAAAACAAAAAAAAAAAAAAAAAACAGTATTAGTGACAAGAACATACATTTTAAAACATAATTTATTACAAAACCCTTCAAGACTTTAACTGCCCCGTGTAAGAATGACTTATTACTATTTGTTCCCCACACAATGTAGATGCCTAAACAAAAAAACAAATGAAGTCTACATACAGTAACCGGCCGTAAATATTGCACATGGATTTTTAGAAAATGTTCGGCTTTTAGGGCGTCCGCCGTCCGTCGTGTATAAAAAGGACATGAAACAAGTAATATGAAATATTGAGAATTAGAAAAAGACTGTCACACAATTACCAGTGACGAAGATGCGGAACGCATCGGAACGAGCGGAACGGAAGCCCTAAAAAGCCGAATATTTTCTAATTGTATAATTTATAATTTTTATGAAATTAATTTTATTTTCTGTGATTAATATACTTTTACTCACACATTGACTTATTATTATACGTTATTTTTTTAGGAAAATCATATAAAATGTTTGTGAATATGTGAGCACCATGTATCTATCGCATTTATTAATTTGTCTGTCATTACTTCACTTTTCATTCTTTTTATCTGTTGTGGTATAGTAATTTTTATCCTAGGTACATCGTTTTCACCTATAATTATTACCTAATTAATGTATACAAACTTTGCTAACATTTTAAAAGAGTAAGTATGAGTTTCTTGCCCGTTCTTCTCCATACATAACTACCTTTTGGAAGGGGCAACTAGAATCAATTAACTATTTTTGTAATTTTTGACGTTCATTAGTGCCTTTTATGTGTCTATTTGAAATAAATGATTTGATTTTGACTTTTCTAAAAATCTGTTACCGTAGGTACAACGTTCTGACGTACGACAGCCAGTAAGTCTGCGCGTGCAGTTTCATTATTACCTTCCCCTATAGTCTACGCCCATTGGTCTATGGGGTTATTGAATAGAACGATAAGGTGCCACGGTAATTTCCTGCCATTTACAATCATTACTCTTCCCCATGATCATCTAATACAGTGGGGTGACCACACAAAAAGAACAGTTCCAGAAATTCTTTAGAATTTTTCGGAAACTATTTCCGTCGTCTGGATTTCTGGAACTATTATTGAGGAGATCGGACGGATATGGCAGTTATTGAGGATTGAAATTGGTGTACTTATAGAAATTAGGGGTTCAAAGGACGAGTTTCGGACCTGACTACCTCAATTTTGTTGAAAGTGTTGACCTTTTGTTGAGGGAGTTGAATAAAGCCATGTTATCATGTGCCTATATAAAAATAAAAACCAGCCAAGTGCGTATCGGCCCTTACACAATGAAGGGTTCCGTAGTTGGGATGAATTTATACCAAGAACAAACTTAACATACAGAAAAAATACATGTTGAAAAACAAGTTCTCCCATAAATTCTAACTGCAAAATTAACTGTTAGTTTGTACGCACAATATTGAGAGGTTAACCATGTTATTTTAAGACCATAGTCTTCTTATAAATTTTCCTGTAATCTATGAGTAGGTAAAGAACTATTTCCAGTATTTTTTTTTTCAAAGTAAGGCTCAGTAGTTTTGAAAATAAGGGGGCGGGGTAATGGTCTATTTCCATATATTTTCTTAAATAACTTTAAAAGTATATATTTTAAAATTATTTTTATTATATATCTGAAATCTTGAAGCCTTTTCTTTTGAAATGTCACACGGTATAGTTTGCAAAACTTTTTTTTTTAATTCTTTAGTTTGCTTGCCAAAAGTAACATTCAAAATTCATTCATTCACGTTACTCGTCCGTGTTTGGGTCACAGAAGTTCATATGTGTACCATATTATTTCAACTTAATCGGCCTTGTAGTTTCGGAGCAAATTGGCTGTGACAGACAGACTGACAGACAGACACACGAGTGATTCAATCCGTTTTTCCTTTTGAGATACGGAACCCTAATAGAGATAGTTTTTACGTATAAATAGATATTTATTATAAAACGCCCATAAAGCACGAACTTAATGAACTCTGATGCAAAGGAGACACCCAATCAAAAACCATAAACTCAAAACGCTTCCTCAACCATAAACTGCACCAAGTAACAAGAACTGCGAAACTAACACTAGAACAATATATCAACCTAATTTGTCGTCCTACGTATAAACAGTAGAGAACCAGCCAGTTAACAACAAAGAGGGAAGTGGCCGAGACTATGCAAGATCGATTAATACCCCCTAATTACGCAATTTCTGGCGATCTCTAATTGTGGTGTGGACCAGTATATTCCGCGTGACAGTACGTTATTTCCCCCGAGGGCGGTAAAGATAGCGGGGCGCGGTACACGTGAAAAATTTACTGGAATCGTTGAATTTTTAAAAAGGGAACTTTTTTTTTTTTGGTTTGGCCTTGTTTGACATTGGGTTTGGGTTTATAGAGTTGCGGGTACACACGGCTATACATATATCAAGCTACACATTTCCAGAATAACAATAATAATAATTGCATTATTTTCAGGCAAATACATCAATAAGCTGATCTCGCATTGTATGGTATTTCCGTACAATGAGAAGTCAGCTTATTCTGGATGTGTAGATTGATATGTAGCCGTGTGAAGGTTACAGTTAATTGATGCATACCAACCTTTATGTTTGGTATGCATCAATTAACTGTAACTGTAACCTTTAACCTTAATAAATGTCATAAAATTTTAGTAGAAGGTACTCAATATTGCACTTTGTTGCTTAGGAATTGTTTATATGACTCAAAATTTTAATTAAATTAATAGTTTCTGGAGAACAATATCAAATATTCAAAACTTAGCGTTTTTGCACGTCACAGAAAACTTAGAGATAATTAAACCTAACACAATACCTCAATAGGATCCCTGAAAGTCTAGTAAATAGCAAAAAAACTACAGTACAAGATGTCACTGTACCTACACTATTAATACCTCATCCACGCTCCAATCCCACAAAAGACTCAACAGACGCTTCCAGGAACTGCACATCTATGTAAGTACCACTACGTCGCGCCGAGTACGTCGGGGCTAAAATTATTCACTGACTCGCCGCATTGTTCTCTCATATTTTATTTGTCTCAGCTCTGGCAACATTACTCCTTTTTGTACCGTTGCGTGTCGCTTAGGAGGCTAATTATTTGAGTATATGTTTTGTTTGGTAGTAAATTAAGCAAAAACTACTGATATTTATATAATTCGCTGTGAGGTGCCAATGGCCAGGGCTTTAGAGGTAGACTGCGCAGGCCGTTAATGGTTAGGTTAGAGCGTAGGGATAGTTTTTCCTATAATTCACCAACTTACCCAGTGGTAGTGAACATGAGACATTAAAGGGTTATTTTAGCATGAGGTTCTGATTAAAGTCCTTATTCGATCTTCCCAAACACTTTAATTTCACTCGTTGTTACTCAGCCTACGATCTTCCTGATGAAAGTAAGTACAAAATATAAATGTTCACAACTTACATTAAAAACAGCATTTCTTTTTTTCTTTTCTAACTGTCAACACTGAGATACGAATTATTTACTTTTTGTATAAATTTCTTACATTAAATAAGAGCAAAGTTTAGTTAGTTATTCGATAATAGAATTCTATGTTTATTATATTTATTATTTAAACAAATTCTAAAGAAAGTAAATTTCAAATCGATCAGCCATAAAGCCAAGTAGTCAATACAAATTTAAACTTGTCTCCACAGACTAGAAAACTTAGTTTGACATTTTTATTTGTTACAAGAGAGAGAGAGAGAGATAAATAAAACTAGTATGTTATCATCATACATATAATTATAGTACACGGCTACGCCTTGGCAGCACGTGGCAAACGTGGGGGGCCTGTCAACACAGGCTCAGCTTATGGCCAGACTGACCATCTTAGGGCCGCAGGTAGCGTGCGGCAATACGAGTAGCCTGCCGTAGGAAAAGGGGCACTCGGTTCAGCTACGCGTGCCGTTTTGAGTGGCGTGCAATTCGGCTACGCATGCAGCCCCCCGTTCTGCGCAGCGTGCAATTCGGCTATGCATGAAGCGCGACATTCTGAGTAGCGTGCAATTCGGCTACGCATGCAGTGCGCCGTTCTGAGCAGCGTGCAATTCGGCTACGCCTGCAGCGCGCCGTCCTGAGTATCATGTGACAGGTTCTGTATATTTATGTAATAAAATACGAACAATAATAAATAGCATAACATTCCTTTGTTCTGTTAAAAATTAAAACTATCAGTCACTAATTTCAAATAAACAACTGTATCAATTAATATCAAAAGTAAATTATGTACATTACTTTAACGGAACTTCCGGTGTGAAATATTATTGTTTGTTACAAATATCTGTAAAGTCAAACTAAAATATATTAATTGCAAACTATGAATTATCCACTTAAAATATAATGTAAGTTAATATGATTTAAAAAGGTAAGCTATTATCTACTATTTTTGTGTTTGTTATCACTATCACTATCACTACATATTATAAAACAAAGTCCTCCGCCGCGTCTGTCTGTCTGTCTGTCTGTCTGTCTGTCTGTCTGTTCGCGATAAACTCAAATACTACTGCACCGATTCTCATGCTGTTTTCACCAATGGATAGCTTGGTTCTCTAGGAAGGTTTTAGTATATAATTTGTTATGTTTTTGTATGCATTTTTGTATGAATTAACGATATTTGTTGGAGGTGTCGGAAAAAAATAAGCAGTCTGGGAGCTTTCAACGAAAACGCTGTCTAAACCCTTTGAGATATAACAAAATAATGTATGGTGGAATTGTGTATCATAAAAAGGTCTTCAAAAAAGTCCGCGATGGCATATGTCTATCTCTTAAGGATAACATACTATATCCATTTTATTGACTTTTTGTAGGTATTTGTTTGCCGAATTTTACTCTTGGAAATACGATTACGATAACAATACGCTATAATATCAGTAGCTATTAGCCAAATTATGTTCGTAGATAAATAAGCTAGCTACTTATGTGTATTTCAAAGAGTATACAAGAATATTTATCATAAAAACATTACTAAACACGGCGGCCTTATGATCAAAATTTGTGCATTCCGTAACTTTCGTTACTTTTTGACTGACATATTTATCACTTTTCGATAAACTAGCACTCAATACGAAATCTACACTTATTTCTCAGTAATTCTGTCTAAGATTCTTCTAAGATTAAACCGTTTTCTCATTGAATCCATTACTTTACGCACGTATAACCTTGATGAATGTTTACATTAAGCATCGCGTCACACCGCCACACGACCACAGAGTATAGACGTATTTTGTTTTCTTTTTTCGTTCGTTTAGTGGTGTTCCCGCTAAAATGTCAACCGGTCAATTATTAGTCGATTAATCGAATTCTACATCCAGATCGTGTTGCAAGTACAAAATAAATGTCTAATATTTCGTCCAATTGCGAACGTGACCCTGAGAAAAGTTAGTACTTACGTGAATTATTCTAAAATTATTATTTGTGTCGCAATTTTATTTCGTGTTGTATTTGGTACAATTGATTGCTTTAAGAATTTGAGTGAAATTTCGTATTTTGATTTTGTGTTTGTTATCTTTAGGTAAAGACTCATTCACGTTCAGAACATAAGTACTTTTACTATATTAAATCATTTGTTTCGGTTTCTATTCACATAGTGTTCATGAAGAAACCATAAAACCATAGTTATTATTGTGAAATGTTAAAAGTTTGATGTCAAGCTCGATAGATGGCGTTGACGTCGAAATAGATCTCGCTATGGTTTCGTTACCGCGATTTGGTTGGGGGTCTCGCAATTTTAATTAAATATACCAGTTTAGATCAGTACACAATTGTGGTTTTATTTTCAACCCTATTAGTGTGCACATTGGTTCGATAGTTCAACTCATTACCAGCTCGGTAATAAACACATAGTGAGTCACATTAAAATTAATATTAAGTTAGAATTTTGAGATATAGCCTGGGATATGGAGAGGGTAGTACATAGGGTACTTTTTTATGCGATAACCGACATCCACGCGGGCGAAGCCGCGGGCAAAAGCTAGTAAGTTTATAAGTTGATCAATTGAATTAAACGTTCGGATATAAAAGCGATGGACAGTGCGCTATCTAGTCGAGTTGCTCAAGTGGTTGGTTCGTCCAGGTGTCACGTAAGTTAAGTGATTTGATATTATACCTTAATTATTGCTTATTATGATTATGTTGTTGTGTAAAGTATATTATTGCCAATATTGGTAATGTGTTAGATTGTTTAAATGGAATACTCATGTTCCTACCTTTATATTATTATAATAATAATAATGTTGCTATTAATCTGAGTAAAGGTCCAATAGATAGAATTATCTGTTTTGAGATAACGGTAATTTATGGAAATGTAAAAAATATGATGATAGAATACTTAATGCTGTTCCCGTGGAGTTTCTTATCCGTTCTTCTCCACGAAGGCCTAGTTTTGGAACGGACAACTAGCTTTCTCAGTAACGTTACCTTGACAAGCCTAATTGAAATAAATGCCTAGTCTTGTCTTTCTGTGCTTTTCTTTATAAAACCCTTTCCCTACACACCATATTCATAGGGACTTTTATACATAGTAAACTACTAGTTACCATTCTGATACACAAAGCTTGCTAATAAAGCAGCTATCAATACCTATAAATTAATATAGTTTACATTTAGAATCTGACACATGCAATTCGGCTTCGCATGCAGCGCACCGTTCTGAGTAGCGTGCAATTCGGCTACGCATGCAGCGCGCTGTTCTAAGTAACTGACAGTTCGGTTACGCATGCAGTGTGCCGTTCCGAGTAGCGTGCAGATTGAAGCAGCGTGCACTGTGTAGATGTCCTGTCTTCAGCCTAGACGTAGAACCCCTAGGTTGGTGCACACAGAATCCTGAGGGTCAGGATCCCATCAGATGATCTTAAGATAACAAAAATTATATTATATTAAGTCTTTTAGTCTCTCATTCAACATTAAACTATATTAACGAAAATCAGCTCGTCAAAATGTAAATTAAACGCCATTACTTAAAGTAAATAACATTAAAACTTGACACTAAATATTTTAGCTAGAACTAATTAATATAGGTATGTTTACACTGCGAGCTTTTAAAGTAAAATATTAGTTTTATTGCTTTTAAAGGCTCCCGCAGACGGGCACGACGCGACGGTGTGACACGCGATTTTGCGACGCGATTCTAGTAGAACCATTTTTCTGAAAACTTCATGGATATTATTCTACCAGAATACAGCAAAGGAGTGGAACTCTCTGCCTGCGTCTGTGTTTCCGAATGCATACAAGCCTAATGAATTCAAAGTGAGAGTGAACAGGCTTCTTCTGGGTAAGCTCACTACATCGTCGACTTTGTCTCTGTCACCTATGACCTAGACTAGAGTCAAGAACAAACGCATCGTAAAATAAAATAAAAAGAATCGCGTCGCACCCTCATGTCACTCCTTTCTGAGGGAGGCTTAAGTGCTTACGTCTTGGAGCATAAGAAATTAATATGGTTTTTGCCGAAGGTTTAGATAAGTATCTACAGCAACCACAGGTGACAGGCTATTTATAACTTGGTTAATCAAATACAATTAATTAGCCTACATTACAAGGTGCTGCACAAACACAGAGGTATTATGTTTGTTAAGTTCATACGTCTATACATACATGCAACGTAGTTACAACTGGAATCTAGCTCAGGGGTCAGCAAAACTAATGAAAAACTACTTACGAATTGGGTTGACCAAAACACGTAGGAACAAACATGCAAAATTATTAAATACCTAGACTTTTAATTAATACCTACCTTTAAACCCCACTACCTCCTTTTACTTTTAATCTATCCAAAGGTTGTCAGTAAAAGATCGCTTTTAGCTATAAAACTACCCATTGTGTCACCCTATGTAACATTTCTACATTTATATCTGTAATATTTATGGTGTACATATTAAAGAGTATTCTAAAATTTCTAATACTAGCTGAAACTAGTTAATCCTACTGGTGAGGACTCCTTATAACATCAGCTATCTACCAGTAAAAGTCCCGTCAAAATCGGTCCAGCCGTTTCGGAGAATAGCCGGAACAAACAGACAGACAGAAAATAAAATTAAAAATAGTTTTTTGTTATAATTACCGTACTTTCTTAAGCATTTATTAAAAAGCTGTTAATTTAACATTACAAACAGACACTTTCATTTATTTATTTGTAGGAAATTCGTTAGGTTGATCCAATATTCCAAGGACGTGAAGCTGAATATATTTTTATCTCAACTTTAGGTAATATTTTTGGATTTAGCTCTTGCCTACATAAGAAATGAAAAAAAAGTCAAGGTCTTATATGAATTTTGATCTTATGATGGCCAAAATATAAATAATTATAATAACCTAACCGCCTCTGTAAATTTTCTGCTCGGTTTGATTGGTGAGGACTCGTTCTAAGTCCGCCTGGCTAGCTACCACCATCTTATCTAAGTCTATTGCCATAACAACTATGTGAACAGCATATGTTGTGTTTTGGAAGTTGGAGGTAAGCAAGCCATTTCCTCCGTGGTTGAGGATTCCGGATGAAGCTCGCTTAAACCTTCGGCCTTATCATTACTTACCACCAGATGAGATGAAGGCCAACATCTTCGCAGTTGTGGATAAAAGAAATTGGTTGTCTGTAAAGTTGGTTTACGGATGATAGTTTAACGTGACAACGTCATAACAAAACATGGATGCGGCGCAAACGTACAATGAGCGTAACGGGACAATGAACGTAACGGGACAATGAGCATAACGGGACATTTTCTGCAAGCAGCCGGCGTTCATCGATTTATTAGACGTTGTCACGTCAAAAATATCTAAAGTTAAAGTTAAAAAGAAAAAAATTGGTTGTCTGTAAAGTTGGTTTACGGACGATAGTTTAACGTGACAACGTCACAACAAAACATTGAAGCGGCGCAAGCGTACAATGAGCGTAACGGGACAATGATCTTAACGGGACAATGAGCATAACGGGACAATGAGCGTAACGGGGCAATGAGTCATCCTTTTTCGTGCATGCAGCCGGCGTTCATCCGTACAATGAGCGTAACGGGACAGTGAGCGTAACGGGACAATGAGCGTAACGGGATAATGAGTCATCCTTTTTCGTGCATGCAGCCGGCGTTCATCGATTTATTAGACGTTGTCAGGTCAAAAAAAAAAAAAGAAAGGAAATCTGTTTATTCTACACAAAGAAAACGCACTGAACAAAAAATAAAATTATAAAATACACACATTCCAAATGCCTCATATTCAAGCAATAAAAGTTTGACAATTAATTCCATTGCTTGATGTCAATAAGCATGCAGTTATGCAAATTAATTGTGTACCAAAACTACTTACCAACTTAAATTGTCCGGATATTCAAATTAAAACTGTACATTTTTGACAGTTACTTTTGTGCGAAATTGTTTTAACATGGCAAATTGACGAAGTGTGTCGATTGGATAAATAATATTAGTTGCCCCGACTGTATTTACACTGACCGATCCAGACGACCCCACGATTCTCCTCCAGGAGAGCAGTAGGGAAACGAGTATAATTCTTAAGATAATACACAATACACGACCGTCATTCCGACCTCGCCGCCGAGGCCCCGCGCGAAATCCCCGACTAAATAGCCCTTCCCGACTCTTGCCCGTAAGCGAAGCGCCAGCACGCGCTTTAGCTGAGCCTGTAGCTTTAAATTCCCCCGATAATAATCATAGCCCTGATTTTATCCAGCCAGCGTCGGTCCCTTGCCATCCTCCCTCGGGACTCTGCCCTAAGCCGAGGTTCGTACCCCACATGGGGTGCTCTTAGCGCGCAGTCGTTTAGTTTATAAGTTTTTACGCCCTGGCTGGAGGCATTCAGTTTTGTTAGGAGCTTAAGGCCACCACAGGAAAGTCCGGTTAAAGAGTCTCAACCTCTCAAGGTTAACTCTGAGATACCCTTGATTTAAAAAAAATATAAACTGTATTTATACTCCATTTACACAAATAACATTAGACAAATAACGGCTAAATAACGACAGTTATTGTTTAATATTATTGAAATGACTGCACTTTAGAGATATTTTTTTATGTAAATGGTAAATAGATTATAGTGCTTTGTATTTATCGTGAAATAACGGAGTTTATTAAACGTTTACATCGAAATAACGAAAGGGTGAGAACAGTTATTTGTCTAATGTTATAATAAATGGAGTATAGCTGTTTTCAATTTTGACTTGGTATTGCTGCAAAGCCAGTAACATGACATTTCGTGTATGATATAGTGTTGAAATAAGCCAAGACACAGTCAGAAGCAGTTACATAAACACATCACCAACTCAAAAGGTTGAGAGATAAATACAGAAGATAGATACTAACAATAAAAGTCAAAATGAAATGTGGATCCTACGAATAATGTGTCTAAGAATATAATCTTATTATAATACGTTGTTAAGAACATAGGTAACGAACGTAAAGTGGAGGAAATTAAATGTTAAGCAAATTGATTTCCAACTTATATTGCACGTACATTCAAATCAAAACTGTCATTTCTTGACAGTTGCATGAAATGGCTATATTAATATACACGGTAAATTTAAGTAGGGTATAAATTTGATTAACAGTGAATTTTCCCGACTGTACCTTAGCAAAATTACGTTTCTCAAAGACTGATTTGCGATAAAACATTATCTGGTTTTAGTGCATAATAAACAACACCTGTTTAGACATTTCCAGTACTAAAGATAATTTTCATACGAGAGCAACATAAGGTCATTGTCCTTATATTATGCGTGTGTATTGTTGCTAGTTACGTTGCTAAAATTGTTGTTTCAGCCATTGTTACGAATAGACAGCAGGGTTGGCAGAAAAGTTTATTTAAACTTTAAGTTATGGAGGTTTTGTAAAACATCAACCGATTACGATAGTCCCAGTTTATTTATGATAATTATTATTTTCAATACTCCATTTACTATAACATTAGACAAATAACGGCTAAATAACGACAGTTATTGTGTAATATTGTTGAAATTACTGCACTTTAGAGTTATTTTTTTATGTTAATGGTAAATAGATTACAGTGTTTTATATTTATCGTGAAATAACGGAGTTAATTAAACGTTTATATCGAAATAACGAAAGGGTGAGAACAGCTATTTGTCTAATGCTATAATAAATGGAGTATAGTGAAACATCTTTCAGTTATTATGAAGTATTCGAAGACCTAGGGCACTAGATACTATAATCATTTACTGATGATGTGCAGGCCAAGTCAGTTTACAGTTGGTGCGTAAATGGTACAGTGAGCACATCAGCTTATACGAAACTGTCAAATTTCTCCAAACAATTTAAAACCTTAAAATGTTGATGCTTAAGTTAAAAATCGAATGCGAAAAATTATACAGTTTGTGGTAACTTGATGTGCTGGCGACTGTACAAATTCGCATGCGACTTCCCTTTTTGTTATAAACCTTTTTTTTTTTACCTGCTTTAAGACTGCAACAAGGGGAATTATACCGGATGACTTTTTTTACCGTATCGAAAAAAATTGGGTATACTAGGTGAACGGAGTAGAAGCCTATGGCATAGCAATTTTTTTTTTTTTTTTTCAGAAATAAAACTAAAATAAAAGATAAAAATATTGAAATTTGGGTGCGTATGATTTAAATTTAAATATTATTTATCGTATTTATTTATTGAATTATGTTTTTTGTTAAATTTCTGTGTTTATTGTTATAGTATGATAAGTTAACTTCAAAAGTTAACTTCTATTTATCCATAGATCAATTTCTTTCTAGGTTAAAGAAAAAATAATAAAAACTATGCCATAGGCTTCTACTCCGTTCACCTAGTATACCCAAATTTTTACGAGACGGTAAAAAATGTCATCCGGTATATATACACTTTTAAAAGTGTGTGGTAATTTCTAGAGATGCCTCGATACGCCTTTTTGCCGATACGATACCGATACCGATGCTCTTGTAAAATATCGGCGATACCGATGCCGATACCGATACGCTTATTGAATTAAAAAATGAAGGTAAAATAAATAAAACACAAGTCAGTTTATTTTTTTAATGAATATAAAAAGAACAAATAACAGGACAAACTAAATAACACCGTTTAAAACGTAGACAGGTTGAGATTAGTTAATAGTTTTAGTAATTAAAATTAACATTGATGAGAAAAGTATCGTTGAATCGTCCATAAAAATATCGCCTATGCCGCTATATATCAGCAAACTTCGAGTATCGCCGATATATCGGCTGTAAGATATTCGGGGAGTCAGGTGTTGTAGGCGGGGGTGTCGAAAGGTTACCAACGCACTTACTCGTAACCAGTGAAAAACCACACTGTCAGATTAAACACTTGTATAATCTATAAAATAACACACGATAATTACAGTCAACAAAAATAGAGTCACAATATATAAATTAGCACTTACGAACTAATAGAATATATAGAAACTATCTTAAACTGAAATTATAAACTAACTTAAACTGACTTTTAAATACTATGTAAGCGCGGAGCGACTAATTCTCGAATATATGTGGAGAGCAACTGAATCGTACGGAGAGATTATTGCTACTGAGAGATTTACTTGATGTATTACTGATGTACTACTGATGTGCTACTGATGTGCTACAAAAATCATTTTTTTTTATTTTTTTTTTATCTAAGGCATCTCAGAGTGTAACCACTAAGGTTCCGACTCTTTAACCGGGCTATCCTGTGGTTGCCTTAAGCTCCTATCGAAACTTAATGCCTCCAGCCAGGGCGTAAAAAACTACAAACTAAACGACTGCTGCTCGCTAAGGGCACCCCCTGTGGGGTACGAACCTCGGCTTAGGGCAGCTGAGTCGGAGGGAGGGTGGCAAGGGACCGACGGTGGCTGGATAAAATCAGTGTTTTGATTATTATCCTGGGGAGTTTGGATTACATGCTGCTCAGCTAAAACGCGTGCTGGCGCTTCACTTACAGTCAAGGGTCGGGGACAAAAATCAACTTGCTCGGGTTCCCTTTATAGGTTTTACACATGATCACAAGTTGCGGGTAACCCTTGGTCGTATACTTAATGAAACTCACCAGTTACAAACATTCCTACCTGATGAGGGGGTGTTGAAGGGGAACGGGTGTCTGCGGGGTATTGCGCAGTTAGCTCTCCTTAGACGTAGGAGGGGTACGGGAGACGTGGTTCTACGCAGTACGAAAATGGTACATAACACTGTTTACTTTCCGACACAATGGATTTTACTTTAATCGGTACCCCGGGGGTATATACTGTTATATAAAATAGGTAATTAGGGGGTAAATGCTCCAACTAAGCTAATGGTAGTGTTTAAATTACGCTATCTCGTTACAGTTCTGAGTTATCGATCATTTTCTTTAGTATATAAAGCTATTTAAGCAATTTATATTAGAATATTCGTCTCCACGGAACAATCGACACATTTCAATGATTTGACGACATATATAATTCATTTTAAGCTCGAATTATGGTGCTTTCCGTTACATCGGCATTGGTATCGTTATCGGATGCAATTTCCTTGTTGGTTTGGTTGCTATTTTCTATCCGAGGTACCTATACAATTTTCATACCCATCATTCATCATTCTGATCCATCACAAACCTTATACGCGTGAGTTTAATCCAGCCTGATTAGACAAAAAAAAAAAAAAAAACATAAAACATGAGGTTGTGACATCTACAACGCCACATGTGCATTACGCATCAAAAACCTGACGTCACAAAAATCCTGCATCGCGCAAGCACAGTTTACCGCACGACTAGCATTATATACAACATTCCGACATCAGGATCGTGGAACGTCAGGTAATAGCTCACTAGACCACAACACCCGTCTGGTCGGAAGATCCTCCCTTTTCTATAGAGGATAAGTGAACTTTACACCCTGTTCCTCATATGTATCTCTATGAGGAACAGGCCCAGGACCTTTTCCTTTGGCATCGTGTTTTGTAGGTGTCCTATTTAACTATAAGTTTTCTTACCATGACTGATTATTGTCCAGATCCAGCACAAGGAAACCAGCCTCATCCAAATGCTCAGAGGGGTGAGACAGGGGAATGTGATATCCCCGAAACTTTTCACCAATGCGTTGGAGGACATCTTTAAGACGCGGGACTGGAAATAAACATAAACGGCGAGTACATCTCACACCTTCACTTTGCTGATGACATCGTCATAATGGCAGAGAAACTGGAACAGTTAAGACCGGATACTGCACAGCTTAAATGGAGCCTCTTGTCGGGTTGGTCTCGGCATTCATATGGACAAGACGAAAGTCATGTACAATTCCACGTCCTGCCGAGTCCAATCCACATCGAAGGGTTATTTCTCAAAGTTGTCAAGGAGTATGTCTACCTAGGCCAAGACGTCCAGCTCGGTTGACACAACTTTAAGAAAGAAGCCAACAGGAGGATCCCGTTGGGCTGGGCAGCGTTTGGAAAACTCCGTCAAGTCTTCGTCGCCTATACCGCAATGTTTGAAGACTAAGGTCTTCAACTAGTGCGTCCTGCCCGTTATGACATACGGTGCCGAAACGTGGACCCTGACAGTCGGGCTGGTCCACAAATTTAAAGTCGCTCAGCGCGCTATGAAGCAGGCTATGCTCGGAGTTTCTTTGAAGGATAAAATCAGGAATGAAATTATCCAGAAGAACCGGAGTTACCGACATAGCTTGCAGAGTAAGCAAGCTGAAGTGGCAGTGGGTTGGCCATGTTTGTCGAAAGGCCAATGGCTTGTGGAGCAGACGAGATCTGGAGTGGAGACCGCGTATCGGTGAGCGTAGTTTGGGACGGATAGATGATAGACCGACGACCTCAAAAAGGTGGCTGGGATAAACTGGATGCGGAAGGTGGAGGACAGGGTGTTGTGGCGCAGCATGTGAGAGGCCTATGTTCAGCAGTGGACTGCGATAGGCTGAGTTGATTTATTTCTTACCACTTTGTCTACATTGCTCTTTTCTAAAATCAACGATCAGTGAAAAGAAAGAGTAATATTATTTTTCCATCAATAACGTTCCTATTCCTATTTATCCAGTGTAACAGCCCTGTGTACTAAGACGCGTGCGTGGCGTGACGCGCAATTTATTGGCTGCCGTTGTTAGCCCTTTGTGTGCTCATCGGCAAAACAAACAGCATGTTTTTATTTCATTATTAGCACTCGCATTATATGTTGCAAATATTTCCTTTCCATGTTTATTAACTTCTACACATTATGCGTGGATGTTGGGTTAACTATAACGCTCATCATTGTTCAAAGTTGGTTCGAATAATACCAATATTATGTTAGGGTAACATAACATAATATAACACGCCTTGTTTCCCCGAAGAGTTGGACAGAGGTGTACCTATAGTAGGTACACCCACATATTGCCAGTTACGTTTAAGCCTTTTGTCATCAAACGAGCACAAATCCAAACTTTGGGGCTGCTACTGAGAAATCCAGATGGGAAAACCTATAGATTACTGCAAACATAGTTACCGTACGACTAGCATATATCGCACCATCGGTGGAACAAGGGCACAACTAACGAAACATTTTTGAAAATGAATTAAGTATGTCAGTGTGCTTTAAAAATATCCCTATAACTGGTGAAACAAAGTCGCTCATTAAGTTCAGTCTCATTTCGCTAGAGCGCTACTGTGCCTTTGTCTTATTGGTGTATTTTTTGTAAAATATAGGAACAATAAAATCTCATTGGTCAGTTGCGTCGTCGCCCGTGCGTTGTTAAAAATTACAAAACGTGCATTTTGTGCCTTTGTTCCACCGATGATGGTGCGATATATAAAACTTCCCGACACCAACAGTCGGGAAGTTGCCCACCAGACAACATCCGTCTGGTCGGAGGATCCTCCCTTTACTATAGAGTATGAGTGAACTTTACACTCTATTCCTCATATATATGCTAGTCGCGCAGTAAACTTTGATTGCGCGATGCAGGATTTGTGCGACGTCAGATCTTTGATGCTTAGTTCGCATGTGGCGTTGTAGATGCCGCCATAAACCCAATAACACTATGCCCGACCCGGGAATCGAACCCAGGACCTCATGGACAGCAGGAGCGCTTGCGACCACTAGACCAACGAGGCAGTCTTTAGGGTAAGAGGCTGTATATAGGGTAAGAGTTGCACAGAGAGCCATGAAGCGTTTCATCCTTGGCATAAGGCTATTAGACCAAGTTCCAAGCGTGGAGATCCGAAGACTTACCAAGGTTTTCGAGACATGATAACGAACTATGGAATTCGAATGGAATGAGGGCTACCGTTTTTGTGCTCACCAGTAGGCGCCACTGTCGAGTAAGGTCGTAAAGTGTAGCTGCCAAAGTTTGTTACTACGGGCGTGAAAAGAAAGTTCACATTTAAATCATATTAAATACCTTAAAACCGTACCGTAAAAATATCGAGCATGCCGCAGTATTGTGCAGTCTCGTTTTGTTCGGAAAAAGGGAGGACATAAGTTTCCGAAGGATGAAACTGTCTCAAGGCACTGACATTTATTGACCCGTAACTCATATTTGCCATAGTTAAACACAGGTATAGCAAAAAAATAAATAAATTGGAAAGTCCAGAAGTGCACGCTTCATAACACTCGTTTAAATAAAAAAAATAAAAAAAAGAACTTAGTGAGTATAGTGTAGTCAGTTACATAGTCGACCACACACGCTTATTTGTCGTCATTATTTATTTATCTATTATTCCCAACACAACTAGCATTACAGGTTGCCCTAAATCAGTAGCGTGGTCTTAAATAATATTTTTCATATTACAGCTTATCACATATAAAGTAATTTTTGTTAACTCATTCAGACAACAGTTAAATATAATTATACTACATTGAATTAGTATGTGATTTTCAATAGGCCTTAATTTATAAGGTCACAGAAGCATATGAAAAAAAAAATGGACTCGGTACGGGGATTATCGTGACCACATACCTACATGGATTCATACATGCAGACAAACCGACGTCCACGGAAAAAAAAAATTATTAGCTTTTTCTTTATACTATGTCAAATTTATGTTTTTTAGGAGTACCTATCTAATATTACAAAAAAAGTGTTCCTCTTGATATACATACGTGAACTCATATTACCCTGAAAGTGCAATATAGGAGTTTTTTTTTTTTTTTGATATCCTATAACTCTAGGGTTATATTCTATAAGTAAAAATAATACTAAAGTCCTAGAATATGTGGTCCAAAAATGCATAGTTTCGAATATGGTTATCATCAATCATATTAATTTAGGTCACAAATCACCCGTATGATGAATTTTTACTTTTGCGACGTTGCCAAACTGATGAAAATGAGACTCTCGATGTGTGTAGGTATCTAAGTTTCATTGATAAATACGAATAATTAATTTTCATTCAAACCAATCATTGATATTTAAAGCTAAGAAAATGCAACGTTGTCATATTTCACGTAAGAGTGTTTTACATTAATAATCGTGACTGTCCAATTATTTTGTATGAAAAATGAAGAAAAAAAAAATATATATTGAATAGCACAAGCCAGTTGTTGATTCTTTGATATGGTCTCTTTCATACCCTAAAGTTATGGGATATCTTAAAAAAACACCTTGTATATATGATAGAAGCAATTTAAGTCCAATAATAATTTCGCATATAATATTACGCAAACGGATCCCTGAATCGAAAAATGGTTTTTACAAACCCGCAATAATGTTAAACGGCCTATCCAATGATACCCTACACCGCGGGATAGACGAGAAAAAAATATCATCCCATTTTACGTGTACCGGAGGTAGTTAGTTAGGTTAGTTTTAGGTTAATTTTTCTTCAAGATTTTATTTTACCACTTCGCTGGCGTGATTAATATGTATACCCATACCAAATTACAGATTTCTATTACTAAGAGTATCTGAACTAAGCCGCGGACAGACAGACGGACATGGCGAAACTATAAGGGTTCCTTGTTTACTATATACGGAACACTAAAAATGGTGATTGAAAACATCGTGAGGAAACTGCACGTCTGAGAGATATTTCTCGACGGCATATGGAGCCAAGTCAAAGCCCGTGAGCGGCATAAAAACTCTGATACCAGGTTAGTCACTAATCACACGCAAAAAAGAGGTTAAACTGTTTGCTTAATGCGAGAATCGTGTTAGAAATATGCTTTTTAAAATACACAACATCATCATTCATCATTTCAGCCGAAAGACGTCCACTGCTGGACATAAGCTTTCCCCAATTGGGGGGTTTGCCATAATCGTCACGCTTGGCAGGCGGGTTGGCGATCGCAGTATGGTGTTAAAAACGCATAGAGAACGCTGCTGCCCATTCTCTAGTAAGTCCCTTAGTCGCCTTTTACGACACCCTCGGGAGGAAATAGGATGGTGCTATTCTTTACGTCCGGCACCACACGGCACCACTTAAAACTTCCTTAGAACTTTAAAATACACAACATAGCACAGATTATTAAAACGGAACTAGTTTACCGGCGAAATGAAGTCATGAAAATACTCGTAAGGCCAAGTTTCCTGGAAAAGCCAGTCCAAATGTAGTATATTTGAATCTTACGTTGCCCCATATTTCAATACGTTCAGCTTAAGCTCGCAACAAGCTACTCAATCATGTAAGGAATAGTTCGTGGAATCGATTTCATACAGCGGTTGTGACTTGAGGAAACTTCGCGAAGGATTCCGATGGAAAAACGAACTTAAAATATGACGATATGGAAATCGATGTTGTATGTCGAAGAGAAAAATCTGGTGTACGAGCCTGATTGTGGAAGATTTTTTTCTTAAAGTAGCTTTTTGGCAATATTGTATGTATAAGAGCTAAGAGCTCCGTTACAATTTTGATGTACTAATACTAATATTCAATGAACGCGTGAAAGTTGTACTCAGCACTGGCCGTCGGTGGCTTGGCGCGGTGGCAGCAGGTCAAATGATTCTCCCAAGTTCTATTAAAAAGTGATTCGCGAATCTGCTTCAGTTTGCCATCATAATCGACTGGTAGAAAATGCCTCAGGCATTAAGTCCGCCTTTGTACAGTATTTTTTTACTTTTGCATAAAGTTTCAATAAATAAATAATAAATAATCAGCCGATAGACGTACCTACACTGTTGGACATAGGCCTCCTCCAAGCATCGCCACTTCGACCAGTTTTGTGCTTTCCGCATCCAGTGGATACCTGCGGCCTTCACAAGGTCATCGGTCCACCTTGTGGGAGACCTTGCAATGCTACGTCTTTCGGTACGCGGTCGCCACTTCAGAACCTTTTGGCCCCATCGGCCATCTGTTCTGCGAGCAATGTGCCCTCCCCATTGCCACTTAAGTTTGGCAATTCTTCCAGCTATATCAGTTACCTTGATTCTCCTGCGGATATCTTCATTTCTGATTCGATCACGTAGGGAAACTCAAAGCTTAGCCCTCTCCATTGCCCTTTGGGTGACTTTTAGCCTTCTAATAATGCCAATTGTGAGCCACCACGTCTCAGTGCCATAGGTCATAACTGGCAACAACCACTAGTTAAAGACTTTCGTCTTGAGACATTGGGGTATGTGGGACGAGAAGATATTGCGTAGCTTCCCGAATGCTGCCCAGCCGAGTCGGATTCGACGATTGACCTCACCTCAGTGTGATGCTTCTAACTAAACTTAGTTTAAACAGTCTGATTTATTACTCTCGTTTGTGACATTACACTCGAAGACAATGCAATAATCTGCTGTATAATTCAGCCCAATTCAACTAAACGAATAACATTAAATAAAGAAAGAGCTCAAAGTAAGTCTCAGCCATCTCTCTCAACTACTATCTAGATAACAGAATTCAGAATCTTAAAATGTAATGGCTGAGAAAAAGTTCTTTAGGCCCTATAAAATAGAGTTAGTTGCCATAATGGCGTGATAGCGGGAACTTACCGCATATCCCTATAAAACTACGGTCTTTTATCGTTCGACGCGTAAATTCTCGAATCCCCAAGGACTGCAATAAATAGCTGAAATCCTGAACTTCGACCACTGACGTCGAAACCTGATAGGACTTAGACAAGCTCCGCTAACATCTTGGACTTTACTTCGAAAAAGTTCCGCATAAAAACTTTTTACGTCGCGTCGGTTCAATTTGGGATCAATTGTCTTTTGATTTAAAACAGTTATTTGATAGAATCTTAGAGTATATAACACTAGAATTGCTATCTGTTCTAATAATCGTTGATGTTCATAACGGCTCTGATTTTATGCGTTACCAAATTTTAATACCTACTCTATAAAAGTGAAGAGGATTATTAAAATAGTAATGGCACTGGAAAGGAATTTTAATCGTTTTAATCTCGCCTGTCTACCTTAGACCAAATACCTTTTCAGAAATCGATTTTTATCCAAGATTACCTACCTACTGCTCATCATGCCAGGGTTTTGTTTGTACTAGGGAGCATAATATCTATGCAACTGTTCTGCAACTGACTTTAATTTCGGAAGTTGGTGTCGGTGTGGGTCGGTATGTAATTTATCTCAGTATCAATTTATCTATGTATTTACAATAACCAAATCGACGGTGAAGTGCCAATACCTCCTAACTAACATTATTCTAGAATTCACTTGTTTATCATTTTTCATTTAAAGGCAGCATTTGCAGGTTTTAGTGAAATCTCTTAAGTGTATTTTTTGTTGCTAAACTATATGTGGAAATACCTCCAACTAAACCAACGTGCCCTTTTATGGCATTACCGCCATGCATGCATCCTCATTCAGTTTGTGTACATTTTTGACTTTTTCAGTTAGGAGTTATTGGCACTTCACCGTCGAAATGTCAACTGCTCATCACCTTTTTTACAAAATATCGCTTTTCCCGATGCAGGGATGTTAATTGTTGAGGAGTTCTCCTGGTACTTCAACATCAGCTCCACTTCACCATATGCATTGTGACGAGCATAAATTGCTTGGCAACCATATTAAAGTAATCGAATGGCAACTCGTGAAATACTTATTATTGAGTAGTTCCGGTGGCCATCTGTGGTCTTCATTATCAGTTGCACTTCACCAAATAGTGCTTTTTGAGAGCAAATGCACGAGTTACTATAAAAAATACCCTAATCGCTTTATGTGTCTATAATATTTAAACAGTTCCCTCGATTTCTCCAAGATGCCACTAGCAGATCCTGACATGAACTGATGACAATGGGGCCAACTAAGACAATTTCAAACAAAAAAAAAAAAAAAAATTGTTTAAATCGGTCCAGCTGTCTTCGAGTAATCGGGGAGAATACATTAAAAAAAACTGACTAACTGAGAACCTCCTCCTTTTTTGAAGTCGGTTAAAAAGGAGAACCAAATTGTAGATTTTAGAATCTTACCAATATTTGGTTGTAGAAAACATTACGCTTATCAATTTCCTCTCTGTGTGTTAAATGTTACATACAATATCTAAAATACTTTCTGATATATTACAATTAAATGAAAGAACATTTAAAACTCATATTAAAAGCACACTTTGTAAACAAGCATATTACAAATTAGAGGAATATATCCAAGATAAGAATGCTTGGAAACATGCTGGTCCTGCTCCAAAGCATAATTTAAATTCTAGACAAAATCAAGCTAGTTGCTAATTCTGTATAATTTATAATTTATATGATATTAATTTTATTTTCTGTCATACTTCACTTTTTTCATTCTTTTTACCTATTGTGGCATAGTAATTTTTACTTTAGGTACATACATCGTCTTCCCCTATATTATCAATTAATGTATACAAACTATTGTTAACATTTTAAAAGAGTAAGTATGGAGTTTCTTGCCCATTCTTCTCCATACGTAACTACCTTTTGGAAGGGGCAACTAGAATCAATTACCTAACTATTTTTGTAATTTTTGACGTTCAAAAGTGCCTTTTACGTTATATGAAATTAATTATTTGACTTTGACTCTCGTTAATGGTCTGCCATAAACATGTTGATGAATTTATCATGCATATAATGTTATAGTCCTCAGAATTATTCAATTTAGTATCCAGTATCGCAACAGAGTGATGAAATACAACTTCGACTCAAATAATTATTATAGTTTCAAAAACAATATTTCCCAACAAGTCAATAGCTCTAAATAAGGCATTACAATTTAAAAGGCGCCTTATTTAACTAAACTTTAAGAAGGGTTACGTAACTAATCTTCAAAAGTTACCAACAGCAAGACGTTGTTGGACCCTTGTCAGACCTTTGTTCAACTCTAAACATTTTGCTTCACAACTTGATCTTCCAACGAAATTCTTTTATTAGTAACTTTAAAGCCGATAATTGTCTATTAAGATGTGTTTATTTATTTAACATAATTTAAAAAGCTAACGGTATATGTATAATGTAATGTAGTGTATATGTGTAATTAATAAAACTGGCAAAGTGCGTGTCAGACCACGCACAATAATTAAGGGTTCTATTGGTGGGATGAATTTATCACAAGAACCAACTTAAGGTTGTAGTTGAAAAACATGTTCTCCCATACACATTGTATGGGAGAACATGTTTTTCGACTGCAAATTTAAGTTGGTCGACTATTACTGGGTAACTTGTTAAGCCTGTATAATGCGGACAGACAGACAGACGGACATGGCAAAACTGTAAGGGTTCCTTGTTTACTACAGAACCCTAAAAAGGAGGGGAAATAATCATAGGGCATCAAAAAATTCGTCAAATTCGAAAAAGGCTGGCAGCATTGCCACGTTGTATGGCAATGCTGATTCTTTGGCCAAAAAATAGGCCAGCCTCTGGTCACGTGAAGAGTCGACCAACCGCTTGGCAATATCTCGAAACAGGAACAAACTTAACATTGTAGTTGAAAAACATGTTCTCCCGTACATATTGTATGAGCGATCATGTTTTTCAACTGCAAATTTAAGTTGGTCGACTATTACTCGGTGACTTGTAAAGCCTATATAATGCGGACAGACAAACAGACGGACAGACCGACAGACGGACATGGCAAAACTACAAGAGGGCACTCGGACCCTATGGCCGAGTGTTTAGTGTTTCAACCCCAATTTTTTTTAAACCTTTTTTTTGTATGAAACTTAAAGTTTATGCCAATATTTTCAAACACACTAGGAAACGTTTGATCATAGAAAGTTGATATGGAGTTTCAGGATCGCTTTCTGTAGTCGGAGTGGCCTTTACGAACGAAGGTTACTGAAAATTGATATTTTTATTGTGTTTGGAAGGTAAGTGTGAGCAATATTGTGTAGGTTGTGATGACAAGACAAGAAGCACGAAATACATACATAATAACCTACGGTAAAGTATGACAAACCCACTTGCGACCCATCCTCTTAAAAATTTTGTATCTTCAATATAATATTATTTTATTTTCGACCTTCGTAAATACGATCACATTTCTTCCTCCCGTTCTCATTGTCAGCTTAAATGGTTGCCTATCCGACTCAGGAGGTCCCTCAGATCTCTCTGCTTGCTCTTCACTATTACGAACGATCCATGTGCTCCCGATTATCTAAAGAATTATTTCAAAGTGTTGGGCAGTTCTCATAGTCGTAACCTACGAGCTTCCAAGAGTCTACTTCTCCAAATTCCTTCACACCGTACCGGTTTTATGTCAAATTATTACGCTATCTCTACTATAAAGCTCTGGAACGCGCTACCTTTTGGCATTAAAAAAGCTGAAAGCAAATTTACTTTTAAAGGAAAAGTTCGTAACCACTATATAAGTCAGACTAAATAACTCTCAATTAGTAGTCTAGTCATAGTAATTATTATTAGGTGGTATTTGTTAAAATATCTATTAGTTTATTTTATTTGTTTAAGTATGTGTATTAGTATCAATTAAAGTATAATTCTCGTAATCAAGAAGTTTGTATTTTAGACATTATTTTTGTACCCTATCACTATGTTTTTATATTTAACCCAAAGGTTGACTGGTAGAGAATGCCTTGTGGCATTAAGTCCGCCTATGTACCACTATTGTACATGAAGTTTAAATAAATAAATAAATAAATATATAATAGATACGGTGTGGCTGGCGAATACCACCACAAAATTTTGTATCTTGCTTTAAAAATCTTGTTTAATATACGCGTCTGTAAAACTATTCTACCACCCTGAACGTCTGGGACGGTGTTTTACCATTCAAAGTAAATGACCGCTACGGAATATCCGTATACCGATGTTAGATATTGTCACAATTGACGGCTCACTTCATGCTCACTTCACCTAAATTATCACGGTGAGACTTTTACAGAATAGCTTTACAGGGCGCATACAAAAGATCATTGAAAATTCATAAAATTCATAAAACTTTGGCCTTCGGATTCGTGATCACAGTGTGTTGGTAATGGTGAATAATACCTTCTACTATGTATACTGGTACTATATAAAAATATAGGTTAGGTTATACTTCTTCAGTATAGAAATGAGAAGCCGAAGCTGTAGACTAAAAGCGTGGTTTTGTACGGTTTTGTTCTTTCTATGCTGCTATCTGCTATTAATCCGTTTAATTGATACTAGCTATCAATTAGTTACACCCTAGAGTCGATATACTCTTGGTTCAAGCTTCTTTATTGCCATAAAACCACGAGGCAATCTGCCCTCTGAATCCGATAGATATCCTTGATAGAAAACTCATTAAACAACATAGGAATAAGTACCGACGCGTCTGTAAAACTATTCCGCCAGTACCACCCTTACAGTCTGGGACGATCTTAAACAGAAGGTATAAAGTATTTAAATAAAAAAGGCATTTTTTTCTTGACAGCGAACATAACGAGGTGGAATCACGATGCACTCGATATAACATCGCAACAGACCAACAGCTATTACCTGCCGGAGTTTGCGGAAAATCGTTATTGCTCACCGAAACCGGGTAAGGTTACAGTGTCGAAATGAAAATTGGATACGTATTTTTTCGGTAATACAATTTTTCTGTTTAGTATTTTTAAATTGTATGTATGTGGATTCGTGGTTTCGTTTTATGATTTAGCTGTTATTGAAAAACTCACCTGGTTTTTAGCTTTTAATGTGATTGAGATTGGAGTATTTTTGTTTTAACTGAATATGAAATTCTAAAAGGCTATGAATGCACAAATGGGTTTTAAAAGATGGCCTACATTAACACGTTTATGCTCAGTTCCGTGACCATAATACGATGTAGTCTTTACCAATTTATATGTTTAATCAATCAATCAATAAACATTTATTTCGGACCGAATCCATTTATGTGTTAGTGTGGCTGTATGCGACATTTACTTCGGGATGCAATCATTTGCAAAATGCTGTTGGTGCTACTGCGTAGTCTGTGGAATAGCGACGCCACTTTCTTACGCGCTATAGCGTCAAAACCGTCAACACGCGCATATGCGAACATTTGTGATGCAAAACAATGCCGCGGCAGCCCTAATAAAATTCTGAAAACACCAACATCTAGAACAAACTGGACGCTGTAGGCTCGTTGCGTTTATCGAACCCACAGGCCACTCGAGTAAAAAGATTGGCAATATGCCCTAAAAAGTGTTATATTTACTTCCTTAGTACATCGAGCGAACTTAGGGGCCAGCATATTGCTCCTAACTGCCAACGCCCTGCGTTCTATTTCTATATATTTGTTTAGCCTGTTTATCTTTAGTTCTGCTTTCCAGAGAACCAAAAAGTGAAACCATATCATTCGTAATAACAATTATTTCCCCGCTCATTCCATCACTAAGGTAGCGGTCTAGGTATTTCAAGTGCACAACTGCTGAGCGTGCAACATAATACTTTCCATTGTAGGTGGAAGTGGTCACTTTGAGCACGACTTTGCTTTGCAAAAACAATATCTGTACAAAGTGAGGAAATATTGGGACATTTTCGATGGAAACTGGGGATGCATTTTACAGTTTTGCAATTCCATTGGCTATTATTTTATATGGCGGCGTAAATTTTGTTTGTCTTTGTCGTCTGCAGCTGGAAGATATTTTCGTGAAAGATAAGGACCGTCGTTCTTATTGTCAAAAATATTAAAATTGAAAATTATGACGCAAAATGTAAAGGTGCGTCCAGACCAGGCGAATACGCCGCTCGCGAGCCGCTTGCGAACTGCAGGCGTGTTACTTGCGTGTGGTTACAGCCTACATTTGGTGCGCCGGTCTAGTGCAACCCTAGTAAGGCTCGAGTGGGGCGCGCGTGCAGCGCACGCGCAGCTCGTACGGTCATACGCGTGAACTATGAGCCTCAGTTGTGAATTTGCTTCGCGCACCTCCTGCGCCGCTCGAGTACGGCGCATAGATTGCGCGCAAGCGGCGCCCGGACTGCGCAGGGGCTGCGTACGAATATGAAATGCACGCGCGCAGTTCGCAAGCGGCTCGCGAGTAGCGCATTCGCCAGGTCTGGACGCACCTTAAGGATCGTAGCCAGTGGCGTTCTGTAGTTTCTGCCCATCCTCATGGATAGAAGGCGTAAGTTTATGAATGTATGACGTACAATGTGAATATTTTTTAACGATGGGCTGCTATGCAACATGAAGCTGTAACCTGACACTAAGCTCTCTTGTAAAGATTTGGTGACCATAAATGATAGTGAGCTATAAGGTCTGAGCTCAAATGGATGACCTATTCGCTAAAGAAGAACTTTGCGTGCTTTGACCACGCTTTTCTCCCTTCTCAACTCTCCCACCCTTCCTTCTTATCTTAAGTCTCACTTTCAATATCTACGTTCTTCACACGCTAAGAATCTGCGTTCTTCCAGCAATCTTCTCCTACTCTGTCATTCTCATACTTCTGACTTTGTTCATTCTTCCTTTCATATTCAGTCCATTCATCTCTGGAATGCGCTTCCTCTGGATATCAGGATGGCCACCAGTATGCATTTAAGCGGAAATTGCGGAGTTATTTTCACAACAAATAGTGTAGAGTCATCTCAATCATCTCTTCCCCTTGAATTTGGGTAAATAATATATAATAAAGTACGTATTAATATATTATAGTAATTTGTATGTACGTATAATTTTATAACATATTTATATACTTGTGTATCTATTACATTTTTTATCTTTTTAATATTTTTATTATTATTATTATCTCCTCTTAAATAGAGCACCTGCAATCTTATCTCTTTACTACCCTTGGTTAACTGGTTAGAGAATGCCTATGGCATTAAATCCGCCTTTGTACCTTATTGTGTGTGAGAAATTTAAATAAATAAATAAATAAAAAATGACCTAAATAACACATGCATTAAATTGTTTATTTCTGTATTACAACCATGCATGTGGTGGCATTAGCTATATTAGGAAGCTCATCAATTTAAGGAGACACAACATTTGAAAATCACTTTAGTCCCGATTCAGTTAACACTATTTTTTAATAATTTATGCTCCATTTTAAGTCGAAAAACGCATTAAAGACTTCGGAATTTTCATTGGCTTCTAAGAAAATGTCTAATCTTTACAACGAGACAGCTGCTTAACTATTTAGATACACGACGAACGCGGACACGGGGCGACACTTTCAGAATAACATATCGTTTTAAATGCCGACTGACAGATGACACATTTCGACATTCTTCAACTTGTCGTTTCTGAAATACGCACCGCTACGCCCTTTTATATTTATTTTTGCTCGTCACCGTTTGAATCACCTATCGCAAGAATAGAACTCAGTAACTTATTGTTTTAACCGTAGAGTCTAAATTTAAATACCACGGCACCATCGTACTGGCTATTTTCTACATAACACCCTTCACTTTAATAAGAGCAGACAAAAAGTCGGTTTAAAACTAATTCTTGAACACACTAATGTGACCGATACGGGTTAGTAAGCAATTAGTTAAACACAATATCACTTCGGTAAACAAGAAAATCCCAGTTTAGGTCACAGTGGGAATAATGGTGGGTTAAATTAATATTTGGATAGGACGAAAAATAATATTTCTATGTCAATTCAACAGTGAATATTTAATCACGGAAAATTTATTGAGACCATTATATCTGTCATGGAGAGAGCATAAATATGTTGTCAGTTTATTAATACCCATGTTACATGAGATACTAAAGACGTACACATGTTAAACAAACGGTACTTCTTCATTAACTTTTTTGTAACGATTAACAATATGTTTATGATTATCATTTTGTTAAGTACCTGGTAATTTATAATATATTATAATTATAATTTTTATGATATTAATTTTATTTTCTGTGATTAATACAAATTTAACTCACACACTGACTTATTGTATGTTAGTTTTTTTTGGAAAATCATGTACAATATTTGTAAATATGTGAGCACCATGTACCTATCGCATTTATTAATTTTTATTTCATTACTTCACTTTTCATTCTTTTTACCAATTGTGGTAAGTAATTTTTAGTTTTATTCTAGGTACATCGTCTTCACCTATAATTATTAATTAATGTATACAAACGATTGTTAACATTTTAAAAGAGTAAGTATGGAGTTTCTTGCCCATTCTTCTCCATACATAACTACCTTTTGGAAGGTGCAACTAGAATCAATTAACTATTCATGTAATTTTTGACGTTCAAAAGTGCATCTTCGTGCCTATTTGAAATGAATGATTTGACTTTGACTTTGAATTTTTGAAAGGCCTACACTGTCCTCCCATACCTATTAACACTGTTATTTGATAATAATGTAAAGCCAATTATTTTTAAAAGAGTAACCGTGGAGTTTCTTGCCGGCTCTTCTCCATAGGAAACGACTAGTTGGAACCGTGCACCTAGCTTCTGACGTTTCATAAGTTCCCATGTAGGTTTATGTGAAATAAAATATTTTGATTTTGATTTTAATTGATCCATCAACGAAGCAGAACGAAGAGGGGTGAGCCTAAGATAATAGATCTGAGGGCTGAATAATTCACGCTTAGCGTTTATACAGTTCAAATTCCCCAGAATGCGTACTGAGTCTGCAAAATAATTGAGCCATTCATAAGGCTCGTGATAGCGGTTCGGGGCCCGTCCCGGCACAATGACTAATAAGAAGTTAATCCGCAAATAAAAGTGGAATTGAAACAGAAGTGGAGCTCCTTTGCGCGCCGTGTGGGTAGGCTAACGTCGATTTGTCTTTGTCGGCGTCACTGAACTCGTCAGAAATAGATTAAGCTCTCTCACTCCATCTAATGGCGCCTCATTTGTTTGGCTTTAAGAGAAAAATTGCTCTTAAACTCTACGATAGAATCTTGTCGATGAGTTTCGTTTGTTTGACTCAATTTGAACAACCGAATGCTCCAATTGTTAGGGTGTCTCCAAACTGAACGTGACTTTGTTAACAACACCGGAATTACATTTTGTTTTTTAAGTCCGCGTTAAAATGTCACTGGCAATCTTTACTGACAGCGCTGGGTCTCCTAATAAACTTATGTCATGTCTTTCCTTTCAGCTACTAATATTCTACCACAAAGTGCAAAGTTAGCAGCTCATCTTACTGCGCTGCCTTTATTACTGGTAAGATAGTCTATATTTATTTATTTGTTTGCTAACATGTAAAACAGTAGTTAGTACGGTGCATTAATTTTTTATGACAAAGACATGCACATTGTAAGGGCAAATGTTTCATATCAAATTATTGACTGTCATACATAATATACTAATGATTCTAATTATTACCATTCATTACAATATAACTCTACTAAACATATCATTACCGTGTGGTGCCGGACGTGAAGAATAGCACCATCCCATTTCCTCCCGTGGGAGTTGTAAAAGGCGACTAAGGGACTTACTAGAGAATGGGCAGCAGCGTTCTCTATGCATTTTTAATACCATACGGCGATCACCAATCCGCCTTCCAAGCATGGCGATTATGGCAAATTCCCCCCTTTTGGGGGAGGCCTATGTCCAGCAGTGGACGTCTTTCGACTGTTATGATGATGATGATGATGAAACATGCAATTTATAAAATTTTATTTAAAATTAATATTTATTATCATTTCGCATTTTAGTCATTTATCTATGAATATATAGTAGTCATATATTTCACAATTACGTCATGAGCAAGGTCAATTTATTCTCAACTAGCTTTTGCCCGTAGCTTCGCTCGCGTTAATTTAGAATTTGACTCTTAACACACTACTAGTTCCTTTATTAATATAATTCAGTCATGATTCGAAAGACACGTGGCACCATCTATTATCATAAGAACGTTATTGTTGTTTTCCTCGGGAACAGTACTTTTTTTCGGGATGAAAGGTACCCTATGTCCGTTTTTGTACACCTGATATGCAAAATTTCAGGATGATCGGTTCAGTGGTTAAGGCGTGAAAAGGTAACAAACAAACTTACTTTCGCATTTATAATGTTAGTTAGGATTTGTCAGCATTAAATTCCTCAATGGTATATCGACTCAGTTGCAAAAAAAGAAAATAATTGGATGTTTGTAAAATTGGTTTAACGGGCGATAGTTTAACGTGACAACATCATAACAAAACATTGATGCGGCGCAAGCGTACAATGAGCGTAAAGGGACAATGAGCGTAACGGGACAAAGAGCGTAACGGGACAATGAGCGTAACGGGACAATGAGTCATCCTTTTTCGTGCATGCAGCCGGCGTTCATCGATTTATTAGACGTTGTCACGTCAAAAAATAAAAGCTTACGTGATACTAAAATGTTGTTGACAAAATGACAATGTGACCTACATTTAATGCAAAAGGAAAGCTCTAACGACATATTTTTCAAACACTATTGCTACTCGATACCTACACAATGTGTGTAGCAAACATTCCACCAACATGGTCCCCGGTAACTTCGCTGTAAAGGCATCTTAACATTTTCAAATTCAGTTAACACTTTCAAAAGTTTATCTGTTCTGTGTTCAAGTGGCACCTTCAGCAAATTGTTTTAAGCTGTTGTACTCCTGTTTCGTTTACCTCAAAAAAATGTTATTGTGTTTGTACCTTACTTTTATGCTTCGTTTACGCTCCAATTGGAGGTAAAGTCGTTCGTTTCCTTCGTGTTTACTCTTTTATTTATTTGTTGGTAATCGAGTTTGTAGCAGACGCCAATTTTGATTAAAGTTTGCATTATTTCAAGGAGTAATTAACATTTTGCAATAACGTTGGGTCTGATTTTGTGTTACGAAATGAACTTTTACAATTTCTGAAAGGCTGCTGTTATGAAGTATTGCTTTTACATTTAATGAAATACGACTCATAGCTTGTCGACTTTATGAGTTTGTATTGCAATAAAAATATGGCGCCGAACTTGTAAAATTACGCTTCAAGTAGTTCGTGCTACGTGCGGACGGCATTTAAATATAAAGAAGAGAAAGAAATTAAAAAATTGCAAGTGCAGAATGAACTTGCGAGGATCTCATTCGTAGTAGATAGCTCAAACCAGACGGAAGAGGAGAATTTTAGGTGTGCAGGGTAAAATCTTGTTGCAAAACCGTGGTGGCTCGCAGCTGCATTGTTTTGTGCATATTTCTTTTATTAACTTTTATTTCGCACTGAATTTTTGCTGCGAAAGTTTGATACTTTTGTTTTTGTGATTCGGACTGCGTTGTTCATGATCAATATATCAGAATATATTTGATTGAGGGCGTTTCTGTATGTGAAAGAGCCTATGATTGAAATGAATCTGAAACTAATCGAGCTTATCCGAAATCGCAGGCACAAATAAATAAAATTGAAGTGACTGTTTGTAATGTTAAAATAATAGTTTTTTACTAAATGCATATGAAAGTATATATGGTTCATCATCATCATTTCAGCTGAAAGACGTCCACTGCTGGACATAAGCCTCCCCCAATTGGGGGGGTTTGGCATAATCGCCACGCTTGGCAGGCGGGTTGGAGACCGGTTACATGGTTCCTAAAAAAAAAAAAAAAAATGTCTATCTGTTTGTTTCGGCTAATCTCAGAAACGGCTGGACCGATTTTGACGAAATATTCACTGGCAGATAGCTGATGTTATAAGGAGTACCTTAGGTGAAGCCGCGGAAATCAACTAGTTATAAAATAGGTGTGCATGGTTGAATACTATTTTATATAGTTTTGACTTCATCGTTTCAGCCGAAAGACGTCCACTGCTGAACATAGGCCTCCCCCAATTGAGGGGATTAGCCATAATCGCCACGCTTGGCAGGTGGGTTGGCGATCGCAGCATGGTGTAAAAATGTATAGAGAACGCTGCTGCCCTTTCTGAGGACGTCCTGCCTTACGAAATCAAAAGTAATTTATTCAAATTGGACTGAGGATTAGCACTTTTCGAACGTCAAAATTACATAAGACAGTCCCCCAAAATGCCCGCCCTTCACCACTTCCTAATGTTTTAGCTAGGAACAAGTGGCCCAACAAACTCCCCAACAGCACATCTATCTGTTTTTTCATAACGGAAATGCCACAAAACCAAAAACCGCTTGTTAAAAATATTTAAGGCGACGTTCTTCAAGTTAACCTCTAGGAAATGTAATTTTAACTTCATTTTATTATGAAAAAGTAATAAAAAAAATAAAAATAAACATTTATTTCAGGCAAGTTTTTTACACATACACCCCATAGTATTAGAAAAATTAATTGAATTAAAAATGAAATAGATATTCAATTAAATTAAATTATATTAAATTAAATTATATTGAATTAAATGAAACTAAATTATTATTAAACACGTGAAAAAATTATACGTTGCTTTTGTGACCTTTCTGTAGGTACGTAGGGTACTCGTTACATAATTGGATAAAGTTCGCTCGATATAAAAAAAAACCAAACATACCCTTATTTTGTAGATTAAAATAATTTTATTTCAATATACCACATTATGTATTGAAAATGACATCAAAATAAACGTCTATGATGATTTAATGTCCGTCGGGTTTAACATTGTTAATATCGTAAAACATATAATTTTCAACCCAAAATTTACGAAATTCCCGGCACAATTTACTCGCGCCCAACTGCCACCTCTAGAACAAAAATGCACGCTCGAAGAACCTCGCCTTGACAAAATACCTGAAGAAATAAAAACGTTAAATCTGGACAATTTCAAAACAGAACTATTAAGAATTTTGATAAATAAATGCTATTACTCACTACGGGAAGATTTGGGCGATAATTCTATAATTACTGCTTCAGAAAATTGTACATCGCCTCACCTATTTCGACATTTTTGAATTTTGTTTGACATTAGCTGTACGAGCATCGCCACATGAAATGTATTGTTATAGTTTTTACCACAATAAGCATTTGTTTATTCGCCGATTACTTGTCTACATTCGCTGAATAAGCTATCGCGCCCACCTTAAGTCACCTACTTTACATGTATATATTTGAACGTTTTTCCTAATAAATCGTGCAATAAATAACAGACACAAAACAGTGATTTTATTTCCTGTAACATCCCGTGTGATTCGTATCCGGCTCGAAGGACCAAAAATGTACGGGCAGTTAATAATTATGACATGCAACTTAATCTATTTGACTTTTATTGAAATTGATTGTATTTTATGTTTGTATTGTTTTGCAGGTACCTATTAATATTGACTTTATTACTAATGTGAAAATTTACATAATTCTACCACCTTGTGATATTATATAAAAGTTAAATTGTGTTATAAAGTGAAAAAAAAAAAAAGTTAATTAAATATATTTGTACGCCTCTGAGCAAAACATAGAGGACCTACCAATCTGTAACATTTCGCACACTGTTGTAATTTGACCTATCCTTACAAATAAAGCATTCTGATTCTGATTCTAAATCAATTAGCAAAAAACAATCGTAGGTAAGCTTGAAATCCTAAACACAAACATAAACCTCACAAAGACATTACACGTTCTATGAACGCCTTCATCAATTCCCAACTCTTCACGCATTCGTACCTTAAGTGCGAGTTCTCTTTTAGTTTCACTGTTTCCGTGTCGAACTTCATTTTATTTGTTGTATTTGTTGTGTGTGAAATAGCCGTGAAGGCGTCGTGAAGCCGACCACCCAGTGGGACGATGACTGCTTAACGTGCGCGCCGTCATTTCTTCTGATTTATTGAAACGCAAAGAGCTCTCGGCGAGAGATCTGTGTACTGTCGGACGGAGATATGGGGACAGTATGTGCGAATCGAAAGTGAAGGCATAAAAAGGTTAAGTACCTAAGTGCGCAAGTTAATTTTATTATGCACCATTTTTTTTTGGGACTAAATAAGGTGGATTGTCTCAAGTCGATGTGTGTTATTGATAAAACACTAACAAATTCTCACAACTATATTACTAATATCATAAACAACAACTATTTGTTCTATGATTTTTAATATAATTCATCAGATTTCTACTCATTTTTTTACTAATATAAATGTGAAAGTAATTCTGTCTGTCTGTCTCTCTGTTAAGTTTTCACGCCCATACCACTAAACCGATCGTCATGAAATTTGGCAGAGATATAGCCTGAGATATGGAGAAGGACATAGGCAGGTTAAAGTTAGTATAAAATAAAAATATTCAAATTCAACGCTCTAAATGTATAGAACAACGAAATCTTGAAGGTTTGTTTTTGGTAAATGATTTGTAAAATTTCATAAAACAAAAGTTGTTGTTTAGTAACACAGTCCTTGCAACAACCTTGTGTTTTACCAATAACCCTGTATATATTTTAAAAATATTAAGCTAGATTTGGGGAAGATTCATAGTTGTCTATGTTAAGTTCAATTAAAAAAACACAACTCAAACTAACACTGAACGAAACTTTCTAAATTCGCAAAATTATACGCAAATGTTTTATGTGGTTTATTTACCGACATAGGAGCTTGCATTCGAGCTTTAAACTTGTATGTAGAGCTTACCTACAATCCACAAAATAAACAATTTACTGAAATTCACAAAAAAGAAACGATTAATCCTGAATTAAAACTCAGATTATCGCCATCAACAAAACCACAACACGCAGTAAATAAGAGTTGCATTGTATATTGAACAATACAAAAAGCAACATTAAATCTCTTTAGTAGCATTCCATCTGGCCAGACATGTACAACAGATATTAACACCGGCTTAAATTAATTTCAAATCTGAGTTTTGAACTGTATTTTTTCACGCGGCAACATTGATCTCTGCGGCTCACTTTATGAATGATATAGCCACATTGTAAATTTAAAAATGATTATCAAAGATCTATAAATAACAAGTAATTGAAACTGATTTCTTGTTTTTTATTTGTTAGTTTGGGATGATTTAAATGTCGTAACTATGAAACTAGTTGGGCTACTTTTGTTTGTTTGAAACCGGTCGCTTATTTGGTTTGAATGACACAATCAGGGCTTATTAACGTTACCAAATAACATAATAATAACCGTTACGTAACGTTAAATTTTAATGTAATACCTAATAACGTTACAAAAATTTTACGTTACTTGATAACATTACCAGTAATATAACGTTAATTAACATTAATAAAAATATGATAACTAACGTTAATTTAGCTACGTTGCCGTTTTGTGGGTAAGAATCAGGCAGATTTTGATGGGCACGGCATCAGAGAGGCGCGAGGGCGGGATCCCGCCGCGCCGCACGCCTTAGGCCCCACTACTTACATCTCACCCGTTGAAAATAACGGTAAAATTAATATTCGCATAAATAACGTTAAATCTATTACCGTTATTTTAATAATAACGTTAACTCCGTCAATACAAGGTAACGTTATGAAAATTTACCGGTATTTAAAGCCCAGCACAATGTTTGTTTGTGATAAAATATTTAAGGAGCAATGTGAATTCGTCAGGAAGTTCAATCTCACTCGACAACTTCATCAAATCATTTATTGGTTTGCAAACATGGGTAATTAGTACATAGATGTTTTATTATAATAGTCTTCCAAGTTCTACCGTCACATGGGCATGCAAATCATGTTATTATTTAATTTACTCAAATTTAAAGATATTATAATTTTAAATAATATATATAATTAAACTAAAAATGTATTAATTAATTAATTTTAATTAATTAGAAATATATTAAAAATATCATAATAATACAAAATGTCAAATGTCAACAACGTTTTTTAATTAATTTAAGTAATAAAAATGTCAAATGTGAAAAGGTTACACTAATAAAAAAAACAAATGGAATAATAACATGCCAATCAGTCAGTGATTCATCATTAAGGAAGTCGTCAATTGTGTAGTAACTTTTTTCAATTAATATTTCAAAAGGTGCCCTTTTAAATTTGAATACAGTCATAGTTTTAATCATATTAGGTTGTATCTACACCCATGCTATGAATCCTCTATAAAAGTTTCTGAAACAGTTAGCTTATTGCCAACATTAAAACAGCCGGTTTCATAGTAACCATAATATCATCCAAAAGAGTATTATAATATTGTACTAAATTTCAATATGCAACTCCTTTGCGTTTTCGATCCCTTCCTTACTCATCAAACCACATTTATGAATTTCAAAAAAAGAACATTGACATGATGCACGCGCGTTTTACTACCACAGCGCCGTAAATAAAAAAGTAAAACTTATAGGTTATTCGAGTTCACGTCGCATCCCGCCATTTTTGTTCGATATTAGTAGGTATTGCAAAAATGTATAAGATTGTTGTTTACAAAAATTAGTGAAACAAGCTTTGATAACACACCACCAGATATTTCTAATGCAGCAAAGGACATTTCTAACCAATTATTACCAGAAAAGTCGAGAAAACGATATGAAAAGGCGTACCAAGATTTCATGAGTTGGAAAATATCAAAGAGTAGATAACATGGGTGTAGGTAAATTCTTGTATGCAACTGTACATAATTAGGTATTAAAACACTCATGTGATACTATTATCACACTCGGCTGCGCCTCGTGTTTGTTACCCCTTATTAAACAACAGTTGCATAAATAACTAATATTATAAACTAGTTTTTGCCTGCCCGCGTGGTTGTCGGTTATCGCATAAAAAAGTACCCTACGTCCTTCTCCATATCCCAGGCTATATCTCAAATTTCTAACTTCATATTAATTTAATGTGATTCACTATGCGAATAGAAACCGAAACAAATGATTTAATATAATACAAGTTCTGAACGTCTAATGAGTCTTTACCTAAAGATAACAAAACCAAAATACGAAATTTCACTCAAATTCTTAAAGCAATCAATTGTACCAAATTACAACACGAAATAAAAATGCGACACTAATAATAATTTTAAAATAATTCACGTAAGTACCAACAATGTGAAAACAAAACGACCTCCGAAATGTCGCATGATACACCGTTTGCGCTGAGAAAACGCTCGAAATGTCTAATGAACACCATTGGTGCATAACTTTTCTCAGGGTCACGTTCGCAATTGGACGAAATTTTGACATTTATTTTGTACTTGCAACACGATCTGGCTGTAAAATTCGATTAATCGACTAATTCTTGACCGGTATTAATACATTATAGCGGAAACACCACTAAACGAACGAAAAAAGAAAAAAAAAAAAAATACGTCTGTACTGTGGTCGTGTGGCGGTGTGGCGCGATGCTTATTGTAAACATTCATCAAGGTTATATACGTGCGTAAAGTAATGGATTCAATGAGAAAACGGTTTAATTTTAGAAGAATCTTATAAAGAATTACTGAAAAATAAGTGTAAATTTCGTGTTGAGTGTTAGTTTATCGAAAAGTGATATGTCAGTGAAAAAGTAACGAAAGTTTTGTAATGCACAAATTTTTATACTGTTTGAAATACACATAAGTAGCTAGCTTATTTATCTACGAACATAATTTTGCTAATAGCTACTGATATTATAGCGTATTGTTATCGTGATCGTATTTCCAAGAGTTAAATTCGGCAAACAAATACCTACAAAAACACAATAAAATTGATATAGTATGTTATCCTTAGGAGATAGACATATGTCATCGCGGACTTTTCTGAAGACCTTTATAAGATACACAATTCCACCATACATTATTTTGTTATATCTCAAAGGGTTTAGACAGCGTTTTCGTTGAAAGCTCCAAGACGGCTTATTTTTTTCCGAAACCTCCAACAAATATCGTTAATGTTATAAAAACATAACAAATTAATATATACTTAAACCTTCCTCGAGAACCACGCTATCAATTGGTGAAAACAGCATGAGAATCGGTGCAGTCGTTTTTGAGTTTATCGCGAACAGACAGACGCGGCGGCGGACTTTGTTTTATAATATGTAGTGATACGTGGGTCAATACCAAAAAAAGTATTTTGCGTTAATGCAGTTCTACATTTCACTTGAAATAATTCATTTACATGTTGAGTCCGTATTGGATTCTTTGTTCTGCCACAGCTTGTCATGCAAAACTAGCTGCTCAACTTTGCAGCTGTTTATCTCTGCTCAACTTGTAGAAAGTGATGAATCAATCTAAAAATAATAATCTTAGCCTTCCCAACTATGTCGGGGTCGGCTTCCAGTCTAACCAGATGCAGCTGAATATGTCAAATGTGTAATATGCGTGGAGCGACTGCCTATCTGACCTCCAAAACCCAGTTACTGGGTAATATGATACGCCTTGGTGAGACTGGTTGTCAGACTTTCGGGCTTCTGACGACCCGTAACGACTGTCAAAGATCCATGATTGACAGCTGGGACAAACGGCTTAACGTGCTTTCCGAGGCACGGAGGAGTTTCGGTATGTAAAGATGGTTACCCATCCACGGATCAACCCCGGCAAGCGTGGCTTAACTAGATCGATCGACCCGTGTGGCTGTTATTACTTGGACACGAAAACACTCCTCCCTCCCCTTAAAAAAAACATGTTTGGATGATTATAATAACTACTAACTATTGTAATTTTTCCGAAATAAATGAAACGTATTGAAAAAAATAAATAAAAACTTTTTGACATAATCTACACAACTTTTTAATCCTGTTGATAAAAAGTCTAAAACTCTTGTAATCAACTCTTTGTTTGTTCTAGAACTGCAAACGTTTTCAACCAGAAAAATCGACATTTCATTTACAGGGTTCCCACTGGCGTCAGTAGTTGAGGAAAGTAACAATAATTTTCTGTTGTTTTATTGTTCCGTCTAGGGCGGGAATAGGGCTGTCGACGTTTGTTTTATTTGTTACAGCACTATAAAAGTGTTTATAAAGAGTAAAATGGGCTAAGGCGGCCACGCTTTCACCTAGAACCAAGGGTAGTTAGAATGTAAACGAAAAATGTAACTTTTACAACGACTTTAGTTTCAGTACTTGGTTTTTGTGGGTGCTTCGTGCTTGAAGTGCGTGTTTTGAGATTATTTGTGTACAGATTTGTAAATGATACGAAAATAAATCTCATTCTATTATTAGAAAGAAGAGAAATATGATTAGAAAAATGGTATTCAGTGATACCTACAATCAAAGTTTCAGAATGCGTCCGATGTCTTAAGACCATTTTTCGGACATTAAATTTTTACGAAAAAATCTGACATATAATAATCATTTAAATGCAAGATTTCGTATCCCCATTTAGCAAGCAAGTTTAGAAATTGCGGACTTTTTTTTTTGAAATTCGCAAAAATGATGCCAGAACCAACGATCGCGTGTCTTTTCTTTACACTTATGCTGAGATTTTACGAGACTTTTTCTTTTTAATGTTTCTTATTTTTCTCGAAAAATCCACCGTATTCTGATGAGTTGTATAAACTGGAATTATGCTGTTCACTTCCCTAGATACCACATAAATTTCTCAATCTAATTCAATCGAATCTGTTGTTGTAAATAAAAATTGTACATAATCTGTATGAGAAGAGGCCTTTGTCCTGCAGTGGGACAATAATAGGCTGGTATTATTATTTCCTTTATTGCATTTATATAATTTAAATGAAAGAAAGGAATTAATTACTAATTTACATATTATATATTTTTTCCTTTATATAATTTCATTTTTAAATATTTTTATAAAAACATATTTTTTGTTATTAGTCCACCGGTATCGAGAACAGGGTCCGGAGGTCCTTAAGAGGACGGTCACCGGGCCAACACCGCATCCCCTTAAAAAAATATATACAGGGTGTTTGGCAGAACGTTGAACATACGAAAATGGTGGATAGGTGGGGTCATCTGCTACTTACTCAGCCCTAATTTATTTGGCCCTGGCCCCCTGGATATTAAAAAAAAAAATTTTTTGCTTTCTTTTAGTTTCACCACTTTCTTAACTTCAAAGTGTATTTTTTATTAAAAATGGGTAAAACAGGCAAAATTTTAGTTTATTTATTTTATCTTTAATGTTGGCAGATTCTTATAAAATTATTGCTTTATTCAGATGTTAGCTAGAAAAAAGTTATGACTCCTCAAACTTACAGAAAGATGTAATAAATAAAAATATTGCCTGTTTTACCCATTTTTAATACAAATTACACTTTAAAGTTAAGAAAGTGGTGAAACTAGAAGAAAGCAAAAAATTTTTTTTTTTAATATCCAGGGGGCCAGGGCCAAATAAATTAGGCCTGAGTAAGTAGCAGATCACCCCACCTATCCACCATTTTCGTATGTTCAACGTTCTGCCAAACACCCTGTATATCTCGTGACTGAGAACGAATTATGAAAAACGTCTCAATCAGCAACCTTGGTAAGTGTGTCTAGAAGTGTGTCAGAACCTTTCGACCCCAATGGCCATCTGTTCTGCGCGCAATCTTGCCTGCACATTGCCACTTAAGTTTGGCAATTCTTCGAGCTATGTCGGTTACCTTGGTTCTCCTGCGATAACCATTATATTATTAATATCATTTATTTATTTAAATGAGTAAGAAAGAAAAAAAAAGTAAAGAAGAAAGAAAGAATACTAAAATTGTTTAATAAAAAATACATATCTTTCTAAACGAAGCCAATTTCCTCATTCAAATAGCACCTGGCCGTTTCGCCTGGTCATAAACTGAGATCATAAGAGTAAGTGCACTAATAAAGTTCCAACTTCTAGTAGATGACAACCGTAGTCGCAATAACGCCGCCATTTTCTACGGAACCAGCTTTTTACAGTTTTTACTAGATTTAACTCTGACATAAAAGTTACACGGAACTCTAAATGGGGACATTTTATTTTAGAGTTGTACACGAAGGATTTAAATCGGTCGTGTTATTCGATTTTTTATATAAAATCTGTTGAATGTAGGTTCTATTTTATTTTCGGATATTGGAATGCAATGTTCGCACAGTGTTTTATATTGAAAATAAAATAGTCACTATCGTTTTTAATTGGGTTATTTTGTGCTACGTCAGAAGGCGGACATGTATTCAGTATTTTTTTTGGTTCCAATTAAACGTATTTGCCAATTCATTTATTTACAAATAGCTCCTGCCTGCGGCTTCGCCTGCGTCGCTTTTTCTAAAATAAAAAACCGGCCAAGTGCGTGTCGGGCCACGCACAATGAAGGATTCCGTAGTTGGGATGAATTTATCCCAAGAACAAACTTAACATTGTAGTTGAGAAACATGCTCTCCTATACAAATTGTATGGGGGAACATCTTTTTCAACTGCAAATTTAAGTTGGTCGACTATTACTCGTAAACTTGAAAAGCCTACTTAGCTGTGATAGTTTTTCTTTTAACTTCGTTATATATACCACTATTTTGTATTTTTTCACCTATGCAAAACTAACCGTTTAGCTGGCAGGGGACACACTTTACTCTAACAAAAATTTGCATTTTAAAGCCTAATATTTCAGAAACGGATCCCTTAATCGAAAAATTGTTTTATCAAACCCGCAATATTTTTGAAAGACCCATCCAACAATACCCCAAACCAGAGGGTAGGCGCAAAAAAAAAAAAAACATCCCCATTTTACATGTACAGGAGGTACCCTAAATAACTATTTTTTTCATGATTTTATTTTACCACTTTGTCGGCGCGAGTAATATGTATATCCATGCCAAATTATAGCTTTCTAGTACTAAGAGTCTCTGAGCTAAGCTGGGGACGGACAGACGGACAGACAGACAGACAGACGGACAGACGGATGGACGGACATGGTGAAACTATAAGGGTTCCTTGTTGACTATGGAACCTTAAAAAGTAGCTTAAGTTACTCCATATAACATCAGCTGTTATCTGCCAGTGAAAGTCTCGTCCAAATCGCTCCAGCCGTCGGAGATTAGTCGGAACAAATAAACAGACAGACAGATAAAAATTTTAAATATCATTTTTTGTTATAATTTAAGTACCGTATATACCTTTGTGGCGGTATCAACAACGCCACATGCGAACTACGCATCAAAGACCTGACGTCACAAATCCTGCATCGCGCTATCAGAGTTTACCGCGCGACTAGCATATATACAACATCCCGACAAGAACCGTTGGGCAGTTGCCCACCAGCCACAACACCCGTCTAGTCGGAGGATCCTCCCTTTACTATAGAGTATGAGTGAACTTTACACCCTGTTCCTCTCATACCTCCTAAACCTTCATATGAATTTAGTAAAAAACATGTTAATTTGAGATTACAAACAAACACTTTTTGTATAGAAAATTACTCAGACCAAATCTAGGCCAAATAAACTGTAAATTAATGTTTTAAAATAAAATTTCAATAATATAATAACTATTAATGCCCTGAATTTAAACTATAAGGTCAGTTTACACATCAGATTTTATTTCCGTTTTATTTCACTACAAAACGTGAAACATCACTGTAAGAACCCGAAAGGAACAGTTCTAAACCCTTATTTATTCTTATTACGTGTGGAAGTAGATTCTTATCCGATCCACAGGTAGAATGAACGACAATAGAATCTTCCGGTGGACATAAATACGGGAAACCTATGTAAATGTAGGAAATTTAGACGCTTGCCGAAAATGTTAGGGTAGTGCATATGGCTCTTTTGAATGTCTCTTCTGGTAGTTGAGGTCGGGAATAGTTCTGTGGGTTTTGAGTGAATAGTCTAAGTGAAGACAGTGTAATATATTTAAGCGCAGTCCATAGTGGGAACGAGGCTAAGTCCGGTTAGCTTCGCTCATTGTAGCTACCGCGTTTTTTTAATCGATTTCGTAAAAGGAGGAGGTTCTATGTTCGACTGTGTGTATGTATTTTTTTATGTGTCCACTGATTTCTCCGTCAATTATTAACCGAATTTGGAAATTCTTTTTTTTTTAAAGGGTATAATTTCGAGGCAGTCACATATAAATTGTATTAACTTTGCTTGGATAGTTTTTGAGTTAGCTTCGATAATACCTATTTAATCAACTTTGTGTATCGTGGTGATGTCATAATACTTCCTGTCATTGTTGTTTACATAGCAAGTAGTAGTATACGAACTGGTGTGGGGTAGATACCATAAAAAGGGAAAAAAATTACAAAAAAAAAAAAAAACAACCGGTTTCCAAAAAAGCACTATAAAGTGAAAAATTACTTTAACTTCGGAAGTCGGTGATAAAAATATAAAACACAGATCCAAAGACACCGACTTCTGAAATTTAAATTGAAGCCGGTTGTTTTTTTTTTTTTTTTTTGTTTTTGTAAAAGTTTTTGGTTTTTCCTTTTTTCATACTTCGTTCGGTTCATAGTTCGCGGTGTGAACCGAAGTATGCAAACACGCCTACATGAGCGAAGCTAAACGAACTTAGCTTCGTTCCCAGTGTGGCCTGAGCTTTAAGTTGGTAGCTACTTCTGGGCCTCAAGTCTGCTATTACAATAGTGTCAGAATGGTCTATCATTGATTTCATAATTGTTGATTTTGACAAGTTTGGTAATCTACTAATATAATGGCGTCATTATGACTTTCCAATGGTCAGCCACTGACACTCCATTGAAAGAATTGGCAATCTCGTACATAATGACAAATTAAACTTCCTACTCAACTTCCAACTTCCTACTACTTCAGATTGCTTATAACACTAATAAATAACATGTAAAAATTTACATAAATGAAATCTGGCATGAATAAATGTTCAATATACCATTGTAATACAATTCTAATACGACACCATTGACCGACCAATGATCGACCATTGTGAATTTAGCAGATTACGAACTTTTAGCAAAATGACAATATGCACGTGTTGGAGTGACGAATTTATAAAAATAGTAGACTTGGGCCCCTGCTCTGTTGAAATGTTCAATGCGTTAACTCTATGGGCTTATCGTAGTCCACAACTAGATAATTATTCCTAAGGCTTCTCTCAAGTTACGTTGTAGCAGCTGGTGTTTCTTCTTAGAGATTCTATATAAACATACATAAACTCACGCCATTTTTTCATGGGGATAGGCAGAAACTAAAGAACGCCACCTGTCACGCTCTTTACATACCTACTCCTTTTGCTTCTTATCGTAGACATTCTTTTGTAACAATTAAATAATGGGTATTACCTCATCTAACTTACGATAAAAGGGCAGGATTATCTTGAAAGATAAAAAGAAAATAGTGCCTTTGTTGATGGTCCTGGAGGGGACCGTGGAGAATCATCAAACTCAAAACTTTTATTTGAAATAAACCAAATACAGGAACTGCTAAATTGTCAAGGAGTCGGTCAGTCAGAAAGATGAAGTTTCTTGCCCATAATGGCCATTCCAAAGCGTAGTAGTTACCTATGGAGAAGAACCGGCAAGAAACTCCACGGACACTCTTATATATCAAAGTATGTTTACAAAATATTAGTTACATCATTCATATTGAAATTATATAATTTCAACATGAATGATGTAACTAATAGAACGATGCAAAACGTTACAAACGTCCGTAATAAATATAATAGATAATAAAAATAAACAATTCTAATGGCAGCTAAGAGATGATCATTGACCAGTCCCTACTGACGGCGCCCGTTCACGAACATAACGCATGGATTAGCACCATTCGGCTCAACAATTTTGAAGGGAGCTAAATGATTCAACATACGCGCCACCATCAGCGAAACATTAGGTGAGCATGACATATCTACTCTCAGCAGCCAGGGCACATTCAAGTCCATGAAAGACGTACCCAATAAATGGTAGCTTTATAGTAGGTACGTAGTACTCACACATGTGCTATGCAATTATACAATACTCAGACATTGAATTTATACAATGCAAACATATTTTTAAAAATCTTCAGCAGCTCCAACAGTATTTCTAAAAGTTAATCAATTGGTTTATGCGCCCTTGTGGAGCGGGACCAGCGTTGAGACAAGCATTTTTATCAGCGATGTAATCCCCCAACTTATAATATGCTTGGCTACATAGTGTGCGTTTTATACAAGATTTAAATTTCATTTCATTCATTTGAAGTATGTGGGGAGGTATTTTACTGTAACATTTTAAACAGTACCCCATGAAGGATGAGTCTACTTTAGCCAGTCTGAAACCTGGTTGAACTAATTGGTCCCTATTTCTAGTAATATATGTAATTGCGTCTTTCACCTCTTTTACTAAAAAGATGTAGATTTTTCCTTTGTTTTCCTTGATTTTATCGTGGTGAGAAGATTGCCCAACTGGACTCCGAGTGCCAGCTTTACAGAAGCCCGACGACCCTTTGGTAACCTAAGGAGCACCGGGAGTTTTATTATGATCTGGATGCCACTCGGGAAGGCTCTTATCATACAGCCTACTCCAAAGGAGAAGAAGAAGAGCTTAAAATTGGCTACTTAGAAGGCAAGCTTTATCGCAATGTTTACCTCCGTTAATATTCAAACTCCTTTGGTTAAATGAAATTGCAAGTTTGACCTACTCACCTACAGTCTGTTGCAGCTAAAATATAGTTAAAACATATTACAGGCATGATATACGAGTTCCACTAACATTTAATATTGTAGCACCTTTGCAGCCAGCCATAAGCGCCTACGGCTTGCAGGCGGCACACTTTAGAAGTTTAGAGGCTTAAAAATATTGCAAGTAGTTTATGATGCGGCGCTGTTCGTCCTCTCTTTTAATCAGAGGTCAGTCCCTGCTTCAGAAAGCACGTTCAGACGTCGGCCACAGCTGTCATTCGTGGATTTTTGGCAGTCGTTACGGGTCGTCAGAAGCCCGAAAGTCTGACAACCAGTCTTACCAAGGGGTATGTTATTACCCAGTTACCGGGTTGCGAAGATCAGATAGGCAGTCGCTCCATGTAAAATACTAGTATTCAGCTGCATCTGGTTAGGACAGGAAGCTGACCCCAACATGTTGGGAAAAGGATAGGCAGGCAGATGATGATTGTAATCAGAATTTTACAAAAGAAAGAAGAGGTCCTACTTATATTGTTGAGATAAAACGCCAATGATGGAAAGAAAGCATTTAAATACATCCATATATAAAATCCATAAGTGAGTACTTAGTTAGCGAGTGTGCCCATGAACTGCACGACTTCATTCCACCGGCCCCATTCTACCATCGGACATCTAGACGCACTGCAAGTTACCACCCTTACCTAGTTGATATTCCACCAAATCGTACTAAGCGTTTTCAAACGTCTTTTATGCACACAGCAAAGGAGTGGAACTCTCTGCCTGCGTCTGTGTTTCTGAACGCATACAACCCTAATCTATTCAAAATGAGAGTGAACAGGCTTCTTCTGGGTAAGCTCACTCCATCGTCGACTTTGTCTCTGCCATCTCTGACTTTGACTAGATTCAAGAGGAAACCTATCGTAAAAAAAAGCGAATGCATTTCTTTTTAATGTTTCTTATTTTGGTCATCTTAATTCACAGTAGAACATTTTTTTCAGTAAGTAGGTATTGTTTAATTTAAGTGATTTTACTAAAAAGATATGTGATTTTAATAAATATGACGGGAATGGTTTCTTGTTACTTTTTAAGTCTCGCTGCCTATTAAAACTCACTCCATTATGAGAATTTGTTGGTTTCGATGTTCGTAAGTAGCTTACATGTTACGTAAAAAAATTTAAAGGCGTTTAAGGATTTTGGTTAACAATTTCCCATATGTCCTGCTGTATACAACAAGGGTAACCTTTTAATTGAAAGGCATCATTATTAAAAATATTCATAACCGAATAAGTGTTCTGTTTAAAGTGTGTTTCGGTTTTATATTCTCACATTCGTCTCTCATCTCTCACTCATCATAAGTTTTGCTAGAAAATATCTGTCAAAAAATGATGAAAAATTTTCACAGGCTTGTTAACACACTTCCCAAATAATATACAGTAGTATATAGTATAAGTAAACACGTAGCAAACGTACTAATACTAAATACACATGAATGCGGCAAACTAAAGCGCCTACACTGAAGCAAGCTGCAACAGCCACGAACAAATATTGCCGCAACTGTCTTTAACTAAGTTTAGTTTCTGGAATCTCATAATTTGGAGCTCATTATAAGTAATTAAACAACAGTTTGTACTGTAACTTTGTTATTATTTGAGTAGTTACGAGGTACCTAATACTTGGGCCTGTGACATGAATGTCACAATATTTTACTTTATTTTGTATACACTATTTTATATTGCCATTTTGCTATTTTATTGGTACTGTGTGGTGCCGGACGTAAAGAGTAGCACCACCCCATTTCCTCCCGTGGGTGTTGTAAAAGGCGACTAAGGGACTTACTAGAGAATAAGCAGCAGTGTTCTCTATGCATTTTTAACACCATACTGCGATCGCCAACCCGCCTGCCAAGCGTCGCGATTATGGCAAATTCCCCCCCTTTTGGGGGAGGCCTATGTCCAGCAGTGGACGTCTTTCAGCTGGGGGGAGGATATGCTTTGTGTATGTATGTATTTATTTATTTATTGTATATGTAAATGGTACACCACTGAACTACCCGCAGGATTTTCTCTCCTTCTACTTTTAATCCATCCAATGGTTGTCTGTAAAGGATCGCTTTTAGCAATAAGACCACCCATTGTGTCACCTTATGTAGCATTTCTACATTTACGAGTATATCCGTAATTTTTATGGTGTACATAATAAAGTATAAAATATCTATCTATCTATCTTTAATTTATTTACCTACGTACATAATTTTTGTTTAAGGCGAGGTTCTTCGAGCGTGCATTTTTGTTCTAGAGGAGGCAGCTGGGCGCGAGTAAATTGTGCCGTAAATTTCGTTAATTTTGGGTTGAAAATTATATGTTTTACGATATTAACAATGTTAAACCCGACAGACATTACATCATCATAGTCGTTTATTTTGATGTAATTTTCAATACATAATGTGGTATAATATTGAAATAAAATGATTTTAATCTACAAATAAGGGTATGTTTGGATTTTTTTTCTATCGAGCGAACTTTATCGAATTATGTAACGAGTACCCGACGTACCTACAGAAAGGTCTCAAAAGCAACATAAAACATACATTTTTTCACGTGTTTAAACATTACCGTTTCTAAATAAAATGACATTAAAATTACATTTCCTAGAGGGTAACTTGAAGAACCTCGCCTTAAGGCAAAAAAATTCACACTAAACGAGTATCTAGTGTCAATGATTTGGAACAAACATAATTATGTTAAATTAGAGCACTTTCTTAATAACGAATATTTTGTATTATGTTTATATTACATAGGGAAATTAATTTGTAAATTTATGTCTAATGGGGATAAAAAACTGAGAATCACGCAAACTCTATCATGCGTATTTTTTTGAAACCTTCACCTTTTTAAAGATAATTTAATAATTGATCTTTTAGTACGCGTGTTTTATTTAAAAAAAATTTTTTGTGTATATTTAATTAATACGAGTAATGCGTCTTATTTGGAAAGCGTTCCTGGATGGGAGAGTTCTACTACTGGCTGGACGTTCGACGCGTTGCGTGAGCTTAGTACAGAACGCGCAAGCTAACTACTCAAGGTCACTGGCACAATTATATCTGTGTCTTAAAGTACCAAGTAGGTCTCATTAATAGGTCACATTTACGATGTCGTCGTAAGCAGTACTTACCTACTTGTGTACCAGGCACGAGTAACAATTACCTAACAACGGTAAAAAAATAATTGGTTATTATGTTTCCAATTTTAATTGGCGTTTTTTTTTTGTGTCGTGTTGGCAGCACGAGTTTATAACTTCGACTGAGTTATTGTACGTATTTAATTAATGTAGTGATTGTTACTACGGCTACGTAGAGTGGGTAATTAATTGCAGGTTCTTAACCAAGATTTTTTGCGTGAAAGATTAACTACTTAACAGTTAAATACTAATGTACAATTACTGTAAGAGAATAAGAAAAAAATGTGAGTACCTAATCAGAAAGAGGAAAAATTTCCGATATACAGGGTGTTTGGTGCATCGTATGCCAAATTGAAATGGTCGACTGAAGGGATCATCTGTAATCCTTTTTTTCATTAGAATTTGGTATTTAGTTTTATGTGACTCGATTCACAATTCTAGCGAATTCACACAGTTGCTAAAAGATTTTTATGGCATGTGGCACATCATTAGCAAGAGGATAGACTAGAGAATTTTTAGGGAGTTCAAGATCCCGGTCGTATTTTTTATTGTAGCCATTTAGACAGCTGTAACATGTACTTACAGCTTTAATTTAAGTTTTACCTTTGCGAGTAAATAAAAATAAAAAAAGCTAGATGACTAATGTCACTAATTTAGTATTTAAAAGTACTCTAAAACAATACACGTCTATAAAATTAAAATTCCGAGTCTACGCCTTATCATTAAAAAATTAAGGTCTTTTTTAAATAAAACTTTAAAAAGTCAATAACAAAATCCACAGGGCATGAGAGGTGTTAAGGGGTCTGAAAGGATAGCAGATAACCCCTTCAGTCGACTATTTCAATTTGGCACACGATGCACCAAACACCCTGTATAACGAAACTAATAAATGTTTACTGTTTAAGAGTTTTTCTTTCGACACGCCTACATCAGAAGATAATTATTATTATCAGTTTAGGTACCAGGCTCAAAGCGTATTCTTTATAACTTTGAAGATGAATTTTCTTAATGTTAATATACGCCTTTAACTTAAAATTCTTTTACTTTTAAATCACCCCATATTCATCAAATTAAACTTAAACCAACCATCCACCATTTAAGATTTCTAATATTATATATAGAAAAATAAATAAAAAATTGTCCTACAATTACCATTATAGTATGTGCTCATGCCTGTGATACAGATTTATCCTAGTACAGGCACCTAACATTCATTCATCTAATATACCTTTGTAAATTATTTCTAAGATTTTGTGTTAATATTTTACCAATTTTAATACTGAATCCACATAAATTATATTTTTAAATATTAGAATATAAAAGACATAAAAACATTTAAAAATATAAAAAATAGTAGCCCACCGGTATCGGGAACAAGGTCCAAGCTACCGGCGGCGGTCAGGGCTCCAGAGAGAGGAACCTCCTAACAATGCGAGCCGTGTCCAGTAGTACCGCTCTCTGAATCAAGCACTTGATCTAGCTGTCCAACGAGAGCCTCTTTAGGTGTTGGTCGAGGCTCTTGGCAATTAAGCCATTGGCTAATACGACTATCAGCACAATGATTGCTGAGTCCATTATTATTATTATTATCCAAAATCCTCCTCATAATCACAAACTACAACACTCAAACTTTTTACCCCACAGAGTACCACACTACCAGTGCTACAGCTTCAAAGTGAAGTAGCTCACATGAAGAGCGTGCACTAACAAACTTGTCACTCAGTGTAGGAGCTAGTTAACAATGGGTTACGTGCATTAATATTCGACCCTGCGAGACAACGTTGAGGAGCTGCGTACTTTTCGAATAGTTGACACTCTGTGTCAATGAGGCGAACAATGGATGTGCGTTAAAATATAGACGTAGGTATGTTTGGATGTTAATGTAAACTGAAATGTTTAAGGGCCTGTGTGCACCACGATTTTCAAACGCGCCGTTGACGCGCGTTTGTAGCGATACAGACGCGATACCCCACTAAACACGGATATGCTTCATAAACATTGCTGAAACTACAAACACAAATGTGCAGTCTTGTAGCAAGGTTACACGAACGTAGATTAAATAGCCCTAACGGCAACGCCAGAAACATTAGATGCAATGTTGCTCATATAGATCAGATAAAACTTTCAACATCTATCATTTGCAACGTTACGTGGACTAAACGGCAATGTTGACATGTAATAATGACATTGTAGGAATATCATTAACATAACTTACAGTAAGTTTTTAAAAGTTTGTTTCTTCAAAGTATAAAAAACTACTTTTATACGTAATGTTGTTGCGACATCTGTTTTAACATTTTGGTAAGTTAAAACATACATGTTAAATGAAAATAGCCGTAATGTTTATATGATCTTTCTTTTTAAACGTTCATATGGGGGGTTTATCAACATTGTAGAAAGTTTCTGTAAGTTTCATGCTCAGTGGGACGCATATGCGAGTCAGATAAAACTCTGTAGAATAAAAGTACGCTGTCGACGCACGTTCCTAAAACGAGTGTCAACGGCGCGTTTAAAAAACGTGGTTGGTTACATTCGTCTACTCGTTTGTAAATACCAACTTACCGCACTAGTATCATAAATAACTATTATACGTAATGTTGTTGCGACATCTGTTTTAACATTTTGGTAAGTTAAAACATACATGTTAAATGAAAATAGCCGTAATGTTTATATGATCTTTCTTTTTAAACGTTCATATGGGGGGTTTATCAACATTGTAGAAAGTTTCTGTAAGTTTCATGCTCAGTGGGACGCATATGCGAGTCAGATAAAACTCTGTAGAATAAAAGTACACTGTCGACGCACGTTCCTAAAACGAGTGTCAACGGCGCGTTTAAAAAACGTGGTGTGAACAGTGTTTTTTTTTTTTTCATTTCGTTGCCCAACTCATTTTGACATTAAGGTACTGAACAAAGATGAGGAATTCTATAAGGCGTTGAATAAAAAGAGATAAGGAATGCATTATGATTGATGGGAATACAGTAAAGTTCGTATCGCAAAACCTGTTTTCATAAGTGCTCAATCACGATGATTTGTTACGCAAACTATTTCAACGTACACAAAAGCTATCCCCAAAAATAGACATAGGGGAAACGCATCCACATAATACATCACTAAGAAAATGATCCGCGACTTTTGCACCGCACTGCACGCCCCTGCCTTCACGCGTATGACCCTTTCGTCCGCCGCCTGTCTACACTACCGGCCACAGTTTTAACCCCCCAGTCGTTTGTCATCTCTTACAACGCCCTCATATAAATACAAACAGCCAAGGCGGAAGCCGTGAAATTTAGAAATTCCTTTGTCGACGACTCGGCGCCACTTTGCCTTTAGATCTACAAATTTTCAGATTTATTCTTTGAATAAATTTTGTGGTAGACGTTGTCGGCTTTGAAATTCAATTGGCTCGGGGTCGACACATTGCTGACGAGTTCGCTTCCTTTTTATTAAGGATTTTTTCGTCTGGCCTTTGTACACTGATTTTTATTTTGGAGGAAACATAAATATCAAAATTTCGTGTCTTTGTGTTGTAAAGACGTGTTAAGTATTTATTTCGTACCTACCCTTTTTGGGACTGTTTTGTTTATTAATAGTTTTATTTTTAGTTTAGATTATACTCATACACATTTAAATAAACCTTTTTACAGTCCGTTCAACCGATTTTGACTTCTATTCTGGAGACATAAGGAAGGAGGAAATAAAAATCTGTCAATTTCAAATGGAGTATAGAGTGTATAATAAATTACAAGAGTATTAAACAATGCTTTAAAATTAAAAACTCACCCTGGAAGTTCGTTCGTTGCAGAAATATTAAAGTGATTTATTGATCAGAAAAAAAAAAATGAGTAGCTAAGCTAATAAATTGTTAAAATCCATAGTAGCTGTAAATACACTATTATAATGCCCTGGACAGCTTCTTTTTACCAAAACGAAATACAATATTAAGGTACCACTACAATAATACTCATCTCACTATTCCTTAACAAAGTTCTAGGGATGGGCCGAATATTCGTTTTATATTCGGTATTCGGCATATTCGGCAGGTTTAACAAATATTCGTATTCGGCCGAATATTCGCTTTGCATGAACAAGTTCAAACCTCTAATATTCGGCCGAATATTCGGTTCGGTAAAAGTTTTGCCGAACATTCGGCCAAATGTTCGTATTCGGTGAAACCTATGTTCGGCCCATCCCTAACAAGTACCTACCTTTATATCTTCTTTCAGGCAACAACAGCACCGTGAAACAAATTGCTCCACAAACGTCAAACATAGCGCCTTACTCCAAATCCTGCGCCAATATTTCAGCACATTTGCTATGAAAAATTGAAAATATTCGAACACAACTTTCAAAACAAACACTACTGATTGTCTTCCCCACACACATTTACAGGGTGGCCAACTCGGAGATATACAACTTAAAATTAGGTTTTTTTATTCCTGTTTTTCGATCTGTATAAGAACTTCAATTTAAAATTTCGGAAGTTATTGCGGTGGTCAAGGTCATATTGACGATACATAACGATCTATACTTACCTATATGTCTCTATTATATAGAGGTAAATTTTTTGAGTTTGTAGGTATGTAGGGGTACTTAATCTTCGGAACTACTGATCCGATACTGCAATTTTTTTCACTAATGGGAAGCTACAGTATTGTAGGACATAGAATATATCCTATGACACTTGGGTCATAGGATATATTTTACGTTAAAACAATAAATCCGGATGAAGTCGCCGGCAGAAGAAATGAATATTATACAACTGCAAAATTAGGCGCCAAATCAGAATGGTAACAATAAAAAGTTGGCATTTACGGGACGCCTGCCAGATTTTAATCATCTACACTCCATTTGAATTATGATTAGACATTTAAATAAACCTTTTATACAGTTCGTTCAACCGATTTTGACTTCTATTCCGTAGGCATAAGAATGGCATTAAAAGAAAAAAAGTGGTTACAATACCAACTGTTTACTGTAGCTGTCATTTGTCATGCCACCAACGCAATAGAAGTCAAAATCGGTTGAACGGATTGTAAAAAAGGTTTATTGAAATGTCTATAATCTTATTTCAAATGGAGTCTATGTTAATATTTGAATTCATCTACATATCTACACAAATAAATAAAATCAAAGTGTCAATTTGTAATGTCAAAATAACAGCTTTTTACTAAATGCATAAGATATATTATTTATACCTAACAAAAGAACAATGTTATAATGTTTGTCTGTCTGTTCCGGAAACAGCTCAACTGATTTTGACGGGACTTTCACTGGCAGATAGCTAATATTATAAGGAGTAACTGCTACTTTTAGAAAAAGCCACGCGGGCGAAGCCACGGCCTGCAGCTAGTAATTAATAAAAAATGTATAGTACCTATACGCGTGCGCACCCACAAGGGAGTCGAGAGCGGTGGCGTAGAGGGGGCATCACGGCATGACGCTGTCATGCCGTTTGCAGACACGGCATACGAGTCGGGTTTACTGCCAAGATGCGTCAATAGATGTTTCACATTTTAAAAGTTGCATATCTAAGTTCGTTTCAGCTGGCCACTCTGTACAACGAATCTAGGGTCCAAGTCTGCTATTTTTATAAATTCGTCACTCCAGCACGTTCCCATTGTCATTTTGCAAAAAGTTCGTAATCTGCTAAATTCATAATGGTCGATCATTGGTCGGTCAATGGTGTCGTAATAGAATTGTGTCACAATGGCATTTTGCACATTTATTCATGCCAGATTTCATTTATTTAGATTTTTACATGTTATTTATTAGTGTTATAAGCGATCTGAAGTAGTAGGAAGTCGGAAGTTTAGTAGGAAGTTTCATTTGTCATTATGCACGAGATTACCAATTCTTTCAATGGAGTGCCAGTGGCTGACCATTGGAAAGTCATAATGACGCCATTATATTAGTAGATTACCAAACTTGTCAAAATCAACAATTATGAAAACAATGACATTTCATTTCATTCCATTCTGACACTATTGTAATAGCAGACTTGAGGCCCTGTTCCCTAACACGGGAGTGGGTTTACATAAATATCTTTGAAAGCCGTGACCCAACGTAGAAAGGTAGATAATTCAATCAGACGAAGCAATTCGGTCTTTTGTATGTAAAGACCGCATGAACAGGGGTTGCCAAGCTTGGATTGCAAGTCTCCGCATTGTAAAGGTGACTGATCAGATGTATGGATATTGCTTTGAAGTCTTTTTTTGTAGGAAACTGTGTTTTCTTTTGTTTTTGTGGTTATCCCCTGTGTTTAGGGGAAAGGAAGGGGAATAGTAAGCTGTCTTGTTTAGTTTTTATTTGGAACGAAATATTCCTACGTAGGTGACAATTGTGAATTATTAATATGAAAAAATATTGTCTGTGTGTGTATGTTATGCTGACGCAAACTCAATCAGAAACAAATTAAGATGATTAAGATGAAATTTACTTTTTTTTTTTTTTTTTTTTTTTTCTTTCATAAATTTATAAATCCAGTTATGAGTTCTAGGATAATATCTGTTGTATTGGTATTGTATCTATGTTACTAGCTCGTTTTTAAATACTTTAAATTGTAATCTGTGGAGAACGTAGTGGGTAGCATAATTGTTTCAATTTGTAATATTTAAAATATTATGACTGTTTCTTATTGTGCTACTGAATGTTTTTCCTCAAATAAATAAATAAATTAATAAATATGAATAATAAATGAAAATCCGTTTTTACAACCAACCGTTGGTTTGCTCTAGTCTGAACAAATAAAAGCCAATGCTTCCGTTTATAAACAACAGAGTCGATTGTATTCTATTATTGTATAGGTTACAATTTAATTTAAGTTTCATTTGCTTTTTGTATACTAGATTTAATTACAATTAGCTTTTGCCCGCGGCTTCGTTCGCGTGGATGCCGGAAAATATCCCGCGGGAACGTACTACCAGGATTAAAAGTACCCTATATGTTAATCCAGGTTATAAACTGTGTGCCTAATTTCATCCAAATCCGTTTAGACATTTTTGCGCCAATCCAGAACATATATCCAGAGAAATAGACAAACGGACAATAATTCTAAACACTATATTATTATTTTCGGCATCGGACTTGTTCATTCACCGCGTAGAAATTACTTAAAAAAAAAAATATGTATAGTTTTGACTTCTTTACTAACTGATTGGATTTTTGGATAATACATTATATTTTTTTACAATTTAATAAAACGAATATATTGTTTTGTTCTCAACCCAAAACAAATAAGGTAAAATTCTAGGACATTAAGGTCAGTATACACAATTAGCTGACCCCCGCTTGCATAAATAGTTGAGATTTTTTTACTAACAAATCGTACGATTTAGATTTTTTTTCTAGTTTTGGGTAGATTTCGTATAGGTATTTAAATTAAATTAAGAATTATAAAATTCTATCGATCCGTATTCAAAAAAATCTCAACCATTTATGCAAGGGGGGTCAGCTAATTGTGTACACTGATAAAGCAGGTAATAACTTTGGTACAGTCAGTTACAGCAAATAGCTCACCTCCCTTTGCTCAAATGTTTTTTTTTTTTTACAAACAAATCCTATGATTTTCATATTTTTCTAGTTTTGGGTAGATTTCGAATGGGTATTTAAAAAAAAAAAGAATTATAAAATTCTATGGATTCGTATTCTAAATCTCAACCATTTATTGTACATGCCTATCGTACTTTTATTCATGTTAGGTATGTAATTCGTTTAACACTTATTACTTACCATAAATCATTATGGCAACACAGTTTATGTAGTTAAGAAAATAAGCAATGTTAATAAATCGATTTACTTTCTTCGTTTTTATTAGTTTTGTCAACTAGGTAACAATACTGGAGCTTCAAGCTTTGAACAAACACACAATGAAAATTCCAAGCCAAATAAAATATTCAATACCCTGTTCTCAGAAACACTTGAAACCTACAAAATAAACAAAATAGCTACTTAGTAAACAGAGTCAACAACAAATTCTTCAGTTTAACATCATCTTGTTAAATTCCTTGTTATTCTTCAGTTCTTCCGTTTTCTTTTTAATTAATTTTGACAAATTACCCAACCTTCTCAGTTTCTCTTTTCGTTAACGTTTAATTAAATACTGAAGTGACACTCGAAGGCATGTTGGACAGAAGTGGCCTCACGGCCCTGCGTTTTGTACTGTTCATTAATTACACTTGATGTTTTTTGGTGTTTTGGTCGAGTGTACTCGTATGTACCTACAGTAAAAGTTGTTGCAGAAGGAAAATTTCAAAAAACATTTATTTCCTGCAGCGGTGTCATGTCACCTTTTTGAACTGATATTTAAATTAACTGGCAAGTTGAAAGACACTGGATGCAAGGTTTTAACTTCAACCCTTGAACAAATGTGAAGTAGTAACCTTTTTTTTTTGGAACGAATTTTACCGCGGCTTGGGGGCCCGAAAAAGTTAGTTTCAAGTGTCAAAAGTTATTAGCTTATAAGTTTTTAGCTTGCTTAAAACGTATACTAGTCGGCTTAAATGAGAGGTTGTCACCTTTTTTCTTTTTTGATACGAGTTTGATCAGCTCTCCTACGATCCCGCCCTGCAGCATACTTCTGGACTATCACGGTCTCACAAAAGGAGGCTTTTTCCCTCCAGCTTAACGATTTCGCCAGCATATACCCAAGTACTGCTAGCAGAGAAAAATCTTGCCCGATTCTGGCGACCAGGACCCGTCTTTTAGAAGCCCACGCAGGGCACTCTCAAGCGTGTGCTGTGCAGAATCCAAGCCACCTCCGCATGATGGCAAATTGCCGTGGCCTCTCGCCCAATTTTGTTCAGGTACTCTCCGAAGCAACCGTCCCCGGTCCGCACCTGAGTGATAAAATATGAGATTAAATCAAATCAATTATTTATTCTTGCAGAAAACACTGTTACAATGGTGTTATTAAATGTACATGTTTCAAGTGATCCTACCGTAAGGCATGCAAAATGTACTGTACAAAATGTACACTCATTCATGGTTTATCAAAATCAAGATTGACATTGATTTACATAAAATTAGATAGATTTAGATATAAATATTTTAAAATATTAAATTAATGGAATATCCTTCTTAAAGTTGTATAATACAGATATATTATTTATTTATTTAGTAATAATAATAATTATTTCAGTGTCGTTCCTAGAATTATAAACGGATAATATACGGACTCTATCCCTCAGAGAGATTTCTAGCATAGCCCGTTCCATGGCTGGCTGATCGACCTTGAATGTATGGACCAGCCGTAACGTAAGTGTCCACGTTTCGGCTCCGTAAGTCATAACTTCTTCTTCTTCTTCGAGGCGCTGTTTGAAGAACTTTGTCTTCAGGGTCTGTGGAATATGCGACGAGAAAACTCGACGAACCTTCCAAAATGCTGCCCAGCCCAGCTGAATTCTTTTGTTAGCCTCCTTCTAAAGTTGTTCTTGCCAAACTGCAGTTTGCCCAAGGTAAACGTATTAGAAAGAAAAGAAGAAAAAGAAAGAAAAAACGTTTATTTGCGGTTATTGAACAAACTCCAGAGCCTGCCTTTGACAGCAATAAAATCAGTCATAATCTTCCATTTACAAAGTCATCGTCCTGTATTTACGGCAACCCCTTTCAAACTTTTTGTCTAGTAGGTCAGTCAATGTTTTTAAGGGTGCACTTGAGTAGGGATACTCGAGAGCATATTGTACTTGATATTTGACAGATAAGTGAACAAACGAGCACAACTGCTTCAGTTTTTGACCTTGACCTACCTTAAAGTCATTAATTTTAAGTCTAGTTAAGATTGAGAATGAGATGGGTAATATAATAAACAGAACAGGAATAAGCATTTAAATACTAGGCTTTCTTACTGCGATTTGTTGATTTTTCAAGCACTTGAGTTTAGATTTTCTTACTTGAGTTTAGTTTTCATTTGTCGTTAGTATTTACCTACTGAGGTTGCACACTACGTTAGCCGATACGCGGTCTCCACTCCAGGACTCTTCTGCTCCACCAGCCATCGGTCCATCGACAAACATGGCCAGCCCACTGCCACTTCAGCTTGCTTACTCTGCAAGCTATGTCGGTAACTCCGACACTAGATGGACTCGGCTAGATGTACCGACGATCTCAAAAAGGTGGCTGGGACAGACTGGATGCGGAAGGCGGAGGATAGAGTATTGTGGCGCAACCTGGGAGAGGCCTATGTTCATGGACTGCGATAGGCTGAGCTGATTGATTTACCTACTGGCTCAAGGCTCAGGTGCAGGGGCTCGTTTCTAAATGATAACAGCCGCACAAGTCGACCTAAGGTTAGTGGTGAGGAATATTTTATTTCATATTTTAATTCGAATTTAAACTTGAACTTGGAACAGTACCGGCTTCATCTCCAACTCCCCACGACCTTAGTTCTTTCTGCTGAAGTTTAAGCTGGCTGGCATTAATAAGTGACAATTATAGTCACCTACTAGACCCTTAAAGGCTACCGTGTAATGTTGTATGGAGGAGATATATTTTTATAAATATAGGTTATTTCAAACAGTTTGTTGTTTTCTTTCATTTCGCTACATAACCATTTTGCATCTGGGTTTTGTTCCATTACATACCGAGGGACAAAATCTTTTATGTAACAGTGGCGTCCAACGTGGGGCCCGAAAACTGCTTGCTTGATCCATTACATATTGAGACCCCTCCGTGCCTCGGAAAGCACGCTAAGCCGTTAGGCCCGGCTGTCATTTGTAGATCTTTACGGGTAGTAAAAAGACCAAAAGTATGACAACCAGCCTTACTAAGGGTGTCGTGTTACCGAGCAACTGGGTTGTAGAAGTCAGATAGCCTGTCGCTCCATGTAAAAAACTGGTATTCAGCTGCATCTTAGACTGGAAGCCCGCCCAACATAATTGGGAAAAGTCTAGGCAAATTGATGTAATATTTACGTACTTAACTTATCTACTACGACAGGTTTTCACAGCTAGTTAATCTTTTTAGTTCCGATTAGGGAACGGCTTTTATTTTCTTCGTTATTTTTATTACAAAGGGTGCGGCGGTAAAAGTAAATTGACACAACCGATAACACCACAGGCCTAACAAATAAAAAAAAAACACGTCACACAATATCTTAAAACACACTCGATACGACACGTATTATAATTCACCCCATTTTCAAAGATTTATGATAATATACGGTGTGCTGTAAATTCAAGCCTTATTGTATTTATGCTCTTATCTGTCGCGACATACATCCTATGATACACCCTCACAAAAACAAAACAGAGCAATTTTCATGCTAAAGTCAATAGCTTAGAATAATAAGTGATAGTAAGTAATATTGGGGAAACCCACATAAGAGTCACCATATTCTTTAGCGTTACTATTGGTTCTCATGTTTTTCTCTCTCGCACTGATTAATAGAAAGAACTGGAAGTATTAGAGGTGTTTGTAAACTAATATGCTGTATAAATATATGTTATGAAAGACGAAACTAGAATGCTGAATGGAAAATTTAATTGTTCAGTTTTCCTAATGTGTGCGGTGGAAAATTTCCGAAAAATACAAAGTTACATAGTTAAGTTATTTTTTACTAAAGTTCCTCCATCTCGTTTAAAAGGGTAAAACATATTTTATGTAGGACTAGCAGCTACTAGCATAAATTATTACAGGCTACATCTATTAATTAGAGTAAACACAGTCATATTAGAGCACATGCTCGTAAGCTATAGTCACCATAGCTGAAATCGGCATAGGATGTATTATTATTGGAGTAAACATAAATATTATTAATATTTGTTCTCTAGGGGGGAAGGGAAAAAAAAGAAAGGATGGCAGGATGACCTGGTGAAGGCGGCTGGAAAGACATGGACTAGACAGGCCAGATTCTTTCATCAAAAGACCATTTTAGACACCAATCTACATGGCCTTCACCAACCAACCAACCAACGTTTATTTCGGCCTTTCCTCTCAGAGTAGTCAGATAAGAAACGCCGACCTCATCTAGTTTTTAAAATACATTATGATTGACGTGTAAAAGTGTTTTTACAAACCTACTTACAGAAATAAAATCATTAAATCATTATCTTTTTTTTTTTCATTATGGAACAGGGATAATTGGAAAGGGGACCTTTTCTGAAGGGCACACAGAGACGGAACTGATATTAAACTACAACGATCACTCTGAAATAAGACTTTTATGTAAATTAATAAAAAACATTAATTTTCCATTCGACTTTTCTCCACTTACAAAAGTTACCCTAGTAGGGGTCGCAAGTAGAACATGGAAGGCAATTCCGGGGTGCTCTGCGTAGCGGGTTTACTTCACGAACCATTAAATTTTCCTGTTTGCATTTTTTAGCATACGTTACTCCCAAGACGAGAATTCTACTACCGTTTTACGATTGCAGTTTTAGGGGAACCGTTTTCTTTGAACGGCGTACTACTGCCGCGAATTTATTGAATTTTATACTCATTGTGATCACACTTAAGTGAATTAGGAACGAGTTTTAGTAGTAGGGGTGGGAATAATTGCCGATTTTTATTTTAGTGGTCTCCATTTTCATCTTTTGCGTTTATTCAATTGAAAGGCTATCAATATTACCTTCTTTTTGAATTTACGAGGATTAAGCTCTTGTTGTAAGGTAATAAATGGGTACCTAGAAGAGATATTTTCTCGATACAGATATTAATTGAAAAAGAGAATAGATTGGTTCCAGACCCTTTGTAGGCATCATCTCTGTGATAATAAATCCCAATAACAGTAAAAAAGCAATTAGACGGGTATAACGATTGTAGTATATATTCTTAGGATGGTATTAGACCTATGTATAAGTAGATCCTAGGCACCGGGTGAGATTCTGAGATCTAATGATGTATCGCTTGCCTAAGTAATTAGGTCCCGACAGGTAGAGGGGCATACATAATTAATGTTGGCTTATTGATAATACTGCAAGTAATTAATATTTTCAAGGCTTATCTTAATAGTGTGGTTTAATGGATAAACACAATTTACACCCACAGTAATGTACAAATAAAAAATATATTTTTGGATACATTCTTAACATTATTTGGTCCTTAACATTTTGAGGGACACTAAACGCACATAGACGTTAATAATAAAACTTCTATTGTGTCTCGCTCAGTGTCCTTCAATCGAAAAAGCAAACCAACATTCAAGCAAAAAAAAAAAGTCATATCAGCTTTCAGCTTTTTTGCTAGTTATTCACTTGAAGCTAACATCTACCAACTGTGGATCCAGTTCAATTTTGAGGGCTATATCTCCGGATTCCTTGAATTCCTTTATCTCAGCAATTGGCTTGGAAATTGTAAAGGTTTATTTATTTATTTATTTATTTATTACATTTGGGAAAAGAAACAGTAGCATATTAAGCATAAACAATGTTGTATTAAAATTAAACTTAACAAATATACTACCCACAGCATTTTCCGCAGATTACTATATTCTATAATTAAAAAAAAAAAACAAGCTGTTAGCAAACGTAAACTGTAGCAGGGCTAACTCAATGAAAAATACGCTAAAAGCAAGGAAATAAATAAATAAAGACAGACAATATTCTATAAAAGATGTTGTTACATCTTTTATAGAATATTGTTCATCTTTAACAAAAACAAAAATAAAATCAAATTATGCGCGATGTGTCATCACAAAATTATACACTGATAATGAGCAGTTGACTAAATACCATGCAGAATAACATAATATAAATAAGTAGAAAATCACACTAATATTATAAAGGCGAAAGTTTGTGAGTGTGTGTGTATGTTTGTCACTTCTTCACACTCAAATGGCTGGACCAATTTTGATAAAATTTGGTATGGACGTAACTGACATCCTAGATTTACATATAGGTTTTTTATCTCGAAAGAATGTAGTGTTCGTGGGTAACACCGCGGGGCGCAGCTAGTAATAAATAAAATAAAAACTTTATTGTTCAAGAGAGCAGTACTAATTCAAATAGAACTAGCGTCCACTCTAGGATTCCCTGTGTCGTGGAGACTATTAATTTCCTTCGTATAACAACTTTATAATACAGTAGGTAGGCACAAACAAAGCAACGGCCGGTAAAATTTGTGAGGCGACAATAATCGAATGTAACAAAAATAAACGAAATAATAATAATAATAAATTAACCCAACCAATAAATTCATCTAAACATTATGTGATAAATCTAGGTGTATTAAAGGACATCGTCGGAAATGGCCCCAGGACCAACAAAAATCTGACCTACACAATCATTATAAATATATTTTATTAGACTAATTGCGAATATCTGTATGAAACGGACATTCTGCGTAAAAGAGCGACTATCGACATCACATGAAATATGCCGCGATCTTTGACAATTAGATAAGCCATGACAATTAGTGATGTCCAATCTTTCAATAACATGACTAACTTATATGAGGTAATATGACTTCGTACCTAAGCATAAATAAAAATAAAAAATAAAAAAACATTAGGATAAAGTCGTTTGCATTGAAGTTAAATAAATAATAAGTACTTATTTACCTACCTACCTAATTTAATACAAAAACTAGGAGATTTACCAAATACCTAATAGGTACTTAGGTAAATACTTATTTGTTTTTTTCTGATTCTCTTTGCTTAACTAACCACATACATACAATAGAAATAACAGTGACATGCATTTATAGCATATATTTAGAAGTATTAAAAGGATTGTTTCTTACTAAATATAACCTCATTTTGTTTGTTTTCTTTTGAAATAAATCCATTCTGTAAGTTGTCCGTCATTAAACTTTGTCTTCATGGGCATATACTTGTAATTTAGAACACGCAAAGTAATTTTCTAAGCTAAGGAACTTCTCCGTATTTTCATAGTGCATTCTTGCCAGGATTTTTGAAAGGTGATTTTTGCATTTATATTTTATTTTTATTTTAGTAATCGGCAATACAATAATATCCATTTCATTATTGAGCTTACTGTAAATTAATGGTCCCATAAAAATTAAAGAATGCCTCTGTTGAGTCTTCAATGAACCTCCTCCTTTTTCGAAGTTGGTTAAAAGAACTCGTCATGTATTTAGAACCTAATTTTGGCTTATTCCACTAATCCCCCTGAGAGAATCCCCCTCAGTGGAAAAAACTGAACCCTAATGTAAAAAAATCACTTTCAGGGGGGAATAAGTTATTTTTTGTTTTTTCAATTCTAGTTTTCCCTCCTTAGCGGGATTATCAGGGGTGAATTCTAGACTGTTTTCAGATTCCACTTTTCCTCCTAAGGGGGATTTTCAGGGGGGATTTGTGGAATAAGCCACTTTTGTACCTCTTTTCTAGTCACCTAAAATTAGTTCTCATCAATCATCTCCACTGAGGTTTATGCCATTTGGGCATATTTGCATTTCTAAGAGAGCACACTTTGGTGTAGGTTATCGCGATATGGGAATTTTGTGGTACCTGAGTGCCACTACCATTATGTACAACTGGCGCACACGCAGAACACCGTCTCTTGGATACGGCCATTTCATGAGATACGTGTTGTGTGTTACTGCATAATGCAGTAGTTGAGAACAGATTGGCAGTGTGTGATAGATCATTTTCAGAAAAGTGTTGCACGAAGCAATAAAATACGTTCTAAAGGAAAGTGGCCACATTCCTCTAGATCGTATTTTGTTGCTTCATGTTGCAGTATGAGACTTTATAAAACGTATTAGAAAATTCTAGACACACTTACCGAGATTGCTGATTGAGCCGTTTGTCTTAATTCCTTCTCATTCATAATAATTTTTTTAAGTAGTGACGCTAGTGGACCGGTGAGTTCTCTCTTTAGTCCCATTTAATATGGAGCGAGCTTATTGCCTTCAGCCGGGCACCACTCCATACTCCGGGTTGCTATTGAGGAATCCTAGGAAATAACGCTTTGCCCGACCTGGAAATCAAATCCAGGACCTCTCAGTAGTAACACTTCGACCGCTGGACCAACGAGGGAGTCTGGTACTACAGAATAATAAAGTTAAAAATGTTTAAACAAGCCGTAACTGAGGCTAAACTTCACGTCCACAAAATTGGGAAAAAAGGTCTAAATTTTTGTGTCGCTGCATCGTTGCCAGCGTAAATAGTCAATCAAGTTTTTAAAATGAAAAGCTGAAAAAGATCCGCTGGCCAGCTAATGGCTTTTAAAAATACAGTACTCTCTTTGAAGAGAGCTCTATTATTCAAAATATTTTAATGGACAGTTTTAACCTCGTCGATAAAGCTATACAGTGAAAACCATTTTAAATATTGACTAGCTCTGAATAACTAACGGGTTTTTTCAATGTGATTTTTGAATCACGTATGACGTTGAAATTAAGTTGTTGGTATTCAATCTAGAAACCTAATTTTGTTTCATTGGACTGCCTCGTTGGTCTAGTTGTCGCAAGCTCTACTGCTGAGCATGATGAGGTCCTGGGTTGGATTCCCAGGTCGGGCAAAGTGTTTAAACCGCCTCTGTGATCTAGTGGTAAGACCACCTGTCTCAGACCCAGAGGTCCCGGCCTCAATTCTCAGCGGGGGCAAAATATTCTGCTCGGTTTGGTTTGTGGTAGGGCTTGTTCTAAGACCGCCTGGCTAGCTACCACCATCTTATCTAAGTCTGTCGCCATAACAACAATGTTAACAGCATTGTTGAGTTTCGGCAGTTAGAGGTAAGATACCCAGTTCCTCTGTGGTTGAGGATTCCGGGCGAAGTTCGCTTCCATCTTCGGCCTTATCATCACTTACTATCAGGTGAGATTAAGGCCAAGAAACAGCTATGGAAAAAAAAAAGTTATTGGGTTTTTCCATCAGTAATTTCTTAGTAGCAGCCTGGAGCCTGGATTTGTGCCCGGTTGATGGCAATAGGCTCGCCCCTATTATTATATTAATTTATTTCAGATTTCCAAATAGAAATAGAAATGATTATGAGAAACTAATGTTAGTAATGACATGACACACTTAAAAATAACAATAGCGGATAATCGGATAATCCGATACTCGAGCGCATGTTTACTTGACTGCGTGCAGTCGTATCCAGCGCTCGAGCATCGGAGAATCTCACCGGTCCGACAATACGCATAGAATGCTGTTGGAACTTGCACGCATGCGTGTTAGCACGGAGGTACGTTTGCGCATGACCGTAGCGAAGCTGTCTACGTGGGCCTCGGCAAATATGGCAGAGGCACTGCAGTACCGCGGCAGACCCATCAGCATCCTGAATGTATTATTATACTGCACTCTCAGGTCATTGTACGCACTCTGCAAATAGTCAACCCATGTACTGCACGTGTAAAAGAACTGACAGTATGCTACTATACTACATGGATGGATGATATACTACATGGGAGTTAAACATAACTGACGAAACGTGAGGGGCTTGCTTTTTTAACAGTGAAAGCTTCGGTGAACAGTAAACGTGAAAGCTTTCACTGTAAAAATGTTATCAGAGTCTTGGCAAACTAATTTACATGAAATGTTTTGGTGGGCTCCATCTCTCATCATATCATCAGACTTCCTATACTTAGAAACAAATCATTTGCGACACAAAAGAAAAATTTTACAATCCTATTTCATATTTTTTCGTTAGATATCCACCCACCATTACACACAAAACAAAACATTTCCCTGCTTGCTACGTTATGTATTTCTATTTTGACCAATTTCAAAGTTACCAAACCCACATTTCAGTTCCACTAAAGTTGTAGGAAACAAAACAAAAACACCGAATTGAAAACTAGGTCTGAAACTTTGTAATAATCACCAACAAATTCAATCGGTTCGCAATAAAACTGAACGAGTGGCCAGTGACTCCGGAACCGAGCAGTTGACCAAAAACCAAGTTACGTGACCTTTAGAGTAATAGATTCTAAACTTTATGCGACAGGTAGTAAGGTGCAAAGGAAATGCAGGATAAAACTTGCTGCTTCGTGTTGCCCCTAGCGGATGTTCACGACAGTCACCTTATTTGGCGTCAGTCCAGCATCACCCGGCAAACTTTTATGTTATTTCAATGCGGTTTAACTGAAAGAATTGCATTTGCAATCCGATAGACCATTACTTTGTTATTAAACTCCATTCTGGAGCAAAAGAGTGAACTCATTATGCAGATTAATGTATTTGTGGAAGATGAAAATGACGTGACTTATTATAAAATTTATAAGACAAAAAAAGATATAATACGTAGACATATTTTGTATAATTGACGTAAAATGATTGAATGCCACGCCTCTAGTTCTATCTGGTTTTGCGGAAGATACCTATAACAACATTTTATGTAACATTTGGCATTTAATGTTACGTAGAAATTTTGTTTTTAGATTTATTTGTTTTAAAATAACATGCATGTATATTAACAGAATTAGGTGAATAACTGAATCACCTTGGCTTACATAATTATATTCATCAACTTTGACACACTCTACGTTCGACTTGACTTTTAAGATTGGTTTAGTCATTGCAAAGATATGCAAAGATTTCAGACGATGCTATAAATATACTTTAATAAAGGTTAGATCAGCGTTGGCGTCGTATAGGTACCTAAAAGAAATTTTGGCAAGTAAAACCGGACCCGCTGCGCCATGTTTTTGTGTTTTACAAACATAATTATTATATGTTGCTTGCTTGTTGTTGCTTATTGCATGTTTGTTGTTGTTTGTTGTTATATGTTGTTTGTTGCTAACCGATTTGGGGGGTTGGCATAACTCTTTTGTTAGCAAAAACACAAACATCTAACATAACATAATGTTCACCTGTGGGGAGCCGGGGGGTGAAATCACTCATTTCGTGTTTAGTGCTCCCCAGACGAAGACGTTTTATGAATTTTTTTAAAGTTTTAAGTTATGGAGTGGAATAAAGAAAATACTTTGTTTTTTATACAATTAAATCGAGAAAGACGTGCTATGGGACGCTACATCAATTGATTATAAAAATAAATATAAAAAGCAAGATGCCTTTTTGGAGATATCAAAAACAATAGGAATTACAGAAGAGGAAGTCCATTCAAAATGGATAAGTCTCAAGGGACAATACAACAGAGAAAGAAGAAAGTTACCGATCTTAAAACGGGTAGCGGAGCAGCCGACATTTAATATTACATTATAAACTGAACCTATCATCAATATCAGTTCTTGATAAATATTGAACGAACGTGGTCGCAGGTACAGTCGGACACGGAGTCTATTGCACGCCGCACAACACGAAGCGTTTGAGGATTAATTAATTATTTTTTAGCATTAATCTCAACTTGTTAAAAACAAGTGATGTCTTGAACTTTGATTGGCTTATACCTATAAACATATCGCACTTAACTTTAATATGAGTACACTGATATGTAGAAAAAAACGTTTCCGTCCTTATCTCCAAAGTTTGCACAGATAAAGAAAAATCTAAAATGATTCTATGTGATAGTAGTTTATGTAAAGATAACAGAATAAAATAAAACGATGTCTCTAAATAGCACACTTTTTCTAATATAGCAGTTTTCGGTTAGCGCCATCACTTGACCGATAGTGGAACTAATGTATTTTTTGATGATTTTTGATGGTACGAAACCCTCGGTGCGCGTGTCCGACTAGCTTTTGACCGATTTTATATATCTGCGTTGAGTACCGTGCCGCGGCAGCGGCCGTCGAGCGCCAGATCCCCTTTATTTAATTGTTGGTGAATCATTTGGGTCAGGTTAGGTTAGAACCAGCGAAAGAAAATATTTTTATTCGAAAGAAAATATTTTATTCAGAAAGGAAACTTTTGATTAATAATTATGTGTTTCTTTTTCCTGCTATTCAGTTTTGCAAGGCGTTTTTATTTCGGAATTCTAATAAATCGGTACTTTAATAATCGGAATTCGTATTTTTGATGTTTCGAATTATCACTTTTTATTATTCGATCTCTTGAAACTCGGTATTTTGAGAATAGTAATTATAAACATTGGGATTATTGAAATTTTGGTATTATAAATATAGGATGAATGATAAATCGGAGTTTGGTATATTAGGAATTTTGAATCATTCGGAATTATGAAAATCGGTATTTTAAAATATAATACGTATTTGTTTGTGACTGACGGAATAAATATTTCGTATTTATGTAATGTACCTAATAATAAGAATGTATATAAACTTAATGAAAAATTGCTAGCTTGCTTGCAGGCAAAATTCATTCAATTCATAAACTCATCACAAAGATCTATTACGAGTACTAAAAGGTATTAGGCCAAAAAATGAGCATTGACATTCAACTTTTCCTGTTGACAGCGGTGCGGACGAATTTTTTGATGCCCTATGTTTTCTTCCCCTCTTTTCCACACATGTAATTATTAACATTTTAAGACCGTTAGCTAATAAATTATTGAAATATCATATTTGAAAACAAATGCAAAGGTATTAATTATAGCGAACGCTTTGTATTTAAAGTAGGCAATATGTATAATTAAAAGGTTAATAAAATGTTTTTAGGACGGCTAAAATACAATACCACGGTAAATAAACGGTATTCAGCCGGATTTAGTAAGACTATGAGCCGACCCCAACATTCTTTGGAAAGGCTAGGGAGATGATGAAATAACAAGACTCCGATATTCTTACGTACATTGTGAGTAGGCACCTACATTTAAGAAGTCTTTACTTATGCCACCGTGTACCTATCTACTAGTTCTTCGATTATATCACAGTATATCTGCTAACTGCAGTGGTTTCATCGCCCTACATTTGACAGGACATAAGAAATATCAAACGAGCATTGAATTTTTTGCGTCACACCTGGCCATAATGTGAGTTTTACCGCACGCTACGCGTACAGTAAAACTCGCATTATGGCCAGGTGAAAACGTAAAATTGTGTACTCACCACGGGCAGTAAAAAAGAAAGCCCTCTATCGCATATTTACAAGCCTCGACTGCGGCTCGGGTAACAAATACCTGCGATTTCGGGCTTTCTTCTTTTACAGCCCTTGGTAAGTAATGTAGGTACTATTTTGGATAGAGACTGGGGTTGCCAGATTTTTTTTAAAGATAAGATAAGATAATATATTTATTTTGCAAATATAGGTGCAAAACACCAATAATTTTTGATTCTGTAAGGGACAAATGTTCAATTTGGTAAAAAAAAAACGGGTTTTAAATTTTTCCCCGGGGCAAACGAAAAACATGTATTTTGCGTTCCTATTTTTATTTATTTATTGGTACTTATATTTTAAAGAAGATCTTGTCAGTTTCAATATACATAACTTTGTTTGATTTTACATATTTGTAAAATTCAATGTCTGACTATAACAGTCATAGTTGAAAATTGACATTAATTCACTCTATTAAATTCGGGGTACATTTGTTGCACAAATTAGTACATTTCAATACCATCTGCTAAGAAATTCTTTCTACAAAGCAATTGGAACTAGGAATATAGAAGATACTTACAGAAGGTACTTGACAATGTCAATCAACAGGAGTGCGATAGATTTCTTAATAATAAATCGAATAAGGTTTAAATACGGGACAGTGTCGGTTCCGGGGTTCGTTTAAATTATGCCTGAAATACAGGACGTCCCGGGAAATACGGGACGTCTGGCAACGCTAATAGGGACGTCTGGCAACGCTAATAGGGACGTCTGGTAACGCTAATAGGGACGTCTGGCAATGCTAATAGGGACGTCTGGCAACGGTAATAGGGACGTCTGGCAACGCTAATAGGGACGTCTGGCAACGCTAAGAGGGACGTCTCGCAACGCTAATAGGAACGTCTGGCAACGCTAAGGCGGACGTCTGGCTACGCTAAGAGGGACGTCTGGCAATGCTAATAGGGAAGTCGGCCAACGCGAAGAGGGACGTTTGGCAACGCTAATAGGGACGTCTGGCAACGCTAATAGGGACGTCTGGCAACGCCAATAGGGACGTCTGGCAACGTTAAGAGGGACGTCTGGCAACGCTAATAGGGACGTCTGGCAACGCTAATAGGGACGTCTGGCAACGCCAATAGGGAAGTCTGGCAACGTTAAGAGGGACGTCTGGCAACGCTAATAGGGACGTCTGGCAACGCTAATAGGGACGTCTAGCAACGCTAAGAGGGACGTTTGGCAACGCTAATAGGGATGTCTGGCAACACTAATAGGGACGCTTTAAGTCGCGGCCCTTACCACTGGGCTACCACAGCTCTAAATAAGTAGCTACAGTGTATCAATTAATTTGTGACTTCTGCGGAAACGCTCGCGTTGTCCGACTGTGGGGAGATGATGTAGTTATACTGTGGTTATATGTATAGATACTGTGTATGAACCATCACTGTCTTGGTCAGAAATATTATTTGAAGCTAAGGCTATCTGGTTCCATATCTGTATACAGCCTACGCTCAGAAATACTCATATCTACATAATTATAGGTACAAATTTATATGTCATGTTGACCTATACTCCTTTAAACTGTACCGATATTAATGTATTAACCTCTAAGTGCTCTAATTGACCCCTGTAACACAGGTTTTCCTAGCATAGGGGTCATTGATCAATATTTTGTGTCAGGCTATTCCCATGTTTAAATTAAGTGTCACTCTGTATGTGTACTTTTACGTCAAATAAAAAAAAAAAAAAAAAAATTAGATAGCTCATTAGATAGGTAAGGTCCTAAAAACATTAAAAAAACAATTATTGAGAACAAAACATTTTTAATGTTTTAAATAACCATGATGTATAAAATCAAATGCTAAGTTTGTTTGATACACAAAAATTTATTCATAATATAAATAATTGACTTAATTTTTTTCCTTCCATCTTAAAAGGAAAATCAACTACAATTTTTCAAATTACAGACAATTATTGATCTCTCTTGACCCTGTATGACTATAGAAGTAATTCTGGTTCTTGGTCATCTTTCAATACATTGTATTCAGAAAACAAATAAGATTTTAAATAAAGCCGATGTTTTAAATGGTTGATATCATAATAAAGGAATTTCCAGTATAATTTAAAGAACCTTAAGCATTGGGTGCTGCTAAGCCGGCTAACAAATAAATCTCCTCAAATTTTCCAAAAAGAAAAATTAGGTATTATAAAACCCGTCATAACATCCAAATAATTAAATCGCAGATATATGCCAGTGACCTTGAGTGGTTAGCTAGCGTGTTCTGTACGAGCTCATGCAACGCGTCTTACGTCCAGCCAATAAAAGGACTCGCCCATCCAGGAGCGCTGTCTTAAATAAGACGCATTGTTAAAGTATTATACATAAAACAAAAGGTATTTTAATAAAACACGTGTGCTAAAAGATCAATTGTAAAATTATCTTTAAAAAGGTGAAAGTTTCAGAAAAATACGCTTCATAGATTTTGCGTGATTATCAGTTTTTTATCGGCGAAAGACATAACTTTACAAATTAATTTTATAAGCATTTATTCATTCATTTCATTTTGCATAATCTGAAATATTCATATATTAAGTTAATAAAAAAAAAATGCTCTATTTATTTTTTATTTTTTTTGTCAGATTTTTAATCATTAAAAATCGGTTATCGTCGCCTTAAGGGGGAAGTACTAAGGGTAGCCCGCGATATTTTCAATTTTCTTACGATTTTTGCAATTTGCAGCTCATTGTCTGGGTGCATGTTGATTAAAGTATGATTCGCGGTCGTAGCAAATATGTATTTATAGAATTATAATTATTAGAATCAGATCCTCCCCGACCCTTGCTTTCAAACGAAGCGCCAGCACGCGCTTTAGCTGAGCAGCATGTAATCCAAAATCCCCCTGATAATAATCAAAACACTGATTTTATCCAGCCACCGACGGTCCCTTGCAACCCCTTCCCCCGCCGACTCTGCCCTAAGCCGAGGTTCGTACCCCACAGGGGATGCCCTTAGCGTGCAGTCGGATAGTAGTTTATAAGTATGCCCTGGCTGGAGGCCTTAAATTTCTTTTAGGAGCTTAAGACACCACAAGATAGCCCGGTTAAAGAGTCCGAACCCCTCGTGGTAACACTCTGAGATGCTATCTTCAAAAAAAAAAAATAGGATCAGTAATACAACTCCTTAAGTTATCCTAAAAGTCGTGATTTCATGAAACTGTCACTCAATTGGATTATAATATGAACTTAGAGAGTTGTATTGATGATTTTTATGATTATAATTTTATAAATAAATATTTCAAAATATATACAAGCAAATAAATAAATATTATGTAAATATTTGCAAGCGCATGTCGTGGGTTCTGTTCCCGGGTCGGGCAAAGTGTTATTAGGTTTTTCCATTAGGAATTTCTCATTAGCAGCCCGAAGTCTGGATTTGTGCCCGGTTGATGGCAATAGGCTCGCCCCTTGGACATGGGACTTAAACAAAACTAGCGAAATGTGGGTGTTCCTACTATGGGTACACCTCTGCCTAACCTTTCGGGGAAACAAGGCGTGATGTTACGTGTGTAAATAAATATTTGATATGGCCGCAAAACATATTTAGATCAACTTACAACCAGAAACTGACATGCAATTTGCAAAAATCGTAAGAAATTTTTAGTTCGCGGGCTATCCTGACGCTTTCACCTTAATTAAAATCGGGGGGGTCCCTACGGCGATATGTAAATACCCTCAAAAATTATTCAGCCGCATTATTAAACTGAAAGTTTACTTAAGGCCGGTTCGAATGAAAGCACCTGTCAAAACAAACGTAAGAACTGGAATAAAAGAAAAATATAATGAAAAAACTTTCATTATTATTCTGTGGTTAGATATTGATCATGAAAAAGTGGTGTAGGTAACAATTAGGTACTTATATTTCAAGTTTAGAACTATAAATATAGGATTCCCTACAAAAAATCTGTTGTGTGTTTGGTTAAAACATCCTCTGTGATTTTCGAAGTTTTGAAGGGCTAAAATAACTCATTATTTATCATGTAATAATACCCAAATTGATATTCGCCTAAGATATAGTATTCTAAAAATGTCAAGTCATTCATTTGTGTGTGACTTGATATTCGGTTCTTCAACAATAATGTAAAAGAAAAGATTTGATATTATTCTCAATTCGATTTACATAGCTTTCATTTTGTCCTTTACAATATTATAACCTACTAGCTGCTGCCCGCGGCTGCGCCTGCGTGGCTTTTGTAAAATAAAAGTAGCCTAAATTACTCCTTACAACAACAAGCTATCGGCCAGTAAAAGTCCCGTCAGAACCGGCCCAGCCATTTTGAAGATTAGCCGGAATAAACAAATAGACACTTCAGTTTTATTTATTTGTATGTAATAATATATTTTTTTAATATATAATATTAATAAATAATTTATATATAATATATATATACATATATATATGTATGTGTCGGAGGCGAGTTGTATCCGGTACGCCAGCGCCATCTAGTCGCATTCGATGGAGTTATTGGAGTTCGCGCCAACGAGTCTTGACTAATCGGGACGCCAGTGCTGCCTAGCGGCGCATGACGGAGTCTACAACACAACGGTCGACGGGCGGCAAGTGATCGCCGCACATTCCACAAGTGAAGTTCATCGGTGGCGGTCAAGCAGTGAAGACGGCAAGGCTGATGATAACGAGAGAAACCTACCGTTCTCCGACATATATATATTAATTGTATTATTTTAATATTAATTTTAATAATTATATATTTTTTTATGATAATTATTTTGTTATATTTTTTTTAAGTGTATGTACATATGTACATTTTAAGTCACATTTCATCTAACCAATAGGTTTTAAGTCTCCATTGGGACTCTCTTACGAGACGGATAGACACATCAAAAAAAGTATGAGATCACTTTGAAACATCGAAATCTTTTTTATTACTGTAGATTATAATTTTTGCTCGCCTGACTTTAACCCAATAGAGGACGCGTGGGATGCTCTTAAGCAAGCTGTTTGGAACCGTCAGCCACATCCCCAGACAGTGCCAGAGCTCCGGGACCCGCTATTTAAGAATGGGACAGGTTACCCCAAGAAATGCTGGATAACTCGATTCTCAGCATGCCCAGGAGGATCACCGCATGTGTTCGAGCCAGGAGAGGAGTTATATTGAATATAAACCTTTTATTAATAAATTGTTGTTTAAGCTTGGTTAAAAAGTCTTTTTCTTTCTATCAAATTTCTGTTACAATTACATTATGATTAATTACTATTTTTTTTTAATAAAAAATAAAAAATAGTTTTATTTTTTTAATTTCAAACAGGGAAACACAAACAAGAATTTTTATTGATAAAGTTCCATTTAAAAAATTATATCAGCTTATGCAAGTGATCACAAACTTTTTTTGATGTGTATATGTGCTTAGTTGCCTACTTTATCCGGTAGTTTCATAACCATTTGCCTACACAAGAGACGAGGCCAATTTGGGCCAGCCCAGCTATCAGCCTTGCTAAAGGATGACAAATAATCTCCACTAGCAATTTTTTTCCTGACAGCTTGAAAACAGGGTCTTGTATCTTCTATGTTAGAAGGTTTCTAAATCACTTTTAATCCTTCAAGTGGATTATTGTGCGTGTATTGTGTGTGGCGGCCATCAGCGGTCATTCCAACCAGCCCACCTCCCTCCAACAGTTGATCATGTGTCCCGGCCTGTCTAGAACATCGGTGAAAGTTCTGGGTGCCCCGAGTGTTTCTGTTCTAATGTGGGTGACGTCTGTGCATTCGAAGAGCACAGGAAGGTTTAGCGTATGAATGTGGATAAGAGTAGGGGAAGACCAAAGGCAAAAAACCTATGGATCAAGTATGTGAAAGATGGTATGACAAGAAAGGGGGTGAATACTGAGATGACAACTAATAGAGAAGTATAGAAGCAAAGAATATTTATTTATTTATTTATTTATTTATCACATGGAAAACCAACAGCTTTACATAAACACAATAAATAAACTGGCATAAGAAACATGAAGCCAATTATGGGTTTTCACGGCTAGCTATGGTGTAATACAATAAGAGATCTTATACGAGTATACGACAACAGTACTTGTCAAGAAGCACACCAATCATTAAATCGGCACCGCCAAACGTAAGGAATAAACTACAATAATAAAAAACAAGAACTAGAACCAATATTTATACTAAGGATTAATTTTGAAGAATTCAAGGTTCAGCCTATTGCGAACGCTTGAGCCTTTGGTTGTAAACAAGTCAAAAGAGAACCGCTTACATAAGTCATTAAAGTCCTTACTCGCTCGCACTAAATATGAGTTTTGCCTGTAGTTGGAAGAAGACAACGGAATAGCAATAGGTGGATTAAATCTGAGTAATCGCTGAGGAACATTAAAATACAACTTACGCAGTAGCTGTGGACAGTCCACTTCATTAGATATAACTTTGAGCAAAAATGTGCAATCTGCCAAACGACGGCGGTTAGTAAGTGGCTGCAGGTGGAATTTCCTGCAAAGATTCAAATAATCACAACTGTGATATGGTATGCGCAAACGATAACACAGAAATCGAACAAGTCTTTTTTGCACACCCTCTATGCGGTCGATGCGCACGCCATAACGTGGGTTCCAAATTTGAGAAGCATATTCTAAATGACTTCTAACAAATGAGCAATACAATATCTTAATAGTTTTTGCTTTCTTAAAACACGCTGCTAGTCTCATCACAAAACCCAATGCTTTGGATGCTTTAGCCACTATTTGCTCCACGTGAACATTAAACTGAAGTTTAGAGTCATGATATACGCCCAGGTCACGAACACCATCACACCTCTGCAGTAGCTGACCTTTCAGACTATAGGAGGTATGTAGTGGAAATCGTTTTCTGCTGAACGAAATTACGGAGCATTTAATAGGGTTTAGGTCTAATTTATTGACGCGACAGTATTCATCAAGTCTTGTTAGGTCAGATTGGAGAGCATCCATATCGCTAAATGATGATATAGAAGAAAATATCTTCATATCATCAGCAAAACAAAGCAGGTTAGAGTTATGGAAACACGAGTCAATATCATTTACATAAATAATGAAGAGTAACGGGCCCATCAGGGAACCTTGGGGAACACCACTGGGAACCGAAACCCAGCTCGAAATATAGTTGCTGACAACTACAGCTTGAGACCTGTTATCTAAGTAAGACGAGAACCAGCGAAGTAAGTCACCTCTAATACCGATGTTAAAGAGTTTAGCTTTAAGTAAGTCATGATCAATTCTGTCAAAAGCTTTGCTATAGTCCGTATAAACGACATCGACCTGCGCCCCATTGTCCATACTAAGAGTTAAAAAGTCATTCAGCAAAGCTAGGTTGGAGACTGTTGAACGACCCTTTAAAAACCCGTGCTGAGAAGGACTAAAAGATGAGCTAAGTGCTGCATAAACCTGATCATAGACCAATCGTTCAAAAACTTTAGCCAGTATACACAGTTTGGAAATCGGTCTATAATTAGCTATTTCGTTTTTGCGGCCTTTTTTATGGACCGGTGTTATAAAGGCAGACTTCCAAATATGGGGCACAGTACAAGTTGATAGGGATTTTTTAAATAATAACGATATCGGTAAGGCAATAGTTTTAGCACAACCAATCAGGAACACAGGTGACAAATGGTCCGGGCCTGCTGATTTTGAGGGATCTAGTTTACTAAGTAGCATAATCAAATCATCTATATTAATTTCAATGGAATGAATATCGGAGAGTATATTAGGATTAGAAGTAATTTGGGAAGAACAGTTACTATGGGGTGGGCCTGAGTGGAGAAACGTAGAATAAAAGTGAGAAGAAAATGCATTACAAACTATATACTTATAAACTATATACTATATACTAAGCCGAACCCAAATAAATTAGGATTTTAAGGAAAAAAAAAAAAACAACCGACTAAAAAAAAGCGATCCAAAGACATCGACTTCCGAAATAGCTTTATTTTCGGAAGTCAGTGTCTTTGGATCCATATTTAAGTTTTTTTTTTTTTTTTACCACCGACTAAACCGAAAGTAATTTTTCACTTTAGTGCTTTTTTTTAAATCGGTTAGTTTTTTTTTCTGTAAAAAATTTTTTTTTTCTCCTTTTTATTTATGATATCTACCACATACCAATCCGCATGCCACTACTTGATATGTAAACAACAGTGACAGGAAGTATGATAACATCACCGAGATGCACAAAGTGGATTAAATATGTATTATCGAAGCTAACTCAAAAATTATCCAAGCTAGCTGACCCGACAGACTTCGTTCTGTCAAAAGCTATTTGACTATGGCAGTTTCTCTACGTGCAAAGGAAATATAGTATAAACTTCACTATTCTACCTTACCCTACCTACCTACCTACCTACCTACCTGCCTTACCCTACCTACCCTACCTACCTACCCTACCCTACCCTACCCTACCTACCCTACCTACCTACCCTACCCTACCCTACCCTACCCTACACTACCTACCTACCCTACCCTACCCTACCTACCTACCCTACCCTACCTACCTACCCTACCCTACCCTACCTACCTACCTACCTACCTACCTCCCTACCCTACCTACCCTACCTACCTACTCTACCCTACCTTACCTACCTACCCTACCCTACCCTACCCTACCTACCCTACCTACCTACCCTACCCTACCCTACCATATTTACCTACCCTACCCTACCCTATCCTACCCTACCCTACCTACCCTACCTACCGTCCAACCCTCTCCTGATAATAACAAACACAACAAAAAAATAATTAGCGAAATCGGTCCAGCCGTTCACTACAATTTTTTTTTCCATATTTTCTCACCGTTTAATCCTTCCCTGGACTACGACAAACATTTCAAAACCAAAATCAGCTAAATGGGCTCAGCCGTTCTCGACTTTTAGCGAGACTAACGAACAGCAATAGATTTTTATATATATAGATGTTAGGGTGTCCCTTAAATTTTAAGTTCGATATATTTTTACGCATACCTTCTTAAAACTTTCATAATAACCCAATATTGTCTAGAAAAAAATATTAGCCCGTTTTATAAACGATAACCCGTGCCGACTTGCGATTTAAACTTCTCCATAAAAGGTGTGCGGGTAATGCGCTGCGATCTGTAACTACGTGTTTAATTTGTCATTTCATTCGTGATTTTTAAGACTGTTAGTGCGCTATAGTTAATTGTATAAAGATGTCGATGGAATTACGGAGTGATAAACAAAATTTTTTCCTTATCGGAGTACCTAGCCATCAAATAAATGGTGCAAAATTACCATCTAATCGACATGTTCTCGCTGTTATTTTATAATGTTCGCGAAGTCAAGCTGACTGTCAGCGAAAGCGCAAATCTTGTGATTAGAGAGTGCATTATATTTTGGGAAGAAGCAAGAATTCCCACAAAGGCATTTTCAAACTGCGTGAAAAAACTTGTTGATTAATATCATGTTTGGAGAGAACTACAAAAAATTGTAAGAAAACTCAAAGACACGTTTAAGAACCGTGAAAATAATTTTAAAATTAACCTTGATAACTTATTTGATATTGCACAGTATGCTGATGCGTTTGAGAGAATGAAAATAGAGGAAGACAAACTATTTTTAAGGAAACGGAGAGAGCCAGGTCGACCGGAATGCTTAGGTGGTGTGGGCAAAAAATTTGCGGCGAAAGAAGAAAGAGAAATGCAAAGACGATTAGAAGAGGGGGAAAGGAATGTAAGACAAAGAGAGTTTTTGGCTATTGCATCTAATTCAAGCTCAAATTAATTTGAGTGTCCAAAAGATTCAAACGAAGAACAGATTTTGAATACTGAACACAGCTTGCCAGACGTTCCCTACCCTAAAAAAAAGTTAAAAATGAGGTAGAAAGAAAATTATGACGCCTAAACTTGTCGCAGTTTTAGAGCGATGTCAGTTAGGCATAAGAGACTCCGTTTATATTCTTCATGCGGTCTCGTAAAAGTGCTTGGTCTGAGCAGCGATAATTTCGCTATTAACAAATCCTCGATTCAGCGAATTTGTATTCGGACGAGAATACCCAGGGTAAAAGCCATAAAAACTGACTTACAAAACAAGGTACCTGACGTAGTCACAGTCCATTGGGATGGAAAACTATTACCCGGATTGGATATACGAAGTTCAAAAGAAGAACGTTTGTCCCATTATTGCTTCATTTGACGGTAGAGAACAGCTTCTTGCAGTGCCAAAACTAGAGAGCTCTTCTGGAAAACACTGAACTGGAACCTTCATAATAAAGTTCAAATAATGTGCTGCGATACAACAGCTTCAAATACTGGTCGTTTCAAGGGAGCTTGTGCAGCTTTGGAGCAGACATTAGAAAGATAATTTTTGCTTCTCGGTTGTCGTCATCATGTTTATGAATTGGTCATAAAAACAGTCTAACGAATTCCTAACCCAAAACTTTACTTATCACGGCAGAAGAAGAGCAAAAACAATTCTTATTGAGCTGTGCCCAGGAACATAGAAATTTGTATCCGGACTGTTATAAAACTACTCTAAAGAGAAATTACCCTGGCTGATTGTTATAATTTTATGTTTTAAAATAAAGATTAATGTTTACCTTATTTTATTTTACCTCCTATTTACCAAATTTGTTGTATTTATATTAGTTTTATAGCAGACTGAAATATTAGGACAAAACACGATTTTAAATAAACTTTGAAGCTCAGTCGGCACGGGTTGCGATCATGCTAGAAAGCTGAAATTTCATATTTGAGTATGTTTTAGCATTTATAAAAAATATAGAGGCTATGCATATAGATAAAAAAATAAATTAAAAAAAAAATCATATAAGGGACACCCTAATAGATGTATTTTTTTACTTTTTTTATGTAATCAAAACATTACGGCAATACATTGAGTTCAAATGTGGCATGACGTCACTGCTCGCTAGATTTTATACGTAGCTGTGACGTAACGAGCCCCCACTCCCCAAGTATAATGTGTTTTATCTAAGTCACTTTTTATTAATACGATAAAGCAAAAAATATGTGTCTAGTATTTTGTTATTATTTGACTGACGGACTAAACAGATTTCCTTTTTTTTTTTACCCAGAAAACATCCCTATTCCCGGAACCAAAACGTTTTTCCGCAAAACTTACGCAACCCTAACACAGTAGCGAATATTATGTAGTTTCTCCACCCTTTTTTCTTTTAACCGCATCACGTTCCTGGGTATCTTTTTGGTTAGTTGGTCGGGCTCCAATTAAGGCGAGGCGCCACCGTGCTGCTTCCGGTGGTTCACCGACAAATCGCTGGCCCAATCTTTATTGTATGAATTACGTCGAATTTAGCTGCTCGCTGAATGAACATTTTATTTCAGTTTCGGGTTAGATTGGATAATTGGATTGCTGTGTGGATTAAAAATTTGTCAAAATTGTGTTGGATTGTGATTTAAAACGTGGTATTAATTTTGTCCTACCGTGTGGTGCCGGACGTAAATAATGGCACCACCCAATGGGGTGGTAACAACATTCCGACATCGACCGTCGGGCAGTAGCCCACCAGACATAACACCCGTCTGGTCGGAGGATGTTTCCTTTTCTACGAGTATGGAGGATGAGTGAACTTTACACCCTGTTCCTCATAAGACTAAATAGCTGTACGATTGGAGATGCCTATGTCCATTAAATTAATAGGAAGGTACTATAGGCCGATAATGGACTTAGTCGATTTTGACGACACCCACGGAAGGAAATGTCCTTCCGTGGGTGTCGTCAAAATCGACTAAGGGACTTACTAGAGTATGGGCAGCAGCGTTCTCTATGCATGTTTAACACCATACTGCGATCGCCAACCCGCCTGTCCAGTTGTCCAGTTCTTGTGGTCCAGTTGTTTCGGAGCTTATTCGACACAAACAAACAAAAAAAAAATTGGTTGTCTGTAAAGTTGGTTTAACGTGACAACGTCATAACAAAACATTGATGCGGCGCAAGCGTACAATGAGCGTAACGGGACAATCAGCATAACGGGACAATGAGCGTAACGGGACAATGAGTCATCGTTTTTCGTACATGCAGCCGGCGTTCATCGATTTATTAGACGTTGTCACGTCAAAAATTTGTCCTCTTTTTAATATCAGTATAGATAACAATTTGTATTGTCTTGCCAACGTAACAAAGGGTATATACGGAATTGCCGATACATTATCTTCGGTACACTGAAATTTACTTTCGGTGTATGACTGTCATTATTATTTTTGAGGAGACCCTATGGTCTCCTCAAAAATAATAATGACAGTCATGCACCGAAAGTGAACATCTATATGTTCACTACTAATTGGGACTAGCCCTTCCAGTGGACTTCTATTATTAATGTTCAAGTCCGCGTCATCCTTCTTTTCAGCGAATTTTTTAGCATCGTACACTAGGATAGTGCTGCCCACCCCCTTAACATAATCAACAAGTAATTAAATAGAACCTAACGAAGTTAAGATAATACAATTCTGGACTCTTAGCTCTTCTATATAAAGCATGGTATTGCTTCAAATAATCTAAAGTAAAACCAAATTGAGTTCATAGATTGTAATAGCAAGCCGCCTCATTGACCACGAAAAGCATACAAACCCGTTCCCCTAGTTGACTTTTAAATTGCATGGGCGGGCAAGCTACCAATATTGTATGTAGGGCAGGACAGTTTTGAATTTATCATTGAAAATAGAGCTATTTTCTCAAAAAAGAAGATTCAGATTGTTTTGATAAACTAGCAGTATCTATCTATAAATATAAAATGGTAAACTGACTGACTGACTGGGTGATATATCAACATACAGCCCAAACCGCTGGTCCTAGAGACATGAAACTTGGAGGGTGTATTCTTTGTAAATATTAAGTATCCACTAAGAAAGGATTTTTGGGAATTCCACCACTAAAGGGGTGAAATAGGGGATGGAAGTTTATATGAAAGTCCGTCAGTTTTGAAGTTAGGATCTTCAAATTTTGTATTTAGGCTGACGATTGAAAACTAATCCATACTAATATTATAAATTCGAAAGTAACCCTGTCTATCCGTCTGTTACGTTTTCACGCCTAATCCGCTGAACCGATCGTCATGAAATTTGGTAGAGATATAGCCTGGGATATGGAGAAAGACATAGGCTACTTTTTAACGCGATAACCGATATTCACGCGGGCGGAGCCGCGGTCAAAAGCTAGTTTTTTTATAATTTTCAAGATTAATCTTAAACTCACTGATAATAAAAGTTATCTTACTTTCTTCTTCTTTTTATGACTCATAAAACTGAAATAGTTAATGCTCTGTCTTTTATAAAAACAAAAGACAAAGAGCGGTTTAGCAATTTTTTTTTAAATACAGCCATAAAAATGCACCATTGGCATTATAAAAAAACTAGAGCTATAATCACAATCGATTTGTTTGACGTTACGGTACACCACTAATTTGTATGATTATCTGATTATAGACGGAGACGAGGCCCCATTATGGGTCACCACGCTATATTTCAAGCTCGCGTAACAGAGTAGCAATAAACGTCTCGAAGACAAGGCACACTAATCGAACTCCGCCTGATTTCCATATAAATATCATTCGGCGATATATTTACAAAAAAAGGTCACTATTATATCGTCTGCCTTGGGACGTCCTTCGATAGAAATATTTGGAAGGGCGTTGCACCTTGGATTTCAGATCGTATTTTTCCGGTTTGCTTCGGGATTGTACGGAGATATCCTGCCCGGGACCTATTTGGCAGTGTATCGAATGTTTTAAATTATTTCGAAAAGGAATCGTGGAGAAAGATAAGGCTGTGCGCAGTGCAGCATCCTCGGGTTCGCAGTGCGTCGGGCAGAGTGGCGCCGGCCACTTGGCACAGCTCTCGGTCAACGTCCTCTGCCTCCATAAAAGCCTTCACAAGCTTGAGCCAAAACAATTTCGCCAAATTTCTTGCCAGTGCCCTAACACGCATGATTTTACGATCCTTCCGCTCCTCTCTCCTCTGGATGGGCTCGTTTATTTTTGGTCGAGCAACTCGTGATATTTTTATTGAAATTCGAGGCGCTTTGGTATTTATTTATCGCGATTTCAGATCAAATATTGCCTTCACATCTTAATGTTTATTGCCAATCCGGGTTGGACGCCATAACTATGTCCGAATCATACTGTAATATTTGTCGAAGTGACCCTTATTAATCTAAACATTTAATTCTTGACAGTGATAATTTTCGATAAAGCTGCCACTTAAGTTTATTGTTTCTGATAAGTATTGTAATTAGATGTACGAGGCGGATATTACGATGCTCTAAATTTAAGACTACCTGTTGAACACACCTTTGAACACAAAGTCCTTTCCATAATTAGTAACCTTACCATTTTAGGAAAAGATTGCTTCAAATTAAATAGCTAAGTATTAAGTTGGTATAAAATGAAGTTTATATAATTTATTCTCTGAACGTGGCACATGCTAGAACAATAAATTCCAGTACCTACTTTATAAATGGTTCCCCCTAACCCTCATTCTTCCGATGTGTTCTAAATGGCAGAAAATTTGGCCTCGTCTAAGTTATGGACCGATTTCGATTAATCAGGCCCACAAAAAATATGCCGCCAATAAATTATATTGATTCCTACATAGAACATTCATCAAGCCAACGCGATATGGGTTGGCTTAGGGACCTCGGCGACTTGAGGTCAAAAGGTGTTATATTTCCGACGCTTGCACATTGTATTATGGCACTCCTAACGATGTTTTGTGTATACGAGTATGTACTTCCGTATCTAATATTCACACAATAACTGTGTACAATTTATATTGTAAAGATTCTACAAATATTTGTGAAATTCCATGTTTATTGTTGTGAACGTACTTTATTATTGCAAATTAATTATTTTCTAAGCTACATAAAACTAGAAAATAAATATTTTTATAATCATACTAGCTGACCCGACAGATTTCGTTCTGTCAAAAGCTATAGTATAAACTCCCTACCCTACCCTACCCTACCTACCCTACCTACCTACCTACTTTCCTACCCTACCCTACCCTACCCTACCTACCTACTTACCTACCCTAGCCTACCCTAACCTACACTACCCTACCTACCTACCTACCCTACCCTACCCTACCCTACCTACCTACCTACCTAAAACTTAAAAAACAAAATTGATAGTAGCCGATTCGGTTTCGGAGCAGTATGGTAACTAACATTGTGACTCGAGAATTTTATATATAAGATTTTAGACACCTTTAGTGATGTCCCCATTAATAAACAATACTGAGTAGAATTTAACAACAACACAGCTAAAACTATTAACCATAATTATCCCGAAAATTGATTCTACATGACTAGTAAGAATACCTCTACATATCCTACAGAGACCAAGATTCATATGTATAATTTGACAGGACACTTATATCGAGAGACATTAACACTATTGATTTTATAGATAGGAAGATTATTATAATAATTCACCCTTTGATGATCATCATGAATATCATGAAGTTTTATTAAAGTGCAAATTGCAGCAGAGCCCGGTCCGGTCTACTCCTGTATAATCCGCAGAGACTTTAAAAACTAACTAACCGTGGAATCGACTGATTGACGGCACGCTTGGCGCAGTGGTTAAGCGATTGACTGCTGCGCTGCGTGTCGCGGGTTCGATTCCCACACGGAAAAATTATTTGGATGACCTACAAGTAGTTGTTCCGGGTCTGGCTGTTTGTGTATGTGAGTTTAAATGTTTGTAAACGCACCCACAATACAGGAGAAATTACTAGGGTGGAGCAAAGTTAAAAAAAAAAAAAATAGTTGGCATTCTAAACTTTCCAAGTTGATTATGGTAAGAAGTGCAAGTGGACTAGTCTCATGGTGTCTTTGGGGTTATTCTTAAACGTTGTAGTGACAAATCTCTCATTGCAACAGTAACTAGCGATGGCACCGAAGCCCTATTGAATTTGTTTACAAGAGTAAGTACTTTTGTAAAAAAAAACAATTCATAATAATATTCATTTACTAATTGATTACATGTATAATAAATGGAAGGTTACATCTTAATATTGAAATTTTTTATATTTAATTTAAACTTAAAATCGGAACAGTACTGGCTTTATCTCCAACTCCCCACGACCTTAGTTCTTTCTGCTGAAGTTTAAGCTGGCTGGCATTAATAAGTGACAAATATAGTCACCTACCTATTTTATAGGTTAACTTAAATGTAAGTGTTTGATGTAATAAATTATTATTGCGATAAACCCCTAAAGGCTACCGTATGTTGTTATAAGGAGATTTTTAAATAAATATATGTTATTTCAAACAGTTTATTGTTTCCTTGTATTTCGATACATAACCACCACGCATCTGGGCTTTTGTTCCATTACAACTAGGGGGACAAAAATCTTATAATTATGTAACGGTGGCACTGTTACATATAAGATTTTGTACAAATCTTGTTGTAATATTATGATGCACTACAAGGAAACAATAAACTGTTTGAAATAACTTTTTTTTTTTAATCCACCTTGTAACAACATACGGTAGCCTTTAGGGGTCTACCGCAATAATAATAATCTATTACATTAAACACTTACATTTAAGTTAACCTTTATAATAGGTAGGTCACTATAACTGTCACTTATTAATGCCAGCCAGCTTAAACTTCAGCAGAAAGAACTAAGGTCGTGGGGAGTTGGAGATAAAGCCAGTACTGTACCGAGTATAAGTTTAAATTAAATATAAAAAAATTCAATCTAGGTCTAGGTAGTCTAGGTCAATCTAAGTAAATTGACCTAGACTAAAGTACCAAAGTAAACAACAGCTAAGTAATTATCTGAAAATGTCTACGAATTGTTTAATAAAATACCTACATATATCTACCATATTCTATAAATGCTTGTGAGGTGAAAGGTCGGAATCTCATTCAATTCAGACAAATATTTAGGATCAGGCAAAATATTTAGGGTATTTGCATTCTTTTGACATAATCGTAATTCTATGTGTTTACTAGTTTCAATTTATTTCTAACACTGTTTAGTTATGAGTCTCGAATTGTTAACATGTAGGTAGATAGAGTAGCAGATTGAGTTTTGTTTATAGGTGATGTAAAGTATAAATCAATAGTTTTTTGCAATATAAATTTATTATCACATTTCATAAATAAGTATCTAAATTTAAAAATATCTACGTACTTAAAACTAAATTATAAATTACATTTATCTAAGCAGACACTTTCTTAGACCGAGTGACGTCCAAATTGACCCACTTTTGTACTTTAGACATTACCAAAAGAATTATACATTACAAATTATGATCGAGGTTGACCTGTCCATCAAAATGCGTCAATGATATCCTGGCTATGTTAAATTCAAATGTCATATTCGTGAACAATATTTTGATCTTGAACTAAATGAAGGTGATTGTTAAATAAATTGCAGTCAGTCGGAAGATGAATGAGGTTACAATGGAAAATGCAACATCGCCTACTTATTTCAAAATACTGATTCAGTGGATGATGATGATGATATATTATTCTTTTAGTTGACTTTCTCGTATATCCATTTGCCGGAGTAAGGAGTTTCTAATCTCTTGACTGTGGGGCGGAAGCCTTTCTCGTCCGCGGTGTAGTCTACTCGGTACATGAAGCCGTCGGGTCCGATGTACTCGTAGAAGCCCTTGGAAGCAATGCCTTCATCGATGGTGTTCGGGTTCTTCAGAACTGCCTTCTCTTCAGCACGGATTTTGTTTTCAGTTTCGAAACTGCAATAGAAAAAAGTAAATACATTTTACTTTAAAACTAACATTCATAATATTATGATGCACTTATTTTAAAATTAAATGTCTTGTCTCAGTCAGCGTTTGGTGCATTATTGATTTTATTACTTTTCGATACAATTGAATTCTCATTTATTAGATCGTCTGTTATGTCAGTTATGTTATTTCCTGTAATTAATAACTGATTTGTATTTGAAATTACTGGTTCATTATTAACAACATTTTAATCAGCGCTTAACAGATCCCTCATCACAGTTATTGTAACAAGCTCGTATAATGTTAATTTTAGTTGTCGTAAATGATTATAAATTGTTTTGAACTATGACCACGGGCGGTTTGTGTCGGTCAAGGTAGTTTTTCATAGTGGCGAATTGATCTGCTTTATTCTCATTGTGTTACCAAGGACTATAATCAAACTTTGTTAGGACTTGTTTGATTGTTTGATTATACTCAGTATCATTAATTTCTTGATTAATAAATTGTTTGATTTATAAGGAAGATGAAGTATTTAAAGAATAATGTCTTTTAATATTGATATTACTTATCCGACGATAAGATTTATCTCGCGTATGAACCGAAATACGAGCGCACAATATTTATAGCTACACTCAAGCGAATGCTACTTTTATTAGCTTGCACAGCCAATGTTATTGGACAACGCCCCGCGGTTTTGCAGTAACATGATAATCGAATGGAATATATCATTATTTAGCACTTTCATTTATAATTCAGAAGGCTCTGAAGTCTTGCATATGCAAATAATACTGATAAGCTTGACATTCAGCGATGCAAGGCTAAACTCTGTGTAGGAGACGGGATGCCAATAAATCTATATATTACGCTTCTCTAGTATGTTAATGTTTTTATTACCATAAGTTGCCGCTTCAGAAAAGTTGTTTATGAATAAAGCTCGTTCAACGTTTTATTAGAAATATAATGTTCTTTAAAAATAACTTTGCATTCTATTAAGAGCGGAATCAATTTGCTATTAAAACGTTTATTTTGTTCAACAATGTTTTAAAGTTAACTACGTTGGTAATTGAACACAAGCCCATCTGTTCAGAATTGGGTTGAAAACCCAGGTTTGGCAAAACATTATTGGGTTTTGCCATTCGGAATTTCTCAGTAGCAGTAGCAGGGCTTGTTTCGTGCCCTAATAATGTTCATCACCCCCTATTACGTGGGACTTAACAAAACTATATACCTTTGCCTAACCATTCGGAGTTTATGTTTATGATTTGAAATTAGAACTTTTAGATAAAAATGTTCTTGATCTAAATTCTTGTCATCTAAATTCCAAATCAAAATAATAGTAAAACGTTGCAACTTGTACTTTGTTATTTTTCATTGCAATTGCTGAATAATATCATATCTCGGGTACGAATACAATTTCTGTGAATAAAAGGTCGTGATCGATTCTGATTTAGTACGAAGAATCTATTTTAGCTTAGTTTAGTTGACGATGTTGACGTTAGAAGATTTGGAGTTAGAATTACAAACTGCTCAGAGCGTTTTAATGTTAGGTACTTGTTTTTTTTTATTATTCTGTTTGATGTATTCTTTTTCTTTGCTTGAGAATATAGTCTTTTTGTTTGATCTTTTTTTAACATTGATATAATTTTGAAACTTTATAGGCTGTTTTATTTCCATCTAATCTCTAATATCTAATACACTTGATTCATTGTTAAAATTGTTTAGACTCGTCCGAACGATCCTCGGGCATTGATCCTTAGTTAATGTTGTTGTTTATGAAAAATACTCACTCAAAATCGTATTTGTCCTCTTTGTAGTTATGGTTCTGCTTGAGGATCTTGATACCATTGTTCTTGTAGTATCCATCCTTGTAGAAGGGGTTATCTTCACCCGGGTACTGGATTAGCTTGTACTGGTCTACGGACGCCTCTCCTACGTAAGGCTCGTAGTCATGGGCGTAAGGTCCATAGCCACCATCGTAAGGATTGTCAATGTGAATGTAGGGGTTCGGAATATGGATGTACTTTCCCTCGTTGCTGGGAATGTATCTGAGAAAAGTAATGTCCTTTTAAATGTTTGTCTTTACTGTTTTTATCATCATACGGAATTTTTATTATGCACCATATTTGACTTTATGACTTACAAACTGTTAGCTTTTTTACCGCAATTTGATGAAAAACATTAGCATAGTGCTCTAATTATAATCGTTTTTAAATGAAACGGTAATAGGTCACCGAGAATTAATATAATCTCTAAATCTGCTCCACTTTCAGTTGAAATCTGGATTCCCGTTTAACTTCGAGGTATTTTTAGAAGTTTTGCTGTTGCTCGGGGATTAAGTAGACTTGGCCTAGTTGGGCCCGAGTAGTATATTTTATTTACTCGACTTTTAAAGTACTGTGGGAACCTTCCGGGGATTAGCAAAAATGGTTTTGCTAAAATCGATGGATAAAATCTGGGATAAATCGGTGGTATTGCAAACTTAGTAATAGTAAATTGATCGTTATCCAGATTGCAAGACTACTCGGTGGGGATTAAATGTCTAAATGAATAAACAAGTTGCATTGATATTTACTTACTTGCCATTGTCGCCATATTTGTAAGGGTTCCACCTACCGTCTTGACTGGGGAAGCTTGCTACCGCCACGATGCATAGTGCGAACACGATCTGAAAATATATTTTGTGTTAGTTTTTTTCTCACAGATTTTTGCTACAAATTATTTTAAATAACGAGGCTGTTTAAATATGACATTAAAGAAAAAAAAAACCGAAAAAAAATCGGGAACAAAATAAAATAATTATATTAAATCTTTTTTGGTACATACCTCTAAAGAACACATCCTGATATCACTTCACGAAAGCTTCTTGAAAAATAATGTCTGAACAACTTCGAACGTTACAGTTCTTCAGGCCACTTGTCACTACGGAACTCGGTATCACAATGCGGAAATTTAAATTCACGGTCACACTGCTGCCAGTGTGTACACTCTTTCGAGGATTTCAAATCGTTGTGTTGATTTCGAAATCGACGCGTCGCTTTTATACATTTGCAACATCAAGTCATCTCTTCTGCAGGAAGACGCACACAGACGCGCGATCGTGCGTCATACGTGAGCGTCACACACATACAATTCACGCATTTTTTATCATCATTGTTGGCCAGAATTACTTTATTGGGGTATCGGTGTCATATAGAAAATTATCTCTGCCTTTAAAAGCACTTAACTAATCACGGATGTTCGTGAAGTTGTACTTGGTGAAGCTTCATGAAAAATATTACCATTGCGCTTGTAATAGCTAATGCCTACTGGGTATTTTTTTAAATCGGGATTACCAAGAATGTTTTCCAAATAATGTGATTCACCTCTGTGGGGACAAATATTTTGGTTGTCCTCGCGTCTTTCTGCAATCCTGCCTTATCTGAATACTTGTACAATTACGTTATAACAATAAACAATATTTTTTTTTTACAAATTTGATATTTATTGTTGCGTTCCAATATTATTGTGAATAAATAATTATAAATGAGCATATATGGCAATGTCATTGTGGTGGCAAATCTAAGTGTTATTGGACTATATTGGTCATTTTTAAATTAAAAACAACAAATTTAGAATTAGTGCGACATTTTTCGTAGTGCAGTGTGCTCTTTTCTTGTAACATAATCAAAGTGTTAAATAAAATTAGATTTTATACGGAGCTAACATCATAATTGTACAGATCAGCGAGTAGTGGGACTAATTTCTAATGTATATTTCTATAATTATGCAGTATTTAATGAGGATCTTGACTTGTAGAAGGTAAGTGGGTAATAACCAGACTTAAAGGTATAGTTGGTATGTTAATGATTGTGTTGACATCAGACTATCTCGACAAATTATATTTATTGTTTGAATATTATGGGCTTAATTGTTTGAAATAGAATATGTACAAACTGTTATCTTACTTTTGTCTTTCATAATGCAAAAACGACCTTTTATACCTACCTAAAAAATAAGTCATTAACGCCATGGGTTTTAGGTACATACATACATAAACTCACGCCTTTTTCCCATGGGGGTAGGCAGAAACTATAAAGCGCCACCTGCTACGCTCCTTACATACTCCTTACTAATAGAAGATGTAGTGACAAAAATTGAAAAGAGTATGCTTAGATGGTTTGGTCATGTTGAGAGGATGAATGAAAAGCGACTTACAAAAGGTATTTACAAGGCAGATGTGAGTGGGAACGCCGGGACCACGCCCTAGGAGAACATAGTGACCTAATTGGTGATGTTCTTCAGAAAGGTCAGGTGCGTAGCACTCGCAACCGGTGTGCATGTATGACCAGATGTATGAATGTAAACGAAGTAAAGGGTTTTAGGTTGATTTATTTTATTTGTTAAAACTTATTATTTAAATGTTTATTTATATCATCATCATCATCATTTCAGCCGAAAGACGTCCACTGCTGGACATAGGCCTCCCTCAATTGGGGGATTTTCCATAATCGCCACACTTGGCAGGCGGGTTGGCGATCGCAGTATAGTGTTAAAAATGCATAGAGAACGCTGCTGCCCATTCTCTAGTAAGTCCCTTAGTCGCCTTTTACGACCACCACCCCATTACCTCCCATGGGAGGTAATGGGGTGGTGCTATTCTTTACGTTCGGCACCGTGGGTGTCGTAAAAGGCGACTAAGGGACTTACTAGAGAATGGGCAGCAGCGTTTTTTATGCATTTTTAACACCATACTGCGACCGCCAACCCGCCTGCCAAGCGTGGCGATTATGGCAAATTCCCCCCTTTTGGAGGAGGCCTATGTCCAGCAGTGAAAGTCTTTCGGCTGAAATGATGATGATGATGAACATTTATCAATTTAATTGGTTAATTTTAAAAACATCGAATAGGATATTAAGACTACTTAGAAAAACATTTATATTTATTTTGTTAAATTCTAGAGCTTTGCTTTACAGAACTTCTCGTTTTATAGTATATCTGTTTTGCATATTACAACGCATCCTAAACCGGTGGGTTTACCCAACTTACTCTGTATCGAAAAGAAAGAACTATTTGAGAAAAAAAAAGAAAAAAAAACATAAGTAGGTATCTTATTGGGAGAGTCTGTGATATATCTAAACTATTTAAAGCCAGAAGATTAATGATCGCACTTCGATGTTTCTATACATTTCTCTTTTTTATTATTATTTAAGTAAATAAAATTGTATAAAAATCAATTAATAAATTAATAATATTGAAGTAGCAGATGTTTTGTCATTAGTCACAGATTGATAAATCTGTGTTTTTTAGAAGAAAGTTTTATGGTAGAGCAGTCTTTAAATTGGGGAAGGTCATTGAAGGCCGAAACATTTTTATTGGTTTTTGTTTTCTTTTTTATTTGCCAAACCTACCTACTTACTTTATTTCCATTAGATTCAAAATACTGTTATGATATGATATGGCAGTAATTAAAGTCATTTAAGATTTGAGAACTTTTTATCATTTAATAGTTCTATTACTGCAATTATTGCTTTTGGAGTATTGATAAAATGGATTCTGTTCAAACACGTAGACAAATTCTTATCATCATATAAAATAAATTATACAGAAAAGTGTATTTCCTGGTAAGAAATTAAAAACACAGCTAATTAAAAAAAACAAAGGCCATGTGCGTGTCGGACCACATACAATGAAGGGTTCCGTAGTTGGAAAGAATTTATCCCAAGAACAAACTTAACATTGTAGTTGAAAAACGAGTTCTCCCATTCATTCAAACTCAAAAACTCAAACTTTTGCACTGGCATTTTTGAATTGTCAAGGGGTCGGTCAGTCAGAAAGATGAAGCTAGTTGCCCATTCCAAAGCGTAGTAGGTTCCTATGGAGAAGAACGGACAAGAAACTCCACGGACACTCTTTTAAAACAAAATATTGTTACATAAAATGGGTCACATCATTAATGTTGAAGTTATACATGTGAGAACAATGTAGAAAGACGTGCACGTTAGAAGCGTCCGTAATAAAAACAATTCAAAAATTAAAATAAGCCGTGGCAGCTAAGAGATGACCAGTCCCAACTGACGGCGCTCGTTCACGAACATGACGCATGGATTAGCACCATTCAGCTCAACCATTTTGAAGGGAGCTAAATGATCCAACACACACGCCACCACCGCACCAGCGAGACATTTGAGTGACCATGACATATTCACAGCCGCCAGAGCACATTCAAATCAATAAAAGACATATTACCCGGTAAATGGTAGCTCTATAGTACATAGGACTCACACCTGTGCTATGCAATTATATAATTCAAGGAGATTGAGTTTATACAATGCAAAGATAGTCATACAATCTTCAGCAGCACCAATAATATTTTCAAATGCTAATCAATTAGTTTAAGCGCCCTTATGGAGTAGGACCAGCATTGAGCCAAGCATTTTTGTCAGCGATGTAATCCCCCAACTTATAATATGCTTGGCTGCATAGTGTGCGTTTTATATAAGATTTAAATTTAGTTTTGTTCAACTGGAGTATGTGGGGAGGTATTTTATTGTAACATTTTATACAGTACCCCATGAAAGATGAATCTACTTTAGCCAGTCTGAAACCTGGTTGAACTAATTTGTCCCTATTTCTAGTCCATTCAAACTACAAATGTAAGTTGTAAGTAAGTTTGTATATTGAGAGATTTATCATGTTGTATTAATACCATAGACTTCTTATAGGTTTTGCTGTAATCTATAAGTAAAGAACTATTGTCGGCAAAATTTAAAAATTTTAGGATCAGTAGTTTCGGAGATAATGGTCAATTTTCATCTATTTTCATAAATAACTTTAAAAGTATTTGTTTTAAAATTATTGAAAAATATATATCTGAAATCCTTACCAATTTTTTTTTTAATTTTTACTTTGCCCTTTAAAAAATTACCCCCATACAAATGCCCCCATTCAAAATTCATTTATTTACGTTACACGTCCGTGTTTGGGTCACAGAAGTTCATATGTGTACCAAACAACTTTATCGGCTTAGTAAGTTCAGAGCAAATCGGCTGTGACAGAGGGATGGACAGACAGACAGACACACGAATGATCCTATAAGGGTCCCGTATTTTTTTTCCTTTTGAGGAACCCAACCCTAAAAATCACGAAAGCAATTATAATTTAAAAAAATAATGTAAAGTTGTTTATGTTTACTCTGTTTAACGCGATAACGTGATCGGAGAGATTAAATATTTTTTATTGCGTGCTGTTTTCCATGCGATACCACAGGGTCAAAGGTCAACGCTACTGTTAACCTCTAAATAATTTATACAGGATAAGTTTTAACCAGTGCGCAAATTATTTTTGGTGGTTCAGAATCAGTAATAGAACACTTTTCCATTATTTGTACACTACTTTTTTTTTGGTCCACTTGAAATCAGCAAAATATGGATACAATCTATTCGTAATAATATCAATGGTCGAGCGCACAGCTGATAGGTACTTACCACTGCGTGCCGCTTCATTGACCCGCCGCGCTGCGCGGCGTGTTGCGCGACGACTATCCATCATACTAGTTTCAAAATAAACATCTTTCGTTAACGATAACTTCATATTTTTGTACGATGAAGACATATCAAAATATGAAATAGGTGTATAATAAAACACGTTTAAGTTTAATTTATCAAAATTTGCGCACTGATCAAAAATTTTTCCTGTATAATCTTATTAAACGCCATAATAAGGCGCATTATATTTACATCCCATTGATGGTAGAAAATATGACCCTGAGTGTTCTTTGACAAAAGGTGGTTGGTTGGTGTTTTTATCATTTTATCGCCATTTTATGGCGTTACTAACTAGGTGGGTAGTGGTCAGGGTTAGGAGGAGCTCGTGGCTGAGTAATAACAGCCGCACGGGTCGATCCATCAGGTTAAGCTACGCTTGCCAGGGTTGGTCCGTGGATGGGTGACCATCTTTACGTTCCGAGACTCCTCCGTACCTCGGAAAGTACGTTAACCCGTTGGTGACTATAGTCCATTTGAAATAAGAATATACATTTAAAAAAACCTTTTTTTTTACAGTCCATTCAACCGATGTTTTGCGATGTGATGTGTTGTTGGGTGTGTGCGATGTGTGTGTGTGTGTGGGGTGTGTAGGGTGTGTGTGTTTTAGGGTGTGTGTATGTGTGGGGTGTGATGTGGAGTGCGTGAGTTGTTGGGTAATTGTGCGTTGGAAATACCCAAATTATGAATGATAAGTAACTACATTTATTCGACAGAAGGGTCAAAGTTCAAATCAAAGAGATCATAAATATAAAAATAGAGAGATCGTGATTGACATGAACCCTTACTGATAATTTTGATGATAAGAGCTATCATCAAAATCATTAGCCAATTTGAAAGGGCTAATGGAACTATGCAATGAGCAGTCACACAGCTCGTGATATTTATTCGGAGTTTACGAAGAATTGTATCGAACGGGAAGACTATAAAAAACCCAAAACAACAAACTGATTTCAGGAAGTCGAAGTTCAAAGGTCTACATAGCTCACGCTTATCAAATATAAAGCGAATAACTCGTCATTGAAATTCTATAAAACATGCCGTCAGACGTCATCTAAATAGGTATATCGCTTTTCGTGACTGTCTGTGTGACCGCGTTGTTCTTTTATACTACGCAACGGATTTTGATGCGGTTTTTAACATCATTTAGAGAATATATTCCGAAATGTTTTTGATAAAAAAAAGTCAAAGCATTTATTTCAAATAGGCACATAAATGGCACTTTTGAACGTCAAAATTTACACGGAAATTATATTGATTCTAGTTGCCCCTTCCAAAAGGTAGTTTCGCATGGAGAAGAATAGGCAAGAAACTTCACCGTTACTCTTTTAAACTGTTTTACAATATTTTGTATACATCAATTATATCATTACATGTGAAGACGATGTACCTAGAATAAAATTACTGTACCACAACAATAAAATTTTAAGCATTGACGGATAAGTTAACCATGTGTTAGATACAAGGTGATTAAACGAACATAATTATAATAAATAAATCTCGATGTTTTTTCTAGCCATAAAAACCATGCGAAGCAGGGGCGGGTCGCTAGTTTGATTATAATGAACAAATTAATTTATACTAATGTGTCTATTTGTGTCCGGTTGGTAAATTAAGGTGACAAGTATTAAAGCTTTTACGCCGAATCACCCCTGTTTGTTTGTCGCCAAAAACCTCAAATTATGTGACATTCCTGGGAAAATTTTAACATATAAACGCGCCGATGACGCAGTGTATGTGGCGCCAACTACCATACAGGTTTTACATAATTTATTAAATTATTTTTTTATTCAAGTTTTCAACATCTGCTACTTAACTGTAGCAGTCTGCGCTGTTAATTTATTGTGGAATGTTAAAAGGCACTAACAGTCAAAACAATATTAATTGTGGGATGTTGTATTTTTTTTTTTTTTCAAAATACGTTATACTTGTCAATCAAGTATAACGTATTTTGAAAAAATAAAAATGTATTCGAATTAAATTAGTTTTAATTAATCTTAATCATCAATTTTGCTTTCCATAAGTTAAAGTTAAAGTTAAAGTTGTTGTTTTCCTCGTTTATTCATTTTTTTGTTCAGTTTCAGTTTTTTCACGTTTATACATATTTTTTCATTGATATGTAAAAGATAATCTGCTAGAATAATGTAGGCCATTTTGTTGAAAGCCATAAAATATAAACAATGACAATGCTTTAGTATGTGAAGACCGGTTCTTCCAAATAAACCTATTTTAGTTTATATTTATATCCATGATAATAATTATGCTAATAAATATATAAAAAATAAAATATGATCAATCAATTTTTACTAAAAACCAATTTATCAAACAGTAGCTGACCTATGCCTGGCTTCCATACTCCAATAGTCGTTCCAACAGACATTTTTGTCATTTTCAAAATAGCACCTGACCCAAACTGGATTAGAATTTAAAATATTTTGTTTCCAAATATCGAATAATAGCATACTAATTTATTAATGTCTGCATGGCCGAGTCTAAATGTAGTTATAAATAGATAAAATACAGAATAATTTGGTGCTGGGAACATTCTTTTAGCATTCTGTCAGTGAGTTTAGGCATTTGTCACCCGGATGCTTTATACAAAGGAATGTAAAAAGATTAGGATCGAAATAAATAAGTTTGAGTTTTATGGAACTTGAGTTGTTTGTATTTCCTTAAGATTATTTAAACGTAGGTATCGTCAATTGTTGTTAGTGTTAATTTTAGAATCATCGATTTCTCAGATCATATAAAATTAGTGTCCCTTTTTAATTTTCGTAAAAACCCAAATGATTAGCTACTTATTATTCATACCTTCACGAACCAGCACTGGGGCCCGCGTGTTGGATAACGGCCCACTCCTTCTCAAAGAGAGGAGACCTGTGTTCCAGGAGTGAGACGATTATATACTGATTATATCTATGCTATTTATAACTTTGTTTCTTTGCGTATTTTCCACTGACCGACCCAGACGACCCCACAACTCTCCTCCAGGAGAGCAGTAGAGAAACCAGTACAGCTCGCAAACATAAAACACGACCGTCATTCCGACCTCACCGCTGAGGCCCATTGCTAAATCCCCGACTAAATATTCCTCCCCGACCCTTGCTGGCGCTTCGTCGAGCAACGCACCCTGTAGCTTTAAATTCCCCTGATAATAATCATAACCCTAATTTTATCCAGCCACCGTCGGTCCTTTGCCGTCCTCCCTCCGACTCTGCCCTAAGCCGAGGTTCGTACCCCACAGGGGGTGCCCATAGCACGCAGTCGTTAAGTTTATAAGTTTTACTCCCTGGCTGGAGGCTTTAAGTTTTTAGGAAATTAAGGCAACCACAGGAAAGTCCGGTTAAAGAGTGATCTCTAAAGGTCAACACACAGATGAAAAAAAAACCTAGTTTTCACCGTGAGTAAGAAAGAAAGAAAGAAAAATAGGTTTATTTGTCACAGAAACACGTGCATACAAAAAGATAATTTACTTGAGTAGGTAGGTATACAGAAAAAAAAAACACAAAAAAAAACTAAATAGATCTACATTCCAATCATGAGCACAAAACCAAAATAGTCGGCAGCTGCACGTCATGACTGTGACAAGAAGGCTTCCACTCAGCATGATGCTGTGCTATGAGGGACCCACACCACAGCGCTGATTTTTAGTGGTTACCCGAGTAAGATAATATAAGATTGTCTATTATTTAAAATGAAAAATTGTCAACAATCGAGCACCTATACTCCATTTGAAATAAGATTAGATATTTAGAAAATCTTTTTTACAGTCCGTTTCAATGATTTTGACTTCTATCTCGTAGGTATAAATAAGGATGACATTAAAAGCAAAATAGTGGTTACAATACCAACTGTTTACTGAAGCTGCCATTTGTCATGCCACCAACGCAATAGAAGACAAAATCGGTTGAACGGACTGTAAAAAAGGTTTACTTAAATGTCTAATGTTATTTCAAACATCTACCTCGGACCACTACTCTATAACAGGCTAAATGAAAGGGAAACATCTACTCCTTAAATCATAGTAACTGTAAGAAAATCCTTCAAACTATGTCCTATGAAGATGAACTTACTTATATTATTATGTAACAACTAATTGTACACATGAATGTAATAAAGAGTTTGAGTTTGAGTTTGAGAAGTTATTACTAGTGCAAAAAAAAAAAAAAATGGTTCCTATTAGGTAATGTTATTTTGTTTTTTAATTAGTTAGCTAAGTTAAGATTCTATAATTTTATACACCTTTTTATATACATATGTACCAATAATATTAATTTTATATGTGATTATTTAATCAATTAGTGTTACCTCCAAGCGCCTAAACACAGGATTACCTAGTTCAGGCACAAATAATGGGTGAACTTGAGATAGATTTAAGAAAAACTGTATTTAACTTTATACCTTATATTTTTGAATAAATTTTATTGTTATTTCCTTTATTTCATTTAAAAACATATAATTAGCATTTTTAAATATTTTTATAAAAAATAAACATTAAAAAAAAAAAATTGTAGCCCACCGGTATCGGGAACAGGGTCCAAGCTACCGGTGGTCAGGGCTCCTGAGAGAGGAACCTCCTCACGATACGCGCCGTATCCAGAAGGACCGCTTTCTGGATCAAGCCCTTGATCCAGCCACCTAACGAGAGCCTCTTCAGATGATGGTCGAGGCTCTTGGCTATTATGCCATTGGCCGTCACGACTATCGGCACAATGATTGCTGTATCCACATCCCACATGTCGACAACCTCGTGAGCCAGATCAAGATACTTAATTTAATCTGTTTATCTTTTTCAGCTTTCACTAGGTTCTCGTCATGCGGGACCACGATATCAACAATCATTGTGCGACGCTCTAATCGATCTATCATCACTATGTCTGGCTTATTGGCAACAATAGTCCTGTCAGTGATGACAGATCGATCCCAATACTATTACTATTATTATTTCCTTTATTTTTTTTAAATACATATAAATTACATATTTAAATATTTGAATATAAAAATATAAAAACATTTAAAAATATAAAAAATAGTGACCCATCGGCATCAGGAACAGGGTCCAAGCTACCGGTGGTCAGGGCTCTAGAGAGAGGAACCTTCTCACTATGCGTGCCGTGTCCAGGAGTACTGCTCTCTGAATCAAGCCCTTGACCCAGCCGCGCAATGAGAGCCTCCTGAGATGTTGGTCCAGGCTCTCCGCTATTAGGCCATTTACCGTAACGATTATCAGTACAATGATTGCAGAGTCCACGTCCCACATGTCGACAACCTCGTATATTATTATTATTTTGTTTATATATGTCTACATATCTCGAGACCCTGGGGTCCCGGACCTTTGGAAGGCGTACGAGTGGCCGAAGCCAACTCGCAGAGGCCCGTTAGACGCTTTTTAATTAAATGAGGCACCAACCGACGATCCCTGTGCGCAATATGCAAGTGCACCCAAGGAAAACCCCCGGTTGGTGTAGAACTATTGCAGGATATGGAAACAAAGATATTGGGCTATGGGTATGGGTGGTTAAAATGGACTGGTTACCTAAAAACTATGGAAGGGCTATGGCCCCTGCCTGATCAATGTTTTATTATACACGGATAAAATGGCAGGGGGTGACTTGCACACTCAATAATGGGCCCCCGAAAACGGTCGTTAGCACATAGTGACGTAGTGACAAGGGGGCAACATGTCCTGAGGTGCTCGAGGAGTGGAGAGGTATTCCACGGCTCTCAGAACAATCCCAGAGCCCGGAAGATGGTCAAGATCCCCACAAGCACTTACTGGAATACTTCCTTCCTCCGAGCACATTTGCTCTTGCGAATCTCCACTCAAGCCGGCCAATAAAGGCAAGAATGAGGTGGGAGCTCAGTTCCTCGTCAGTGTTCACTCCAGCCGGCCAATGAAGGCAAGCCAGAGATGAGGAACATGACTTCTCCCGGGAGATAGGGTCCGTGGGGAAGCAACTGCCCAACAGCTCGCCACATGCTGCCCTGCGGGTTTCTGTATCTCTCTCACCCTAGACATGTTCCGGGAAAGTAAACTCTACCGGCACAGACCTAGAGTACGGAGCGCGCAAGCTCCACCAGTCAACGTAGAGATACGGCGGTGGGGTTATTATTATGATTTATTATTATTATTAAATGGAGTGTAAGTAAGTATCTACACATACAAGGTGGCGCTTAAATCAAACATAAACGTAAACTTCAATTCACATTGCTCTTTAAAGCGTTTGACAGTGCAGCAGTAAATCTTCGATCATTTATCGATTACGCATGTTTATCTGGTTTTAGCTATTCAATTTATCGATTCGTGACCATTCGCACGTATACCTAACCTCACCCGTCTAATTCGATTGAAATCCGTCTTCACCGACACGTAGGCTACCTTAATTTTACCAAGAAAAATGTAGTATTCATAATTTTATTGAAACAAATCATTTTATAATAGCTTTTGCCCACGGCTTCGCCCGCGTGGATATCGGAACATATGCCATGGGAAACTGCTACCGGAATTAAAAGTACCCTATGTGTTAATCTAGGTTAAAAACTATCCTCCTTACTAATAAACGTTGTATAGCGTCTGTATAGTTACACACCGATTTCTCTCTTTCACTCGTCAGTAATTTGACTTTCGAAAGAAGAAGACAAAGCGTTGTGTAACTATACAGACGCTATACAACGTTTATTAGTAAGGAGGTATCTGTGTGCCAAGTTTCATCCAAATCATTTTCAGGTTTCCTCACGATGTTTTTCTTCACCTGAAAATTGAAATTATTGAAATTGTTTACAGAAAGTAAAGAGCCTACTTTGGTCGAACTCATGACTGCTATTGAAATCCAAAACATACTTCAGATAAACAGCCGAACGGACAAAAATTCTTCGGTACTATTTTATTATATCAATTGTATGTCATAGGCAGTTCGACGTAGATGAACCGGATATCCTACAATGTATACATATTACCTACTATGAAAACATAGAAACGAATGGGAAAGACCTTATTACCTATGTAGGTAGAGCTATAAATGAATAAGATTATTGGCTAGTGACGTAAGGTCTAGGGCCCTGGCTGGAGGTCTTAATTTATTGAAGCACTTAAAAGAAAGTCCAGTTAAGCAGTAGACAACCTTCTAGGTTGAACAGCGAGAAGCCAGTTATTAAAAAAAAAAAAGACGTAGGACGCATTCTCGAAAATGTCCGTTTTTGAGTATTATATATTCATTCATGAGTTAATTTTTTGAGACTATCTTTTATAATTATTGAGAGTTAGGTATAAGCACGTTGCTCTCCTTTAAGCCAAATTTCAATTATGTATGATATTATGATATAATTTTCAGATTATTGTCAGCCGGTCATTGCCCTTTCGAGAAGTTAAAACGGGATTCACTTATCGTTCGATTGTTTGTTATCGATCTGAATTTCTGCCGATATAATAACGGTTTCGGTAAAAGTGTACAATCAGAACACCGATGGCTTGCACACGACGGTGGCTAGGTAGGTAGATATAGGTACATACCTATCGGTTAGATTGTGGGCCAGTTGCAATAGTTGGAATTTCATACCCGTTCATCGCCATAGAAACCTACTACGTTTTAAAATGGGCAACTAGGCTAGCTTCATCTTTCTGATTGAGCGACCCCTTGATAGTTCAAAAGTGCCTGTAATTCATTTAATTAACAGAAATGTTGAATTTGTAGAGAGATTCTGATTGATTTGAACAGATTAATTACAAAACAAACTTAAAATTAATCTCAAAAGGAGATTGTTCTGCATTCATACATCATTCGCCCCAGAACCAACAGCAAAGGAAAATTACTTTCTGTGTTCTAAATTACAAGCATATGCCCATGAAGACAAAGTTTAATGACGGACAACTTGCAGAAAGGATTTATTTCAAAAGAAAACAAAGATTTCGAGGTTACCTATATTAAGTAAGAAACAATCCTCTCAATACTTCGAAATACATGCTAATAAATGGATGTCACTGTTATTTATATTGCCTATTTGTGGTTAGTAAAGCTAAGAAAATCAGAAAAACATTTAAGTACTTACCTAAGTACCTATTAGGTATTTGGTAAATCTTCTAGTTTTTGTATTAAAATAGGTAGGTAGGCAAATAAGTACTTATTTATTTAACTTCAATGCAAACGACTTTATCCTAATGTTTTTTTGATTTTATTTATTAGCTAGGAAGTCATATTACCTCATGTATGTTAGTCATGTTATTGAAAGATTGGACATCACTAATATTGTCATGTAATCTAATTGTCTAAGATGGCGGCATATTTTATGTGATGTCGATAGTCGCTCTTTTAATTGTTCATTATGGAACGTAGAATGTCCGTTTCATACAGATATTCGCAATTAGTCTAATAAAATATATTTATAATTATTATGTAGGTCAGATGTTTGTTGGTCCTGGGGCAATTTTAACGATGACCTTTAGATCAAAAATAAAAACTCACATTACACCGTAAATTTACAACCACAATTAAAAAAGTTTAAATTAAATAAATAGCACAGACCAAACAACTACAACCGTATCCGGTACATGTAAAGTGAATATAATTTCTTGTTTCAAACATAATTTCGGTTGAAATAATAATTTCGCATAGCGGACTGAAAAGTACAAGTCGATTATGAAAGTTTATTATATTACTGATTATAGTATAGCGCAAAACGAATTTAAAACATCGTTCTTTTTCTGTCAAACTTTTGAAGATGACAGATTAATTAAGCTTCAAATACATAATATTTAGCGTAAAAATTGTTTAGTGATTTGTGCTGCAAGCGGACCGAAAAGTGCAAGTCGATTACGACAATATACTACTGCTGTCGGTACCGTGTGGTGCCGGACGTAAAGAATAGCAGTATCCTATTTTTTCCCGTAGGTGTCGTAAAAGGCGACTAAGGGACTTACTAGAGAATGGGCAGCAGCGTTCTCTATGCATTTTTAAAACCAAACTGCGATCGCCAACCCGCCTGCCAAGCGTGGCGATTATGGCAAATCCCCCCTTTTGGGGGAGGCCTATGTCTAGCAGTGGACGTCTTTCGGCTGAAATGATGACTACTGCACATTATAATATGTTTAGCGCTAAACGAATTTAAAACATCTTTTTTTTTTCTGCCATACTTTTAAAGATGAAAGAGATAGAATGAAGCTTTAAATACATAATATTTAGCGTAAAACATGTTTAGTGATTTGTGCTGCAAGCGGACCGAAGAGTGCAAATCGAGTACGAAAGTAAACTACTGCAAATATATAATGGGGTCCCTAGACTGTCAAAATAGCTTGACAAGCATTTACATGCTTGACAAGCACGCTTGACGAGGCTTGACGCAAGTTTAGCATGCTTGTCAAGCATCCGTATTAATTTTTAGGTTTCCGTACCTCAAAAGGAAAAAACGGAACCCTTATAGGATCACTCGTGTGTCTGTCTGTCTGTCCGCCTGTCACAGCCAATTTGCTCCGAATGTAATGGACCGATTAACTTGAAATTTGATATACATATTGAGTGACCCAAACACGGACGTGAGCTGTAAATAAATTAATTTAGAATATTGGGGTCAGTTTTGGGGGCCAAACAAAAAAATTAAAAAAAAAAGTTTTGCAAACTGTACTGTGTGACATATCAAATGAAAGGGGTTACTGTGAGAGTTTCAAACATATATTTTTTTATACTTTAAATTCAATTGTTTTAAAGTTATAGGTGAAAATAGAAGAAAATTGACAATTCCCCCTCTTATCTCCGAAACTACTGAACCTAATATTTTTATGTTTATTTACAGAAAATAGTTCTATACTTATAGATTACAGGAAAATCTATAAGAAGTCTATGGTCTTAAAATAACATGGTAAATCTCTCGATATTGTGCGTATAAACTTACATTTGCAGTTGGAATATATGGGAGATCATGTTTACCAACTACAATGTTAAGTTTGTTCTTAGGATAAATTCTTTCCAAGTAAGGAACCCTTCATTGTGCGTGGCCCGACACGCACTTGGCCGGTTTTTTCATTAAGCAGTGCAAAATATAATTTTTCATGAAGCATTATCAAGCACGTAGTTTGCTTGTCAAGCACATAGAGCTTCGTTCTAAACGGTAAAAATTGCAAGTCAAGCAATTTTGACCGTCTCCATAAGGATAAATATAGAACAGCATAATATAAATACACATATGTATAAGCAGAACATATTATAACATTTAATAATAATAACAATTAAATTAGACATACATGACGCATTACATGATTACTACAAAGTTGCTCATGAAAATATAATTGACATTGTAAACTAAACAATACATACAAATTATGAACAGAATTCACCTGTTACTCGTTGTTAGAATATTTACAATGAACCCGACAAAACAATTAATTTAAATATTGATAAAATTAATAGACCTGAACTGATGTTTTTGTATGACGAATATTTTCATTATTTCCTCGTATCATTTGAATGTTGCTTCTCTGAGTTTTGTGAAACGGTTTAATTGTCTGTGAACAATTGTAAGGGTCAATAAATGGACCCAGTGACAATGTAGCCTTCTTCGAATGAAAAAGGCTACATTATCACTGTCTTTTTTTTAATTTATTTTTTACCAGTGTTTTCAATTTAATTTTTAATTTTTTGTTGAACATTTGTTAATCCTATTTTCATTTACATTAATTTTCATCTCTGTGTACTTGCCGATGTTAATATTTTTTATGAATTTTTAATTTAATTTATCAATTTTAATCAACTTTAACAAAAAAAAAACTTTTTTCTAATATTTCCAATTATTTAATTATTTTTTAACCAATTCTTGTCAGTTTTATAATGTCAAAGATTATTCAATTTTGCTTTTACCAACTTTTCAATCAGTATTTCATAAATAATATTTATATTATTTTTATATTTGCGCTTATTACTAAGTAAGTTAGCTTATTTATATGATTCATTGTTTTATGCAGCTAATTATACAGCTTTTGCCCGCGGCTCCGCCCGCGTGGATGTCGGTTATCGCGTAAAAAGTAACCTATGTCCTTCTCCATATCCCAGGCTATATCTCTGCCAAATTTCATGACGATCGGTTCAGCGGTTTAGGCGTGAAAACGTAACATACAGACAGACAGACAGACAGACAGAGTTACTTTCACATTTATAATATTAGTATTAGTATGGATCAGTCTTTTAATCATTTTTAGTAACAAATTAAACATCTTTCTCCCTTATTAGGTACTCTAATTAAACATTGGCCGTCTAGCGGCGTGTGGAATGTTCCACAGACTACTTTAGTTGCGTTTAGATAAAATAATAATCAAAATATCAAAAAATTATGAATATCGGAATTCCGATATTACTCCTCTCAATTCCGGAATTGAAATATCAGAAAAATTGTTACGGAATTCCGGAATTACGAAATTCCGGAATTATGGAATGCATGCCCTAGTTCGATGGTCCTAGTTTATTACTTGTATTACAGCTATACGAACATAATCCAGCATTGCATTTGTAAGCGGGCACGCCCTTTATGCCTGGATACTTTTATTTAGGTATTATGTTTTGTTTTTTTTTTTGCTTGAGTATAATTTTCATTGTATTTTGTGTTATATTGGCGTATGTTAGCTGACATATAGCAGATAATTAAATTCACTGTTCTATGTCTCGTAATGTTCATTGCTTTGCATACCTACTGTTGTATAATAGTAGATTGTTATACAAGGGGCTAAAATTACCCATTTATACGAGGTAGTTTTACTCCCGAGCTTTAGCGAGGGAGTAAATATAAACCGAGTTATAATGGGTTTTTAGCGCCGTGTGTTAGATACGATTGCGAGAAAATAAAAGAATCCAATACAATATTAAAAATAAATTAAGACTACTAATTCAATTTGCAAATTAGAGAACAATTCTAAAGAATTCGCGACAACGTCTTTTTTTATCTCTGTAGCCGCAACAACGGAATGCACGCCTTCTACCAAAGACTAGTTCCATTTACAAAAAGACAAAAAAAAAAAAAATACAAAAAACACTTTTTCCCCTAGAGGTAAATATGGTATTTTTTACTCAATCTGGTACGATACAATGACGGCCTTTTATGACGGCCTTTTTGAGCAAGAAGAGTGAAAAATCAATTTTTTCTAACTGAACAGACAGCTGCAGTGCTGCTGGGGACTTTGTTGCGCCAGTTCTTCTTCCCAACTAAAACACTAAGAGGTGGTGAAGGACAGACATTTTGGGCGACTGCCTTGTGTATTTTGACGTTCGTAAAGTGCTGATTATCAGCCTAATTTGAATAAATGACTCTTGATTTCAATTTTGATGTTCAAAGGGAGCACATTCCAAAGAAAGACCGCCTGGACAAAGAAAGATGAATGAATTAAAAAATATATATATACATTTATTTCCAGCATCGCAATAACAACCTTATGAATAACAATTTATACGTACATGAAATGAAGAAAAAAAAAAAAAATAAGATCTCATGTCGTGCGTAGAAATATGGTTGTTAGAGAGTAATTCACACTGACCTCCGTACTAGTAGAAACTGTATCACGGTAGGTCAGTCTTCCTCGTTCTCCAATAATAACACACATAAGCACTTTATAATGAACATTACTATAATATTTCGAGACATTTAGCAGGTGTTCGGTCTTAATGAATACATAAAACTAAAAATTATTAAGTATAAGCAAAATATTTAGACCAAAATTTTTTTAAAGAAGATGTTGCGGTGATGTTTGTATGATGTTGTGTGTTGATGTTATTGGTGATTGGTGGAATGAAGCCAGATCGGTGACAAGGAGATCGTAGAAAACGATTGTTGGCGGAACAGTGATTTTTACTAAGGGCAGAGCATTATTGAATATGGGAAGTCAGGTAAGAAGGAGAAGTGTGTTTGTCGAGAATAGTCGTCGCTGTATTGTATATGTGTAGGTATACTTAGGTCATTTTTACTAGTCCATGACGATGTGGAAATAACCTTTCTAGAGGAAAAGTTTTCTTTAAACTTATGTCACAGTCAACGTTGGAAGATAATCCTGCTTATTAATATATATGTATCCATACTAATAATATTATAAATGTGAAAGTAACTTCGCTGTCTGTTACGTTTTCACGCCTAAACCACTGAACCGATCATCTTGAAATTTGGCAGATATGTAGCCTGGGATATGGAAAAGGACATAGGCTACTTTTTTACGCGATAACCGATATCCACGCGGGCTGAGCCATGGACAAAAGACAAAATAAATGTGAATGTTTGTATCTTTGGATGTTTGTTACTCAATCATGCAAAAACGGCTGGATTTAGACGAAATTTGGCACAAAGATAGTTTGTAACCTGGATGTGTTAATATAGAATACTTTTTATCCCGGTAGTACGTTCCCGTGGGATAATTTCCGACCGCGGGCGAAGCCGCATGCAAAAGCTTTTATTTAATAATAATAGATGGCCTTTAGTCTTTGGGTTTTATATCCGAGTTAAAACCCTGTTTTTGTGTTTTTTTAACGATTATAATCGTATCGTAAAGTCCTTGAAAATCATTCCGATTCTTTTGGAGATCCGGATCAGCAGGTCAATGACCGGTCAGTAATAATTATGTACGAAGATACCCCCCTTTATTCCCTAACAAACAAAGTTACCTATAAAACCTTTTTTCTGCGACAGCCATAAATTTAATAATTAAAACTTAGCACTTAATTAAATTGATACTTAAAATTTACAATGTCGTCGATTTTATTTTTGACGTCTGTTTTTAAGTATGTCTCCTTCTTTGTTGATCCTATCACATAAGTACTCCATACGGTTCATTCAGTCAAGTAGGTAAGTCGTAAAATATTAATTGCATTATTAATTAATTCTGACATCATGTATGGTTTTGGGTAACATTTAATTTAGACCGCCGTAAATTACTGCACCATAACTTTTCGGTAATTTATGTTTTGTTCATACTAAATGGACACTGGTGATCGTGGTTTGTTGACTTCTAATTTCGCTGAGGGCTGAAACGTAACGTCTTCAATCTGAAATTTTTCAAATTTAGAATGTATGCTGAATTCGAGAAAAACTTAAAAAGGTATGCACTTGAATATTTTGGTATGATATTATGTAGGTACACACATCAAAAAAGTTTGCGATCACTTAAAAAAATCGAAATCTTTTTTGTTACGGTAGATTATATTATGATTTCTTCTTCTTTTTAGATTCTATATTTAAAAATATATATTTAGAATATAAAACAGTTCAATTGTTATTCCATATTAACCTTTTATGAATAAATTGTTGTTTAAGTTTGGTTAAACAGTTTCTTTCTATCAAATTTCTGTTACAATGACATGATGATTAATTACTCATTTTTTTAAATAAAAAATAAACTTTTTTTTATTTCAAACAGGGTATTTACTTATAATTTAAAGAAAACACACAACAAAGAATTTTTCTTGATAAAATTCAATTTAAAAAATTATATCAGCTTATGCTAGTGATCACGAATTTTTTTTGATGAGTGTAGGTATACAAAGCAGAATGATGTGTATGATCAAATGTATGGAAGCAAAAGGATCTTAGCAGGTAGCGTCCTGTAATTTCTGCTAATCCCAATGGAAAGAAAGCGTAAGTTTATGTATGTATGTAGGTAATTACTCTTACAAAATCTTTAAAATTCACCTTGCAAGTCCGGATTCGAATAATAAAATTCTTTCCGCTTTGTAAGGAGGATTAATAAACAGTAATATTCATTTAAGACACCCACTGTGCCTCCTGACAGTTCACGAAAATAACTTTATTCACCCCGACACGACTAGTGAGGGGCCATAAATATTATTAAGCTATGACAAGAAAGGGCGGCACAACAATGAGTAAACAAAATTTCGGCTCCGAAAACTGCTCATCACGCTAAACCTTTACAAGTATCACTTATCGCCTCTTTAGTGGCTTAGGTATAGTCAAATATTGTTGCAAACATAAAAATACACCTACGTTTTTAGGGTTCCGTAGTAGTCAACAAGGAACCCTTAGGGCCTTTACAAATAAACACGGAATAAAGTTGTCCTGGGAATAACTTCGATATAAGAATGCATTATTTGACGTTTATACCAAGCATAAATTTATTCCGTGCTTATTTGTATTAGGGTTATATTTTTGCCATGTCCGTCTGTTTGCGGCTTATCTCGAGACTCTTGGTACCAGAAAGATGTAATTGGGCACGCTGACAAAGTAGTTTTTTTAGGGTGTCACCCCTACACGTAAAGTGAGGATGATATTTTTTTCTCATTTATCCCATGGTGTGGGGTATCGTAGGATAGGCCGTTCAAAATATTGCGAGTTTTTGAAAACCATTTTTTTATACAGGAATTTGTTTGCGTAATATTAAGCTTAAACCTGCAAATTTTTATTAGATCAAGTGTGTCATGCCAGCTAAATGGTTGTTCTTGGTTATGTGAAAAAATTCATGCCAGTAGTATATATAACGAAGTTAAAAGGAAAACTATCACAGAAAAGTAGGTTTTACAAGATAACGAGTAATAGTCAACCAACTTACATTTGCAGGTATTGGAGAACATGTATTTCAACTACAATGTTAAGTTTGTTCTTGGGATAAATTCATCCCAACTACGGAACCCTTCATTGTGCGTGGTCCGACACGCACTTGGCCGGTTTTCAATAATAAAAAGAACTAAAATTATTTAGCGTGCACCCGAATGCGTATATGGGTAGATCGTAAAGTCTGTCGTTCGGGTCACCTCGGCCTTCGTATCGTAATGACAAAATGCCGTCGCACAACACAAAAATTTCATATAATCGCATTAAAATCCTTCATAAATGTATTTAGCGTCGTCGTATACAAATCAGGGAGTACCTTAAATCGTCGGATGTTTATGCACGCGTTCAATTTTTTTTTAATATATTGGGGCAGTAACCAGTCGTATACTTTTTAATGCGCCTAAAGAATTTTTGGAAGGTACGGAACCGGACTTTTCCCTTATATGGTATGCGCTTTACTGCTTTTTATGTTCAAATGATTATTTTACGTCGTCCTGCGTTTTTCCTTGTTATGTGAGCTAAATTCTGAGCCGTTTCAATACCAGGTGTGGTAGTAGCTGCAAAATGCAGAAGGCTTAAATTCAAATGGTTTGATATGACCGTAGGTCCGGGATTATGTATTATTTTGGTGGGAACAACATAAAAGCACGAACAAAACCTCAGCACAGTCTCTAATAAAGTATTACTTAGTTCCCCAAATGAAACTTGCTCGTAGTCCTCAGATCAGTGAGTTATTAAAGAGCCTAAGTAGTTTTCATACCCCGCCATTCGAAACTAGACGTTCTAGAATCTACATAGAATTACTGATCAAAATAAGGTCTGTGACAATACTTACCTACTACACAGTATAACTTATAGATAGACTCTTCCCTAGGAAAAAGTAATCAGGTGATTTATAAACAAACAATCCAAATCTGGTCTACGCAACCATTATGGGATCCTTTCCTTCATTTGACTTTCATAATACCATCAATACAATAACCCAAATCATTATGTAAATGTAATGAACTTAATAACAACACTAGTTCGATTTCTTATCTATATACGAGTACATAAAATCTATCTCTTATGTTACACCTGCCATGTTTTGTCTCTGCATCACCCTAAGGTTGACTTGTAGAAAATGCCTCAGGCATCAAGTCCGCCTTTGTACAGTATGTTTTTACTTGTGCATAAAGTTTTAATAAATAAATAATATAGTTTTCTTTGTATCTATGCTTATGTCTTACAGTTCCTTGTTTTTGGAAAAAAATCTACGTCATTTTTTGTCAAATTCAATTTCGCTGTTAAACCCGCGATGGTTTGTGTGGTATGTTTAAACGTCAACAAATTATTGTAAAAAGATTTACAATTATTAAACATAAAATTAAAAAGAAATGGTCAAAAGGGCACATAAAAGACACTTTTGAACGCCAAAATTTACAAAAAAAATATATTATTGATTCTAGTTGCCCCTTCCAAAAGGTTACGTATAGAGAAGAATGGGCAAGAAACTCCAGTCAAGCTGTATACTCTTTTCTCAACCATGCTGGGGTCGGCTTCCAGTCTAAATGGATGCAGCTGAATATCGGTATTTTATATGGAGTGACTGCCCATATGACCTCTTTAGGGCCCGGAGTCCACTAAAGCGGAGATGTGTGGAGATGTCCGAAGCGGAGAAGAGAAAAGAATTTTTTTTCAGCAAGAGTGTATTCACTAAAGCTGTGCGGGATGCGTACTGGCTAGATTGGAGCGGAGATGTGTTCTGGTTAGAGCAGAACTGAGCTGCGTGCGGCGAGCGTTGGATATTGAGATGAACGCACAGTTTAGCTCGATCTGACCGCCCCGCTCACTTTACTCTGCTCACATCTCTTCTCGTCTCCGCTACGCGCAGTCGCCAGCTTACAAGGCACAGCTCACATTTCCACTTTGTACCGCTGCCCAGCTCAATCTCGGCGAGGCAGAACTCCCATCTCCGCTTCAATCGCGCCATACCATAGTGGTGTCCATTGAAGCTGAGTGGAGACGAGATGTGTGAATAACGAAATTCTATTGGTTGTATAAAACACATCTCCTCTCTTCTCGTCTCGTCTCCGCTTTGGTGGAGTCCGGGCCTTACCCAGTTACTGGGTGACACGATACCCCTTGGTAAGACTGAATGTCAGACATTCGGGCTTTTGACTACCAGTAAAGACTGTCATGGATCTATAAATGACAGCCGGGACCAACGGCTCAACGTGCTTTTCGAGGCACGGAAAGGTCTCGGTGTGTAATGGATGGTCACCCATCAACGGACCAACCTCGACCAAGATTGACTCGTGTGGCTGTTGTTATTTAGCCACGGGCCCCTCACTGATTTCGATTTATAATTAATCTATCTAAATAAACTAGCTTCTGCCCGTCACTTTGTACGTGTCAAATTTCGGTACCCGATCCACCACGTCGCATCGCATTGCCCGCCCGCGCTGTCACTTCGTTTTTGCTTAGCGGTATTTTAGACTTTTCTTTTCTTTTTGCTCGACTCCTAAGGGTCGTAGCGTGATGTTAAATACCCTATATCCTTCCTCAGTAATTGGGCTATCAAATGTAAAAATACCAAATTTATCAAATCCTCTGGTACCTGAAGAGATTAGCGCGTTCAAAAAAACAAACAAAAAAACTCTTCAGCTTTTATATATAAATATAGATATGAATAGATAGTATATTGTTCCTTGTATCTATGCTAATACCTTAAAGCCTTTCCTTGCTATTGGCAAAATATACATACTTACCTATGTAACTTTTAGTGCAAACGGTATTTCTAAGAGATCAGATGCGCTTCCTAGGAATCACGCTAGATGAGAAATTACAATGGGGACCTCATATAACATCTCTTGCGGGGCGGCTAAGCTCGGCCGCGTATGCTGTTCGAAAGATAAGACAGTTAACAGATATAGAAACCGCGCGTTTAGTTTATTTTAGCTACTTCCATAGCATTATGTCGTATGGCATTTTACTGTGGGGTCGGGCTGCCGACATTGAATCCATTTTTATTTTACAAAAGAGGGCTGTCAGAGCCATTTATAATCTACATCGCCGCGAATCTCTTAGAGAACTATTTAAAACGATTAATATAATGACGGTACCTTGCCAATTCATTTATGAAAATATTATGTATGTAAGAAAAAATCTACATATTTTTAATAAAATCAGTGATAGGCATAATTTTAATACTAGAAATAAAGATAAAATAGATCAACCATTTTTCAGATTATCTAAGGTACATACATCTTTTATGGGGTACTGTGTTAAATGTTACAATAAAATACCTTCTGATATATTACAATTAAATGAAAGAAAATTTAAAACTCATATTAAAAGTACACTTTGTAAACAAGCATATTACAAATTAGAGGATTATATCCAAGATAAGAATGCTTGGAAACATGCTGGTCCTGCTCCATAGGACAATTTAGAGTCTAGACAAAATCAAACTGGTTGCTAATTTAACTGTATAATTTATAATTTTTATGATATTAATTTTATTTTCTGTGATTAATATTTTAACTCACACACTGACTTATTATATGTTGTTTTTATTTTTTATTTTTTTTGGGAAATCATATACAATGTTTGTAAATATGTGAGCACCATGTACCTATCGCATTTATTAATTTTTCTGTTATTACTTCACTTTTCATTCTTTTTACCAATTGTGGTAAGTAATTTTGATGAATTTTTTTATATGTTTTATTTTTTTATTCTAGGTACATAGTCTTCACCTATAAATATTAATTAATGTATACAAACTATTGTTAACATTTTAAAAGAGTAAGTATGGAGTTTCTTGCCCATTCTTCTCCATACATAACTACATTTTGGAAGGCGCAACTAGAATCAATTAACTATTCATGTAATTTTTGACGTTCAAAAGTGCATCTTCGTGCCTATTTGAAATAAATTATTTGACTTTGACTTTGACTTTGCTTCCATTTTAGATTATCAAAATTATTTATAAAAGCAGGCGTTAACTTTATTATAATAGCAAATAACAATTTGGATCTCATAAGTAGATAGTTAAACAGTTACTTTTACGATTTTTATATCGACTTTTTAACGGCACTGTGACGCCCTCAGTTAAATTAATTGTAAAAATTATTCTGGAAATGAAAACTATTTCTGATTGGCTCTTAAAGTGTGTAACTGCTTTATTAATTAGTCATAAACAAATGTTTTTATGTCAAAATGTAATAAAATTGTGTTAATCAGCTACTAAAGAAGCTAGTGATCTAGATTTCAATAACGTTTATTATCTATTTGGAGTAGAACACGAATAAAGTGAAACAAAATACGACACAACATAACATACCATCACGCCTGTAATCCCCCCAGCGTTAGGCAGAAGTTATTTTAACAGTTATGTTTAAGTCCCATGTATTAAGGGACGAGTCAATTGCCATCAACCGGGCACAAATACAGACTCCAGGCTGTTACTGAGAAATTCCTGACGGAATAAAAATCCAATAACACTTTCCGCGATAGCAGTAGCGCTTACTATCACTAGATTAACGAAGCAGTCAAATCCCGACCTTGAATAATATTTTAAATACTGACACTTCAAAACAAAACAGCAGGTCCGTGCTATGTAACGGTGCTTATGCACTTGACTTGAGGCAAACTCTCGAAGTTGCATTTCTTCTAAAGGCAGCCTTGAGCCCAGCTTTCAAACTCAAACTCAAAGCATTTATTTCAATTAATACATTTACAGACACTCTTGAATTGTAATAGAGTCAGTTAGAAAGTTGAAGCTAGTTGCCCTTTCCAAAACTTAGATTTCTATACAGTGTGAGTCTTTATAATATGCACATATCGAAATGAGGGAACCTATGCTTAATTTTATCTATGGCAAAAATATTTAAAAAAATCTAAATATTTTATTTTATTTTTCATGGAATTTAATAAAAAATGTTCCCAGTGTAAAAAAAAAACGGTGTAACTTTTAAACTAAATGATCTATCACGATGAAACAAACTCCATAATGATTGGAAGTAATTAGGCGTCCTCGTAAAATAATTTTTAATAATAATTGGGGAAAAAACTACCTCAGTTGAAAAGAAACATGTTTTTTGAGCAACAATCTGTTTTCTTTTTTTCATAATTTTTTTTACAATAATTGTAAAAATTCTCAATAAGGGGCGTCTTATTGAAATTTTTTTTTTTTTACAAAATTTACTTTTAAAAGAAAAGTTCGTAACTACTACATAAGTCAGACTAAATAATTTACTACGACTAAATAGTCTTAAATAATAGTCTAGTCATACTAATTATTATTAGGTGGTATTTGTTAAAATATTTAGTTTATTTTATTTGTATATGTGTATTAGTATCATAAAACTATATAAATTCTCGTAATTTAGAAGTTATTATTTTAGACATTATTTTTGTACCCTATCACTATGTTTTTATATTTAACCCAAAGGTTGACTGGTAGAGAATGCCTTGTGGCATTAAGTCCGCCTATGTACCACTATTGTACATGAAGTTTAAATAAATAAATTCTGTTATAAGGTGCTATTAAGGTACGTATTTAACTTCTTTCTTCATGGTGTCTTATTGATTTATTTCATTCAAAACCACTTCCCCTCAAAACTGTGAAAAGTAAGTCACACAATCGTATAAATCATAAAAACGGAACCACGCACTTAATAATTAAATCTTTACATTAACTCGAAAGCCCTGGCCACGCCAACGCACATTCAAATTCTAAAACCTCCAAAGCCTCCAAGCAAAGTTTTCTTGCAAAAACCCTACAAACGAATGGAGTATCGCGGTGTAAATCGAGACTAGAACCCGAATGATGTGGACCAGCCTTAAGCGGGCGTATTCTTTAATAACAATAAAGATCTCACATTAAACGCCGGTGCATAGGCTAAGATAATAATTTGATTCAATAAATAACACCTCCAGTCATAATCATAAATCTTTCCACTGGTTTCGTTCGCCTGCTCAAATAAAAAAAAACTTAAGTGCTTTTTTCTGTTTAAGAAAGTTAGAGTTCGTATTTTTTACAAAAGCCCCCTAAACTTTAGACTTCTTAGAATCCACGGCGATAATCCGGACAAAAGAAACCTTTTCGAAACCATTGCCAGTTTAATATTATAGCTTGGTAAAAATCTCGAAGAAATGTCACTATACAATGTAAAATTTTGCTTATATGCTTGAAATATTTATTATCTATTATAAATTATATGGTTATTGGTATTCAAATAAATCAATTAACAGCTTTCACAATTCATCTTACTTTGACCTACTTTCGAAGGACCGTATCGGAACTTTTCGACTCGAAACAATGATTTTTGTCGCCTAGATGTTAACTTCGATAATGCAAAATAAACAGTAGAATAACTTTCATTGTTTGGTCTAAAACACAAAGATAATACCATAATTTCATTGTTTTACTTTTGTATTTGGATGTTTGTATATCTGATCCAGTTACGGTTCAATCTGCTTCCTACGCTCCTTCTAAATAAATAATTACGCGTAAGGATTTACTGCCAGGACGAAACGTAGCTTACTCTATTTTTCGTCTCAGCAAAAGCGGATACAAGCAGCTTAATAGCGTCTAGGAAAAAAGATGGGTACACTACAATATTAATTTGTTTTCGTGGTTGTAAAGAGCTTTATATTTAAAATTATAATTGACCCTATATTCCATAAGCGGCAATATTATTATGGTCTGGTCTTCATCTTTATCTGTTACTGAGAAAGAAAACGATCAGAGCGGCAGAAGAGAAGAGTGGAAGTTGGCGGTGTTTCCGAGCCGTTGGTGCTCGTGTTGGATTGCCGTCCCACGGTCCCAACGGACTACGAGAGTCGGCTTGTACGCTATAATATCTCCCGCTTCGATAGTTTATCTCCGCTGCGATTGGACGCTACGGCCAAAATTCAGTATGGAGGGGACTATGGTCAACTTGAAAGAAGTTTATGTTCAGTGTAATATTAAATTAGCTGGCGAAACGTAACACATGTGATGAGTATAGATAACGATTCTCCTCAAATTTTTTAAGTTTCGCAAGCCGAATACGTTAATGACGAATTGACGATAGAAGTAATAAAAAGCTTTTCAAAACTTTTAATTACTATTAACAACAGCTGATTACGGTGTCAATGGCGGCTGGTAGTGTAGTAACTGAAATTGTGAGTTTTTTTTTGTTTGTTTTATCTTCATAACATATCGATACTCATGAGGGAGGGCTCGTAGCTAAATGATAACAGCCACACGGGTCAGTCAAAGGGTACGCTTGCCCGCGGTCTGTTCGTAGACGGGTGACCTATTATACAGGGTGAAATTGAATTTATGGGCATCCTCTTAAGGGGTCATTACACTTATCATTATAAACAACTTTCATTATGGGAACAACCCTGAAATATAAAAAAAAAAATCAAAATCAAAATATTTTATTTCACATAAACCTACATGGGCACTTATGAAACGTCAGAAGCTAGGTGCACGGTTCCAATTTGTCGTTTCCTATGGAGAAGAGCCGGCAATACACTCTACGGTTACTCTTTAAAATAATTGGCTATAAAATATTATCAAATAACAGTGTTAATAGGTACGGGAGGACAGTGTAGGTCTTTCAACAATTACCAGGTACTTAACAAAATAGAAAAGTGCCAACAAATCTACACTCTACTGGGCCTACAACGTTCTCACATTCACAAAATAGAAAATAATCTATATAAAAGATTTAAACAAATATAATATTGAGACCCATCCGTGCTTTGGAATGCACGTTAAGCCGTTGTTCCCTGCTGTCATTCAATTCGTAGATCTTTGACAATCGTTACGGGCAAGCCCAAAAGTCTGACAACCAGTGTTACTCGTACCAAGGGGTAACAAGGGGTAGGGGGTTGTAGAGGTCAGATAGGTAGTCACTCCATGTAAAATACTGGTATTCAGTTGCATCCGATTAGACTGGATGCCGACCCTAACACAGTTGGGAAGGCAGTTTGATTTGCCATATCGATGCCAACACGTCTGTGAAGTTATGCTAGCTTATTTGACCCAGTAGACTGGATATGATGGATTATTAGCGAAGTGTCCTGGGTAAAAAAAAAAGAAAAACTGTTTAGTCCGTCAATCAGATAATAAAAAAATATTAGACACGTATTTTTCGCTTTATCACATTAATAAAAAATGACTTAGATAAAACACATTAAACTTGGGGAGTGGGGGCTCGGTACGTCACAGCTACGTATAAAATCTAGTGAGAAGTGACGTCATGCCACATTTGAACTCAATGTATCGCCGTAAAGTTTTGATTACGTAAAAAAAGAAAAAATATGTGTCCAATATTTTTTAATAATCTACATGACGGACAAAAAATATTTTTTTAGTCATCATCCCTATTAATAAACGATTGATGACCTATTACGAGTCAGTTATCTAACAGTTTCCTAATAGCGTCAGCATTTATAAAAAAAGCCTGTATCACTCTTCCTTTCATCCAAAATATTAATATGAGGTAATGAAACCAATTACGAGTCGGACTCATGCACGAAGGGTTCCGTACCATTATCTATAAAAACGGCAAAAGATCAAGATGCAAACCCTACAGAACCGAGTCTTACGTAAAATCACGGGAGCCCCCTGGTTCGTTCGAAACACTAACCTCCACGTTGAACTCAAAATCCCCACGATAGCCCAATTCATGAAGCGCACTTCAAAGCGCTTCTTTGATTCAGCAGCCACTCATCGCAACGCTCTAGTTGTGAAGGCCGCAAGTTATGTCCCCTCAAAAATTATTTCGACCCGCCGTCCAAGGCATGCACTGACCGACCCAGACGACCCCACTACTCTCCTCCAGGAGAGTCGTAGGGAAACTAGTACAGTTCGCAAAATAAGAGCACACAATACACGATCGTCATTCCGACCTCGCCGCCGAGGCCCCGCGCGAAATCCCTGACTAACGAATAGTCCTCCCCGACCCTTGACTGTAAGTGAAGCGCCAGCACGCGTTTTAGCTGAGCAGCATGTAATCCAAACTCCCCACGATAATAATCAAAACACTGATTTTATCCAGCCACCGTCGGTCCCTTGCCTTCCCTCCGATTCAGCTGCCCTAAGCCGAGGTTCGTACCCCACAGGGGGTGCCCTTAGCGAGCAGCAGTCGTTTGGTTTATAGTTTTTACGCCCTGGCTGGAGGCATTAAGTTTCGTTAGGAGCTTAAAGAGTCGGAACCTTAGTGGTTACACTCTGAGATGACTTAGATAAAAAAAAAAATCTTTGTTGTATGGGCTCCCATACAACAAAGATTATAAATTTAATTATTTATTTTTAAACTGAATATATAACTAAATATTCTGTGAATATTTCAAGCGTCTACCTGTTGCCGTTATCAATATCGAGCAAAAACGAGCAAAAAAATCACGTTTGTTGTATGGGAGCCCCCTTAAATATTTATTTTATTCTGTTTTTTAGTATTTGTTGTTATAGCGGCAACAGAAATAATCATCTGTGAAAATTTCAACTGTCTAACTATCACGGTTCATGAGATACAGCCTGGTGACAGACGGACAGACAGACAGACAGACAGACGGACAGCGGAGTCTTAGTAATAGGGTCCCGTTTTACCTTTTGGGTACGGAACCCTAAAATGGTTTATCTCTCACTTAATACTTTATTCCTTCAGTCCGGTTTTAAAAGCCTATAACGATTTATTATAGTGACTCTAATGGGAGATCCACGATATAAAATAGTAAGGAAATTAATTAAGAGTATGATTTCTACGAGTCTAGTACAAATTGAGGAAGCTTTGACTATAATAAGTATTTATCGGTTTTGAAAATTGATGGTTATATTATTAAAATGTGATACATTTTTTAAATTATGATTGGGATGGATAATCTCATCACCTTTAGAATGCATTTGTTCGTTTATGTACTTCTGTGTTGTTTCTAGAAAAAAATATATAGATCATCTTTTATTTTTCTACGTAGCATCCGCAGAAAAACAAAAGATGATCTATATTGTTCTGGTTCTCAAGGGAAATAACCTGTCGCAATTATATTAGCTTTTATTTATTTTAGGTGATGATCTATCAGCAGATTAAATTTTTTATCTATGTATTTTTCAATTTATTTTTCTTGGCAATATTTGGCAGTTCCACAGTACTTTTATACCAGACAAACTAGTATTTAGCTGTGAGTCTTCCAAAGTCTTTTAATAAATAAGTAATTTTTTTTTTAATTGCGACCAGTCCAAGTCCCCATTGGTCGCAATTTAAAAAAAATATTTATTTATTATATCGTTTTTGTGCTCACCAGTTGGCGCCACTAGCGAAGTACTTTTATTTAATATGTTAAAGTACCTATTACTTCATAAATAATGTTTATTTTATAACATTTTAAAACATCAAATGAATATATACATTAAAATGTTCCTAAAATTGACAAGCATGAAGCAGACAAATGTTATTCTTCTTTTAAGTGCTACCAAACTAGATCCTAAGTTGTTACTTAAAATATTAAGCCATAACAACAACAACACGTACAACACCCCAATGTATTGGTGGGGCTTCCCCGTTTTTGTAGTGCATCGGGAATGTTCGCGGACGCACATATTAATTGCTTTTACGCAAAGATGCGAATGAGGTGTGCATCCCTGGTGCGCAGAGTGCGGGCCAGCTCCAACAATATCCTGAAATGATCGCTAGCAGGCTCGATTGTATGTATAATTATCAATCACTGCAGCGCCATCTCCCATGGGATGAAAAAAAAAAATTAGAATAAAAAACTAACATAGTTCGTAAGTTTACTAACACAATGAGTCCTTGTTACTTGATTAAATAAAATTTATTATTTATTTTATTTATTACTAGCTTTTGCCCGCGGCTTCGCCCGCGTGGATGTCGAAAAATATCCGACGTGAACGTACTACCGGGATTAAAAAATAACAGGTTCATCCAGGTTAATTTCATCCCCCTTTTCACCCCCTTAAGGGTTGAAGTTCTAACAACACCGTTGCGTTAGCTTCCAACCATAAGCCTAGATAGTAAATTTAGTGATTTTTCTTCGAAAATTAAGGACTTTTCAACTTCATCCCCCTTTTTAACCCTTTGGGGGTAGAATTATCAAAAACGCTGAGACACGTATAAATTAATTTTCAATTGTCAGCCTAAACACAAAATTTGAAGATCCTTCAAAACTGACGGACTTTCATATAAACTTCCATTCCCAATTTTACCCCTTTAGGGGTGGAATTCCCAAAAATCCTTTCTTAGTGGACACTTACTCTTTACAAAGAACATACCCTCCAAGTTTCATGTCTCTAGGACCAGCGGTTTGGGCTGTGTGTTGATGTATCACGCAGTCAGTCAACCAGTTTACCATTAACTAATCAGGAATGGCACATCCTAACAATTATGAATAATTAGAAGAAAAAAAAACGCGATAGAAAATCCCGCAAACAGTGAACATTTAGTTTCACATTTGACATTTCTAGAGACCTCACTCTACACTAGCGCCTCTAGCGGCGAATTCAAGCGCGAAAGTCCTTATTGATTACTTTAGAAAGACTGGCACTAATTTCGTCGTATCCTACGAATACCGTAACTGCATAATAGCTCTTTTCAGGAGACACTTTTTTGTGTTTAAATAAATTAAATATGAAAAAATATGTATTGGTGATTTCTTATAATGTGTAGGTATTGGTATTTTAAGGTTCGGCTAGGATTATTTTCAATCAATTTTCTTGATATTTTATACGCATTTTTTCCTTTAAATCCCGTTTTTAATTGTTTTGTTGAACTGGTTATATGTGGTATGATGAGCAGAATTGAATTATGCAATAAAGAAAGAAAGCCCCTATGTTCGTTAGGGCATTATTCGAAGGATACGACGATATGTGAGCCAAGCATGGTGACTATTTCACAAGATTGGTAATTAAAATACTAATAGGTATGCAAATTCCTCAGGGCTCATGGACGTTTTAGGCCTGTTGTTGAATTGATAGCTATAATGACTAATAATTATTAGTGTTGGTTTTAAATTATTGGCAACGGAAAAATATGCGAATTATGTCGTTCGAGCTATAACCTTGTCACTTTCTATTAATTAAGATTGTTTACTAATAGAATTTGATTTATGAGTTCAAGGAAAAAAATCAATACTTGCTTATGCATAATCTTGTCGATTGTGTATTATTATCGGAAATTAAAATGGAAATTTCTTTTAAAATTAATTTATTAGTTAGACCTTGTTTGCTGACTTATGAAATGGTGACATTCAAATAGATTAGAAAAAAAATACTTGCGTTCAGAATAGCAATAATTTATTTTATTTTTATTTATCTTTATTTGATCAGATTACAATGGTCTATAGTGTTAGTAACAAAATGGCTTAGCCTATGTTACTCGTAGTACTTGATAACTAAAACAGAACGGGTCCGGTTTGCAAGCAATAATGAAATCAATTTTTTTTTTTCAAAAAGCAAAAAAAAAAAAAATTGTCACGTTTAATAATATGCTGTTCGATTTGATTAGCTTGAAGCCCCTAGCTGGGTACGTAATCTTAATTTCAGACGGAATAGCTGTAACTGAACACATTGGTATAGTACATACAATTTGTATTATCTTAACGTACTATTGCTATTACTGTATCAAAGTACTTTAAAGAGTTAACTAAAATATTTTTTTTATAAAGTTAAAATTATGGTTGTAGGAAAAACTATTTCATTCGATAAGTGAATTTATAAATAATATTAAATGATCTGTTTCAAATTAATGTGACGATAATTATTATTAAATATTAAATGCATTGTAAAATTAATGAATAATAGAAAGTATCATTTAAAGCATTGCCATTGGACATACATATTATAGTCTAGCATTAAATACATTGTAATGTTTTGGATGTCAAATGTCTGACTATGTATTAGGAATTTCATTACTGACTTTAAGACTAACACAGTACCAGCACTTATTGCAAGTAAACGATTCAGATTCAGATTTATTTATTTGCAAAAACATGTGTAGATAATATAACATGGTATGATGCTTATTATAGGTGTAACAAGGTATTTTTTGGCTCAACATGTTTGACCATGGCTGGTGTACAAATTAGGTCGAAAGATAATAGGATTTGAAAATTAAGATACGAGTACAATGAACAATAATATAAATAAATCAACAATTAACAATAATATTAAATTCAATACGTCAATAGTCATGCGATTCAAAATAAATAGAATAGATTCAGTCAGTATCGTCAGAGCGATTCATCAATGAATATGATTATGAATGAATTGACCCCTATTCTTTGAATTCGTATGCAGAGGTGAACGTACATACCTATTAGTTATTACATCCACTCCATATATGCGAAGTCCCATAGTTATGTCATATAGGAGGCGACCCTACTGACACCAACCGGGCATAAATTCGGACAAGCTATTCCGAGAAATTGATGGAAATCGAACCCACAAATACATGCGCAGACGCAGTCACTCTTACAACCACTGTCCCAACAAGGCAGTTAAGTAGCTAAATTACTTTACTCTTGACATTTTCCAACTAATAATAATTATTCAAGATTATTTTTGATAACACGAAAAATTGTCAAATTGCGTCTTAAAAAAATACAAATGACATTATTTAAATAAATTTTTGTTTGGTAATTAATAAAGCAAAAACAAAGGTCACAAAGTAGGTCAACTTTGTACATTAGCAATTATTATTAGTCTCGGGTCAATGATTAAGAACCTGTTACACAATTAACATACTCATTGTGGGTCAAAATAGGATTTATTATAAACTAGCGACGCGCCCTTGCTTCTCACGTTGTTGTTGACAAAACATCGAAAATTCAGAAAGTTATTCAAGAAGTTTAATTTGATTGTACGAGTATTATGAACATTGAGCCCCTCCCACTCATTGCCCATTGCGTAAGTTGGGGCCATTGGGCCCCGACTTTCGAGTCATATCTACATATCTTCTTCTTCGTTTCGCTCTTGACAGAGCGGTCGTGGTCACAATGAGCTTTGTCCAATCGCAGGTGTTGTCGTAACTCGCCTCACGATCTCCCTCCATCTAGTTCTGTTAGATGACAGTCTGGCGCATTCACTAACAGGGCCTCACACTGCGGATTTAATTTGATCGATCCACCCAATCCGTGACCTCCTGCGTGGACTATTACCTCCTACTCTACCCTGCACCACTAGACGCTCTATGGAGTCATTATTCCGTCTCGAGACATGCCCAAAGAACTTAAGTATTCGAGACTGTACTGTGCTAATAGACGCTGTTTGATGCCGAGTTCTTGGAGTATGGACACGTTTGTACGGAACTCTGTCCTATATCAGGAACAGGGTGTAAAGTTCACTCATCCTCCATAGAAAAGGGCGGATCCTCAGACCAGACGAATATTGTATCTGGTGGGCATGAGCAGTGGTAGCCCAGTAGTAACGACCCCGACTTACGAATCATATCATTATCTAGGCAGATGAATTTATCCAATTATGTTGGGATCAGCTTCCAGTCTAACCGAATGCAGCTGAAGACTAGTATTTTACATGGAGCGACCACCTATCTGACCTAGACTGACAAACCATAACACCTATCAGGTTTACAAATGACAGCCGGAACCAACGGCTTAACGTGCTTTCCGAGCCACAGAGGGGTCTTCATATGTAAAGATGGTCACCCATCCACGGAGCAACCATGGCAAGCGTAGCTTAACCTAATCGGTCGACTCATGTAGCTGTTATTATTTAGCCACACGCCCTTTGAACCCTGAGCAAGTAGCTAAATACGACAAATGAATACTCGTAAGGAAACCGTTAGAGTTCAAATCCAGTCAGGCGAGTTACTTTGTGTAATTAATTCATCACCAACACTGCTCTCATAACGGTGAAGGAAAACATAGTGAGGAAAACCGCCATGTCCAAGAACCAAAAATTCGAAGACATGGACATCTGCCAACCCACACTGGGCTCGCGTAGTGGATTACGAATTTCTCCCTCTCCAAAATACAAGAGGCCTGTATCTTCTCGTGGGAACATTATAGGCCAAATATTGTATGTTATGATAAGCAAACATAACATATAATACCTTCAGGAATAAATTTTCTAAATGATGGTGTAAACTGCATCAAAAAAAAAAAAAAAATTAAAACAATTTCCTTACGAGTTTTCATTTGACGTAAAATTGCAGACTGTTTATTCTTGTTGAAGGTCCTCAATAACAATATTGATAACCCCGAGTTATTGTCAAAAAAATATTTTAATGTGCCAAGTACTTCGTTTTAATCCACCAATACGTGTACCTCATACATCTTCGAATTATAGGCAGAACAGTTATATTGTGCGCGCAAGCAGGAATTTCAATGATATATACAAGGAATACGATTTTGATGCATTCACAATTAGTGTGAACTCGGCCAGAAGGTGTTTAAGCCTCAAATTTTTCAAGTAGCGGTAGGTTATATTTTTTTATTTTATTTTTATTATTTTCTCTATTAATTCAGTCACATAAATATTTATATCTCTTCTTATTTTAATTTAGGCGCATTGTTTTTTGTTTTTGTGCTCACACCATAAATTATTATTCTACGTCTATACGTGAGGATTTGTAATTGGCTCTCTGGTGACTATGCTTTCCTTTTTTGTTTGTTTTTATTAGCTAAATAAATAAATAAATAAACTACGCTGAGTTAAAAGAACAACGCGGCCACACAGACAGACAAGAAAAGCGACTTTTATTTGTAACATGTAGATATGGATGTATAAGGATGGATAAAATGCCAGGGTTTAGTTATAAATATGACATATTTTATTTATTGACATTTCGGTCGCATAGCAACGACTTCGCTTTTGCTATTGTGCTTAGTCTAGATTCGTTTTTGACAGATAACATCTAGGCATGTTTGATATGCCGTCTTGCAAGCACTCCCACGACACTTGACAAGGCTGCGCGGTATCCGGCAGTTTAAAAGTAAACTAAAATGCACACCTACTTGCTGCTACGTGCTGAGCAACGACCTGGGCCTCCCAACTTCCTACTACTTCAGATTGCTTATAACACTAATAAATAATATGTAAAAATATATATAAATGAAATTTGGCATGAATAAATGTTCAAAATGCCATTGTAATACAATTCTATTAAGAGACCATTGACCGACCAATGATCGATCATTATGAATTTAGCAGATTACGAACTTTTAGCAAAATGACAATGGGATCGTGTTGGAGTGACGAATTTATAAAAATAGCAGATTTGGGTCCCTGTTCTTGCATAGATGCGATGCACGGCTTAATATTAATTGTAATTTTGTTGTTAATTACAAAGGTAGATCATTTCCACACTGCAATAAGCATTTAGTTTTGTTTTGTATGTCAAAAAAAATCTTGACACATAATGTAATTAACGATCAAAAGGCACCATGCTCGCGCCGCTACCGTCGCCGCTTCGGAGCGGGACATTCATAGATTAAGTATGTAAAGGTTTTATGCAAAATGTCTCAAGCAATTTTAAAATTATAATAATTACGTAATAATAAAAATACTGAATAAAATTATATTTTTCGTTGCTATGGCTTTTTTACCACTTCTAGATATTTCTCTAAAAATTTTTCGTGTATGAATAGACCTATATATACAGACGAATTGGGAACCTCTTCTTTTTTTAAGAAGTCGGTTATAAAATGGAAGAAATTTTTAATTTCGCGAGCTACATTGAAGGAATCATCTTAGAAGTAGTGCTAAATTAGATTTTAACAAGTTCTCAACTTCAATTTATTATTCAGAAAACGGGCGTAAATTTTTATTATGCTATGAAATTAGAGAAAACAAAAAAGAAAAAAAAAACAATTTAATTCTTACCGAGACTTACATTTATTTCGATATTGAGTAAAAACTTATGACACATATAATATACTACGTCACTGAATATTAATTACAAACGATAACCGAATTATACTTTACCATATTTTAATTATTATTTGTTCAACTTGCAAATTATCCTGAATCTATGATTGCTTAATTCACTCATTAATACACACATTATTATAATATTGACACAAGAGTGATATAAATTGTTATAATTTGGTCTATTAGTCAATTAATTGGAAAAATTAAATCATTGTAATTGGATAAGTACGTAATTATACAGTAGCTAAATTATGTAGCTTGGACGAGTTAATTGAATTTTAATAATTATCGTCTTAAATTATAAAACAAAGTCGGGTTAGTTACACCATTTATAACTCAAGAACGGCTGGACCGATTAATATGATCTTTAATTTATTGGATCTGCCCCGAATAGCAGAATAACTATTAAAGCACGTGAAAAATTCGCTCCACATTCGTACTCAAAACTTACCTGACGAATTTTACATTCACAGGTATTTTCCAAAAAGGTTTTATTGTGACCATTTAGAAAAAGTTCAATAATCAAAAGGTCGTATGTTTGGAAATATTATTTTATCCATGAATAACTTCGGGTTTTTCTACGTTTTTTGGTGCTAAATTTAGCGCTACGCGTTTTATTTGGATAACATAACATCACGCCTGTTTTCCCCGAAAAGATAGGCAGAGGTGTGGCGTACCTATTATTAAAGTACACCGGCATTTCGCGAGTTATGTTGAAGTCCCATGCAATAAGAGGCAAGTCCATTGCCATCAAGCGGGCACAAATCAAGACTCTAGGGCCTCAAGTCTGCTATTACAATAGTGTCAGAATGGTCTATCATTGATTTCATAATTGTTGATTTTGACAAGTTTGGTAATCTACTAATATAATGGCGTCATTATGACTTTCCAATGGTCAGCCACTGACATTCCATTGAAAGAATTGGTAATCTCGTACATAATGACAAATGAAACTTCCTACTAAACTTCCAACTTCCTACTACTTCAGATTGCTTATAACACTAATAAATAATATGTGAAAATATATATTAATGAAATCTGGCATGAATCAATGTTCAAAATGCCATTGTAAAACAATTCTATTACGAGACCATTGACCAACCAATGATCGACCATTATGAATTTAACGGATAACGAATTTTTAGCAAAATGACAGTGGGATCGTGTTGGAGTGACGAATTTATAAAAATTGCAGACTTGGGCCCCTGGCTGCTACTGAGAAAATTAATTTATTTTTATTTTTATTTGGATCTGCTTGATAATTCCCGCCTTTCTGCAATAAAGTATTAAAGTAATACTTCGCCCAATGTATATCCTTTACAGGAGTCGTCAACCTTAAAGCAGGAAATAAAGTGGTTATTATTTATTGAGGGTCTCCATCTGAAACTTAAGAATATCTCAAAAGCAATACTTACATTATGTTAGGGTGATTTGTAATAATTTCGCATTTCTTTGTTAGTTGCTCGGTAGATGTTCAAGTGGTTGGTTCGTCCAGTTGTCACGTAAGTTAAGTGATTTGATATTATACCTTAATTATTGCTTATTATGATTATGTTGTTGTGTAAAGTATATTAGTATACCAATATTGGTAATGTGTTAGATTGTTCAAATGGAATCCTCATGTTCCTATCTTTATATTATTATAATATTAATAATGTTGCTATTAATCTGAGTAAAGGTCCAATAGATAAAATTATCTGTTTTGAGATAACGGTAATTTATGGAAATGTAAGAAATATGATGATAGAATACTTAATGCTGTTCCCGTGGAGTTTCTTATCCGTTCTTCTCTACGAAGACCTAGTTTTGGAACGGACAACTAGCTTTCTCAGTAACGTTACCTTGACAAGCCTAATTGAAATAAATGCCTAGTCTTGTCTTTCTGTGCTTTTCTTTATAAAACCCTTTCCCTACACACCATATTCATAGGGACTTTCATACATTGTAAATTACTAGTTACCATTCTGATACACAAAGCTTGCTAATAAAGTGGCTATCAATACCTATAAATGTAGTTTACATTTAGAATCTGACAATACCACAATACAAACTCTGTAACTTACAATGATTTGACATGTGTTCAAGCATTAACGGTTGATTAATAAACAGCTTTTGGTTATGCTATTTTTGGTTTTATTATAAGAGTTTAGTGATACTTTAGGAGTCAATGAAATGTTAAACACTAATCAAGAATGTTCCTATAATTAATGTGCCGTTGCCCTTTAGGGGTTTTCGGTATTTAATTCGAAACGTTATCTTAATTGGAGTTGAACATAACATAACATAATATCACGCCTGTTTTCCCCGACCGGTTAGGTAGAAGTATACCTAAATAGTACCTATACTACCTACACCCACATTCCACCAGTTATGTTTTTAAGTTCCATGTAATAGGGGGCGAGCCTATTGCCATTAACCGGGCATAAATCTAGACTCCGGGTTACTACAGACAAATTTCTGGTGGAAAAATTCAATAACAGTTTCCCCGACCTGGAAGTCAAACCCAGGAGCTCAAGGTCAGCAGTAGCGTTTGTGACCACTATATCGACCAACGAGGCAGTTAAAAAGTTTTTAAAATACCGAGACACAGTTATTGGAATCAAAATTAAAGAGCAAACTCCTATTACATGCATGGGATTCCAACACAACTGGTGAAATGTGCGTGTACTTTAGGTAAACCTCTGCCTAACCTTTCGGGGACACTGACCGACCCAGACGACCCCATCACTCTCCTCCAGGAGAGTCATAGGTCTACTAGTACAGTTCGCAAAAGAGTACACACTACAAGATCGTCATTCCGACCTCGCCGCCGAGGCCCCGCGCGAAATCCCCGACTAACAAATAGTCCTCCCCGACTCTTGACTGTAAGCGAAGCGCCAGCACGCGTTTTAGCTGAGCAGCATGTAATCCAAACCCCCCACGATAATAATCAAAACACTGATTTTATCCAGCCACCGTCGGTCCCTTGCCACCCTCCCTCCGACTTAGCTGCCCTAAGCCGAGGTTCGTACCCCACAGGGGGTGCCCTTAGCGAGCAGCAGTCGTTTAGTTTGTAGTTTTTACGCTCTGGCTGGAGGCCTTAAAATCCGTTAGGAGCTTAAGGCACCACAGGATAGACCGGTTAAAGAGTCCGAGCCCCTCGTGGTTACACTCAGAGTTGCCATTTCCAAAAAAAAAAATTACCTTTCGGGGATTACAGGCATGATTATGTTATGTGTAGTTTGTAACGCAGCATGAGTTTTACCTAAATGAGACAGAGACAGTCCATATTTTTTTTCGTTTGGTTGTAATACTCGTATCTACCTCGTACCTATGTTGAACAAAGTACAACAATAGGTATAGGTACCTACTTACTAAAACAAATAAACGATGACATTTCGTTTGTTTTTCATAAATTCCACTAAGTGTTCATTCAGATATACGAAACCGCAAAGATGCCGCCATTATTAATTCAAATGGCGCCTAAATCTAAATTATACTGAACTACCTACAGTCATAGTTTAGGTATGAAGTTTTCCTCAAAATATGATAAATATTGTATGCTATAAATTTAGGTATTTTGTTCTTAATGTATGTCACCTTAACGCTTAATAATGACAAGAATGGATTTGTAGAAAATATGATCTTGTTTACTCACGAGATTAACAAAAAAAAAAACAACCGACTTGCAAAAAAAAACAGTAAAAAGTGAAAAAAAAACTTTAATTTCGGAAGTCGATGTCCTTGGTTCTGTATTTTCATTTTTTGCCACCGACTTCCGAAATTAAAGTTATTTTTCACTTTTTAGTGTTTTTTTTGGAAGTCGGTTGTTTTTTTTTTTTTTTGTTAAAAAGTTTTTTATTTTTCACTTTTTAGCTATGGTAGGTACCTTCCCTACAATAATTCGATTACCACTAAGTGGATTTTAAATACGTATTATCGAAGCTAACTCAAAAACTGCAGGTTGTTCTCTGTTATTGCACCTACTGTGTATTATCTCTGCATCACCCTAAGGTAGACTGGTAGAAAATGCCCAAGGCATTAAGTCCGCCTTTGTACAGTTTTTTCTTGTGCATAAAGTTTTAATAAATAAATGAAAACTACCCAAGCAAAGTTAATAAAAATCGGTTTATAGCCCGAGTGCATCTCATGACAATTCCAATAAGCCCAAACACGGCTAGGATACATTGTTTTATTACGGAGTTCCGGTGCATACCTTCCAGCTTCATCTTTAGATCTGAGCCTCAAGTCTGCTATTACAATAGTGTCAGAATGGTCTCGCCATTGTGAGTATTTGACAGTTTTTGTATGGCAAATCTGTCAAAAACTCACAATGAAGAGACCATTCTGACACTATTGTAATAGCAGACTTGAGGCCCAGTTCAATGGTACCATTATCATCAGAATTATTTATTTAAATTTGCTTCATAGTCGCTTAACTATCTTAATCGAAATATCTTAACGCCGCCCGTGAAATACTTATCATTGAGGAGTTCCGGTGGCCATTTGTGGTCTTCTTCATCAGTTCCATTTCATCAAATGATCTTTACTGAATGCAAATCCTTGAGTTGTTGATGAAAATACAAAAATCGCTATATGTTTGCCTATAAAATTTGAGGAGTTCCCTCAATTCCTCATGGATCCCATCATCAGAACTGGATACTGAAGAAAATGCGACCAATCTGGAAGTATATTTTTTCAAATAAAAAAATAATTTTGCAAATCGGTTCATAAACGACGGAGTTCTGACGAAAGAAACATTTAAAAAAAAATACAACCGAATTGAGAACCTCCTCCTTTTTGGAAAGTCGGCTAAAAATAACATCCTTAATTCAGCCTACAGTAATGCGTTTGTAAAAAAAGGGAAAATTCCTTTACTCTTACACACTAATCGCAATCCACTGCTGGTCATAGGCTTTTCTCAAGGTTTTATTCCCGTTATATCCATTAAAAAAAACACGGGGCAGTCTTTGCCGACTGCCGAAAGAAGTGAAAACTATGTAACTTGAAAGCGTTCGGTGACGATGGCACGAGTGCCATGATTTTTGTTCACCCAAAAAGTGTTAAACGCGCCTAAAGAAGTTATCACTTCAAAAAACTTTTAAAATATAATTACTATAACAAAGTAATGCTTGCGTCTAAGTTTTACCAGCCGCACGGGTCGATCGATCAAGTTAAGACACGCTTGCCATGGATGGTGGCCATTTTTACATACCAAGTCCCCTCTGTGCCTCAGAAAGCACATTAAGCCGTTCGTCCCGGCTGTCATTCGTGGATCTTTGGCAGTCGATACGGGTCGTGAGAAGCCCGATAGTCTGACAACCAGTCTTACCAAGTCGTATTACCCAGTAACTGGGTTGTGTAGGTCAAATAGGTAGTCGCTCCATGTCAAGATACTGGTATTCAGCTGCGTCCGGTAGACTAGACCCCAACATAATTGGGAAAAGACTATTCAGATGATGATGAAAGTAATGACAGCAACACAGCCAGTTATGCAACACAGTGTAATTACGCAATGTAAGTTGTCTTTGGTCCCTGGTCCTGACATCAAGCAATGGACTAAATTGTCAAACATTTACGCGCTACTGCAGTGCTTCCGGCATGTTTGCAGAAGCGAGAATAGATGGCTTTCACGCCATCACGCGCAAGCGTTGCGCTTCCATTAAGCGCAGGGTAGCTGATAGGTGGAACAGCCCCATACTGGGACATTGGATACCTACATGCCACTGTGGCGTAGTAATTAGTAGTTTGTTGTTTTTCTGGTAGATGTAAGTACTAACACTAGTTTCTAAGTTGTGTGTATAGTATTAATGGGTCCGAAATAAAAGTTTTTTTTTTATTCCTTTGATTACTTGAATACGAGGCTTTTGGCTACTTTAGAATAGAATATTTTTATTTCAGAGAATTTAGTCCATATGGTTAGTAAAAATTTTACTTAAAATCTAGTGTTAGTACAGACACCCACCTTTGCCACATCGGGGAATCCCAGCAGTCTGCGAACACACTGAGACTTACTTTGCATGTGTGTTTATGTTATGTGCGTTTATTTTTTGTGCAGAATTAACATTTTAGAAACTCAGATTAACGTGTATAGTAATAGTACTTTAAAAACATAAAAGAAAAATAAAAGTAATTTAATAAAATTGTACTACACAAAATACGTTACCCAGCAGTCTAGTTTTTCTTTAAGTAGGTACTTCAAGTTTCTTAGTTTACAAGTTACAAGTCAATTAGTTCTGTACTAAAAGAAACAACAGAAATAAAAACAAAGTGAGTTGGTATCTACTTATTTGTTTGGTGTGTTTTTAACAAATTAGGCTTTAGTATCATTGTAAAATATCTATGATCGAGATTTATCAACACTTGTGCTCAGATGTGTCTTTTTGTGATCGCATGTCAATTAATTCATGTCAATACACTTTTGACACCGAGTGTATTTTAGGATGACTAATTTATGTAGTTATACCTACTACGTAATGTGTGTTTATTTGCAAGTAGGTAAGTATAAGCAGTAACATAGTTTTTAGGGTTCCGTACCAAAATGGTAAAAAGGAACCCTTACGGTGTGACTCAGTCTGTCTGTCCGTCTGTTACAGCTGAATATCTCAAGAACTACTAATGCTATCAACTTGAAATTTGGAATAGTTTAGATGACGTTTGCCCAACTATTTTGCAAATAAGAAAGATTTTTTTTTTGTTTGTAACAGAAACTGCACAGGGGTCTTAAAAATCGATGTGGAGCTACTGGGGCATGTGAGGTATCATATGAAAGAAAGTTATTTACAAATTCTCTAACTCATTTTTTTTAGGCCGCATAGTTTCGAAGAAAAATGTAAAAAAAAATACCGTTCCTTATCTTCGAAGTTTGCATATACGTATAAAAATATGAAATTATTCTATGTGATAGAAGATTATGTAAAGATTACAGGAAAAATAAAACGATGTCTCTAAATAATAATAGCACACGTTTTCTAATATTGCATTTTTAGGTGGCGCTGACCTAAAACTGCAATATTAGTAAAAGTGTGCTATTTCTTCAGTGCCATCTCTTGACCGATAGTGGAACTAATATAATTTTTTTGATGGTTTTTGGTGGTACGGAACCCTCAGTGCGCGAGTCCGACTCGCTCTTAACCGATGTTTTGTTGTTCAAATGCCTCAATATCACTTGAGATCTCACTTTGTGGTATTGGTTGCATATTAGAAAATCAAAACTTTCTCGAGCAAATTTCAAAAGAACAATAAACGAAATAACAAAGTTTAAATGACCAAATGTTTTATTTAGAAAAATTTTAGAATCCCAATGTATGTGACATCAAATGAACGACTGATCAAAAGTTGCTAGATGTGATTTTAGAATATCAAATCAACACAATGGTGAAAACATTTCTGCGAGCAACTTGGAAGTAGCGCTCGCCGGCCACTGCCGCGGCACCGCTCGCTTCGCTCGCTCGGCTCGCGCGCGGTTGGTCATAGTTTTAACCTAACCTAACCTATTTCACTCAGTTCAAAATGACGAATCATGCCTGCGACTAGTTAATCAACCAATAATTAATAATTTATCCAGTAATCCATTTTGACCTTTAAACGATTTGGTCAATAGTGTAATAAATAATTTAAACATTGATATTCCAGACTTTGGTCAGCTGAACTTTTGATCAAATGACCATCGTTATTTTAAACTTTGTTGATTTGTACGTTGTTCTTTTGAAATTTGCTCAGGAAAGTTTTGAATTTCTAATATGCAACCGTGGTATTCTATCCTTTTTTGCCATGCCATTTTTGTTGTGCTGGGTTCGACATCTGTTACTTCTTCTTTTCGTTTCGACGGCATCAGAGGCGTTGTTCAGATCGTCAATAGTGCAGGTGAACGGAAAATTGGGATACTCTAGCAGATGGGACATAGTCTGTTCAGGAGCACCGCACTCGCATTGAGTGTTAGGTGAATCGATTATGCTTCGCCAGATTATGTTTGTAACGGCCTGTTTGGGTACGTAATCGATTCAGAGCTTTCCAAATAGGCCACTGCAGTTCGCAACTGGTGAGGGAGGTGTTCTTGGGGTTTTACGAAGTCTTGATCTGTTACTTACACATAGTTACTTTTATTGCCATTATCAGTAATTGTCATGAGGTTTTGTAATTTTTACTGATTTGTCGTGCTTATAATTATTTGACTGCCTCATTAGTCTGGTGGCAATTCATCATTTCAGCCGAAAGACGTCCACTGCAGGACATAGGCCTCCCCCAAGCACCGCCACCTCGACCGGTTCCGTGTTTCCCGCATCCAGCGGATTCCTGCGGCTTTCACAAGGTCATCAGTCCACCTTGTGGAAGGCCTTCCTACGCTACGTCTTCCGTCTTCGTCTTCCGTGGCAAGTAATGGTCGCAAGTAATGGGTTTTTCTATCAGGATGTTTTTAGTAGCAGCTCGGAGTTTGGATTTGTATCCGGCTTTCTCTCGTGTATTGGGTATTGTGAGATTGTCATAATTTTAACAATCCATCGTAATTATCGTAGGTATTGGTGCCGATTCCCTTGTTCACAAACGAAACTAAATTTAAGTTCAGTGCATCTTTTTCTTTCTTTTTCATTAAGAAAGGGACAGAAGATAAATTTTTGTTTAGTCCTGTGAAATTAATCAGCACCTGTCACTACTCCTTATAAGTTTAGACGTGATTAAAAACTTGCCTACCTACTAAAATTACGTCAAGCGCTGTTTAATTTGACAGGTCTAAACTATAAATTTATCTTCTGTCCTTTTCCAAATGAAAAAGAAAGAAAAAGATGCACTGAACTTAAATTTAGTTTAGTTTGTGAACAAGGGAATCGGCATCATTGTCCTTCATATTTAGAGTCAGATTTGATGTATTTATAGATCTTCGTCGGCAGATTCAGGTATGTTAATAAATATTAATATAAAAAAAAAAAAACGATATTCTTTACCGAAAATAAGTGCTGCAGGTTTTTATACCTTACATTTGATTTAAGAACGAGCGTATTTTTGGTTTGTTTATAAAATAAATTGTTAATGAATGACACCTTTTTCCCGTTAGTTTTTAAGGTTCCATAGTCAACAAGAAACCCTTATATTTTCGCCATGTGCGTCTACTGTCTGTTTGACTGTCTGTTTGTCGCGGATTAGCTCAGAGACTCTTATGCCCAAATACTCAAACGTTACTTAACTTTAAGACGTTCTTATAAGTGTTTCTGTCGCTACAAAACAGTTTAAAGTGACAGAGACAGCATTAGACTTAACGGCGACTTAAAATTGAATTGCGTTTGAGTATTCGGCAGTTAGTACTAGAAAGCTGTAATTTGGTATGGGTATACATATTAATCACGCCAACAAAGTGGTAGAATAAAATCGTGAAATAAAAAAAAATATGTACCTCCCGTACACGTAGGTAAAGTGGGGATGATATTATTTTTCTAGTTATCCCATGGTGTGGGGTATGGTTGAAAAGGCCGTTTAAAAATATTGCGGGATTGTGAAAACCATTTTTCAATTCAGGGATGCATTTGCGTCATATATAACTTTAAAGTGCTAATTTTTGTTTGAATCGTGTCTCCCCTCCCTGCCAGCTAAATGGTTGTATTTGGATACGTGAAAAAATTCAGAGCAGTAGTATATATAACGAAGTTATAAGGAAAACTATCGTAGCTTACAAGTTACCGAGTCTTACATTTGCAGTTGAAAAACATGGTCTCCCATGTTGTTCTCCCATGAACTACAATGTTAAGTTTATTCTTGGGATAAATTCATTCCAACTACGGAACCCTTCATTGTGCGTGATCCAACACGTACTTGGCCGGTATTTTTTCACATCTTGTCAAAAAATGTTTTTCTAATAATAGATACTTCATTTTAACAGACACGTCACTCTTTCATCGTGGATTGACGCTTCATATGACTCATTTTAGACCGCTTTGCTCATTTCAAAGGTCCTTCACCTAGACAAGAGGCCTCTGTCCTACAAAAAGGTGAAGTTCAACAGTGCAACTCCCAGTGGTATCAGCAATAAACTACATACGTTTCGCGCTTAATATAGCAATACTGGCTTAAGGTCGCAGAGAAGGTGACACTTCATTAGTCCATGACCCTCAGATTTAAGGAACAATACAGTATCATAAATACCTTTTTAATGCCTTTACAACCTGTAGGCTGTCTGTAAAGTTCGGTTCGAACCTCGCTATTGTAACAGCACTGAATTTGGAAGAGAACTCATTTGTTTTGAAGTCAAAGATTCGCACCTCAGCTTTTTTCGAATTTCAAAGTGTTACTCAAGCCAAATTTACACGGTGTGATCTAAGGCATATCATACATTTAAGCAACTATAAATGTTGCCACCCTTTAAACAGTGTTTAGAGTTTAAACGATGCAAGTCATTTATTGCTTCAATTTTATTGTATGGTTTGGGAAGAAATTTGCATCACGTAAATGGGACTTTAGCGAACACTTTCAATTGTTTCAGAATCAGGAATCGGTTTCTATATAATCGCATTTGCTTCATTATGTGTGGTCTCTAGCAGATCTTTGTACGGTATTTGCTTATCTATTATTGTGGTTACTGAGTCACCTAATTACAGTTCGGTAAACATTAACGTGGTTAAGGACATCAACTTGAAATCCATTGGGTTCTACCCGCACCGGCTCGAATCCTGTCTGCAGCGTATTCTTTTGGTGGTGATAATATTTCGAAAACAATTATTACTTTTCGTTTATTGATAAGAGCTTCTCTGCGTGACGGTCGCCAGTCTAAACGATTGCAGTAGCATATTGATATAGCTTTTAATGGTATAGTTTACTTAGAAATGAAGAGATCAGCAGGAGAACCAAGGTAACCGACATAACCCGTAGAATTGGCAAACTTAAGTTACATTGTCCAAGGCACAATGCTCGCAGAACAGATGGCCGATGGGGCCGTAAGGTCCTGGATTGGGAACCGCGTACCGGAAAACGTAGTGTTGGAAGGTCTCCCACAAAGTTGACCTGTGACCCTTTTGAAGGCTGCAGGAATCTGCTGGATGCGGGAAGCACAGAACCTGTCGGATGACGAAGCTTGGGGGAGACCATCCAGATGCTCCAGATTTATTTCGGTTAAAATGATGATGATAATGAATTGTCTGAGTACAGTGGAATAAATATATATTTTAGAATACAAGTTTCTTATGTGACAATCTTTCGTAACTAAAACCAGCAGCATTGTTACTAAGCAATGGGTCAAAGATCGCAGAAATGAAAGATGCATAATGTATTCCTAACTAAATTCAACAATAATTCTGTACCTCTTTGTGAAGATAATGTTAGAACCTTGAAATGTGACATAATTATTCACTTCATAACCAAAAATTAAAAGGCATTGCTACTGAGAAACGTATCGCAATAGTTCATAGTGGGTCCACTTTTCCTTAGCACATATCTACCTGGTGATCTTTGTTATGGATACTATGGATAGTATTTTCAATTTTACTTAGGTATTTGATTTAATAGAATTGATTTTCAATATAAATTTTCTTTAGGACTAACGTATTATTAAGTACTACTAACACCTACTGTGGAAAAAAAAGTTTTCTTTTGAATAAATGTATATTAATATCTAAGTACATATGTACCTATAGATTATTTTCTGTATAGACTGTATCATGGTTATAAAAGATCGTATTTTTTCTTCAAAAATCGATGGTTTCATTTATATATTTTATTATAATATAACATGGTAAGTACCTAACTTATAAACGTAGCCCCACAAAACCATTTCAATGGTTTGACTGTGGGGTCAGTGAGTCTCTATACAATAATACTTAAACATACTTACATATCCAAATAATATTTTTTAAATTTACTTCTAAATCTATTTTTATTTGTTTCACTCCTTATGTCTACCGGTAGACTATTCAATAGATATGGTATTCGTTTTTTTAGCGTTCTGTCACCAAAGTAATTAGTGACTCTGGGTACATTGAATCTGTCAGCAGCAATAGATCGTGTGTTATGGTTGTTGAATACGTGACTTAAGCTATACTCTTGGGTACCTTGATGGTTTACTGCTAAAAGATATTTTATGTTTGTAAGTGATAGGTATATTCCTATAACCTTCTTTATAACTGTTTTTAGTTTTTTTTTTTGTAACAAGTAGTTTTAAGAATCGAATTTGGAGAGCTTCTAATTTATCCAAGTTAGTTTTGAATGTTAATCCATAGCTGGATTATTATTATTTTTGTTACTCATTTCCGAAAGACGTTATTGATGATTTAAACAAACATTTTAAGACTTCAATTAGCTCTTCAACTTAATTGTTTTGGTCCGTTATCTTAAAAATATTTTTTCCTAAACTAATATTTGTTTGACATGTTTAGTGTTTTGTTTGCAGATTTTTAGCCAAATCCTTATTGATGCACTCATGATTATTTCGTGTTGCTTTTGTTTTTTTTTAAGGAGTATCTACCAGTCATTTTTTGTAAAGTCAGTAAAATAGCATACCTACCGACATGAGCCAAGCGTATAAACCCACAGTTCTGATGATTCATAGAAAGTCCAGCAAACTTAGGAGTGAGTTTTTCGTCATATTATTAAAAGAGTAGAAAAAAAAAATTGGTTGTCTGTGAAGTTGGTTTACGGACGATAGTTTAACGTGACAACGTCATAATAAAACATTGATGCGGCGCAAGCGTACAATGAGCGTAACGGGACAATGAGTCACCCTTTTTCGTGCATGCAGCTGGCGTTTATCGATTTATTAGACGTTGTCACGTCAAAAAAACAAAAAACATATCCAAATACAACCGATTAGCTGGTGGCAGGAGGGGAAACACTTGACTCTAACAAAAATTTGCCCTTTAAAGCTTACTCGTAATATCAAGCAAACAGATCCCTGAATCGAAAAATGGTTTTCACAAACCCGCAATATTTTTGATCGGCCTATCCAACGATATGGACACCATGGGATAGACGAGAAAAAACATATCATCCCCACTTTACGTGTACGGGAGGCACCCTCAAGATGTTTTTTGAAGTGAAACCTTCTTTAGACGCGTTGAGCACTTTTTGGGTGCACAAAAATCATGGAAATCGCGTCATCGTCACCGAACGCTTTCCATAAGCTATACGTATACTGTGTATATTATGTGTACTTCTTGGGTGAACAAAAATCATGGAACTCGCCTCACCGTCACCGAACGCTTTCCATGAGCTATAATGTATAAAAGAACAGTTATTCCAAAGTTTTGTGTTTTCTCTTCTGTCGGCAGTCCTTATGACTGCCATTTTTTTTTCTTTTTAGATTTTTGTCTACCACTTTGTTGGCGTGATTAATATGTATACCCATACCAAATTACAGCTTTCTAGTAGTCTCTGAGCTAAGCCACGGACAGACAGACAGACAGACGGACATGGCGAAACTACACTGAAAACATATTTAGCCTAACTACTTCGGCTATTTCAGGAATAATTAAAGTTTGACAAGACTTTATAAAAGTTAACTTGATTTAATAAAAGTGATACACAACAGCCAGCACAAGTTTTGGTTAAATTTTGCATAAAGTTATGTGGTCACTTTTTTGTGTTACATGTTGACGAAAGTTTGGTTATGTATAAGAAAACATTTCTTTCAGTGTATAAGGGTTCCTTTTCACGTCAAAGTTTAATATAGAGATAACCAACAGTACCCAACATTATTCTAAGCATGATTTCAAGTCCCCTAGACAGTGTTTTCGTGGGTAGCTGTTGTGCCATCTCACATGGGTGGCCACAACGGCGATCAACTACTATTTAGTTTTGTTTGTTTTTGTGAATTGTCAGTTCTTAGTACCTAATAAAGTTGTAAGTCTTACTACGAGTAATCATTTTTGAGTCATATGATGCTTGGATAAAGATAATTCTATTCTATTCTATTATTTTATATTTAAGTACCGTAGAACGGGGCTATTTGGATTTTCGGGGATTATTTGGAACAAAGCAATTGTAAGATTTGAATTGAAATAAATTCGAATTGTGATCTTCGTACGAAAAACTGTATAAGTAAACAACACCAGAAATAAAATAAAAGCTGTCTATGGTGTTTTGGTAGAATTTACGTCAACTCAAACCTTACAATTACTTTATTCCAAATAACCCCCGAAAATCCAAATAGCCCCATTCTTCAGGTATATAGAATTCTAAAGTTTATTTTACCACTTTATTTCAATCAAAAGTTCTATAAACGTATTCTAGTGGTAATATAATTCAACAGAGTTCATCTAAGGTTGATCTCGATTCAGCTTCGACTAATATCTGTAAAAGACATTAAATTCACGATATTAAGCAATTTAGCTGCTTTGATGCAAACAAAATCATATTAATTTGAAGAACGATCTTCAAATGATAACATTCCTTAAAAAACTAAATGGAATCATATTTTGGAGTCACTGCCATTTGCATTTAGAATTCAGCATTTAAAAATTAATTTAACTTTAAATCAAGATGAATCGCATTGCTGTCATGTAATCTGTTCAATATTATAAACATACAATTATTAATATGACATTGCAACAAAGTTTCGAGCTGAAAGACTCTAAAACTGATCATGCCGAATAAAAAATTTATTGACTTAGGTAACTGCTATTCAATTAGTTTTTTTACGATACCTGATCATCATCTGAAATATCAGAGAATGTTTAACTAAATATCGTATAACATTCCGATGTAAGATGCAGCATTCGACGTCATTAAAAACAAGTGTCGTTCTTGTTGTTCGTGGCGCTTCGTTTCCTATGTATGTATAATTCACGCTGGGTTCATGACCAACTTTGGCAAATTGGATAAAATCTTCATTTATTAAAAATTTCATCGTCTTGCACTCTCGGGTAGTCGGAATGAAGCGTTATTATTTTAATGTCTAATTTACTGATTGACGTCAATTTGGGTTTATTTTTATTGCTGAAACAGGTGCCTGGACAGGTTTCGTCAGAAACTGCCAGAATATGGCCGATGTGATCGACCCTCACCCGCCATTTTATCGGGGTGCATTGCCACTCAGAAAAAAGGAAGGAAACTTGACAAAGGAATGCGACCTTCGCGGCTGTCCTTACTCGAGATTTTGGCATCGTGTGTCCCGCCCACCAACCATGACATTTATTTAAGTCTTCCTCTTTTTATTCTATATACAACTAACACGAAATTCGGGGTTCTGTCTTCAAAAACGACGAAAACACTCTCGAGAACTCTTGTCTGCAGCAATGTTGAGGCTTATTGTGCAACCCAAAAAATAAATTGGAAGTAGAACATTTCATGCTTGTCGACTTCATTATGAAGCTGTCAAAATACCGCTAAGTTACTCAAGAAAAATGGTTATATGTATATCTTTAGTATGATGAGCATTTAAATCTGATATTATTTGAACAATATGCGACCAAATTAAACTTGACCGATTTAGTAAAAATACACACACAATCAATATCTACCGCTGCTTGTAATAATACCTATAGGCATATTTAGGTACATTTGTGTCCATTTTTTTTTGCTTTTATACCTAAACGGTTTACAAAATTAATAACACTTAAAAATCGACTTTCAATTTCATTCTCATAGAGTGTATAATTACATGCTACCAACATTTGATTTTCACGTTAACACAGCCAACAAATGATTAATCGTTGGATTTATTTTTAGTTCAATTTATACCACTTAATAATTTATCACTCAATTCAGTTTTAATTAATACATTTTTAATTAAAAACATATTTGCCATAGCGTTAACGACATCGGAGCTCCCTTGTCAAAAGTCTTAAGATGAGTAAAAATAACAAAATAATTACGCCTCCTGCTGTTTTGATTGCAAATTCTTTATAATAATGTTTTTCAGCGACAGATTGGCATTTTGATTTGCCTTTAATTTTATAGGCATTAAATTGGATGATTTTAAATTTGCATTAAAAAAAACATGTTATTGAGCATCAATCTCGTTTATCATTATTTTCGACAACATTTTTGACCTTAATAAAATATTTTCCATTCTTGATACGTGCTAGTGAAGGGACATCAATTATGTGGATCAAGGAAATATATTATAACTCATCATTGACATGTAAATTTTGTATTGTTATTCAAATATTTAATTAAACTCTAAAAATATTCGAATCTGAGCAACTAAACATGATCACCAAACAATGTTAATTTACAATTAATTTAATATTATGCTATTTTTCTAATAACGTAAACACAGTTGCTAGCATACCATTAACACCTTAATACATCAATTTCAAAGCAAAACATTTATCTGCGTATCTATATAAAAACGATAACATTCTGTGACGGTACGAACTGTTTTCATTTCATTAGACTAGACCCCGTTTTTTCACATTCTCTGATAGTAAAAAGTTTTTCTACTTTTATAGGTCTGTACAAGTGTTCATAGCTACGTAGACATTTGTCTTCAATACATTGGTCTTCTTTTCTTTGCTCATATTCAACCCATTGTTGTTAGGTAACTAATAATGACATTAAAGTAATACTGAGAACAGAAGTGTGTTTATTTTCTTTACAATCAATCTTTTACACACTTGTTGTATGTGCTTCGGTGCACCTGTCTGGGTCGATAGGGCCACTATAGGGGCGGTACGACGTAAATTCCCTAGTAACATTTTCCGTTGGCATTTAGTTGGGCCAACTTCAGAGGTATGTGGCCCAACCAAACGCCAACAAAAATGCTACTAGGGAATTTACGTCGTACCGCCCCTATAGTGGCCCTATCGACCCAGACAGGTGCACCGAAGCACATACAACAAGTGTGTAAAAGATTGATTGTAAAGAAAATAAACACACTTCTGTTCTCAGTATTACTTTAAGTATTTTACAGAAGGCTTACTTCTACTAATACCAAGAATATAAAAAAAATGTATTGACAAATAGCTAATTACAAGCCCTCACATATAACCATCCTGCATCCATATATTCTTATGTAAAGCGTATAGGACCGTTAGTACGGAAGCGCTACCGGATCCCTATCTGGCACCTATCAATTTTTTTTTTGTTTTTTGTCGGGCTTGTGGCTAAACAATAACAGTCGCATTGGGTCTATCGATCAGGTTAAGCTTCGCTTGCCACGGTTGATACGTGAATGGGTGACCATCTTTATCTACCAAAACCACTCCGTGCCTCGGAAAGCACGTTAAGCCGTTGGTCCCAGTTGTCATTCGTGGATCTTTGACAGTCGTTACGGGTTGTCAGAAGCCCGAAAGTCTGACAACCAGTCTTACCAAGGGGTATCGTATTAACCAGGAACTGGATTGTGCAGGTCAGATGGACAGTCGCTCCATGTAAAATACTGGTGTTCAGCTGGTTCCGGTTAGACTGGAAGCTGACCACAACATAGTTGGGAAAAGGCTAGGTAGATGATGATTTTCGGGCTCTAGTTTCGCCACTGCCTACCTAAGTATATACTTAGGTAGGCAGTAGCGAAACTAGAGCCAGAGCTAGAGTGGTGAAACTAGGTTATATAACCTGCAGTGCTATTCTGTAAAAAACTCACGGTGAAAACTTAGCTGAAGAGAGCTTAAAGTGAGCTGTAATTCCACCTGATTCTTGGGATTGACACTATTGACAGCTGACTTCACTTATGTTTTCACGGTGAGATAGTTACAGAATAGCACTGCTGGTGGTAAGCGATGATGTGGTCGATTTGTTAAATATGGTACTTACCTATGACTGAGAATACCAACCTATTCTTTATTTTACAATTTCGATCTATTAAACAAGGTTTATCAACGCGACTTTTTTTGCGAGAGTTTTTTTTGCCTGAGTATAGTTTTTCACTATATTGATGGTATATTGGCGTGTTCTAGCTGCAATATGGCAAATAATTTAATTTACTGTTCTGTGTCTCGTAATGTTATTTTGCATACCTACTATTATATAGAATCAAGTGTATCTAATTGTACAGACAGATGTGCTGCTGGGAAGTTTGTTGCGCCACTTCTTCTTCCCAGCTAAAGCACTAGGAAATGGTGAATGGTTGGCGTTTTGGGGGACTATCTCATTTAATTTTGACGTTCGAAAAGTGCTGATTCTCAGCCTAATTTGAATAAATGACTTTTGATTTTGGTTTATACTAACACTAGAATGTCATAATGCACTAGAACGAGTAACGGTATCAAGCGCAACACATATTTAATGACGCAGCTGACGAACTAGCTAGCAGAGCATCCAGCACATCAATCTGTGGACCCGAACCTATCGTACCTATCCCATTCAACCAGCTACGCAGGTGGCTACAGGAGTTCACCCACACACAAGCGGAGAGCTGGTGGAATTCGACATAGGGTATGCCATCCTTAGATGATATGCTAACCAGGCGTTTAGGCGATGGCAGGAACGGTCTACGCCTGGTGACGGGGACAATCACGGGACACTGCTCGCTAAACAAACACTTCCACACAATAGGCATAATGGACATTGGACAGAACTCCATGCAAGGCTTGCATGGAGACTGAGGAAACCGTTGCGCTTGTACATACTCTTTAAATGCACAGGCATCACTCAGATTAGAACAGAAACTCTCTTTCACAGATGTACTAAATAGACCTGGACACGTGATCAATTTCTGGAGGGAGGCTGGTTGAAATACCCACCGCTGGTCGCAATGGCCCACGTACAATGGTCCAACTGAAGGTCTAAGTGTGAAAACAAAACCCTCTAATATAGAACATAGGAGGTTTACTAACAGCTTCTGTATACAATATTAAGTTAGTACATCTTACATTAAGTATTGTTACGTACCATGTCCTAGAATAAAAAAATCGAAGACAAGTGACATCTACCAATCCGCACTGGGCTCGCATGATAGATTACAGTCCACTCTCTCTCGAACAGAAGTAATCATATCATATCAGTATCATAATGATTGTTAAGTAAATTGATGTATTATTTAATTATACTATATTTATATATATAAATGTCCAGTTAGGTAGGTCCAACTTCGAGAAAGAGGTCAATCGTCGAATCCGACTCGGCTGGGCAGCGTTCGGGAAGCTACGCAATATCTTCTCGTCCCACATACCGCAGTGTCTCAAGACGAAAGTCTTGCTAACCAGTGCGTGCTGCCAGTGATGACCTATGGCACTGAAACCTGGTCCCTCACAATGGGCCTTATTAGAAGGCAAAAAGACACCCAAAGGGCAATGGAGAGGGCTATGCTTAGAGTTTTCCTACGTGATCGAATCAGAAATGAAGAGATCGGCAGGAGAGCCAAGGTGACTGACATAGCTTGTAGAATTACCAAACTTAAGTGGCAATGGGCAGGGCACATTGCTCACAGAACAGATGGCCATTAGGGCCGAAAGATTCTGGAGTGGCGAAAATGACTAAAATGATGATGATGATGATATATATAACTACTACTGAACCCTTCAACCAATATGTATGACATGCACGTGACACGGAAAACACGACAACTTCTAACAAGTAACAAGATATCTAAAAAGATATTAAACGCTTTGAAAGCAAATCGTGCGCATCGGCTCAGAAGATTTTACTCTAATCACATACATGCGGTTTCAATCAAAATATAAAGTAAAGGTTTCTACGAATCGATATGGATATATCCAGAGGCACCTACTGATGCGCTGTCGAGGTCACCTATTCAAGAGTTGTTTGCTTGCATCTTCCTGTACCAACCTCTGAGCTTTCAATGCTCCTTTGTAAGTTCCACGTACCAACAATAAACGACCTCTCGAAAGAATGCTGTTGTTCGCTTATTTGTTAGATTAATTGATTTATTATAACATTATTAGTTTCGTCTTAAAAATCTATTGATTAAATACGAATTACGTCAGTGATTATAAATGTGTTAAAGAATGAGATAATTAAGGGTTTGACGATCGAGTGATTTACAATGCCTTTTAGATTTATACTAGTGACCCGCTCCTGTTTCGCCCGGTTTTTGGCTTGACTGTAACTTAACGCACCCCCGCGTCGCTTCTTTTTGAACGAGAGGCTCACCAAGACGAACAAGCACTTGTTTTATCGGGTGCGTGAAGCTGGTAGCCGTCTCGGGTGGAGGTACACGTGGACGAAATTCGGCCGCATTCTGGCTAAGCAGGGTGATGGCAAGCCTACCCACTGCATCCGGTCAGAGGAGGACCTTGCGCGTGTTTTTGGTTGTGAGGTTTCTACTCCAAAGGATGTTTAATTACTTGGCGCCTGGCAATCTCTATACTGTGTGTAACAGTGTAACTTCAAAACTTCACTTTTTTTTATATTTTTTGTTTTCACTTAGATTTTTAAGTTTGTCTTGTGCGAGGCCTCTTTTTTTCTTGTCTCAGTATACTTTGGTTTCTTATGGTGGCCCAGCTGCTCGATCGATGACTATCTGTGTACATTTTATTAGTATCACACTTCTGCTCACTATCTTCACGTCTTCAATATTTATTATGACATATTTATTTTTACGGACTTTATATATTATTATATTTTGGTTGACTATGTACATTCCTGCAATATTTACAATACTTCACTTTATTATTTTACGTATTTCACCACACACTACTTATTTCAGTACATTTACATCTCGTATTATTATGCAAAACTCTACACTACATAACACTTTTTATACTAATTGCAATCAACATAATTATAACTATATACTACACTATTTACAAAAATGCTTAAAACAAGAAATCTAAAAGTTGGATTATTTAATGCGGGGTCGCTAGGTTCGCGCCATGATGAGTTTCTAGTTGCCATGGAGAACCTCTCGGTAGACATCATGGCGATAAATGAGACCTGGCTCCGGCAGGGAGAGGAGGGTCGCGCGCCGACAGTGCCGGGCTACCGGCTGCGCCACGTGCCGCGGCCGCGCGGCGTGCGCGGCGGCCGTGGGGGCGGCGTGGGCTTCTACGTGCGCCAAGGGGTGCACGTGCGTGCCGCGCCGCACCCGCCGGCGCCGCAGGTCGAGCAAATGTGGCTCAGGCTTAACATCAACTCGCATTCAGTCATCATTGGTACTGCATACAGGCCTCCGTGGCTTGATGTGAATGTTTTCCTGGATGCGGTTACCGATTCTCTCTCCTCCTTTGCTAGCGCGGACAAGGTTGTCTTGCTTGGCGACTTCAATATTAATGTTTTAAACCAAACTGATAACAAATCAAAGCTACTGAACAATTTTATACATTGCTGCAAACTAACACAAATTGTTACTGAACCAACCCATTTCACAGATCATAGTGAAACTCTAATTGATGTTGTGTGCACTGATGCCCGTGTATGTGGGGTCTCTGTATCACACATACCGGAGCTCGGTCACCACGCAATTATATCTGTTGAAATCAATTTTAAATTAGAGAAGCCTTCCCCTCACTGGGTTACATACAGGCCGCTTAAAGACATCCTCCCCGATTTTTTTAGTGACGACCTCAATAAAATGGACTGGGAACATATTGAAAGTCTGGAAGATGTGAACTCCATGGTTGCAATGTTTAATCAATACCTTTTGACACTTTTTGATTTGCATGCTCCCCTTAAAAAAATCTTAATTAAAGAGAAATCTTATCCCTGGATAACAGACACTGTTAGGGAAATGATGAGGCTGCGTGACAAATGTCATCTGAAGTCCAAAACCACAAAATCCGAACATCATATTAAATCCTACAAAGAGTTAAAATACCTTGTTAGAGCTGCTTTTGATAGTGAGAAGTGTGCATATTTTAAAACATATATTAATAATAATATTAAACAACCTAAAAAGTTATGGAGTCATATTAAATCAACTATAGCCACCTCAAAAAAACCAGAGCATAGTCTGCCACATTTCTATAACAACCCTGAATCTATCAATCAACACTTTTTGGATGTACCAGGCAGTGGTAAGGTCACTACTGCTGATTTGAGTTATTTTGAACACCATAGACACAATAACAGTCATTTCCGTCTTGAGCCTGTCCAGCAGGATGTGGTGCTGAAGATTTTGCGTGGTCTTAAGTCCAATGCGCAGGGCTCAGACCATATTTCTCTGGAGATGCTGATGTTGACACTTCCTCGTACACTCGCAGTTATCACAGCTATCATCAATCGATCCATAGTCACCTCTTCTTTCCCTGATCTGTGGAAAATGGCAATAGTTAGACCAATCCCAAAAGTACCTAACCCCACTAGCGTGAAAGACCTCCGTCCGATAAGCCTTCTACCATGTCTGTCTAAGATTTTAGAAAGGGTTGTCTCCGACCAGCTTAGGGCATACCTCGAACTCCATAGTATTTTGCCTCTGGCACAATCTGGATTTCGCAGGGGCCACAGTACAGCGACAGCACTGCTGGATGTAGTCGGTAACATTCTTGAAGCTAGAGACCGGGGCATGGGAACCCTGCTTGTCCTACTAGATTTTTCACGTGCTTTCGACACTATTAATACTTCACTTCTTCTTTCCAAGCTGTCTTACTATGGGTGTGATGTCGAATCAGTTAAATGGTTTGAGAGTTACCTTAGCAATCGATCACAGTTTGTCCAGGTGACATGTGACAGTGGAGATACTATGTCCTCTGGTCCAAAGCGCGTAGACAGGGGCGTACCGCAGGGATCGATCTTAGGCCCGCTTCTTTTCATCCTGTACAGTGCTGACATCGTCAACTGTCTGATTAACACCAGGTTTCACCTTTACGCTGATGATTTGCAGTTGTACCTCTCCTTTCGCTCACAGGATTCTGCTGAAACTATAAAAAGAATAAATGAGGATTTGGAAAGGATCTCTGCTTGGTCCAGAAGAAACTCCTTGGTCCTGAACCCAAATAAGTCCAAGTATCTTGTGATGGGATCTAGAGATTTCCTGAACAAAATGCTTGCTTGCAACCTGGACCTCCGGATTGATGGTTGTGGTGCGGAAAGGGTTCTGGAAGCTCGTAATCTTGGGGTAGTATTTGATGGGCAGCTGCATTTCGAAACTCATATACTGGAGGCGGTGCGAAACTGCTTCTACCGACTCAAGCTTTTGTATCGTGTCCGTCCCTACATAAGTGTGGATATGCGTGTCATGCTGTGTGAGTCACTTGTCCTATCCAAGCTGAACTATGCTGACACTGTGTATGGGGCTTGCATTCTCGGTAGAAGCGAAAAACTCATCCAGCGGGTTCAGAATGCTTGTGCAAGATTCTGCTACAATGTCCCACCACGATCCCACATCACTCCGTTTTTAAACAAAGGTAATTTGATGAGAATGTCAGCACGCAGAAGGCTTCACTTGGCTACGCTACTCTTTGGCACTATTCTCACAAAGAAACCAGATTATTTATATAAGAAACTGTCTTGGTCGCGCGATGTTAACAAGATTAAAACTAGAGCATCTTCATACCTCATGTTAGCGTCTTCGCACAGAACTGCTGCATTCCGTGGTTGTTTCAAATTCGCTGCCTCTCGATGCTGGAATGACTTGCCACCTCCTTTTCGTGCTATAAAGACAGTTGGTACATTCAGTATAAAATTTAAACAGCACTTACTAAAGCTTCAAAAAGATACCACACTGTGAACGTACCCTTGATCTGCACGCAGCTGTCGATGGTGGCGTTCGTTTGGCAGCGATTGCTCACACACACGATCACTGAACACTGAACATCAGAACAAGCACAACAGTTTTGTATTTTTCGATTCATTGGTGAAACTTGAATATTTCATACCACTCATATCTTTGCTGTTAACTGACTACCACAGACACAGAACATAAATATACTCAGAGACCACAGAGCACCTTTTATGGCGTTATTCACTGATAGTGATAAACTGTAGAATTAAACAGTCGTAAAGTTTTTTATTTTATACATTTTAGCCGGAGACGCGCAATGCCAGCGCCTGCGTCTCTTTACTTGTCAAAGCAATGCCACAGACACTAAAAGCATAGATAAGTAACTGTTGTTACGTCGGGTGCTGACGCGGATTACAATGATTTTTATTTTAAATATATATATATATACTTTAATAATTTTTTTAAATGTTATTTTACACATCTATTTTTTATTTTACTTTTATTTCTGTATCTGTCCGTGACATCACAGCGGGCCCTATCGGAATACCAGCGCTGCGACACTTATTTTTAAATGTCGCAGCATCATGCTGAGATAGGAGCCTTTTGGCCTCGTACAGGTTTTGTTTTCATTTTACTTTTGTTTTTATTTGTGTTACTATGAGTGTGTTTAGTTTAAAATGTGAACTTCCTGTATGAGTCCCAATAAATACTTTTTCTTTCTTTCTTTCTTTCTTTCTAACAAAACATCGAGATTTTTTTATTATATGTTACTTTAATATTAATGTATTCATAAAATAAATAATAAACTAATCCATAATTATAAACCTTCCGGAACAAATTCTCTAAATGACAGCGAAAACCGTATCAAAATTTGTAGCGTAGTTAAGAAGAACAACGCGGTCACACAGACAGACACGATAAGCGAATTTAATTTATAATATGTATAGATTCGTAGTATTTATAACTATTAAGAGATTGATATCTTTGCCATTTCCTTGTTCGTCAAAGAACCATTTATGCGGACAAATGGGCTTAATCATGAGCAATAATGTCAACGTTGACAAAGTAACCTTCCCGCGAGTGTATTACGGGTTATTGACGTCAAAAGCCCTTTAATCTCTTGTTTTCGCATTTGTTTATGCATTAAAGTGACAGTGCAGAATACATACAATGTAAATCCGAAGATTTAACTTGTGATATAAACTTACAACGCTCATCGATAACTCTTGCATGTGGGCAGTAGAATGCTACAGAAAAAAACTTTTTATTTGGTAAAACATCTGGTTTTACCTAGTGTACAAACTTTTCAATATTTAATATAATTAACATTCTAATTTTAGGTTTCAACTACGCCTCAAAATTAATTAAGTCAGCGCCGCCCGCAAAAATGCTAATTTGCGATGAAAATTAAATAATTTTAATCAACTGGTTTTGATGGAATGTGGAATATTTATTCAATATGTCACCAAAACAGGCCAGTTCACGGAATAGTTCCAACGTTGTTTACTTCTTTCGCGGGGTGCACCAATAAGACTGTGAATCTGCGAATATTTAATGCGCACGCGGCGCGACGCGGTTTGGCTGGCGCCTGCGCTAGACACTAACCGCAGCCGACGCCTGCGCGACATCCGCCCGCGAAACGAAATTAATTGCCGGTACATTTCGAACATTCTTACAGATTCCTGTTCCCAGTAAAATGGACCGCGAACATAATATTGAGTTTTGAGTATGACGCCAGATCCGTGCATTAAAACCGTTCGACTGTTCAAATTTCGCATTTCGCAATAGTAATTTCATTTAGAAGTTTTAATATCCCGTAATTTGTGGACGTTTTTGCAAGATCGAATTTCGGAATGACTCCGTAATTATTGTTTATGATCCTGCTGAACCCGAACGTGGTTCGAATATGGATGAGTTTGTAATTTCAAGAAAATATCTTCACCAAAAATTGTTTCCTTATTTGGAGAATTTACAACAAGACGTGAATTCTGTCTGATAGTTTATCGACAGTGGCGAATCACTGGTTAGTGGTCAGTGAAACGGATTATTATCTGGTATACAATCGACAATGGTTAACGGTGTAACGCCTCTTCTGTGGGCAAAGATCAAGTGTATATCACCTACCTCAACATAACGGTGAGATCCTCTATCATTCGTGTCAAGTTGAACAATACCCAGTTTTTGCTGATGGACAATATTAATGTGGCCGATTTATTACAACCAATAATAGGCCATTCATTTTTTGTCCAAAAAAGGTTAGAATAACCTCTATTGTTTGAGTTATGAACTTATGACGCTTTCTGTTTTCTTAAACATTGAGACCGTCAGGTCATCGCAGACGCTAAACAGTTATGCGTCCGAAATTAAAATATCAATCATACGTATTGGTGATTTATTGTGTTTGAATGAGCGATAATTATAAGTTTGAACCTTCGATGCTAACGGTAGAACATTGATTAACGCACCATTCGATGCGAGTGTACATTTATGAACAAACATAATTCACTAAAGTCTGGATTATTCAGTTGTAAGTGAGATATCAATCATTGATTCTGTGTCAGATGTGAAAAATATTAATCGGTATGTTTTTATAAGTTCATGTTTATTTTCTGACATCAATAGGCTTGCACTCGTATCGAGGACCCGTTAGGTGTTAATGTACCAAACTGAGCCAATGTTTTTGGGTGGATAGAGAAGAGGACTCGATATTATAATGCATTTGTGTACAGTGACTAATGACTTCAAGTCTAAATAAGAAATGCGGTCATAATTTTTTGAATTTATGTGTTTTACGTCCTACTCGAGATTGTAAAAAGGATAAAATCACAGATTTTTGTCTAAACTTTGGTAGTTATAAATTACGTCCTTGATGATCTCTAAACTTTGGAGCTCAGAATTGAATATAACAGCTGGTTTTTTCAAACAATTTTTGTGTTTCTATTTTTTACATTAGCATAACATTAAGAATTCACTTTCATCTGTAAATGACTCAGAAAATATATTTCATTTTCATTATGACCTACTTAGTTCAAATATTTGAACGTTGTAGAGCTCATTAATAGGTTCTAGAGCAAATAAGATTAAAGTTAATAAACAACTCAGGTAGTAGGGCTTGTCCGGAAAGGTATACAGGTACAGGTATGCGCGGGAGTCCCTCAGGGCTCTGTGATATCACGGAGCCCTGAGGGACTCCTGCGCGAATGGGGTGAGGTTACATATATAATAATCTGTTATGCCAGATTTTGTCGAATGCTTCCGAAATATCGAAGAACAACACACCCGTCATCGCGTTAAGCTGAAAGCCAGCACTTCAGTGCTCTACGATGCGGTGGACCTATTGGATGCACGAGGGTTGGGTTCGGAAACCAAACTGCTCGTTGGGGATGAGGCTCTGTGCCTTGACATAGTCCTTGAGATGCTTATAAATAAGCCTCTCGTAGATTTTGCCGAGGACATTGAGAAGACTAATGGAGGTTACAATTCATACCGTAAAGGCGTTAAATAGAGGAAGCAATTTTGTACGGAACTTCGTCATTTTTGCCAATGGAAAATCTCATCGGGCACACTGCTTTTATCATAATGATGTTCTATCTTCGCAATGTATTTTCATCACAGTAAACAACTTAAATGTTTCTTGTCACAATATATATTATTAAACAGCTGTTCTAATATCATGTGAAAATTTTCCTCATATATATCAAATTCTGAAAATCGTCACTATAAGTTGACCTTTTTAGTACAGGATGTTTCAAAACTTATTAACAAGGAGTCTTGTTTTCGTATTAATATAGATCCATATTTGGTTTACTAATCGATTATATTACATAATCGACTGGCGATCGTTTAGAATGGGGAATTTATTAAAAAATATTGTAATTTAAACGATTTATCACGTGTAAATTACCACACGTGTCCAGTTTTGTTATTGAAAAGGATTCCTTCTATAAAATATTTTTTTGCAAAATAAATGTCTATTCTATTCTAAACTTTATGGTAAATATATGATAGATTTCATTTGTTTTCAAACTCTACTCAAAAGTTTATTTAAATTCTGGCATATAGGTACCTAATTGAAATGTGAACTTTATATTATGTGTATGAGTTTTCCGTAGCCTGGGATAGTTATAGTATTTGTATTTATTTTATATCATGTGAATAAAAACAGGATGTTTTACAAGGTTTTGGATACAAATAGACATTATTTTGAAATGCGTACAAAACAGAGAGAACAGAAGGTTTGAGACTGAGAAAAATGTAACAGATAATTCAAGAATGCTCTGTCTGTAAGTTGTCTGTAATTGTTAATTTAGGTAGATAAGATGGATTAAGTATTAGTTTTTAGGGTTCCGTAGTCAATAAGGAACTCTTATAGTTTCGCCATATTCGTCTGTCTGTCTGTCTGTCTGTCCGCGGCTTAGCTCAGAGACTCTTAGTACTAGAAAGCTGTTATTTTGCATGGGTATACATGTTAATCACACTGACAAACTGGTAAAATAAAATATTGAAAAAGATAAATTTGTAACCTTCCTCCCCTACACGTAAAGTGGGATGATATTTTTTTCTCGTCTATCCCATGGTGTGGGGCATCGTTATATAGGTCGTTCAAAAACGTTGCGGGTGTGTGAAAAATATTTTTTTTATTTAGAGATCTGTTTGCGTAATATTAATCTTTAAAGTGCCAATTTTTGTTAGAGTCAAGTTATTTGGATAGGTGTAAAAATTCACAGCAGTAGTATAAATAACTAAGTTAAAAGAAAAACTATCACAGCTAAGTAGGCTTTACAAATTACCGAGTAATAGTCGACCTACTTGCATTTGTAGTTAACATGTTTTTCAACTACAATGTTAAGTTTGTTCTTTGGAAAAATTCATCGCAACTACGGAACCCTTCATTGTGCGTGGTCCGACACGCACTTGGCCGATTTTTTTTAAACCTTTCAAAAACTGGGTCGTTAAGTAGGTAAGTACCTATTAAAGCATAAACATAAAATATGTTTTGAACAATTCAAAAACTCGAAAGCACAATATTTAAACAGCGTCACAACATTTAATCGACGATTTCTATTAGACGTTCTAGAACAAAAACTGGAAATATCAGCTAAACACTGCTCCATTTTATGCCTCTTAGGTGTTTTTTCGAATAAATATTAGCACTAACTCGCCTACGCCTCAGAACTCAAGATTAATCCCATTCAAAATTATACCTTGAGTGATGGAGTTAAGTTGTGTTTTGTATTGGAGATGATTTGCAACTTCAGCTCGTGGCTGCAAATGTCGTGGGTCGCAGTGTCATAGTTGGTCGGCGACCCGGCAAGGCCGCCGACGAAATGCGATGACCTCAGACTCGCCGTGATTTAAAAAAAGAACAAAACCAATCTTCTGCTGCGGAAACCTTTAGCTACTTTTTTTTTTGAAACACGATTCGCAAATTACATTTAGTTCAATTTTCTAAATAGATTTTATTTTAATGTTACCTTGCCAGGAATGTTAATTAATCATTTTTTGGTCGTAAAATATTGAATGTATGCGGAAACTGACAATGATGGCTCAATCAAAGATGACGTGCCTGCATAAAAGAATTCGAAGGAGTTCTTGACCAATTAACTCGGAGCTTATCTACCGGATTTTCGATCAACCATTAATGTCATTGCTAAAAGATTTCACTTAAGCGTGTTATCAAGAATTAATTTGACATCGAGATAAATCACAGGCAATAACACAGGAATTCTATCAAATAAAAAAATTAAAACCAAAGTCAGATTTCAAGAATTTTGATGAAGAACGCGATTTGGACAAGGACATCATTTAAACCGACCCTGATGTCACAGATGACATCCATGACATTCCATTTCATCATTAATATGTTGTATTTTGAAATATAAAAACAAACATGACAAAAAGAATACTTAAAAACTAGAGCAAAATGCAAAATTCAAAACAAGCCTCTTGCGTAGGAGTTGAAATATTATGAACATTCCAACATGTTTACATTTAGTTTTTATGGTATTCTTGATACGATTGCATTCCATTGTCTTGTAATATAAGTTGACATCTATGGAGAACTGCCCACCTAGGTTCACATTTTTCTAAAGTCAGCTTCAAATATATTGATGACACATTGAAGCCTTAAATGGTGATTGTGGACCAAAATAATGTTAGTATATCATTAGGATTTCTATATCCTAAAGTGATCATAGCTATTTTACTGACTCTTGACCAAATAAGGTCTTTGCAATATAACTAGACAATGGTACCTAATCGAATCTGCATAGCCTTTTCCCAACTATGTTGGGGTAGGCTTCCAGTCTAGGGAGAACACGGCGTGGCATACGCTGGCGAGTGTGCCGCTTGGGAGGAGACGCGCCGTGCCCTCATCTCAGAAGTAGGTAGTCACCTGTCGCTGCCGGCCGTAGTCGGGTCGATGGTCGGCAGCGAAGAGTCCTGGGACGCGGTGGTTTCCTTCTGTGAAACAGTCGTCTCGCAGAAGGAAGCTGCGGAAAGGAAGAGGGAGATCTCGTCCACTCACCCAGCCCACAGCGGGCGTCGGCGGAGGGTCGACAACGCCCTCTTCCAGCCCCCCTAAATGGATCCAGGGTCGCCCCCATACATCGGACCCGAGGTGGCGGCACGTGTTCCTCACGCGCTCCTCTTAGACGTGGCAGGGAGAGTCAAATACCTCACTCCCCCCCTCGACCGGAGGAGAGACCCGCCGCGGCGGGCACCAGTCGCGGGTTGTGGAAGGAAGTGCGTTCCCAGTCAATCAAGTTTAAAAAAATGAAAAGCTGGAAAAGATCTGTTAAGGGCTTTTAAAAATACAGACTATAAGGCTGCTGCTAAGAAATTCCTGATGGAAAAACCCAATAACCAACCAAAATACGAACTACACAAACATTGGTACATCCCTTGATACTTAACTTTTCCTACTAGTTCGTGACGTCAGGTGTGTTGCCATCCCCTTGGGCGTACTCTTGTATCTTATAAGATCTTTTAATCCAATACATTGTAGAACAGATGGTCTCCATATAAGTAAGTTTGAGCTCTTTTTTACGACTTCCCGAGAGAGTTGCGAAGTATCCTCTCATTATTTCAGTTTAATGCTTCAATTTTAACACTTCTTTTTATCACTATCATCGCTTTTAGTGGTCTTAAGTATGGTTTTGAATTTTCTTATGCCTTTTTCTAATTTACTATGTTTTTGTATGACAAGATATAAAGCGCACATCTGTTATTATTGACGCGTATTTCAGTAGTTAGGTACAAAACCGATACTATAATATTGTATGATATTTATATTATTTTTAAGTCTTTTTAGGGTTCCATAGTCAACAAGTCTCGAAGGTAGCCAGTATTCATCAAGCTGGTCGGAATTGATGATCATTCAGATGCACCTAACCCGTAAGGGCGGTAAATTGGCAATGTAAAGTGTTGTGTGAGTATGGACGGGTCAAGTAATAATGAACAGTAAAAAGTAGCGCCTGGGAACAAGGAACCCTTATAGTTTTGCCATATCCGTCTGTCTGTCTGTCCGCGGCTTAGCTCAGAGACCCTTAGTATACTAGAAAGCTGTAATTTGGCATGAGTATACATATTAATCACGCCGATAAAGTGGTAAAATAAAATATTTAAATATATTTTTTTAGGGAAAAATAATAAAAATATATACTCGTAAAGTGGGGATGATATATATTTTTTTCCTCTATCCCATGGTGTAGGGTATCGTTGGATATGCCGTTCGAAATTATTGTGGGTTTGTGAAAACCATTTTTCGATTCAGGGATCCGTTTGCGTAATATAAGCTCAGAAGTGCAAATTTTTGTTAGAGTCAATGTCAAATGTCCCATGTCAGCTCAATGGTTGTCTTGGATATGTGAAAAAATTCGCAGCAGTAGTATAAATATAACGAAGTTAGAAGGAAAACTACACTGACCGACCCAGACTCTCCTCCAGCAGAGCAGTAGGGAAACAAGTACAGCAGCTCGCAAACACAATACACGATTGTCATTCCGACCTCGCCGCCGAGGCCCATCGCGAAATCCCCGACTAAATAGTCCTCCCCGACCCTTGCTCGTAAGCGAAGCGCCAGTTCGCGCTATAGCTGAGTCTGTAGCTTTAAATTCTCCCGATAATAATCATAACCCTGATTTTATCCAACCACCGTCGGTCCCTTGCCATCCCTACTCCGACTCTGCCCTAAGTCGAGGTTCGTACCCCACAGGGGGTGCCCTTAGCGCGCAGTCGTTTAGTTTATAAGTTTTTACGCCCTAACAGGAGGCTTTAAGTTTTTAGGAGCTTAAGGCAACCACAGGAAAGACCGGAAAAAAAAAGGAAAACTATCACAGCTAAGTAAGATTTACAAGTTACACAGTAATAGTCGACCAACTTAAATGTGCAATTGTTCTCCGGAACATTCTGTATGGGAGAACATATATATCAACTACAATGTTAAGTTTGTTCTTGGGATCCATTCATCCCATCTACGGAACACTTCATTGCGTGTGGTCCGACACGCACTTTGGCCGTTTTTTTTGTTAGAACTATTATATTCGATTTTAGTCACAAGGCTCATCTAGGATTCGATTACCGTTTGATGAGTCTATTTACTAATATATTTTTCAAGAATTCGGCTAAACCATTCAGTAGTAATGCTATAATTATTAACAGAAAATATATTATAATCATGATAATCACGTCTCTAATTTTACCTATGACTTGAGCAGTGTTAGCCCAGTGGTAACGGCTACGACTTACGAGTCGTAGGTCGTAGGTTCGAACCCAGAAGGCACTTTAATAAATAAAATATTAAACCCTTTTATTGCTTGTAGATTATCAGTTTTTATATAAATACAAAATCAATCTGTCTAGCCTTTTCCCAACTATGTTGGGGTCGGCTTCCAGTCTAACCGGATGCAGCTGAATACCAGTATTTTACATGGAGCGACTGCCTATCTGACCATAACCATAACCCAGTAACTGGGTAACACGATACCCCTTGGTAAGACTGGTTGTCAGACTTTTTGGGCTTCTGACAACCCGTAACGACTGTCAAAGATCCACGAATGACAGCCGGGACCAACGGCTTAACGTGTTTTCCGAGGCACGGAGGAGTCTCGGTATGTAAAGATGGTCACCCATCCACGGACCAACCCCGGAAAGCGTAGCTTAACCTGACAGATCGACCCGTGCGGCTGTTATTACTTAGCCACGAGCTCCTCCGAGTTTTTATATATACAATATATGTATATATGTATCTACTTAATATAAATCTATACTATCTATCTTATCTATAACTTTTTCTTATTTCTTGTATTAGTATTCTTATTTCAGTTTTGTTAGTGTTGTATCTATTCAGTATATTTAAGTATAAGTAGTAGCTTTTGTTTTTGTTAGTTATTGTTAAATATGAATTATCATAATTTTTCTTAATCTACAAGAACCCCAGTGTGGGTGATGGCCTCCTCCAAAGATCTCCATTTATCGGTCTTGTGCCTAATGTCTCCTAGGTTGGCCGGCTGTTCTTTTGATTTCGTCTTCCCAGCATGTGAAAGGTCTCCTTTTGCCTTGTGGGCTGCGCCACTCTATCATTATCACGGTTCATCTCTGGTCTATAAGTCTCGCATTATGGTCTGCCCATTTCCACTTCAGTTTTTGTGCATTAGGTACTCATTTTCTAATTGTAATATTCGTATTTTATGTATTCTTTTTATTTTGAGAATGCTTCGCTCTACTCCTCGTTGACGGGTATTAATTTTATTTTTAACTTTGGCGGTTTTCCACCTCTGGCAGCAATATTGTCAAGCACGCGAAACCAGCATGTGAAAGGTCTCCTTTTGCCTTGTGCGCTGCGCCACTCTATCATTATCACGGTCCATCTCTGGTCTATAAGTCTCGCATTAAGGTCTGCCCATTTCCACTTCAGTTTTTGTGCATTAGGTACTCATTTTCTAATTGTAATGTGTCGTATTTTATGTATTCTTTTTATTCTGAGAATGCTTCGCTCTACTCCTCGTTGACAGGTATTAATTTTATTTTTAACTTTGGCGGTTTTCCATGTCTGGCAGCTATAATTTCAAGCACGGTAATAGACTTAAGTTCATTATTTTTGTTCTTGCTAAAGCTACTGACGACAGGCACTTTTCTTTGTTCTATGTTCTATATTAGAGGGTTTGGTTTCCGCACTTAGTCCTTAAGATGGACCATTGTTCGTCACTTTATGTAAATTAGATCATCACTACTGCCCTAAACACGGTGAAGGAAAACATCGTGAGCAATCGGCATGTCCTAGAATCAAAAATTCAAAGACATGTGACATTTACCAACCCGCACTGGACCCACGTGGTGAACGGCCCACTCCTTTTCACAGAGAAGAGGCATGTGATGTGTCCAAGCAGTGGAACATTACAGCTTGATTTTGCTATCAAAATATCAAGCTATCTGTGCAAATTATTACTACTTTTATTTGAAACCAAATCTTGATCCATATAGTTATTTCCACATTATTATGGAACTAGGTCACCGCCATTGAACTACTTTCATAACTCAGTTTCATTATCTTCTATTACTTAATTTAAATTCCCATTCTGTGGATCTGTTTTAATCAATTATAATGGAATAACTATTGGTGTTCATGTTCATGTTCCCGGTCATTTGGTAGTTACGACTTCGGGAATGGGAAATTTAATTCAATTAAACGCTTATTATACGGACTGGAATCGTGTGGATCTGTTAGTTTTAAATCCCAAGATAATAAAGCTCACAAACATATAATATATTATGTGAATTAATAATAGAACTCGACGCCGTATCAATGAGGGGAAATGAGGTTTATTAAGCCATATTATTGTCTTTGCATTTTTTGGTATCATTTACTTTTATAAGACTATCAATCACTCGAATTTTATTTTAAGAACTCATTGCCTGTAATATAGTAAAGAAAACACTGTGAGTACTTTGCTTCCAGAAAAAAAAAAACTTTAGAAATAACAATATAACTATTGTAGGTAACTGTTGATCTCCAAGTTATATTAATATATTGTTTCCATTATATCGCACCTTTAGAATTATAGAGACCTAATGTCTTCAGAACTTCTGAAGACATTAGGTCTCTATAATTCTAAAGGTGCGATATAATAGATTTTTCTTTGAAGTGTTTGACAAAGACAACTTATTTATACGGCTTACACCGCAATCCCATATTTGATAGACCTACTAAAGCGCAAATTGATTTGGTTTAAGAAAACATCGAATTCGTTGAAATATTATTCTACGAATAGTCGAATAGGTACTGAAATGTAATGAAATAGTCTTCTGTAAATAGGGTATCGGAATCACTTCTACGCGTCGTATAAAAATCAATCATGATTTCCTATCTGACTACCCCTAAGAAGAAATGACGAAATAAACTCAAGAGTCAACGTCTCTTTTAAAGTCCAGACATAATTTTGGTTAGGCTATAATAATATGAACATCATGTAGATTAGTGGCTGAAATGGTCTTTTGAGGAAAGAAAACCACAGATTTGAGTAGACCTGTCCAGTCAGTGCATGCATTTGTCAGTAATCGTGTAGGTCAACTCAGAACTTAAGGACCTCAACGATTCGACGAACAATGCCAAAGGGCATTTGGGTAGGCCGCATAAGGTATTAAAATAAGAAAAAACAAAATGATCCCTATAGTCCTCACAATCACAACAAATAAAGTAATATCATACTTTTCAAAGTAATCATGTCATAAATGATAAATGATAAATGATTTTATTTCTGTAAGTAGGTTTTTACAAACACTTTTACACGTCAATAAATCATTTGTCATTTTATATCATCATTCATCATTTCAGCCGAAAGACGTCCACTGCTGGACATAAGCCTGCCCCAGTAGAAGGGGTTTACCATAATCGCCACGCTTGGCAGGTGGGTTGTCGATCGCAGTATGGTATTAAAAATGCATACCTAAAGAACGCTGCTGCCCATTCTCCAGTAAGTCCCTTAGTCGCCTTTTACGACACCTACGAGAGGAAATGGGATAGTGCTATTCTTTAGTTCCGGCACCACACAGTACTCCGGCACCACATGGTCATTTTATATAATAATCATCAATGTCAATGTGTATGTAAAACGCATATTATGATGATTTAAATGTCAAGTTTTATAGTTTTATCACAAGGCTTAGCAGAGCGAGCTGCTAAATCCCAAGCTTTTTTGTCATTCAAAGTTTGGTTTTAATACAGCTTTGAAATCGTATAATGGGTAAGATTCGAATGTCAGTGGGAATTTTGTTGTAAAAGCGAATAAATTGGCCCCTGTGGAAGCGAGTGCGATGTATTGACAGCAAGAATGTGTTTATTCCTGGTGTTTAAACTATGAATATCGGATATTTTCTTAAAATTTGATATATTTTTGTGTACAAATAAAAATATATTGTGTAGCAACAGTCAGAATACGCATTTCTTTGAATTTTTCTCGAATTGAATCCTAAGCTATAAATGGCTCAAACAGTACTTTTCTGTAAAACAAAGATAGTATGAATGTCCGCACAGGTTTCCCAGACAAGAATTCCATAAGACCATAAGACATAAGTCTATGAAAATAACTGAAATAAACAATTCTTGCATCTACGTCAGTTATCTAAATTTTTTAACAGCATTGGTTGTTGAATAAAACCTTTCTGACAAATTTTCTATGTGTGAGCATTGTATTTATTTTACCGTTGTAATTTACCGTCAATTTAATTAGTTTGTATATTGGTAGTAAGCTGCCTAGCATTTGGCATTGAAAATTTAATGAGTCAAGTACTTTTTTTGGTTCAGGAGAAGATTATTGACACTAAACCATGCACATCTTTAGAGAATGCATCATTAACTTGTTCAAAAATGAGCGAAGTGTCATCTGCGAATAATACGATCTTGTGATTATCGTGGTAAGGTAAGTCATTTATATAAATTAGAAATTAGATAGGGCCTACAATTGAACCCTTCGGAACGCCCATGGTGACCGCAGATCCTGCAGATCGCTTGCCATTAACATCGACCATCTGAATTCTGTTGTTCAGACAAGAAGTCAGAATTTCAAGAGCCTTGTCTCTCATACCATAGTGGTACAGTTTTCTGATGAGTGTATCATGATGTACGCAATAAAAGGCCTTAGACAAGTCGCAGAAAATATCAAGAGCATCTTGTAACTCCATCCAGGTCTCGAATATACTCTTCAATAATTCCACACCCACGTCTGTAGTTGTACGACCAAACTGTTTCTTATGAAGTAAATTATGTGCATTGAAATGTCCTAATATTTGTTTTAAAATACACTTTTCAATCATTTTGCTCAATGTAGATAATATCGAAAATACGTTAGGTCAGTTGTGCTGCCAGATTTGAATAGTGGAACCACTTTGCTAAGTTTCAACTAAGTTTCAGTTAAAACTTACTCGAGTACCTTCTAAACGTTTACCAAATAATTTTATTTATTACAAAACTTTTGACAGACAGAATAATAAATAATACCATTCAGACACGGTGGCCAGCACATCAAGTTATGACAAACTGTTAATGGTTATGGTATCATTCTTTGGGGTCGCTGTGTGGAAATTGATTGATCAATTTCCACACAGCGACCCCAAAGCGTTTCTTTTTTAGAGCTTTTTCTGCATCACGAATGCTTGAGCATTCGTGATGCAGAAAAAGTGTTTAAGGGCTATATTTGGGCTAAAACAAATAGAGTTTTGTCGCCCTTTCTTTAGAAAATATAAGATACTAACTTTACCGTCCATCTATATCTTGGAATCATGTTTATTTGTGTACAAGCATAAGATACTTTTTCAGCAAGCGACAAGCTACTATGCCCCTCAATCTCATAATATTAACAAATTATATCAACCCAAGACGAATCTCACACTCACATCAAACAACAGTTATATCATGTGCATCAAGTTATATAATAAAATTCCGAGTTCAATAAAAACACTTCCATTTTTTAAATTTAAGCGACAAATACCCAAACTACTCATTGGTAAATGCTTTTATAGTGTACTTTGAGTTCTTAGATTATAAGTTGTGAATTATAGTGTAATGTTATGTGAAATTAATTAATTGGTACCAAATTTGTGTGAATTTAATTTTATTTCATAATATAATTTACTAATCGCATGCAATTTATTAGTTTCTTAAAATAATTATTTAATATATATGTAAAATTTGCACGCCGACATTAAAGGCATAATAAGAGATCGATATAATTTATTTTATGAACTTTCTGTACCTTATTTATGCAAATAAATTTGGATTTTTTTGATTTTAAGTTTTCTCGTTCGATTTTGAACTTAATCCTAAACACTTTAAAGTTTTAAATCGTTTGGAGAAATTTGACAGTTTCGTGTAGCTTGATGTCCTGGCCATTGTACGTTGTTTTCTTCGCTTTGTTATAAAGATCCACAACAATATAGAAAACCATAACAAGAGCAGACATCGTAAAATAATAATGTAGGTTATTAGAACGTCGTGTTAGTTCAAACAGATTGGATAGCGTTGGGCTAATATCGGACGGATTTTCGACTAGGTACTTGAAAAGTGTTACAAAAACGTTTTTTTCTGCATCAGTATAAGTACTTAAAATGACTGAAATATGCAAATGCAATATGCAATGTAATGGTTAAATGTAGTTAAGCTGTGAATATATGTAGTACCTAGGTGATTTTTGTATACTGAGAGGTTTCTGCTTTGTACATGTGTTGTTTTTTTATCATGATGAATAATGACCATCAAGGGGTACCGGACTTTGATTTAAAGCGTCATCTATTGCTTTGAGGCCTTTTTTTTATTTTAAATCGCATGTAGTTCCCGCCTAATTTGCCGGAATGAGACTCGGGAAGTGTAGATCGGGGAAGAATAAAATGCCGCAGAACACAATGTTGTCAGCATTAAAAAATATGCCCAAATTAGCAGTTAATTTCATTCGTACGGTTTTATCCCTGCAGCGAACTTACCCTAATATATTTTATTTTGAATAATTATGTTCTAAATATCACATTCCGATGAGCCGCTTTTTTATCAAAACGTTAACTTGACCAATTTATCAAGTGATCAAGCAAGACAACCTTTCTGTGACAAGTGTCATTGTGAAAAATGACAATATTATGTTAATTCATCCCATTTTTGACGCAATAATCAATAAATTAACTATTGGCAACTGATTTTGAGGATTTTGAAGATGTGGTTAAATAAAATCTTTATTTACTCATAAGAAATTTACTACAAATTTCACTTAATGAGAAATATTTTAACTATATAATAATGATGACATTCATGAGCAGAGCTAGTACGACATGCACAAATATTAAAAGAAGACAACAATAATTAACGTACATAACAAGACTTTAAAGATAATGATGAAGAACATTTTAAAGATAATGATTGTTTTGTTATGTGAAAATTATTAAACTCTTAACGAACTCGTTAAGAGTTTTGTAAATATGTATATTAGGTACCGATGCCTTTTGGAGGTTGTCTTTACGAAGATTAAAAGCTCAAGCGACACAATGGCCAAATATAATTTAAATTTTTGATTTTTATTAAGATTATAACAATTCAGAAGTATATCGAAATGTCAAAATTATCTACTTATCTAATTCTCTCTTTTGTCTTTTTGGTACAAGCTTATAGTAATAATAATAATATATATGAGAATAGCTCATATCCTCTTGAAAAATTAAGTAAGCCAGTCAGAGGATAGTTTCGAGATGGACTCCCCAGGGTGCAGTGTACCAACTTAACTATTTTGACTCATGAAAATTCGTTGAATATACACTAAACGACTTCGTTTGCCCATAGATCATAAACTGCTCTAATCACTTTCTATCAAACGCATACCTACTTATTTTCCCACTACCTTATCAATATCAAGACCTACCCTCATACCGTCACACAATTCCAAACGAATTCCTACACCCATAAGGCTTAATTTACATTGCCGCGGAGCAGACGGGAAGCGAATTTTTGTAACTAAATGTTACAAAGCATAATGAACTTTATGTTAATGATATAACGTACAAATTATATACGAGCTGCTTGCTGCGGGAATTCCCGAGAATGCGCGAGAATTATTTGGAAGACACGCAACCAGGGGGCCAAGTCTACTAATGTACAAACGTCGCAATGGTCTCTTCATTGTGAGTTTTTGACAGATTTGCCATACAAACACTGTCAAATACTCACAATGGCGAGACCATTGCAACGTTTGTAAATTAGTAGACTTAGGCCCCAGGTTTTTGGCTCTTATCTAGTTTATACTTTACACAATTGACATAAATTTTATTATGCTTTACACAATTTCGTTACAAAAAATCGCTTCCATTCCGTGCCGCGGCAATGTAAATTGAGCCTAACACTCCTACCCGAAACCAAACACATACACAAGCGATCTGATACTGAACATAAGCCTCAAGTTTCTAATTGATTTGGATAAGCCATTAAGCCTCGTTGATGGATGCGTTGGCTGTTTACAGAACTACCATAAGCCCGCCTTGTTTGATCACCTCTATACGCCTGTAGCAACACATTATTATATCTAAACACCTAATTTAAATCTGTGTGTGGAATTGAGTTACTGGTGGCTGTGTGTATAGTCTCGATTTTGGAAGGATTATGCCTCTAGATCAGCGGTCGGCAACCTTTTGGCAGGCAAGGGCTTCAAGGTGGCAAAATAAACTAAAGGCGGGCCGCACTTGTGATATTAACCCTAGAAGCCCAATATATCTATATTGGGCTTCTAGGGTTAATATCACAAGTGCGGCCCGATAATTGGTCATATCCCATAGAGAAAATAAAAATGCTATTAAAAATTGACTTATTTTTTCTGATTCCGTGAAAGCCTTTTTTTTAATTCGGAAAATGATCTAACTTTTCTCATCAATATGTTTTATAAAGAGTTTTTTTTTTTTTTTTTTTTTCAATTGGAATGCCTTTACGTCTGTGTGCTTATCAAAGATTAGTTTCGTTTTTACCTTGAAGCCTTACATTCAGCGTATTTAATTCATGAGTTACATCTGTCAAAAATCCAAAGTCTATTAACCATTGAGTATCTGTCAGCTCTGGAATAGATTTTCCTTCATCATAAAAGTGTTGATTTCTTAGAGGCGCGCTTATTCATTAATTAATGCATTTATTTTGATATTTATAACTTATTACAAAACATTCACGGGCCGTAAGTAAGACATCCGCGGGCCGCGTGTTGCCGACCGCTGCTATAGATTGAGAGAGAGCAGTGGTGGCACAGTGATTACAGCCGCGATTTATAAGCTAGATCGTAGGTTCGAAACCAAACAGGCGGGATCCTGCCGTTTTACCGAAAAGATATTGCCAAAATTTCACATATTATGGTCTTCAAAATTTTAAATCTGGGAAATTTGAATGGGAAGTTATCCCAGGGAACACCCATGTCGATATAATCGACCATGTTAAGTCGGGCACACGGCGGCACGGAGGGGCTAACGTCCGCCAGTGCACGTTTAAAGCTGATAGCCTGATGACTGATGATTGATGACCGTCAGAAGAACTTATCGCCTCTGAACGTCAATTATGAGTCTCCGGGGCATTGGGCTTGTCTCTAGGGTTGCCTCCTATTTTTGGAACGAATAAAGTATTTTATTTTATTTCGGTAGGACAAAAATAAAGTATACCGCATAAAAAAAGAGTACGTATTAATTTTTGTAGTGAAAACTTCTTTAGGCGCGTTGAGCCCTTTTTGGGTGAACAAAAATCATGGAACTCGCGTCATCGTCACCGAACGCTTTCCATGAGATAAATGTATACTGTGTATGTATGTGTACATTTTGAGTGAACAAAAATCATAGAACTCGCGTCATCGTCACCGAACGCTTTCCATGAGCTATATGTATACTGTGTATGTATTTGTACGTTTTGGGTGAACAAAAATCATGGAACTCACGTCATTGTCACCGAACGCTTTCCATGAACTATAGGTATAAAAGAACAGTTATTCCAAAGTTTTGTGTTTTCACTTCTGTCGGCATTCCTTATGTTTTACTTATTTATCGTTAAAAACAATTAATTTGTTACTTTTCGTAATATCCAACAAATATTTATCTTTCTTGAAGATAGTTACGCCCCTTTGCAATCAAGTTTTTTGTTAAAATATATGATCAGGTCGTTTTTAATTAACTTTAGGGAAGCTTTGTTTATTTCGTCACATTTTGACATTTTGCGTGGCTGTATTCAGAAACGCTCAAACAAATACCCGAGTTAGTGGCTTTAGATATCAGTTTATTTAATCTCATAAGTATTCTTACCCAGTAAAAAGCCAGTAACAGTCAGAGTTACATAAATAGAGTGTTTGAGCATACTTTATTGATGTGATTATAAAGTACACCTACACGTAAAAGAGGACAGTACTCTATTTTAGAGTACGGGTGGCAACCTTACTTGTCTCTTAGCTAGGTTTGCACAAAACTGAATAAACCAACCTACTTTTTGCGTCACACACTCGAAGTAGTTAGCTTTCATTTTTATAATAATTAACACCTGGATTTCAAGTTAAGAATTTGTGGAGAAGACAAGTTCTCCACAAATTCTTAACTTACTTAAATTCTATTTTAACATTATTTAAGGCGACAGCGTATTTAAAATTTTCTTACGTTTTTTTGCAAATTGATCAACATACAACGTGATATTGACCTAATGTTACGTTGTATGTTGATCTAAATATGATTCATGGCCATATCAAATATTTATTTATAGAATTATAATCATAAAAATCATTAATATAATAACCGGCACGAGTCGTGAGCACAGATAGGCAGTAGTGGGGGCAAGCTCGCGCATGTACACTTTCGGCTAAATAAAAATGACACGCGAGAGTCCAATAGACGACGAATATCGACTGACGAACCAATCGCATGCAGCTCGGCACCCCCCGGCTTCTTCATTCCGCCAAAGAGACCTAAAAATTTACTACTTCACAGGTATCAATTTGTGCTCACGACTCATGCCGGTTACTATACAACTCTCTAAGTTCTTAAAATCCTATTGAATGACTATTTCATGAAATCATGACTTACTGATTCTACAAATACATATTATTAATTTCTTACGGTCACGAATCATAGTTCAATCAACATACACTAAGATAATGAGTTGCAAATTGCAAAAATCGTAAGAAAAAATTATTTTCTCGGACTACCTTAACGCTTCCACCTTATGGGATTCTTTCAATGTAGTTCGCGACATTTAAAAAATTATTTATTTTATTATTTATATGAAATTGTGCACACCGTTAAATACATAGAGATTTGTTTATTTGGTAACATAACATAATTATAATTTCAGTACAAAGGTACCGCTTATTTCTTAAGAAATTTCTTCCCGCAGACCAGTGCAGACCAGAGCAGTGAATTTTGTAAGTTTTTGTAAGGAAATATCGAATTTCGCCGGCTTTCACCATAAATACTGCTATAATCCGCGTATAATCTGATTCAGTTCCCGACACCTAATTAAATGTTTGTCTAAACATACATTGAATCAAGAAGATGTAATTAAACTAGTTTTATTAAATTAGTGATCAATATTCTGTATTTAAATCCAAGATAAGCGTAGACTAATTTGTAGACCATTAAAAGATAACAGTTGACACATAAAACGACATTCTTCGAGCTTTTTTAGGAGCTACGTAATATCCTGTTGACAATGTTTATTTAGTTCGTCCCTGCGTTCATCTTAGAAGCCTGTTAAATTCTTCATAATAATATTCAAAAAAGGTTTTTTTCTATATACTTAGCCTTACTATGTTGTACAATAATAATAATAATAATCATCAGTTATTCAAGCAACAAGACTCAAAGTGTTAGTAACAATATTCTTACAAACTATATTAGTAAACATTAACAGACACAATTTGTGACATCACTGCTGCAAGGTAACAGGCCCAGCTGATACCCTGCTGCAGTGGTTCACAAAAGCACAATCCAGCCTACTTGCTACCACAGATAGGATGCTATTGGTATCGCCCCGCACCCTACTGACCAGGTATGCGCACCGCTTCCGCATCACAGTGTAGAAGCAGTCAACGCGAGCTTCCGCAAACATCCCAGATGCGCTGCAATATCGGGGCAACCCCAACAGCACCCTGAATACGTTAAATAGTTTATTTCTCAAAAAAAAAAAAGTGTAAAAAAAAAAGTCGGTCATCATAGGACGCCCGGCAGATGTGGAACATATTAGAATAGAAAAATGAAGAAAAACCGGTCAAGTGCGTGTCGGACCTCGCACAACGAAGGGTTGTAAAGCCTACTTAGCTGTAATAGTTTTCCTTTTAACTTCATTATATATACTACTGCTGTGAATTTATCCACATCCAAATACAGCCATTTAGCAGGCAGGGGGGGACACTTGTCTCTAACAAAGTTTGGCCAAAACCGCAACATTTTTGAACGGCCTATCCAACGATTTACCCCACACCATGAGTTAAACGATACAAATAAAACATCATCCCCACTTTACGTGTAGAGGAGGTACCTTAGAAAAATATTTGTATGTATACCCATGCCAAATCACAGCTTTCTAGTACTAAGAGTGTCTGAGCTAAGCCACGGAAAAACAGACAGGCGGACAGACAAATGGACATGACGAAACTATAAGGGTTCCTTGTTGACTACGGAACCCTAAAATTAGAATTCCGTTAATAAAATCAATTTATTATTATTTTTATTATAGCCAAGAATCCGATTCCCGACATCCCCTCTACGACTTCATAGACTAAAAAGTCGTAGGAGCTTCTTCCGGTCCATACAAGCGATCAAAGATAAGCCAACCAAAACTTCTGAGAAAAGAGGTGATACCTCTCTTCTCAGAAGAAGAGAGGTATCACCACCTAAACACTTCGTAAAGCCCTAAGAACACCTGCCTCCCGGTTGCGAATTGCAGTGGCCTATTTGGAAAGCTCTGAATCGATTGCGTACTCAAGTAGGCCGTTGCAAACATAATCTAGCGAAGTGGGGCGAATAGTGGAATATATAGGTGAATAGTCCATTCACCTAACATTCAATGCGAGTGCGGTGCTCCTGAACAGACTGTGTCCCGTCTGCTAGTGTCCCAATTGTCCGTTCACCTGCAACCTTGACGATCTGAACAACGCCTCTGACGCCGTAATAAATGTAGCCACCTACTGGGCCCAAATAGAATAGATGTACCGTCGAAACGAAAAGAAGAAGAAGATTATTATTTTAATAATTATAATAATTACAGAATATAAATATTCGACAGAGAAGCAACAAAGTGTACAGTATACGCACGCGCACACACAAGGGAGTCGAGAGCGGTGGCGTAGAGAGGGCATCATGGCATGACAGCGTCATACCGGTTGCCGCGACGAGTCGGTTTTACTGCCAAGGCGCGCCAATAGATGATTCACATTTTTTTTAAATGGGCGGCAGCACGGGGATAGAGACAGTAATACTTTTCTTGGAATCCATTAGCTAGACTGTTCTACATTTTCCAAAAAATTCGTACAACTGATGAAAACCCAGAACTATCAGAGTTTCATAACTAGCAAGCTTTGTTCGAAACAAGTATAACGTTATCACGCCTGTAATCCCCGAAGGGTTACGCAGAGGTGTACCTATAGTACACCAAGACTTCGCCTGTTATGTTTTACTTCTACGTAATAGGGGGCGAGCTTATTGCCATCAACCGTGCACAAATCGAGACTCCTCAGAAACTGAGGTTCTGGGTTCACTTCCTAGGTCGTTCCATGAGAAATTCTGATGGAACGACCTAGGAAGCGAATCCAGAACCTCAGCTTAGCAGTAGCGCTTGCAAACACTAAACCAACGTGGCAGACTATGCTCTACATTTTCCGGAAAATTGGTACAACTGACGAAAACTCGGAATAATCAGTGTTTCATAACAAGCTTTGTTCGAAACAAGCATCTATTGGCATAAATCCAGTCGATTAAGCAATAATTCGTGTACACTAGCCATCCGTACCACACTTAGCGTTAGATTTACTGTACTCGGACGGACAATCAACCAACCACTGCCATTATATCTAGTGTGCCCCAATATTTATCAACATGTTGGTGAAAACCGCCGGTCGAACGCTGCGTTTTCACTGCAAATAACAGATAAGCACGTCCCGATGCCGCAACGGTCCGTGCCTCACGAAATAAATGCGTGATTTATGATTTTAGACACGGAGTAGGGAGGGAACGGAGTGATCCCGTATTGGGACATGTTCAGAAATATGTTGACATTCCGATATACTTCTAACCCGTAAACTAATAACGTATAAACTGGTAACGTGAACGAGCAACGAGCAACGAGCAATACGAAATCTGAGACTGGAAAATGTGCCGCCGCCCCCCCCTTCCCACATAAATTCAAATTCAAATAATTTAATTCGAGTAACATAGACTCATAATAGAATAGCATAATACACATTAACAAATTAAATAAAAATTTAATAAAATTAATATTAAAATCGAATTAAAATTACAATAAAAATTCAAGACGGTTACAAACTTGGCTTTCCCGATTAGTGTCTGTTAAACGGAAATACTAATTCTATTTGGGATGGCAGATGCTTAATTTTTTATTTATTTGTGCACAATTTATTACCTAGGTCTACTGTTGACATTACAATATACAGGGTGAAATTGAATTCATAGGCACCCTCTTAAGGGGTCATTATACTCATCATTATGAACAACTTTCACTATGGGACCAACCCTGAAATCGCGAAAAAAGAATCAGCTGTTCCCTACATTTATGTTCGCATTGCTCGTCAAAATGTGGAGAACAGCAGAATCTTTTTTATTTTTTTTGAGATTTCAGGGTTGGTCCCATACTGAAAGTTGTTCATAATGATGAGTACAATAACCCCTTAAGAAGATACACATGAATTCGATTTCACCCTGTATAAGGCCGCCAGTAACATTCACAATACCCCCGTACTAGTTGATACTGTATTACAGTGGGGTATTATTCCTCATTGCTGTGACCCGTAGAGTAACAAACGAGTGAGAACTTAAGGTAGGAAAATAAAATGAAGTAATGAAAAACTTAGAATAATTTAGCAATGAAATTGCTATACTTAACACTATTTTGGCTTATCTGTGATTGAGTGTGTGTAAGCATGTTTGATTGTATGTTTATATGTATGCATGCATTTATGGAGTTTTCTATTTCAGAATCTTAAATGTCTCTTCAGTACTACGAGTATGTGACTTTATTGTACAACATTTTATCTAATCCTTTGTACTTGTGTATATCTTTTTTTTTAGTGTTAAGTGTACTAATAAACATTATTATTGCTATTATAATTTAAGTATAGTAGGTGATTTCGTACAATCTTTTTAACTAAGTGTAAATTATATTTCCGGAAATCCAGAGTTATATTAAACTTTTTATAAATATACGGAGCTAGGAAGAAAATAAATCTAAATTTTGTCTTGTAATTGGTTCTTTACAGACTTAACGGTAAGCTCTTCGTATTGCGTCTGGATAATTCGGTAGTTTGTTATGTTGCATACGTAAGATTATCTCAATGTAATAGCTGTCGAATGTTATGTTTTGTGGTTGTTCTATAGAAATCTGTTAAATTAATCAGTCTTAAAGGGTCAATTTCAAACCAACTGTAAAAAGTGGGTTTATGAAATAACTCCTTTAATATTGTTGGAATACGCGTAATTTCTATTTAATGCGATGCTTACATTAATTCTTGATCTTGTACAGTTAGAAATATTAAACTTTCATTTTTAATATTCGAGATAATTATAAGAAACTATCTATTTTTTCATTTGTGTCACTGATAATTTTCTTGATTTTTCAACAAATCTTTAACTACAAAAAATATTACTCTGCGAAAATGTATTTTTTTTTATTCTGGTTACACATTAATAACCATTATCTCAAGTTATGCTGATAGTTTTAAATTAATACAAAATGTAATACGATTTCTCTGTGTTTTATTTTGCGATTACTTTTTTCAATCATTAGTGTCGACTAAATAAACGTTCCGTTATTAAGAACATCCCTAGTGCGCTACCGCCCCCACTTCTACGCTGCGTAAAGGGACCTTAGTGGCACGTGAACCTTCGGTGACAGCAGACGCGCGCTTCGTTATTCTGGTGAGAAATCGTAATTTAACTGTATTTCTAGGCTTAATACGAAAATTTAATCATTCGTGTTTGTAATAGTGTGATAATAAGTGTTTGAACAATGAATTATTTCTCATGCACGTAGATTAGCAACAAATAACCGGGATATTTTGTGGCCTTCTAATGGCGTCTAGAATATTCTACGATACAATAAATTAGATTATTTGTTGAAAATTTCATTCGTGTCACTTCATTAGTGTCATTTTTTCGAGTAACACTAATGAAATTTCATTCTACACGAATGAAGGGTTCATTACTTGACTACGAAAAAAAAGGTTATGATTCTTTGTTTGTTTTTGTGTCGTCAAATTTGGTTTTAAACCTTATTTTAATTTGCAAACTTCAAGAGCTATGCTCGGAGTTTCTTTGAAGGATAAATCAGGAATGAAATTATCCGAAAGAGAACCGGAGTCACCGACATAGCTTGCAGAGTAAGCAAGCTGAAGTGGCAGTGGACTGGCCATATTTGTCGAAGAACCGATGGCCGGTGGAGCAGAGGAGTCCTGGAGTGTAGACCGCGTTTCGGCAAGCGTAGTGTGGGATGCCCCCCAGCGACCTCAAAAAGGTGGCTAGGACAGTGTGGATGCGGAAGGCGGAGGACAGGGTATTGAGGCGCAGTATGGGAGAGGCCTATGTTCAGCAGTGGACTGCGATAGGCTGAGTTGATTGACTGATTGATTGATTGATTGAAACTTCAAGGGTTTTCTCTCATTGATGTGTCTCCCACGATGATCACCATTAATTTCTTTGTTAAAATTATTAGATGGTTTTTATGTATAATGGTAAATTGTTCAAGGTTTAAAATGGCGAAAGAAAAATGTAAGAAAAATGAAGATGAGTTAGAAAGGAGAAGAATTGCAAGAAGGGAAAAATATAAAAGAATAAAAAGTGATCCCGAAAAATATGCCATTGAAAGGGCTAAAAAAAGGGAGGCTTACTTAAAAAGGAAAAGCGAGCAGAAAGTCAAAAATATCAACGAAATGTCTCCACGGGAACGAAGAGCACAAAGAAAACGTTGGAGAGAAAATTCGAAGAGATACCTGGAGAAGAAAGCAAAAGAACGGAAGATGCAAGAAGTAACAATTTTTTCTCAAGTGCTCGAAGCTCATGGAAAAATAAACGATAAAGAGTTCTCTGATCCATTGTATGACACAAATGTAAAAAAAGAGATGAATAAAGAAAGTAAAAAGAGAGCATTCCAAAGTAAAATTAAAGCCTTAAAATTAAAACATGCGATGGAAAAAAAAGAAATGACCTTATTAATTAAGAAGTACCAAAACCGCTGCAGAATTTTAATAAAGAAATTAAATAAAATGAAACAAAATCAGACATATACTGGTTTTAAAGAAAACAATGCATTACCTACTCAAGTGCCTATTGATACATCGAGTTGCCCTGATGCTGCCAAAGAAACGACAACTGAACAAGTTATTTTAAACTCCGCTGGCAATATGAAACGTAGAACTAGCTTAGAGCTTCGTAAAAAGTGTTTAAAAGACAGATTTCAGCAGAAGATTAAGCAAGGCAGTGACAGCGTCCAAGAATTGATTAAAACATTTTATGAAGATGACATTAACAGTCGCATTGGGGCAGGAAAAAAACAGTATGCAAAAAAATACGGTATACTAAAACAAAAACGGTATCTGCTGGACTCTATTAAAAATTTGCATACAAAGTTTCTTGAAGACAATCCTAATATACGGGTTAGTTATGTAACGTTTACAAGGCTACGCCCATTTTGGGTCTATTTACCACGAGATGACAGGGAAACATGTGCATGTACGGCACATACAAATATAGATCTACTGATTTTCGCTTTAAAGAAAAATAAAATTGTTGACATCAAGAATTATCAGGACATGCTGCACGTTCTTTGTTGTGACAACTACAATACAAAGTGCGTTGGTAGAGATTGTGAAACTTGTAAAAACAGAGTTATACCGTACAAAGAATTTAATAATCAGGAAGAAATTGAATACCACGAATGGTCCAGAGATAAAAAGAAAGTGGGCTCCAAAGAGATAAATGTAGTGAAAAAATTTACAAGAAAAATAAAGCCTAAAGACCTGATATTTAAACTTGAGCATTCCCTACCGAAATTCTTTATTCATACTGTAAACATCCTAAATCAGTACCAAGCTATTACTCTATTGAAACAATCCCTTAATCATGACGAAACAATTCTCCACATGGACTTTTCCGAAAATTATAGTTACAAATTTGCTAATGAGGTGCAAAGTTTACACTTTGGGGGTAGCCGTGGACAAGTGTCTCTCCATACCGTGGTGGCTTATCTCAAGGAAGGAAGGGAGACTGTTCACCATTGTCTATGCACGGTCAGCGAATGCACACGGCATGATTCCCCTGCAGTCTGGGCGCACTTACAGAAGGCATTAGAATTTGTGTTCGAAAAATATCCCTATATTACCACCGCACACATTTTAACAGATAGTCCAACAAGCCAATACCGAAATAAACAAATATTTTACATATTGACTCAGCTCCGCGATACCTTCCCGTCTTTGAAGTTAGTTACATGGAATTACCAAGAAAGTGGTCATGGCAAAGGCTCCCCCGACGGCGTTGGCGCTGTGGTTAAGCGGACGGCTGATCATCAAGTTAAATGTGGGCGTGACGTCGGGGATTTCTCAACATTCCTTGCAGTTGTTCGTGAAAATGTTAAAAATGTTGAGATAAAAGTAGTAGAGGAGCATGAAATTATAGAAAAAGAACTTCTTCTTCCTAAAGATATTTCACCATTCAAGGGTACTATGTTAGTTCACCAAGTGGTCTGGAATTCTGGATCCGAATTTCTCGAGTTCCGAAAACTAAGCTGCTTTCTGTGTATTGATAAAATCTGCGAACATGAGAATAAACATATGCAATTGCATAAAATCTATAAGAGTGTCATCGAATCGGCTGTCCAAAATATAAAAGTTATTCCACCAAGCAAACGAATTACAGTATTGAACGATGTATCTATCCAGTATTATAATCGGAACAATAATCCGTCAACTTCCGGAACACGCAAAATAATAAAATCTGGAAAGAAAGGAAATCTAAAAAGACTGGCAGATGTAAAATTTGACTGGACAAATCAGACATTCATAAACACCCAACAGAAGGTGTCTGGTGGGCATGAAGAGGCTTTCCTCCAATTTCTTAATCAACGGTCTTTTGAGAATACTGAAAAAGAATACGAATAAAAATGGAAGAATAGAAAGTGATTGTAACTTTAAAACATTATCAAGACTGATTATATAATTAAGTTAATAGGAAAATAATCAAAGTATTAAGAAATTATAGAATTAAGAAACACAAGATTGATTAAGAAACCAATAACCATAGCCCGACCGCTTACCTGAGACCGTTCCTGGGGTAGCTGCGCAGTGCAGGAGGGGTGTGGTGACGCAACGCGAGAGCTCACTGATACGTCAACTTTTGACAACTGTCACCCCTTCCGCACCGCGCTACTACCTCAAGAACGGTCTCAGTTAAGAGGTCAGGCTTTAGATGTAAGATTTAACTAAGTATTAATAGATTACGTATCCAAAATGACTGAATAAATAAGGAAAGTAGTTAGGTAGAAATATTTATATGAAAAAATATATATACCAGCAGATACATTGTAACCAAAAAGTATGTTACTTATATTTTTTGATCACAAAAATAATTTTGTTACATTGAATCGTGTTATTCCTAAAAAAAAAAATAGATTTTTTTATAATGTCAAAATTTAATTAAAAGCTTAATAAAAGTATTTTTGTTTTTGTTCTCACCTATAAATGACCGTGGTACTTACATAATTACAATCTTGTGCATTATTAAAACAAATAAAAAATATCAATAATCATAAAATATATTATGGTTCAGATAAATCATTAGTGTCATGCAGACTTCATTTGTGTTATAAGAATGTCATTCGTGTTCCCAGGTAACTCATTCGTGTTACCCTGATCTTGATTTTTTGTCACTTTTAAGTAGATACGCACCGTGTTTTTACATTTTGTTTACATAACTTTATTAAAGAGATCGTTATAGACCGTCAGTAAGCAATAAAACGAGTATTTGCAGACAGATAGAAAAAAGTGTCATATTAATTCGACTCGTGAAATCGACCCTAAACATACATAGTTGTATCAATACAGCAATTGCATAAAAACATAGCCGTGCACAACTCAATATTGTCCGAATTACCGCTTTACCTTGAATGACTTGGTAAATTAATTATGTGAATGAGCACTCCATTATCACACGCCTCCATGTTTTAGTGTACAAAACCCACGCGTCCGAACAAGCCTGAATACTCCCTTGATTGGGGAATTCGTATCCGGGTATGAGAGTCGTAAGATTAAATTGCTTCGAGACGCTATTGGTCGCCAAATCGAGCACTAAATTATTATTTTTTTAGTCTCGTGAGATGAGGGTCGAGGCGTTAAAATCTTTTATATTAACGATCTCGAGAACTAATTCAAGTTTTCGATGGTAATATTGCGAATTATGAAGGTGCTGGTACTTTGTTTACGAAATTATGTGCTATAAAGTTTAATTGTTCGTTAGCTGCTTCTTAGATTACCTACCTCGTAAATGGAACGTTTTATTGACAACAATGCCTAGAATATAAGTTATCATTCAAATAAATAACGTTAAATGTGAATTGAACAGAATTGTTTATAATTTCATTACTATTTAAAAATTTATTTTATTTTTAAGTATGTATAATTACACGGTACCTACCGGTTTTTACATAATCTTCTTGACATAAAGTCGTATAAATATTATCATCAAGTCAATGACTGTTAGTTATACATTATTCAGTTATCATAACGTGTGTATGGTGTCAGGATAATTGAATCGATTAGCGTATGCAATTTATTGCAAGATAACCAATTCCTTCCAGCCTATGTAAAAAAGATGTTCTGGCTGGAAAGGGAGTACTACTGAGATGGCGACTAAATAGCGAAGTATTTATTTATCCTCCCACTGGAACGCCATACAACAATTACTACCTTCATCCATCCATCCTGTGCGCGGACATCGAACAGACGGCGATGGATCACGCACGCTCACGCAACGTCAAGACACTTCCCCATAGTTCCATAACTTCATTCATATTGCGCACGTTCTTTGCGCATTTTTTAAGACTCAATTCTTTTTTTAAACATATTACCTTTTACACGTGCAGCCTGTGGGTGAAGTATACGCAGAGGGCCTACAACGTCCTGCGCGTTCAGTATAATAATGGTTTTAGGATGTTGATGGGGCTTCCGCGCTTCTGCAGGGCTTCGCAGATGTTCGCGGAAGCCCATGTCGACGATTTTCATGCCATAATGAGAAAGAGGGCAGCGTCAATTATGGGTAGGTTGCACGGAAGCTCCAACAGCATCCTAAGAACATTATACTACAAGGTGGATAGCCCCTTTATTAGGCACTGGGTGCGGAGGCACGTGCCAACATGTGTTGAGCCACGATGCTATTAGTTTGTAAGTTTTACTAACATAGTTTTTTAAGTTGTTGTTACTAATACTATATGGATTGTGTGTATTTTTATGTGTAATCCGCAATAAATGAGAATAATAATAGTTAAAGTTGAAAACGGAAAATTCTGATGTGTCATTCTGACTGACAGATGACAGAGAAAACGAAGAAGAATTTAAGTAAAGAAAAGTAAAGTATACTATAGCAGAAGAAGACATGATGTGCCGACACCAAATAAATTCGGATAAGGGCAGTAGAATTATGATTTTTGCATTTACTTTTCGCTACTAGGGAATAATGATAGTGAATTGAACGGATGCATACCCCAATCTACAAGCGGCTAGAGCTTCGATGTCTTGTAGGAAATAGTGGTCTTCCCTAGGGCCTGAAGATATATAAATATTAAGATAAGATCACTTAACCTATATCCACCTATCCAATCCTATTTCCTCCCGTGGATGTCGTAAAAGGCGACTAAGGGACTTACTAGAGAATGGGCAGCAGCGTTCTCTATACGTTTTTAACACCATACTGCGATCGCCAACCCGCCTGCCAAGCGTGGCGATTATGGCAAACCCCCTCAATTGGGTGAGGCTTATGTCCAGCAGTGGACGTCTTTCGGCTGAAATGATGATGATGATAATGAAGATTATATTCATGGTGGTGCCATGTGGTCTTAGTAGGAACTACCTGCTCCCCGAGGCTACACCGGCGCGACTTTTTCTAAAATAAATTTAGCCTAAGTTACTTCTTATAACATCAGCTATCTACCGGCAAAATCAGCCCAGCCGTTTCGGAGATTAGCCAGAACAAACAGACAGACAGACAAAAAAAATAGGCTGTCATAAGGACTGCCGACAGAAGTAAAAACTCAACACTTTGGAATAACTGTCACTCTGGCGCAATACGTCACGAGCTTAGCGCACATTTTGGTGACGCGAAATCATAAGTTTTTACCCTACCAAAAACTGCTCAACGCGGCTAAAGAAGTTTTCACTTCAAAAATTAAAATAGTTTTTTGTTATAAGTACCGTGTATACGCATTTAGTAAAAAGTGGTTATTTTGACATTACAGACACTCACATGGTATTACCCTTTTTCCTATACGAAATTGGAATGAATAACAGGAATATACTATAAGAACTAGACTATAAGAATTTCCACGGGAAATACTTACAAGTGAGGCAAATCCCAGGTCGACATTTAAATCAGTATCGTTTTAGCATGAAAATTCTAGGAATCTACAACCTAAGACATCCTTGCAACTTAGTGGCTCATTATGCAACTAGAATCGCTGCAAATTATACTTGTTTTACTGGAATGTAGAAATGTAAGCATTAATTCTGAGATAACTGCATTAATATCGCATTTAGAACTTATGCGCCATATGTGGGTAGGATTCAATGACTAGACATCGACCTACGTTTACGTAATCTACTCACTCGAATAGTTGTAAATTTGGAGTTAATTATTAGATAATAAAGTATTTTTTGTATTTATATTTTGTGCCTTAACCTAGTTCAGTTATATTTATTTTCTTTCTTTCTTTCCATTGCATTAATTTATGTGATAGATGGCGCCAATAAAAAAATATATGTGGCCTGATTGTCTGCTGCAAACAATGATGATAAACGCGAAATACACTGGAAATACAATGTTTAAAAGAAAACTAGGTACCGCAGGCCGCACGACATTAATTCTATTGAAACTCCGTACTACGCTAGACCAGCTCAAGGTCAAAGTGTTAACTCTGACGTGCAGCCTACTGTACTTTGTCTGTTAAAATGAAACACTTCGGATGGTGTAGATCAAATATATACACAAGGACTTTTTTACTTAGGAGAAGGCTTTGGTCTGGCTATAACTCTTGGACTCCGCTGTTCTATAAATGTTGCATTTTTTTTTTTTTGGCAACAACAAATTGCAGGTTTTTATTAGACTTCAATTTACACTAAATATTTTAAAATTATTTGAGATTATAGGTAATAATATGTACAAGTATATAAAAAAGGTAGGGAAAAGAATTAAAGGGCATCAAAAAATTCGTCCGCATTGCTGTCAACAGGAAAAGTGCCCAATAGGCTGGCAGCATTGCCACGTTGTATGGCAATGCTCATTCTTTGGGCAAGAATTCTGTCAGAGTGCAAATATTGTTGTTTTGTATTTAAGTCTCAATATCACTATTGTAGATATTGGAGAACTGTCATTGATGTTTAGCTTCCACTTTGAGCAATCCCTTCAGGGATTCTATCTAGGAATTCTAAGACATGAGATATAACAAACTATAACTCAGAGTTATTTTTCCGACAGTCTAAATTTCAAGACCTACTGACAAAAAAATATAAATAAAATAAAAAATAAATAAAATTTATTCAAAAATAAAAATTGGAAAAATACAGTATAAATCTTAGAAATAATGTAGGTATTACAAAGTATGATGCCATATAATAACACTGATTTTATGTACTTAAGTAAGGTTCTGTTGGACCATCCAAATAGTAGGTATAACGGTACAGGATAGCCTTTACCAGAAGTAGTCATCGTATTAGTGGTTTAGTAGCTACAGTATCATCTGGGTTGTGCCGGAATATAACAGTTTCTCGTGGACGTGGTACAACAGCGGCTCCCCAGATATCATCTCTGTCATCAGAAAACAGCCGCCACGCAACCATCATCGATGCGACGCTCTGCTAGTGACTATCATCAGCCATTGTTACTCCGGGTGATTCCTAGTATCTTCGTAACAGATCTAGATGGCGCCACCTGCTGCGAATAACTGTTTTGCTTTGAAATTTATTAAAATGATAATGTCACTGAATATTTTAAATAGATAATGCAGGCTGGTGAGTAATTCCAAGCCAAAGCGCGCATTTTATGAATGGTACTGAACATGTTATTCTATTGACAAGTTAACGTAAAGGCTCATTTTCATTAGTCGATAACTCGGTCGATATTCAGCATGCGGGGACTTCCCGCAGGCTTAGCGACCAATGAAATTCATCGGTCAGTAAAAAGCGTGCGAGAGACTCACTCCCAATGAAAATGAGCCTTCAAACCAACTGCCAAACGTGCGGAAAGGTTTTCCGAATACCGCAATGGTTCCCCATCCACAAAAAAATCGGTTTTCCGAATACACCGAAACGGGCCCTATGGCATGCTTTACAGAAATGTCCAGCACCCCAAATGCAGGTACTATTGACTAATGAAAACGGCTGCCAGCATGTGGGTTCTATGGCATGCTTTATAAAAACCTCCCGCACCCCGCATGCGAGCCCTATCGACCAATGAAAATGAGCCTTAATGTAATAAAATAAACTTACCACTTAGAACGTTATCACATTACAGAAAAACCTCCCTCTCACAGAGAGGTATGTGCATGTGCAATCGAAACATTATAGGCTGATTATCCTTTTATGCTAAATTTTATTATTTTTCTTAAGTAAGTAAGTACCTACTAACTTTTCTTCATAATGCTCTTTATTAAGTCTAAGCTTATTATTTATAATCTTGTTTTGATTTTAAATGTATTAATTAGATTGCATCGCGGGAACGTCTTGTTTTGAAATAATGTATGTTATTGTTACGTATGAGGTAAATCCATGTAAAACAGTAAGAAATAAATGTAGGGCTTGCTAATGCAAAACATGGTATTCCTAAGTTTATCATCTACTTATCCTTTTGCCGTATCTTTTTACCGTGTGATGCCGGACGTAAAGAATAGCACCACCCCATTTCCACCTGTGAGTGTCGTAAAAGGCGACTAAGGGACTTACTAGAGAATGGGCAGCAGCGTTCTCTATGCATTTTAACACCATACTTCGAACGCCAACCCGCCTGCCAAGCGTGGCGATTATGGCAAACCCCCCCAATTGGGGGAGGCCTATGTTCAACAGTGGACGTCTTTCGGCTGAAATGATGATAATGATCCTTTTGCCAACTACGTTGGGGTCGGCTACCAGTCTAACCGGACACAGCTAACGAAACGAAGACGAACGAAGAAGAAGCTTCCTTCCATGTAAAATACTGGTATTCAGCTGAATACCAGTATTTTACATGGAGTGAAGCTTCGTCGAGTCTTCTCATCACGTATTCCACAGAGCCTAAAGACCAAGGTCTTCAATCAGTGCGTCCTGCCTGTTATGACTTACGGAGCCGAAACGTGGACACTCACGGTACGGCTGGTCCATAAATTCAAGATCGCTCAGCGAGCTATGGAACGGCCTATGCTTGGAGTTTCTCTGAGAGATAGAATTCAGAACGAGGTGATACGGCAGAGAACCAAAGTTGTCGACATAGCTCACAGAATAAGCAAGCTGAAGTGTCAATGGGCCGGCCATATTAGCCGTAGAACCGATGACCGTTGGGGTAGACGTGTTCTGGAGTGGAGCCCGCAAATCGGCAAACGTAAGGTAGGACGTCCTCAGGCTAGGTGGAGCGACGATCTTCGCAGGGTGACTGGTAGCAGCTGGATGAGAATTGCCGAGAATCGAGCTGAATGGCGTGCAATTTGAGAGGCCTATGTCCAGCAATGGACTGCTATTGGCTGATGATGATGATGATAACATAGAGGGACTGCCTATCTGACCTCCTCAACCCAGTTACTGGGTAAAACGATACCCTTCCTTGGTAAGACTGGTTGTCAGACTTTCGGGCTTCTGAGAACCCATAACGACTGTCGAAGATCCACGAATGACAGCTGGGACCAGCGGCTTAACGTGCTTTCCGAGGGCCAGGGTCTTGGTACGTAAAGATCCACGGAACAAACGCGGCAAGCGAAGCATAACCTGATCGATCGATCACTGTTATTACTGAGCCACAACCCTTGTGATATTTCTAAGTTGTTGCTATAAAAACCGTATGCCCGATGGGATTTCGTATAGACTATTTCTCAGGAGCCTTAAGAGTTCGTACAACGGTCCACTAGCGCCATACCTTAAAAAAAAATATCTCGTGACTGAGAAGGAAATATGAAAAATGGCTCATTAAGGAACCTCGGTAAGTGTGTCTAGAATTTTCTAACACCTTTTATAACTTTTAATATTGAAACAAGAAGCAACAAAATTTGGTCTAAATAAAAGCGTCCACATTCTTGTAGATCGTGTTTTGTTTCTTCGTGTCTCAATATGAAACGTTATGTGTGAAGACGATGTACTTACCTAGAATAAAATTACTATAGCACAATAGGTAAAAAGAATGAAAAGTGAAGTAATGACAGACAAATTAATTATTTGATAGATACATGGTGCTGACATATTTACAAACATTGTAAAAGAAGATGATTTTCCTAAAATTATAACATTTAATAACGTAAGTCAGTGTGTGAGTTAATGTATATTAATCACAGAAAATAAAATTAATATCTTAAAAATTATAAATTATACAATTAAATTAGCAACGAGTTTGATTTTGTCTAGACTCTAAATAAATTGTCCTATGGAGCAGGACCAGCATGTTTCCAAGCATTCTTATCTTGGATATAATCCTCTAATTTTTAATATGCTAGTTTACAAAGTGTGCTTTTAAAATTTCATTCATTGAATTGTAATATATCACAAGGGATTTTCCTGAGTAGCAAGAATATACTGTCGAGTCCTTTTCTCACTATCTGCTTATGGTTCAAACGATCTCAGTAACCTTGTTTTATTCTTAAAAGGATATTATAAATATCGGGGTGCTTCAAAATTAATGACTAATAATTGCCGTCATAATTAGTTAAATTTTATGCTCTCTGTTGTCTATTATAAAATAAATAGTAGATTGTACAATTAACAGCTAGTAAGTTAAAGAGTTGAAGTTAAAAGAAGCCATTCTACCCCGAGGCGTATATATCTACCAGAGCCGCAGGCGAGGGAGGGTAGATATTAAAGAGGTTAAATGGCTAGTATATGGCCGAGTTATACACTCTGTTTTTCACAGAAACAGGCATCAAGTACATAACACTATTTTTTATTTTCAACATGTGTCATTCGACTTGGGTACTTCATACTGGCAAGTCATAAAAACATTTATTTGCGTTTTAAAATAATAAAGACAACTGTTGTATCTAGTTTTAATAATAATAGGTAGAACACGGAAGTGATAATAAATTAAAGCAAAAGAAATAAAATAACGACATTAATCTGCGACGTTTTATTGTGTGTGGCTGTTGGGCCTGATTAACTTTGTCTTAGAAAACAAAAAAAACTTTACGCACTAGAGCACAAAAAGCGACTTTATGTCGCCTACGCACAACATAAAGACGAATTTTTAGAGCATGAGAAATGAAAAAGCCTTTATTGCTGTTATTATTTTGACATGTTGTAAGAATGATAAAATATGAAGTGTACTGATACTTCAAAAATATAGAAAATAAATATCGGCGAACGGTCGTTAATCTGATACAATTTGTCTTCCGACAAAGGCCTCCTCTAAAGATTTCCATTCAGTCCTGTCCTTTGCTGTATGAGTCCATATTGTTTAAAGTGCTTATTCCCAGGAGCTCCAAATCTATTGTTCTCCAAACAATTTCTCTCCTTAAAATGATTCCCAAGAGCTCCATAATTTTGTTATTTAAATAATAAAATACAAAAAAAAAATATATTGCTTTTTTAATTTGGACCCGCCGGGAATAAAATTATGGAGCGCCTGGGAATAAGTGCATTCAGTTTACATAGATGTATTATACTGCTATCGTAATGTAAAAAGGCACATCTAATTCTTATTCTTTCATACCAAATGTATGGGAGAACATGTTTATCAACTGCGCGAGTAAATGTAAGTTGTTCGACTATTACTCGGTAACTTTTGAAGCTTACCTAGCTGTGATAATTTTCCTTTTAACTACGTTATATATACTACTTCTGTGATTTTTTTACGTATCCAAATACAACTATTCAGCTGGCAGGGGGGGACAGACTTGACTCTAACAATAATTAGCACATTAAAGCTTAATATAACGCAAACGGATCCCTGAATCGTTTTTTTTTTTTTTTTCACAAACTTACAATATTTTTGTATGGCCTATCCTACTATACCCCACACCATGGGACAGATGAGAAAAAAAATATAATCCCCACTTTACGTGTAAGAAGGAGGAAAACAAAAAAGGTTTTATTTTACCACTTTGTCGACGTGATTTATAAGTATACTCATACCAAATTAAAGCTTTCCAACACTAAGGCCCGTATTACAGAACGTCACTCAAGACTCGAGCATTACTTAAAACTAGATCCGAGCCATTTGATTGGTTGTCACTAGTTTTAAGTAATGCTTGAGGCTTGAGTGACGTTCTGTAATACGGGCCTAAGAGGCTCTGAGCTAAGCCGCAGACAAACAGACAGACAGACGGACATGGCGAAACTATAAAGGTTCCTTGTTTACCACGGAACCCTAAAAAGACGACGAGCTTATTGGGCATCGAAAAATTCGTCTGCATGGCTGCCGCTGTTGAAATAATAATTGAAATACAACGAATTTAACGGTTAATCAACGTTTCGAACTCGATCGAATCATATTTTTTCGAAGAATAACACTTAATAATATTTTATTTTATTTTTATTTTATTTTTTCCCAGTTCTACCAATTATTTACCTATAGGTTTAACTCGATTTGACTCGTAAAATAAACATTGTAAACATTTCCACGTAGGCGTAACACGGAATATGTAACATGAATTCTGTAATCATATCACTGGTAAAACCAATTAAAATGGAACAAAAATGATATTATGGATACACGAAAATTGGTAATTTGAAACGTAATAGTTCCCTAGTGACGTTGTTTGTAAATAGTTATGTTAAGAAACACGTGTCAGAGTCGAGTCATATAGCAATGGGTGGAACTGGCGACTTTCAAGGGTGCGGTCATGGACTTACATATTCAAAAATATGAGGTCATGGAAATTATTTTCATATGGGTCGAATCCGTCATCATGCCACTAGTCTAAAAGATAAGTATGTAATTATTGTGATTTGTGAGGGGATAGGAAAATATTACTTACTAGCAGGTGACCGCGGCTTCGCCCACGTGGCATTTTCTAAAATAAAAGTAGCCTAAGTTACTCCTTATAATATTAGCTATCTGCCAGTGAAAGTCCCGTCAAAATCGGTCTAGCCGTTTTGAAGATTAGCCGGAATAAACAGACAGACAGACGGACAGAAGAAAATTTAAAAAAATGTTTTTATTTTTTTTGTTTTAAGTACAGTATATACTTTCGTTCGCATTTAGCAAAAAGCAATTTTGATATGACACTTCAATTTTATTTATTTATAGTATAGTATTGTATGTATAGATGATCATGGAAACATTTATCGGCAGTTTCATTGAACTACTTATACAAGCAGCCATTTAAATTATAATGCAAATGGAGTGTTTGATAGACTGTCGCAAATACGAGAGATGACGCTTTAAGGCTCCTACAAACAAACGCGACACGCGACGTGACACAAAGAAACCGCTCGTCCCGCGCCGAGCGTTGCCTTTGTGTCGCATCGCGTGTCGCGCCTGTTTGTAGGAGCCTTTACAAAACCGATCATTTACGAAAACTTCATGAGACGTATCAACATCTGGATACTGTATCCATCAGCCTGCGACTGTTGCAGTCCGCAGGGCTATATTTTAGGACGAATAAGCAATGATCACCACGATTTTTGCGTATTGACGAATTCATTCAAACGATTAAGTAACGGTATTCCTAACTATACTATCCTTCACCGTGAGTCAGAGATGTCTTAGAATTGAACATGGCTTTTCACATTATTCACAACGGAATTTGTAGGCTTGGTTTTGACCAGAAATCTGAGAGGTTAATGCTAATGAAAAGTCAATAATATAAGATCATGTGGAAGACCCGTCTTGGGTATTCTCCGAGGAAGTTCAAGGTTTAGCAAACTCAAACTCAAACTCAAACTCAAACTCAAAGCATTTATTTCAATTAAACCATTTACAGGCACTTTTGAATTGTCAAAGAGACGGTCAGTTAGTCAGAGTCGGCAAGTTGAAGCTAGATGCCCATTCCAATACGTAGATCACTATGGAGAAGAACGGACAAGAAACTCCAAGGACACTCTTTTAAATCAAGATATTACATAATCCTGGGTACATTATTCTTGTTGCTTCTATATGTGAGACAATGTAAAAACTAATAAAACAATTCAAAATATAAATTTACAAATTAAAAATAAGCCCTGGCAGTTAAGAGATGACCAGTCCCAACTGACGGCGCCCGTTCACGAACATGACGCATGGATCAGCACCATCCAGCTCAACCATTTTGTAGGGAACCGAATGATCCAACACACGCGCCACCAACAGTGAAACATTTAAGTGAGCATGACATACTCTCAACTGCCATGCTCTTTCAAGTCAACATAAATCATAATAACATACCTAGTAAACGACTCCATGGTATTCACATTTACAAAATTGAAAAAAATGCTGCTAAATTATACAGAACTATAGTTTGCAATGTATTTGAGAGATTAATAAAAATTTACTACCAAAAAAGAAAATAATTATTATCTATTGGAGTATTCATCAATAAAAACATGCTTAAATAAGCTGCTTATATGCTTAATAGCTCCATACAATATACCGATGACTATAACCTATTGTAAATCTGACGTCACATCTCATCGCCATCTTTGAGGTCATTCATGACGTTTTAAAGATGGTGACGAAAATAAAATTAACAAAGACTTTGCGGATCCATATTGACATTGGGATAAATTGAAGAATGACTTATTGTTATGTTTATCGAAATTGGTTTTGGGTGAATCATTTAACAAATATGTGGGAATGACATCGTGTGTTTATGAGCGTCATCTTGTAATCAGAACTATTCGTATGTTAATCCTTCGGATTTTAAAGTTATTGATAATCCTGCGTGTGGTGCCGGACGTATATAATAGCACCACCCCATTTCCTCCCGTGGGTGTCGTAAAAGGCGACTAAGGGACTTACTAGAGAATGGGCAGCAGCGTTCTCTATGCATTTTTAACATCATACTGCGATCGCCAACCCGCCTGCCAAGCGTGGCGATTATGGCAAATACCCCCCTTTTGGGGGAGGCCTATGTCCAGCAGTGGACGTCTTCTGTCTGAAATGATGATGAATGATGATAATCCTGCCTGGATTCGAAATCACGAACTACAACTCATTCCATTACCGCTGGTCTCGAAACGGTGAAGGAAAACATCGGGAGGAAACCGACATGTCCTAGAACTAGGGATCCGCAAAAAGTATCGATACCTGAGTAGTATCGATACTTTCTCTTTGATACCTAGTATTTTTGTACTCGATACTTTAGTTTCGATACTTTACTACGTATCGATACTTTTTCACATACTCGATACTTTTGTCTTCTCACTCGTGTCATTTTACACAATGTCACCAGTTCTCTTTCTAACTTAATTAAAGCGGTATCTCTGAAAGCAATCTTTCCAAAATTATATATATTGTTTGGCAAGTAAATATTTGATAATACTGAGTACTTCAGTCCATAGTCCATACTCCCATCTGAAACGCTGAGGCGACGGTGACGGTGACAGCGGTGCGGAAACAGCTTACTGGGATGCGTATACTCGTAGACAAATTACTTTTCATGTCAGACTGCATCGAAGAAGATTGGGGACTGACTGAATTTAACTTTAATTTCGCATTAAAAGTACTTCATTGAAATAATTATAATGAAAATTTTGTACTTTTCAAATAAGTAAAATAATAGCTACCTAAGTATGTGCTTGTTTATTACTGTTTTTTTTTTTTTTTGCTATAATATACAATTTTTAAGGTGATCGAAAAAGTACTCGATACTCAGTAGTATCGATACTTTTAGTTTGATACTTTTATCGGTATCGATACATTCTTCTGCGATACCAGTAGTGCAAGTACGTAGGACTCGATTCGATAAATTTGACAATTATTCTCGATAAAATGAGTTTTTATCGAATCGGATCGATGTCGCAAGTATGTAACTTCTACTTTAACGATCGGTAAAGAAACTCTAAAATTTTAAAGAATTTAAAGAAAATGCACGAAACGACAATTTTACAGTTGAGATCGCCAATTTACGCTGTCAAGCTCGGTAATTTATCGACACCTTCTAAAAGCCCGATAAGCACAGCGATCATTAAGTACTAATACCAACAAGATTGATAAAAATGCAAACCTTAGCGATCTCGATGTCTTATCGAGATATCGTGGGTCGATTCGAGTCGTTAAGGATCGCTTGTCAAATAGCAATACTGAGGACGTCCACAGACAAAACATTTAAGGTGGGATTTCTGTGGCACGACTAATGTCCGAGATATTTAGTTTTTTTTTTTTTTTTTTTTTCATACATTTTTGGATTGTAAACAATATTCATGGGTATAATTGAAAGAAGCTACACTGTAATTTAAGCTACGCTTATAATTTTAAAATTGCTTGAGACATTTTGCAAAAAAACCTTTACTTACTTATTCTATGAATGACCCGCCCGGACGCGGCGACTAATGGCGGCACGAGCGCAGTGAATTTAGATAATTAATCATCATATTTTATCAAGTAATTTTAAATTATAGTTTTTTTTTTAATCGGTTCCATGATTCGTGTTTGAACAGATACTATATGTATCTGTTCGCACCATTTTCGAGATATAAGTAAAAGAAAAGAAAATATATATATTTTCTTTTCTTTTACTTATATCTCGAAAATGGTGCGTCCTATCGCAAAAATAATGAAAATTTCGACACCCTTTAGGAAACACATAAACCCGTAATACTCAACATGTAGGTAATTTTTTTTTTTTTTCCATACAAAAAGTGAAAATTTCCATATGAAACACGTTGAGGCTGCCCCGCCCCTGCGCACCTCCAGCTCTAAAAAAAATCATGAGATAGGGCAAACAAGTGCAACGTTGCGAAGCTAATAAAAATACCACGTGGAGTCGCGATTGTCAAATTCGATTCACCCTGCAATAAAGTCATAACTTCATAAGTCCTAAATCCATGATTAGTAATGATCGCTATGCTTATCGGGCTATTACATGGTGTCGATAAATTACCGAGCTCGACAACGTAAATTGGCGATCTCAACTGTCAAAATGTCATTTCGTACTTACATTTTCGTTAAATTCGTAAAAATTTTAGAGTTCATCTACCGATCGTTAAAGCAAGTACCGTACTTACTCTTTTTACGTACGTAACGTACTTCCAAATTCGTTAACAAGATCGATAAAAATGCAAACCTTAGCGATCTCGATGTCTTATCGATGCAAAGTGCGTACTTGCACTGCGGTATCGAGTAGGTATCGATACTTTTGAACTTTTGCGAATCCCTACCCAGAACCAAATATTCGAAGACATTTACCAACCCGCATTGGGCCCGCGTGGTAGATTACCTACGCTCTCCTCTCGAAGATAATTATGAGGCCTGTGTCCCAGTAGTGGGCAGACTATGCTTATGATAAGCGATGATCATTCTCCTGATAACTTTGAAGACTCTTTTTCTCTTTTGACTCAACTGGTGATTGGCTTTCTATGCACCAAGTCGAGCTTTGAATTCGCATTCACGGGCTGATGATATATTTTGTGTGTGCGGCTTGTTAGTTTGAACCACAAAAAAATTCAAACGATGGTTCGATGTGCTTTCAATTGCGTGACACCTCTCATTCTAACTAATATTATAAATGCGAGTGTAAGTTTGTTTGTTACCTTTTCACGCCTAAACCACTGAACCGATCATTCTGAAGTTTTGCATATACGTTGTCAGGTGTACAGAAACTGACATAGAGTATCTTTCATCCCGAAAAAAAGTACTGTTCCCGAAGAAAACAACAATACCGTTCTTATGATAATAGATGGCGCCACGTGTCTTTCGAATCATGATTGAATAAAACTATATTATTATAGAAAGTAGTACTGTGTTAAGAGTTACAAGCAGAGTACGATCCGAATTGATTGTCAAAATTCTAAAATTAACGCTAGCGAAACCATGGGAAAAAGCTAGTTTTCTTTAAGTCTTATTTAAAACGCTCTTTATTCTTATCATTTTCAACACGTGCTAGAAGATATACACAAAAGCAGTAAAAAAAAAATTGGATTCTGCATAAAACAAAATCTCAAAATTATCCAAGTTAAATGCTCTCCCGATTCCCTCTAAAGTTTCGTATTTGGAGACGGCGTGAATTTGTCGGTTACTCAGCCATCAATCAATCTTGGCAGTCACAAGTCTTAAACGGCAGAATTGCTTTAAGGTATATCAGAAGATCCTTCCTTAAGATATACGCTGAAATATTACTTTAGCAGGTTTCCTCACTTTGCGCTTTATTTAAAGACATTTAGATGAAATTTCGCCAACTTGATTTCCTTCTTCGCATTACCATGTGACGTATGGTCGAACGCGAGTCATCATTGGTGAATGGATCTTTGTTTGACTCGATAACGATCTTGCTTCTTATTCGAAGTTCAAAATTCATTCTTAAGTTTTTTTTTTTGTTCCTCATATTTCCGAATGATACCGTTCATATCAGAGGGGTCACATCTTTATGATTGAGTTTTTTGTCTTTAATGTTCCACCCACTTAATTAAACTATGATAGCTTTTATTACTGTTTGAAATTATAAAATGGGGTTATCGCTCAATAATCTCCACGATCAATCTATCGTATTGCTGTCAGGGTGGATAGGAATCTTCATCAAACAGTATATCGACACCATTCGAACTCTCCTTTTGTTGTATTTTGTAGGTTAAGATCAGTTGGCTGCGGTCTGTGTATTGACATTATGATGTCCATGATCACTTGACATACCAATTATATTACGTTTTATTTCATTAAATAATTTAGAGGGATGATCTGGAATTTCTCAGTAGTAGCCCTTCTTGAATATTTTTTTTTTTTGGTTGAGAAATTATCAAATAACTTCTCCCGCTCTGGGCGGAGTGGGAGGGCGTGTCAGACTTTTACTGACTAAAACCCACCCGTTTTCCTTTAGTTGCCTGTATGCCAGGGCCACGGTATCCCTTTCGGACAAATCCGCAACCCTGGCAGGCACCGGTCCTGGCGGACCCCTTCAGTGCGTGCTGACTTCTCGTTGAGGCGCGCGTGGAACACAACACGCCGTCGATCCGGGCCTGGTCCTTACCGGACGGCGAGCTGCTTAGTAGTAGCCCGGAGTTTGGATTTGTGCCCGGTTGATGGCAATAGGTTCGTCCCCTACTGCATGGGACTTTAACATAACTGGCGAAATGTGGGTGTACTATATGTACACCTCTGTCCAACCCTTCGAGAAATACAGGCGATATGTTCTGTTATGTGAATTTAGAGGGACTTCAGCTCGTTCATATAATTTGTATAAAGAGAACTACCTTTCTTGCTGGAATGGGTTATTTTACAATACGATGTTTACAAAAAAAAACCGGTCAAGTGCGTGTGGGACCACGCACAATGAATGAATGAGTTTACGATTTTAATTAAGGCGGTATGACCCGACAGACACTGCGCTTATTAGTTTTCTGAATCTATGGGAAACATCAAATCAAAGTTAAAATATTCTGAAAATTAAAAAAAATAAGGAGATATATCTTATTTAAGGATCTGACGGACATGCAATCGCTTTTAAATACATGATTAGATTAACTTTGCTGGATAGAAAAAACTCCCAAAATTACTCCTTTTCGTAATGTTTAATCAATCTCATAGCTACAAAACAAATAATTTTCCTTATTTTTTATATAAATGAAAAGGTAGTTAGATTGTTTAGCACAATTACCTGAATTTTTCTTGATGAAATATTTACTATGTTTAAATCAATCAAAATCAAAACATTTTATTTCACATAAACCTACATGGGCACTTATGAAACGTCAAAAGTAAGATGCATGGTTCCAATTGGTCGTTTCCTATGGAGAAGAACCGGCAAGAAACTCCACGGTTACTCTTTTAAAGATAATTTGTTTTTAAAATATTTTCAAATAACAGTATTAATAGGTATGGGAGGAAGGTGTAGGGTCTTTCAACAATTACCAGGTACTTAACAAAATATAAATTATCTACCAAATAAGGAACCACTCGCGACTTTGCGTGCATACTTTAGTCGACTCGAGTGATTCTAGCGCCTTAAGTAGATTCACATGAGGCATTACTTCCCAAGAAACAGCTACGACTCAAAAACATAATTTCTATTCCTTAAACATGAAAATTTCTCTCAACAAGTCATCAACCCTAAATACAATTTTAATTCGCACATAACACAAGCTACCTCCTTCCATATAGTGACAGCGAACAGACGAGTTCCTAATAATTAATGTCTAGTAAGCACAACTAGGGAAACTATCTCGGGGCGAGAAAGCCAGAGGCATCTGACATATCCAATTAACACGGCATCCGGTTCCGGCGGGATCAGGCGTGCCAACTGTGAGCATGTACTATTATGTTGGCTTCCTTTGGTTTTGATTTCTTCAATGGATCTGCTGGTTAGGGTGTGATGATGTGGTGTTTGTGAACTATTAATCTTAATGTTCCGTAGGTAGAGAAGATATGCATAAGAAATGTGACACCCTTCTGGATGTAGTTAACTACTTAATAGGGGGTGGGTCTCACTATTCCTATTACCATTTGCAATGGTAATACTGAGACTGGCGCATTTTTTCAAATCAACTTTAACAGACGGACACACACTTACAACTAAATACTTTTAAAGTTATTTAACAAAAATAGATGAAAATTGACCATCCCCCCCTTAACTTCAAACTACTGAACCTAAAATTTTGAAAAAAATAGTCTAAAAATAGGTCTATACTTATAGATTACAGGAAAATTAATAAGAAGTCTATGGTCTTAATATCAAATGATAAATTTCTCAATATTGTGCGTACTTTACATTTTCAGTTAGAATGTATGAGAGAACATGTATTTCAAGTACAAAGTTAAGTTTGTTCTTGAGATAAATTCGTCCCAAGTACGGTACCCTTCATTGTGTGTGGCCCGACATCCACTTGACCAGTGTTTTTAACAGCAATATTGTCGCAGTTGTAATAAGACTGATAAATTACTCCAATCCTTTAAGTAATAAAATACCAACTCCAACAAGTCCTTAAATTAGGACTTACTACTTGATTAATTGTAATTTCTTTAATTTAACTTTTAGATACACAGACAATAAGACGAAAAGTAAAATAGGTTTTATTTAAAAGCCTATGTTGATATTCAGCTTTAATTGAATAGGATACCTAACCGTTTTACAATTATTTTAATCCGTAAATTACGACTACTGGATATACTAAGATTACATTAATAAAACTGTTTGGATTGTTTATTAGATTGATTATTAATTATTACTAATCTTTAATTTACGATAATGATATTTATTTAGTTTCGAGTTTGTGCTCACCAGTTCGCGCCACTATCGAGTAACGAAGTTACTCGACTGAAGTGGAGGTGCCAAAATTTGTTACTATTATGGGCGTGAAAACAAAGTTGACATTTAATTCATATTTAATACCTTAAAACCGTACAGTAAAAATATCGAGCATGCCGCAGTGTTGTGCAGTCCCGTTTTGTTCAAAAAAAAAGGAGGACATAAGTTTCCGATTGAAGAAACTGTCTCAAAGCACTGACATTCATTGACCCGTAACTCATAGTTGCTGTTGTTGTTAATCTCAGGTATTTTAAAATATTCACAACATTTATCTAATATGAACTAAACCCGCGTAGCCCACCTACAAACTGTGAAATTTTACATTTCAGAGACCTCACACTACATTAGCACCTCTAACGGCGAATTCATACGCGATAATCATTGCAATGGATTAAACAAGTTTTTCTTTTTTTTATTATTAGTTTTGCATCTTGTCATATTAGGAATGTAGGTACACTTTTTTTTATTATTCTATATATTATATGAACTAACATGTTTTATACCGGTTGGGGTTAAAGGTCAAACGCGTGGATGAGTCATAAAATATTTCACGCTACTTTTTACAATTTAGTTATTTGGAATTATTGGGTAATTAAAATATTGATAAATTGAATGTGTGTCATAGATTTTCTATAGATACTTTTTATCACACCTACCTTTTTTTTCTTGGAATTTAAAGCTTGAATATTATGTAGGTAGGTTAGTTTAAGCAATGCCTTTATGCTTTGGTTATCAGTCACCTCAAAAAAAATTTTTTTGAATGACTATTGCACGTGCTTTTCTGTGCAGGTGTGAGTTTATGTGATGCGAACTAAGCGAAAAGTGAACCGTGACCAGCGAGTACACCATGAGTCATGTTAAAAACTTGAAAACCTCTCCGCGACTTGTGACCAGCGCAGCGGGATAATTGCGCATGGCTTCGGCCACGACATAGGGCGGTGCGGGGTATTGCTCGAGTGTTCCCGCGTCGCTCTCCTCTCCGCAAATCGCACCGCTACTACTCGTGGCATGCTATGAGTAATTTCTAACATCTATTCTCGCCGCGGTTGCAGACGCAAGACGCAGCTCGCGCGAGCAGTGATGTCGTGGCCGAGGGGTAACACAATAAGGGCTCTTTCAATTTAAACGAAAAATTCGATCGAATGTGCGCAATTTATATAGAGTTATGGAACTATGGAGAAGTGTCGTGGCACTGCGTGACGTGTGCGACGTGAGCGTGCGTGATCCATTGGCGCCCGTTCGATGTCCACTGCGCACAGGATGGATGGAAAGCAGCACATGAAGTAATTTTACGCTCTGTTGGTGTAGTTGCTGTATAGCGTCCCAGTGGTACTGCCACTGGAACGCCATTCAGCAATCATATGTATAAATATAAAAATATAATTATTTACATTTCAATTTCCTATTTCTTCCCTTGGGCGTCGTAAATGGCGACTAAGGGACTTAATACTAGAGAATGGGCAGCAGCGTTCTCTATGCATTTTTAACACCATACTGCGATCGCCAACCCGCCTGACAAGCGTGGCGATCATGGCGAACCCCCCCAATTGGGGGAGGCCTATGTCCAGCAGTGGACGTCTTTCGGCTGGAATGATGATGATGATGATGAAAAATATAATATAAATAAATAAATAAGTACTAGTTTTACAATCCTTCAAAAGTCTGTAAGAGTCTTCTTTAGGCAATGGTTCTGACCATTCTTTTGAATAAAGTCAGAGAAATAAATTGACTACCAAATTAAATTGTCAGTATAATCAAATCATCACTGTCATTCTTTGACAGTTGTATAAAATGACGGCTTATTCATCTGAGAGAATCCCCCTCAGTGCGGAAGACTGAACCCTAATGTAAAAAAATGACTTTCAAGTGGACCTATGGTATAAGTATTTATTTTTTAAATTCTAGTTTTCCCCCCTAAGGGGGATTATCAGGGGGGAATTCTAGACTTTTTTATACATTCCACTTTTCCTCCTAAGTGGGAATTTCAAGGGGGGTTTGTGGAATAAGCCGAAAAACTAAATGACGGCAAATTGGCGTAGTGTATATATTTGATAAACAATAATTTATCTGACCGTACATAAAAGTGGTGGTAAATTACGTAGGAATAAGGAACTTAATATAGCCTTTGTTTAGATTTGACAATAGGTAATTTGAACCTAACAAATCTTAAAACCGGTACAAAATGCAAAACACTTATCTCCCTCATTTTATTTTCATTGCAGAAAAAGCAGAGCTTCAGCCGGATTCAACGTTAAACCAGCAGGATTGCCTGCGAAGAAACTTCTTACTTAAAAGAAACTAGTAAAGTTATAGGAGTTCTAACAAGTCTAGGAACTTGGTAGGTACGCTTAAAACTTGAATAGTCATAATTATTTGTTTTAAGGGGATGCGCTAAGGTAGCCCGCCGAATATTGTCTAGTTGGATAATGACAGTCTCAAGTTGGATAGTGAATGTATGAATTCTGCGGACAACCATGGCGCTTTCACCTTTATAAAAAACATTTATCCAGGGGCCCAAGTCTGCTTTTTTTATAAATTCGTCACTCCAACACGATCCCATTGTCATTTTGCTAAAAGTTCGTAATCTGCTAAATTCATAATAGTCGCTCATTGGTCGGTCAATGGTGTCGTAATAGAATTATATTACAATGGCATTTTGAACATTTATTCATGCCAGATTTCATTTATATATATTTTTACATGTTATTTATTAGTGTTATAAGCAATCTGAAGTAGTAGGAAGTTGGAAGTTTAGTAAGAAGTTTCATTTGTCATTATGTATGAGATTATCAATTATTTCAATGGAGTGTCAGTGGAATAGATTACCAAACTTGTCAAAATCAACAATTATGAAATCAATGATAGACCATTCTGACACTATTGTAATAGCAGACTTGAGGCCCTGTAGGTATGCTGTTGATTTTCTTTGTATCTATCTAAACCATAGTTTACCCAGTAATTCCTAATTATTTGTATCTATATAATCTAAGGACAAATTTTAAAAATATGTCCTACATAAAAATATCTATATCTATTGTTCCTGCATTTTTAAATGGTAAACCCTCCATATTGGTGCCCAAGATACAGGCTTGCCTAGTTTGGGGCCAATGTAAAACCTTACCTACCTAATCGTTTTAGCAATTAAGTTTATTATATAATATTACATAGGTAGTTTAATCGATCTGACTCAATGAAGAAGCTTATGAATGAAATCGATTTACTCTTAATAACTAACCATTTCATAGCGAGTATTCAAAACCGATACACGAAAGCATTAACAAAATTAGTACCTCTTATCAAATAATCAAGTTCGAACGTCAAGGTATACAGAATTCGTGTAATACATCCTTGTTATCGGGGCTGACCGGGACGGAGGGGGGCAAGTAGGAACAATTAGGGAACAATTGTTTGGGACACCCGGGACAACCGCCTACGGCCGTCTAAGTCCGCAGACAGTGGACTAAGTCCTCCCTGTTCGCTGTAGCGTATTCTATGAATAGTTCAGTAATACGTAGTGCCACAGAGTAGTTAGCACATTAAATGAAAGTGTATAGGTATCTTGCATCGAGATTTGACAGTCGGAAACAAAGATTATTGTTTGGCTTTGCCATACACTTTCGTCATTGTACAAGCAACTAAGTATTCCGTCCACCTAAATCTTGACATAAGGCTACAGATATTCCTGGATCATCACTGACATTAGCTTAATTTATTGGAAAGCCTCATGTAGACTACTATACTTATAATTTATATGATAAGTATTAATTTTATTTTCTGTGATTAATATAATTTAACTCACACACTGACTTATTATATGTTAAATGTTTAGGAAAATATGTGAGCACCATGTATCTATCGCATTTATTAATTTCTCTGTCATTACTTCACTTTTCATTCTTTTTACCAATTGTGGTAAATATTTTTTTTTCTAGATACATCGTCTTCACCTATAATTAATTATTAATTAATGTATACAAACTATTGTTAAAATTTTAAAAGAGTAAATATGGAGTTTTCTGCCCATTCTTCTCCATACATAATTACCTTTTGGAAGGGGCAACTAGAATCAATTAACTATTTTTGACGTTCAAAAGTGCATTTTACGTGCCTATTTGGAATAAATGATTTGACTTTGACTTTGACTTTGAGTACCTACACGCAGCTATACGCAATACAGCGGTTTCGGTCAAACTATAATTTAAGCCTATATGAAATTCCACTCTCAACTTAAAACAAAAATACAAAACCTGTTGTAGGAAACTACATCATATAAAGACTTTTTTTTAATAACATTAACATGTCAACGAGTGAGTGTCAATCGATGAGAGTGAACTCTCACCGATTGACTCTCACCCGTTGACAAAACCGACAAAGGGCCTGTCCACATCACCGCGTCACGACGTCGTTAACGTAAAGCGGTGCGGTGTCGCGGCGCGGCACGTTGACGTGACGTACTAATGCACGGTACGGCAATGTCACCGCAAAAGTACGCGTCGGACGTCATCGGAAGCGGTACGTGGCAACGATGCGCAGTTGATGTTTCATAGTCTTAGCGATTAATTGTGTAAAAAAGATGTCAAAAATTATTGATTCTGATAGATTGATATCACTTGTAATATAGGTAGGTACTAGAATTTTACTAACCTCGACAACGTCTAACGTTGCGGCATCGTAACGTGCATTTTTACGACACGGTAACGTAAATTTTCACGTCACGACAACGTGCCGCGCTGCGACACCGCACCGTTTCACGTTAACGACGTCGTGACGTGGTGATGTGGACAGGACCTTATTGCGCATGTTTATGTTTACCCCATGCATCAAACAAATTCAGTCAGCACTCCATTTATTACCCATTGCGTGGTAAGCATCAATTATTTACATTTAAACTGCAATAAAGCCGGTAATGAGATGACGTGTCCGCCCTGGCAATGCGTGCAGTCATCGAGTTTAGTGATGTAGATACGAGTATTAGTGGTTTGCGGCTATGCTGATTGTTAGTTCGACGATGGCCGGGGATTGATAGCCGATATAGCCGTGTATTTTTTTTATTTACAACGTACTGCCTATTAGGAACTATGCTAGGCGTAAGAAATGCAAATTAGGCCGATTTTAAATTTGCTGATTTCTATTTGAGTCTAATTTTATGTATAGTCTTAACATAGACGGCACGGTTGGCGCAGTGGTCAAGCGATTGAGTACTGCGCTGCGTGTCGCGGGTTCGATTCCCGCACGGAACAAATATTTGTATGATCTACAAGTAGTTGTTCCTGGCTGGCTATTTGTGTATGTGAGTTTAAATGTTTGTAAACGCACCCACGATACAGGAGAAATTCCTAGTGTGGGGCAAAGTTTTTAAAAACAAAAAAAAAAATAAAAAATAGTTCTACAATTATTACAGGTTTCATGTTGCACCTAATTCATGATAATCACATTTTAGTGACAGAATATCTGTTTATTTTAAATGTTCAAAATCTTTTTCTGTTTTGCTTTTTATACCGAATAGAGCACGTACTAAAATCATATTAGCCAGTATTCTAACTTAATACATATAATATTGTTATATAATAAATGCCGACCTGTGAGATAATATTTATAAAATTAAAAGCTATTTGGATCGATGAACTTTTTTCCTCATCTATAGTAGGTACAAAGAATGATAAATGCTTAAAGAGTAAAATTGATGACGTATTTTTTCTCATGAGACATTTGACAAGAGAGAAACGCTCTTTCTTGCTTCCGTTGATGAAACGCCCGCATTTGACGTAGAGGCTTTAATACGTCGGAAGATGCCTCCAAAATCTTTATTATAATCTTTGTATAAACCTTAAACGTATCAAAAATAAAGGCAAGTATTTAATCGAATCTCAAAAAAATGGCAAGAAAGTAAATAAGATGCTCAATTATTAAAATAAAAATCGGCCAAGTGCGAGTCGGACTCGCGCACGAAGGGTTCCTTACCATCATCTATAATAATATAATAATAAATAATCTTAAAAATCATGTATGTTGTATGGGAGCCCCCTTAAATATTTATTTTGTTCTGTTTTTTAGTATTCGTTGTTATAGCGGCAAAAAAAATACATCATCTGTGAAAATTTCAACTGTTTAACTATCACGGTTCATGAAATACAGCCTGATGACAGACGGACGGTTAGCGTAGCCTTAGTAATAGGGTCCCATTTTACCCTTTGGGTACGGAACCCTAAAAAGAGTAGGTACATCATAAGATTTTGATTAACTATTATTAATGTGATGTAATTAATTATTAATTATTTATTACCCATATTTTGTTTTGTTAATATGCGGATAATGTAGTGGGCTGCAATATTGTTAATATTTTGTATTATCTTTTCTTTGTTCCAACACATATGTAGCTGTTTATTGTCCCTGAATAAATAAATAAATATGAAACGCAAAAAGTTTTTAGAGGGACATTAATTTAAAAAAGTGGCTGCCCTTGGAAGGTTAACTAGTTTCAAGAGGATCAATAATTTAAAAAAGTGTCAATCATTTGAAGGTCGACAAGTTTTTAGAGGATCTATTAAAATTTTCCCAAAAGTAATTAACTAGATATAAGAACAAACTGTTTGTTTGTAAGAGAGTACCTACCTAATCTCTGGAAGTACCTACTCATCCAATTACAAAAAAATCTTTCATATAAAGAAAGCTACACTATTGCCGTGTGCCAGAGGATGTTCTATGGATTAGTTGACTTCCACGCGGACGATAGCCGCGGCCAGAAGATAGTATACTATAATACGAAGCTGATGAGCAGTTCCCACGGGAAACTGCAATATGCATCAATGTCATCGGACACTTTTCTTCATGAAAGGAAACCTGTCTTTCATCATGTTGTACGACCCTTTTATTTTTGTTTTACGACCAGCAGGGTATTCAAAGCCAACACTATACAAAATTATGTTTTCCTTCAATGTGGTCCTTAATACTTCTAAGCTATTTTGTCTTTCTGATGACAGACTCTCATCGGACAATAATATGACATAGAAAAGCATGGTTTCCTTTTATAAAAAACACAGAGTATTTCCACACTATTCTGTCCTCCAACAAGCAACACCCATCATCGGCTATGCATAGCCTCGCTACTGCACGACACTATGCAATAGGGAAAGACATTTAATGTCAATTTAGATGCGTGGTTATTACACGAACGTCACTCACGGATGCTGGGCATATCACTGCAAAGTGACATTACACTTTGATGACGATTTTAGTCTCGTCTATGGAGTATGCTGTGTCATAGAACATTCCTGCTAATCCTTAATATTATTATACCTACCTAAATGTGCACGTTTGTGGAGATGTTTGTCACTTAATCATGCACACCGAGTGACCATGTTCTGTACCTCAATAGCGTAAGACACTTTTAATCAAAATCGCTTCATATGTTTTGATGCTAAATAACGCAATGAATATTGTTGTAATGTCAAAGTTAATGACATTGAGATTGTAAATGTGTTACACAATTAGCCCGCTGGACTTACAAAATACAAAAATCAATTCCTTGCGTGTGCCCTTAGATGGCTCGCTAGACCGAATTTAGTTTTGAACACTCGGTCGCAACTAGAACAATAAAGTTGTCCTGCCGTGTTGTATGTATAGGTGTAGGAGGGCTTAGGTCTCTCTTTACGTATTTGACGCTTCCTGATAATTATTTCATGTCGCTTATCTTCGAAAGATTTGATGTTTTTGTGTATAGTCGAGCGCCATGACGACCTGTGTAAAGCGAGCCTCTTCCAACTTTTAGGATCAATTGCGTAAGCGTTTAGATGTCTCTTGAGCACATCCTTATAGCGGAGATGTTGAAAGCCATGCTTTCGTGTACCTTCTGCTATCTCAGAGTAAAATACCTATACCGGTACCTATAGAAAGGAGTAGGACGCCCTGAGACTAGAAGCGAAGATCTTCGAGGGGAGGCTGTTGGCAGCTGGATGAGAGAGGCATACCAATGTGTCAGCAATGGACAAAGCTGTAGACTGCAAGTGAAGTCGCGGGGAACAGCAAGTCTGCACCAGCTATAACTTTTAATATTATACCTCTTTTATCTGTTCTGTGATTTTAACTAATAACCCAAGGGGGTTTTGTAATTTATTGTTGAACAACTATAACAAATAACAAACCCAATTTGTTTAATTATCAAATAAATAAGATTAATTAACATAATGTGTCTGATATGAATGTTACTGTTAATTTGGTTTGTAAAATAATATTTTGTTTCTGCTATTTTTAATCATTTCGAAACTTTTAATCTAATGTATTTGTTTGCTTGACGTTACAGAAATAGGTTATATTCCGACCAACGAGAAAATGCGTTCCTGATATCATTCTGCCAGTTGTACACGCTTCATCATCATCATCATTTCAGCCGAAAGACGTCCACTGCTGGACATAAGCCTCCCCCAAGCACCGTCACTTCGATCGGTTCTGTGCTTCCCGCATCCAGTGGAGTCCTGCGGCTTTCACAAGGTCATTGGACCACCTTGTGGGAGGCGTTCCAACACTACGTCTTCCGGTACGCGGTCGGCACTCCAGAAATTTTCAGCCCCAATGGCCATCTGTTCTGCGAGCAGTTGATACTCTGCCCATTTCCACCTAAGTTTGGCAATTCTTCAAGCTATGTCGGTTACCTTGTTTCTCCTGCGGATTTCTTCATTTCTGATTCGATCATGTAGGGAAACTCCAAGCATAGCCCTCTCCGTTGCCATTTAGGTGACTTTTAGCCTAATAAGGCCTATTGTGAGCGACCACGTTTCAGTGCCATATTATTATGTCATCACTGGCAACACGCACTGGTCACAGACTTTCTTCTTGAGACACTGCGGTATGTGGGACGAGAAGAAATTGCGTAGCTTCCCGAACGCTGCCCAGCCGAGGATACAATTAGGAACTAATAAAGCGTAAATTCATCAAACACGTTTTCTTTTATACTCAGCTGACAGGTGCCAGGAACGCATTCTCTCATAGGCCACAGTTTAGGTTGGATATAACCTATGTTGCTACTGTAAAGTGCTGTGGTTTTCACTAGCTTTCAGCCATATCTTACAGCATAAAGATTAAAGTTATGATTATTTTGCTTATGTAATCAAAGTATTACCTATGGTTTTATAGGTCAGTAGGATGCCTAAGTTTAATTAATTTTTGCATCAATTTTACCGTAGTGAACGATGCATACCTACCTAACCTATGCACCTTGGTTATCATTTGGAAAGGAACCAAAGTATCACTTATAGCTCTTTTCACAGTAAATAATTGATTATGTACCTCGCTTGGGATACGGATTGATGATCTCATTCAATTATTTGAAGCAAATGATCACATAGGATGTTATGGCAATTATTCGAATTTATTGTTTCGCATACCAATAAGAAACAGATGATGACTAAACGTGACAACGTTTAAAACAAAAATAGGAACTTCAAAAAAGCCGCCGCCATTTAAAAAGCCGTGAATAATGTAAAATATGCTTTTAGGTGCAGTGCAAGGCCGTGTAAAATCATAAATCATTTAATTTATAACATAAATAACAAAAAAGCCTGCGTTAAAAATAAATTTGTAACATTTTACAAACTCGACGATTTTGCTAATCTGTTCATTTGTTTTCTATCAGTGTTTGATTTGTTACTAGAAAATGAAACTTAACTATTTTACGTCACACCTGACCATAATGTAAGTTTTACCAACGCGTACGGTAAAACTCGCATTATGACCAGGTGAAGACGTAAAATTGTGTACTCACCACGGGCAGTAAAAAAGAAAGCCCTCTATCGCGTATTTACAACCCTCGTCTGCGGCTCGGGTCACAAATACCTGCGATTTCGGGCTTTCTTTTTTTTACAGCCCTTGGTAAGTGATGTACTATTATTATACAGGCACTTTAATTGTTTTCGACTTTGTTATCCTTTATAGGTAAGTAAAATATTTAATAATTTTGAATAAACTAACTGAAAATAAACAGCACAAAACCCTGCAAACCTGCATTAGTGGACGAAACTTTTTACGGGCGCGTTATCGATTAGTTTTTTTAAATTATTCTTAAGAGATCCACAGGAGAACCAATTTAACCGCCATAGACCGAATAATTGCCAAACTTAAATGGCACTGTGCAGGGCACATTGCTCGCAGAACAGCAAAGAAAAGGTTCTGGAGTGGCAACCGCGTACCGGAAAACGTAGCGTTGGAAGGCCTTCCACAAGGTGGACTGATGTAATTGTTGAAAGGCCTACACTGTCCTCCCATACTCGTACCTACTATCACTGTTATTTAATAATATTGTAAAGCCAATTATTTTTAAAAGAGTAACCGTGGAGTTTCTTGCCGGCTCTTCTCCATAGGAAACGACTAACTCGAACCGTGCACCTAGCTTCTGACGTTTCATAAGTGCCCATGTAGGTTTATGTGAAATAAAATATTTCGATTTTGATGACTTCGTGAAGGCCGTAGGAATCCGCGAAAAGCACAGAACCGATCAAAGTGGCGGTGCTTAGAGGAGGCCTATGTCCAGCAGTAAACGTCTTTCGGCTAAAATGATGATGTTGAATCATTCCTTGAAGGCTCTCGCTTTTTAACTAGAGCAGATACTTAGGCATTGAGGAACCAAATCAAAATAACAGAAGATATCCTAAATGATGTCATTCCTTATGAATTCCAAAGAAGAAAAAACGGTCAGACGTTACTCGTAAAATGACTTTATTGCCTTAATAACTCCAATTGGTTACTAAAATTTAAATTTTATGAATATGCAATTTAGTTGGCATCATCGTTAATTTGTTAATGAGTTTTGGTAATCTATTCGCCTATTAGCCAATTATTTCTTTTAACCAGAGTTAGAACGCTTGTCAGTTCCTGATTAACCTCATTTTAAATGTTTTTGAATTATCACTTTGTGTAAGGGTATCTACACTGTTTTCTTTTTTTTTTTTAATTCAAACAAATTTGATTTGATTGACTTTAAAATCATAGTGCTTTTCAGGCCAATCTATCAATTATATACTGTACCCACCATGACCACTGCTTGAATTGGCAATGTGGGTATCTTAATCTTAAAAAAAAAAATACTATAAATCTATAATATACTTTTTCTTTCTTTCTTTCTTTCTTCGTCTGTGAATGTATATTAACGCGAGAAATAATGGCTTTATTAATTATTTATTGTCGGAAAGATATCACCACATTCACCACTTTTTTGGAATGGGTTGGTGATCACACTGAATACATTGTCTTTGCAATCATCATCATCATCATCATTTCAGCCGAAAGACGTCCACTGCTGGACATAGGCTTCCCCCAAGTACCGCCACTTCGACCGGTTCTGTACTTCTCGCATCCAACGCTGATTCCTGCGGCCTTCACAAGGTAATCGGTCCTGGTGGGAGGCGTTCCAACATTACGTCTTCCGGCACGCGGTTGCCAGTCCTGAACCTTTCGGCCCCAACGGCCATCTGTTCTGCGAGCAATATACCCTGCCCACTGCCACTCAAGTTTGGCAATTCTGCGGGCTATGTCGGTTACCTTGGTTTTCCTGCGGATCTGTTCATTTCTGATTCGATCATGCAGGGAAACTCCAAGCTCTCTCCATTACCCTTTGGGTGAGTACTAGTCTTCTAACATTCTATTCTAGTCTTTTAACCGCCTCTGTGGTCTAGTGGTAAGATCGCCTGTCTCAGTCCCAGAGGTCACGTGTTCGGTGCGATTCCCAGGGGGGGCAAAATTTTCTGCTCGGTTTGGTTGATGGTAGGGTTTGTTCTAAGTCCGCCAGGCTAGCTACCACCATCTTATCTAAGTCTGTCGTCATAACAACAATGTTACAGCATTGTTGGTTTTCGCGCAGTTAGAGGTAAGATTCTAGACAGTTCCTCTGTGGTTGAGGATTCCGGGCGAAGCTCGCTTCCATCTTCGGCCTTATCATTAGGTACTTAGGCCAAGAGCTCCCCCAATATGGATTTAAAAAAAAAAATGGCCCATTGATCTCTTTGCAATGTCTCTATGTAATAAGACGCGAGTAAGTCACGGTAAGAACTGCAATAAAAATCATTGTTGTATAAAGAAACATTTTCAGCATCTGAAATTCATACTCCAAACAATGAAAACAAAGTCTTTTGCCGAAACATATATACGAATAAAATTAGTAGTCACAAGGTAAACCAACTTTAATTTAGTTGGCGGATTTAAACTCATTTTGCACGTATATAACCAAGTTTTGTTATTAGAATACCTATGTTAGAACGCGGCCCTGATTACAAATGTAGGCATTAAGCTTTCACAGTTGTGACTTTATCAGAATTATAGTCTTTATGAGCGTTGCAGGTAGGTAGCATAATTCTGTGTTTGTGTGGAATATCTGTGAGTTTCTGCTTATCTATGACGATAAGTTTATGATTTTAGTAAGTTTGTAGGTATAGGGGTTTATTCATAAACGTTGATTTAAGTTAAGTGACGTTCAAACGTCAAAAATGTATGGTTAAACAGTCGCTAATCATTACTTAACTTTAAGCAGCGTTTATAAATAAACCCCATACTGTTGATATTTATTTATTTATTATTTATTGAATCTTCATGTAAAATAGTGGTACATAGGCGGACTTAATGCCACACGGATAGTGATAGTGTTTTCGTAGAACCTGTACTGAGGACGATTTCAGATTGATTCAATCTAAATTATTCATGAATAAAGAATTGATATGAATTGGTATTTATTTAATACTTTAAGCACACAAATGTACATAATATGAATGATATGAAATGGAAACCATTTCATATGCCTAATGGAAATACGTAAGTATAACAGAGGCCTAATTGCGTAACACACTATCAGTAGGAATAGGCTGATAATGCTTTGCTTATACATAGTCCGTGTGGTGTTGGACTTAAAGAATAGCACTACCCCATTTCTTCCCGTGGGTGTTGTTAAAGGCGAGTAAAGGGAATTACGAGAGAATGAGCAGCAGCGTTCTCTATGCATTTTTCATCGCCAACCCGCCTTCGAGGCGTGGCGATTATATCAATCCCCCCCCCCCCTCCCGCCCATCCCAAATGACAAGCACTAACAAAAAACGGTCCCTAGTGCCCGGTGGCCAACCATCCATTGGCTACGGTAGCGGTCAAGGCCATTGTGTGGCAGGGGGTGCTAAGAATCCCCGGAAGGGATCCGGCTACCAAGATCATCGCCTACAAAGTGGAAAAAATAAATAAAATATAAAATCTAGGCTGACATAAACTAAGATGTATCTTTTCAGCCAAAAGACGTCCACTGTTGGACATAGGCCTCCCCCAAGCACCGCCACCTCGACCGGTTCCATGCTTCCTGCATCCAGCGGATTTCTGCGGCTTTCACAAGGTCATCAATCCACCTTGTGGGAGGCTTTCCTACGCTACGTCTTCCGGTACGCGGTCGCCACTCCTGAACCTTTCGGCCCCAACGGCCATCTGTTCTACGAGCAATATGCCCTGCCCATTGCCACTTAAGTTTGGCAATTCTTCAAAGGTATGTCGGTTACCTTGGTTCTCAAATAGCTAGCAAGCTAGTTCATAAATTTGAATTAGTCATCCAATATTTCGCCTGAATTTATGTTATAACTGTGCCACGTCGTCATATTTTTGTTGTAACTTCTTCATTAAGCAGGCTTTGTATGTACTTCATGATGTTTTGTGAACACAATCCTTTAATATAATTCTATCTAAATCCTTGTTAACTTATCTTTTCGCAATTATGTGTAAGCTTTAATGTCAAGATTTGAAAGACTGGACAGTTATGAGGGTAGTTAGTCTTATTTTGAAATATCCCTACTATAAAAAAATATCATCTACTTATTATAGACTACTTTAGGTCTTTAGATGGTGGATTTGTGCCCGGTTGATGGCAATAGGTTCGCTCCCTATTACATAAATGACTTTAACATAACTAGTAAAATGTGGGGATACTAGAGGTATACCTCTGCCTAACCGTTCGGGGAATACAAGCGTGATGTTATGTTTACTTAGATTTTTATTTTATAACACTTTATGCACAAATAAAAAAGGGGGGAAAACTTGACACTAACAAAAAATGTCACTTTAAAGCTTAATATACGCAAACAGATCCCTAAATCGAGAAATAGTTTCCGTAAACCCGCAATATTTTTGTAAGGCCTAAACAATGATACCCCACACCATGGGATAGAAGAGAAAAATAATATCTACCCAACTTTACGTGTACCCAAAAAAAAGAAACAATATTTTATTTTACCACTTTGTCGGCATGATTAATATGTATACTGTCAGGTCTACTTATTCCTAACAAATAAAAAAAGGTTAAAGTAGACTGAACAATTTAATGAATTTAAAGGTAAAAAATACAGTAACTAGAATTAAAATTATAAAGACCTACCTAACACGCACTCTCAAGGCAAGAAGGAGGAAGATGTGATTTATATTACTTGAAAGTCACTCCCAGCTCCGCGTCAGGAAAGCTCCGTAATCTAGTGGACAGGGCAGCTCCGAGGAACAGGAGTCAAGGCAGCTCCGAAGAAAGGATGTCGGCGCAGTCTCCGCAGTGTCGAGAAGGATATTCCAAAGAAATGTAGGTACGCGTCAGAGTGTCGGCGACCCCAACACTGTTAACTTTTACAGTTCCAACTTGATAGTTCTCAAAGAATCAGGCAGTAGAACCTCCACCGGAACCGAAATAGTTTCGCCGGAACCTCCGGCGAAACTATAAGAGCCCCAAAAATAATGCCATTTGATACACTCTCGTCTATTAAACGAATATTTATAGGTAACATGACTCAGAATTTCACCTTTAATATTGAAATTCAGATGACATAAATCTAACAAGAATGCTGTAGTAATTAACCAAACCTATGCAAAAATGTGTCACGACAACATTCAGACTATGCTTAGGTACTTCAGGTGGGTCACCTTTTTATGGATACTGGCTAGGTAGTAAAATAGCTAAGCTTATTATCGTTTTAAATGAACTCATAGATAATATTGATGTGATGCAAAATAATGAAGATTAAGTAGATCAATAAATAGTTTATTTGGTGCACACATATTATATAAGACACTAGCTTTTGTCCCGCGACTTCAAAAAAATCTATTGGATGGGAAACCATCAAATGACCCCTCCCGCTCTGGGTGGAGCGGAAGGGAGTGTCAGACTCTTACTGACTAAAACCCATCCGTGTTCCTTCCTTGGCCCTTTATTTTCTGGTGCAGCGGTACCCCTTTCGGAAATCCCGCTGACCAAACCCTGGATCCTTTTTTCATTAATGCTGACATTTTGCATTTCCTATAAGCTTTTTATTTATTTCAAGATTTTATTTTACATCTTTGTCGGCGTGATTAATATGTATACCCATGCCAAATTACAGCTTTCTAGTGCTAAGAATCTCTGAGCTAAGCCGTAGACAGACGGACAAACAGACAGACGGACATGGAAAAACTATAAGGGTTCCTTGTTGGCTATGGAACCCTAAAAAGGACGATTAAATTATAACAAATTACATGAACATTAAGAAAATAAGGCGCCAATATACAAAAACAATTGTGAATTTATCCCATTTACACACTTAACATTGTAGTTCAAAAACATGTTCGCCCATACATTCAAGTCAAGTCAAGTCAAATAATTTATTTCAAATAGGCACATAGAAGGCACTTTTGAACGTCAAAATTTACAAAAATAATTAATTGATTCTAGTTGCCCCTTCCAAAAGGTAGTTACGTATGGAGAAGAATGGGCAAGAAACTCCATACTTACTCTTTTGTCTAAATGTTAACAATATTTGTATATGTTACGGCTAATACCCGAAGTGCGGCTACACCTAGTTTTAGCCGGTTAGAATTAGGTGTAGCCACTTACTCTTGGTTAAACCTAGTTCGAGCCGATTGTTTTCGGGTAAAACTAGGTCTAGCCTTCATCATGCCGGCTACAACTAGGTCCAGCCATTCCCTGTTGGATAAAACTAGATGCAAACAAGTTGAAACAAGTAACAGGCGCCCGGCTAACGCGAGACGCATCGCGTTCGCGCGCCCCTGCCGCCCCGCCTCCCGTACACCCGCGTTTGCCCTTGCACTTTGAGTTTAGTACGCGTTGTGCCGTTGTACAAAACAGACGTACTTTCTTGTTTTTGCGCACTCATACGTTCGAATTCAGAATGGCTACGAATGAAGACCTACAGACTATGAAGTCAAGTTTTTTGTTCAAGTGATTTATAAGAATAAAAAAACTCTCTACGTTTCTTTTTATTGGATGTTTTTTTAATATCTAAAAAAGCTCTGCTGATAGCATGCCGGCTACAACTATGTACAGCCAATCCCTGTTAGATAAAACTAAGACACGCGCTGCTGCTGCAGGCGCTGTGAGTCACACTCGCTAGTAGACCTGCAGTAGATCAGCAGCACCTGGCGCTCACAACCTGCAGAGGCGCGTGCCGTACCTATACTAGGTTTAACCAAGAGTAAGTGGCTACACCTAGTTCTAACCGGCTAAAACTAGGTGTAGCCGCACTTCGGGTATTAGCCGTAACATATACATTAATTATTAATTATCTGTAAAGACAATGCACTTACCTAGAATAAAATTACTATACCACAATAGGTAAAAAGAATGAAAAGTGAAGCAATGACAGACTAATTAATTATGCGTTAGATACATGGTGCTCACATATTTACAAACATTGTAAAAGTAGATGATTTCCCTAAAATTTTAACATTTAATAACCTATGTCAGTGTGTGAGTTAATAGTTATTTATGCAACTGTTTTATAATAAGGGGTATTAAAACTCGAATGTGGGATAATAGTATCACATGAGTATTTTAATACCTAATTATTACAGTTGCATACAAGACTTTATCTACACCCATGACATGAATCCTCTATAAAAGGTTCTGAAACAGTTTTTGCAATACTAATATAGAAAAAAAATGGCGGGATTCTCCGCTATGGTATAGTATAGTGAAATGCGCGTGCGTGACAATATTCTTTTTTTGAAATTCATAAAGATACCACGAATTGAGTAGTGAGAATGGAAGGGAGGATGATGATCCCTTCCTTACTCATCTGTTTGATGAGTAAGGAAGGGATCATCATCCTCGTAAAAGCACAGGAGTTGCATTATGAAATTCAGTACAACATTATAACTCCCGTTTGGATGCTATTATGGTTACTATGACACTGGGTGTTTTAATGTTGGCAATAAGCTAACTGTTTCAGAAACTTTTATAGAGGATTAACAGCATGGGCGTAGATAAAGTATACTATTAATCACAGAAAATAAAATGAATGTCATAAAAAATATAAATTCCAACTGCAAATGTAAGTTGGTCGACAATTACTCGTTAATTTGTAAAGCGTACTTAGCTGTGATAGTTTTTTGGCAATTCGCAGGTCCATACCAGCACTGCTATTGTGTAAAAATCTCATGGTGAAAACATAGGTGAAGTGAGTTTGAAATGAGCTGTAATTCCACCTGATGCTTGGGATTGACACTATTGACAACTCACTCCACGCTCACTTCACCTATGTGAGTTTACGGTAAGATAGGTACAGAATAGCACTACTGGGGCCCAAGTCTGCTATTCTTATAAATTCGTCACTCCAACACGATCCCATTGTCATTTTGCAAAAAATTCGTAATCAGCTAAATTCATCATTATTGGTCGGGCAATGGTCTCGTAATAGAATTGTATTACAATAGCATTTTGAACATTTATTCATGCCAGATTTCATTAAAATTATTATTTATTAGTGCTATAAGCAATCTGAAGTAGTTAGAAAGTTGGAAGTTTAGTACCTAAGAAGTTTCATTTGTCATTATGTACGAGATTACCAATTCTTTCAATAGAGTGTCAGTGGCTGACCATTGGAAAGTCATAATGACGCCATTATATTAGTAGACTACCAAACTTGTCAAAATCAACAATTATGAAATCAATGATAGACCATTCTGTCACTATTGTAATACCAGACTTGAGGCCCTGGTTGTATGTAGATCTAAATATGATTCGCGGCCATATCAAATATTTATTTATGGAATCATCATCTTAAATATCATCAATACAACTCTCTAAGTTCATATTACCCCATTGATTGACTATTTCATGAAATCATGACATTTGAGGCCAATTCAGACTTAAGGAGTAGTATTGCTGATTTTAATGACACTAACCGACCCAGACGACCACACAATCCTACTCCAGGAGAGTAGTAGGGCCACCAGTACAGCTCGAAAACATAAAACACGACCGTCATTCCGAACTCGCCGCCGAGGCCTCCGCGAAATCCCCGACTTAACAGACCCCCCGACCTTTGCTCGACGAAGCGCCAGCCCGCGCCGTAGCTGAGCGTGTAGATTTAAATTCCCCTATTAATAATCATAACCCAGCCACTACCTGTCCCTTGCTGTCCTCCCTCCGACTCTGCCCTAAGCCGAGGTTCGTACCCCACAGGGGGTGCCCTAAGCGCGCAATCGTTTAGTTTATAAGTTGTATGCCCTGGCTGGAAGCTTTAAGTTTTTTGGAGCTGAAGGCAATCACAGGAAAGTCCGATTAAGAAGTCACGATCTCTAAATCTGAACTTTGAGATTTCATAGTTAAAAAAAAGAATATTTTAATGAATATAATTCTGTAAAGCCATATTGTGTATATTTGTGACGGTCGCGTATCATATTTTAGTCAACGTACCTGACACTGACCAGCAAATTGCAATAAACGTAATAACGTAAATTTAAATATCGTGGGTTACCTTTGCGAATCCCCCTTAAGACGCAGATATATACCAGTGACCTTGAGTGGTTAGCTTGCGTGTTCTGTACTGAGCTCACGCAACGCGGCGTACGTCTAGCCAGTAATAGGATTCGCCCATCCAGGAGCGCTGACCCAAATAATATGCATTATAATTTATTATAAATAAAACAAAAGGTATTTTAATCAAACACGTAGGCATACTAAAAGATCAATAATTCTATTATATCTTTAAAAAGGTGACGGTTTCAGAAAAATACGCTTGATAGATTTTGGTTATTCTCAGTTTTTTATCCGCGTGAGATATAACTTTACAAATTAACTTCATTTAAAATATCTAAAATATTCATATACTATGTTATTAAAAAAAAATCTAATTTAACAAATATTTTTTCCAAATCATTAAAACTACTCGTTTAGACGAGATCTTCAGTATAAAATCATTAAAAGTTGGTTATCGTCGCCTTAAGAGCACATTGACTTTATACGTTAGAAAAGTCCCAAGAACGACGGAAAATAAATTACCACAGAAGATTTTCTAAGAATATAAGACAATATTGTGTTCCGGCTTAACCTTACAGTGCAAAGATGTACCTTTTTTGCATTTTGAATGCTCATTGTAGTACATAAGTGCCTACATGACGTTATTATTGTTCATGTTAAATAATCTGACGAAACAGCTAATGTGGCTAAAATAACCTGATTGTATTATTAATCTGATTAGGTAGCGAATAAACACCCTCCTGAACTGAATAAACTAATTAATTAGTGAAAAATTGATTTTGGGGTGAGAACGCCAGTTCGGGAGCAGCACCCCAATTTACAGTTACCTTACGGAAGTTAGACGGCATCTGAAATAATATTCAGTGATTTCTGTACAGTTTGTCCAGAATCGTTTACTGAATCGATTTCTGTAATTTTTTATCCCAAAAATAATTAAAAATACGTAAATTACAGTCACACTTCCGCTGTTCAGTCAAAACAAAAAGTTAATTTAAAGTGTTTCCATCATCCTCCAATCATAAAAATACATACAGTCTATTTGCTCATCAACATTTTGGATGAAGCACCTACTACGCTAAACACTTATACGTGAGACGACCCCACAACCCTCCTTCAGGAGAGTAGTAGGGAAACCAGTACAGCTCAAATTCACAAAACACGACCGTCATTCCGACCTCGCCGCCGAGGCCCCGCGCGAAATCCCCGACTTAACAGTCAACCACTCCAGGACTCGTTTGCTCCACTGGCCATCTGTCCTTCGACAAACATGGCCAGCCCACTGCCACTTCAGCTTACTTACTCTGCAAGCTATGTCGACTAGAGAGACTTGCCTAAATAATATTACGCCTTTTTGCCTGAAGGAGTACGGTACAGCTGGTGTATCCATACTTCCATACTAATATTATAAATGTGAAAGTAACTCTGTCTGTCTGTCTGTATGTTACCTTTTCACGCCTAAACCGCTGAACCGATCGTCATGAAATTTGGCAAAGATATAGCCTGGGATATGGAGACGGACATAGGCTACTTTTTTACGCGATAGCCGACATCTACGCGGGCGGAGCCGCGGCCAAAAGCTAGTCTATACATAAATAAAATTAAAGTGAACAGACACTTTAATTTTACTGTCAAAATAACAGATTTTTATTTAATGCATATGAAAGTATATACGATTCTTGTAAAAAAAAAAACCTTTTTATAATTAGTGTCTGTCTGTTTATCTATTCCAGCTCATCGCCAAAAGCCACTCGGGCGAAGTCGCGGACAGCTGCTAGTATATTACAAAATATATTTATTATTATTATTTATTATTATTAGTATATTACATAATATTAAGCATTATACTATTAGATATGCTGGAAGAGATTTCATTAGAAATAAGCATCACCTTTGTACGTATTTTTTCTGTTCCTTTCTTCTTGTCTGTTTTTAAGTGTGTATATAAATAGTTTTTTTTTTTTTTTATAACACTAAAGGCTTTTATACTCTTAGCCTTCATCTCACCTGATGGTCAGTGATTATGAGGTGGAAGCGAGCTCTACCTGGAATATTCTCAACCACAGAGGAACTTGCTATCTTACCTCTAACTGCCGAAACACAACAAATGCTGTTAACATTGATGCGACAGACTTAGATAAGGTGGTGGTAGCTAATCAAGCGGACTTAGAAAAAGCCATACCACAACCAAACCGAGCAGAAAATAACAATTATAATATAAGTAGCTTTTGCCCGCGGCTTCGCCCGCGTGGATGTCAGTTATTGCTTAAAAAAAGTAGCCTATTTCCTTCTCCATATTCCAGGCTATATCTCTGTCAAATTTCATGACGATCGGTTCAGCGATGTATGCGTGAAAACGTAACACACAGACAGACAGACAGACAGATACTTTCACATTTATAATATTACCTCCTTACTAATAAACGTTGTATAGCGTATGTATAATTACACAACGCTTTGTCTTCTTCTATCGAAAGTCAAATTACTGACGAGTGAAAGAGAGAAATCGGTGTGTAACTATATTAGACGCTATACAACGTAATAAACGTTGTATAACGTTACACACCGAATTAAAAAAAATATATATTATCATATATCCATACTAACCTCCTTACTAATAAAGTAAGGAGGTTAGTATGAATGTATGATAATAATTTTTATTTATAAGGTGGCAAGCCTCAAAAAATCTAGGCTCCGGCCTATTGCTGAAAATACCCTAATAAAAAACACCTTACATATTTCTTTAATACTGAAAAAAAAAACTTCCTATAACTTCTTACATGGATGTTATTAACAAGATTAAGTTACAGCTATACTCCATTTACTATAGCATTAGAAAAAAGAGGCTCGTAGAAGCAGGAGTGCGAAACATTTTATTCAAAGTTATAAGTTTAAACAATTAAACTAAAAATGTTTTAACATAACTTTGATAAATAGGTCGTAATAACATCTTCATCACACATTACTTACAACAAAACGAATGAATGAAACAAACGATTACGTCGTGATGATTTAAATTTAATTAAGATTAAAGGAAATAAAAGTCTTTTTTTTTTACAATATTTTATTTAAAACAACAACTTTCAACACACAATAGTTGGTGTAACTTCTTCGTCTTCATCATATAATTTAGTCACTATCATCAGAGAATAAAGATGAAGAAGTTTCACCGATGTTACCTAATAATAAATCTTTCTACCACATCATCCATTATGCTTTAACCTTTTCTCTTCTTTAATTGCATGAGCAACGCAAGACTGCCATCGTTCTAGCGTAATACTATCCAGATCTTGTGGGAGTAATTGTTTCTCCTTGTCTAATTTGAACGTTTTGTTATGTTGAGCCACATACCCCATCATTTGAGCCCATATTAATTCTATAGGGTTGAACTCGCAGTGGTATGATGGGAGGCGCAATACTGAAATACCCTTCTCTCTAGCCATCTCAACTACAACAAACTTTTGGTATAAATGTCTTTGTATTTTTGCTTTTTCTAATAAAGTTGCCCTAAGATCTTTTTCCTCAAAAGGAATATTTTTGCTTTTAAACCATTCCTGTATATCTGCCTTTCGTGTAGCTGTGGTTGGCAGCTTCTCCAATGTCCTTGAGTGGTATAGCGCATTGTCCACAACAATTACAGCGCCACTCTCAATTTTTGACAAAATTAACTTGAACCATTTTCACTTTTGTCTATCGCGCTTCTATAACATATTCCCTGTAAATTGAGACGTCTGGCTCTTATGAAACAGGAAATCCTAGTACAAGAGTCAGGGCTACACAGATGATTGTGTCTTGAAGTGTAAATAAATAAATTATTATTATTATTAAAGTTGAAGGCGTCCATTTCGAAATGGTCATCTTCATCACCTTTCTTTGCATCAAATATTAATGCAGCATCCATTAAAAACCCTTCACAAACCCTGTGAAATAAAATTAATACAAGTCAATTATTCCGTACCCCCTATATAATTTCACTGCAGGAAATAGTTCATAGATAAATACTATAACAAAATTTATAACTTTAAAAGTTCGCTTTGCATGCGTTAATTCATAATACAATATAATATGTATTACTTAATTAATAGTTAATAACAATGAGGTGCTCATTTTTTTATGGCGAGGACAGTCCATAAAATACATACCAGTATGACCGATTATAAGTTTGATTTTTTAAACCAGCAGATAGACCTTCCCAATGTGCTTCTTTTGAAGACTTATTATTAGTGTCATGCCATATTAGGCTTTTCGTGTGACCTGTTTGTATGATAAAAGGTTATTAATATAAATACCATTCATTTCACGAACCAATTTTATGAAATTATGTTTAAATGTATAATTAATTATAATGTTATTGAATGCAAGAGGTCATACACTGCTTAGTGCATAAATAGCTGTTAAGAAATTTAGAAGCACTGTACCTTCATTTAGCCAAGTGTCATCTAAATAATAATATATTTTCCTTCCCTTATTTCTTAGCCTTTTTATGTCATGAAGATATTTTAGTCTCCAAAGGACGATCTCCTGCTTGTCTATGACTTCTATGAGTGCACTTTTTCTGCTCCGTTTGATTTATGTGAACTTTAATGTTTATTTAATTATTTTATACAGACTGTTTTTTTTTAAATCTGGCAAAGACTCGTCACTGTTAACTGCTTCCAGCATCTTGTCCAAGGTGGGCAACTCATTATTAAAGAAGAAGGAATGAATTTTCCTGCATATTCCACTAAATGTGATGTCATCAAAATCATCACGTTTCATGTGCTTCTGTTGGGGAGGGGGAGATTGCAGGCGACTTTTTATGTTGTACTCTTTGAGAATATTGGACAGAGTAGCCCGAGATACGCCTGTAAATAATAAAATCATGTGCGGAGTTTCTAAAATATAATACATTTTATCACAATGCATGTTAGTTTCAAATATTTTTATAGTAATAATTTTATGAATCATCCTTACCGGCAACTTCTGCGATTTTGTTTATCATCTCAGTCCTATAATGAGGAGTATCTGCAGGCCAGGACTCCAATTGCTTAAAAATATTTATCACAGGTTGTTTTTCTACAGCACGCAGAATTCTCTTTTTTTTGGGAGACATTATTATTTCGTCGGAGTCAACTTTTGGACCACGTTTTTTTCGCCGTTGGCTTTGGTCAGACTCAGCACTTATATGTTGTAAGCCACTCGGTCCCGCACCGGGATCACACATAGCTCAAAAAAAAAAGTTACGTTTTGTACAAACAACCCAATGACAACACTGATAACAATACAATAGTAAAGAAATAACTCAATATTATTTATTATTTTAATAAATAACAACAAAATCACGAAAATTAAACAATAACAAACAAAGTATTCACAAGTAAATGACATACATGACAATCTTAGAACATTGTCAAGTCAATTTCACAGACGACATAAACCAGTAAAATTAGAAATCCCCGGCTGTCACAGCTTATGAAGGGATTAAGTAACATTTTAGATTTGGTAGGATTATAGTGAAACAAAAAGCGTTACAGTATTGTTGACTCCTGCTTCTTTTAGGTTTTTAGCATAGGCACTGTAATTTTAAATTGGAATGAAATAATATATCTAAATGAAAGCTACTTAATTTCATATGGTTGTTTTTTTAAATGATTACAATTAAGTGTGATAGCTGATATATAAATTCATTTTAATCGATTTGGCGTCAATCGTAACTATAACAAGTTTATTGTACTTTTGTTATAAAGTGTGCATCAAAAATAACCTTTTTTAACTTCTGTCTAATGCTATTATAAATGGAGTATAGGTTGTTATAATAATAATACCATTTATTTCAGGCAACACAGGCCCTTACTCTCCTTTGTCAATACCGAAGCGTTTGTATGCAAAACTTAGAAACCCCTCAGTAACGTGACGATAGTGTTTATTTGGACATGAAAACCGAACACAAGGCAGAAACTTACAACAACCAACTGCTGCCTGACCTATATCGTTCCTCGTGGGGATGCAAGCAATTTATGGAAGAGTATAGATACAGAAGACTTGTACATTTTTGTCCAATGAGGGAGTATTTTAATTCCTCCCGATAATTGCCACCAAAGATTTTAACACCTGACATAACACACACACACGTTGTCTAAATCTCTATATCTACTTTCCTATCGCAGATATGCTGGAAGAGATTTCATTAAAAATAAGCATCACCTTTGTAGGTACGTATTTTTCTGTTCCTTTGTTCTTATCTGTTTAAATGTGTGTACATAAATAAATAAATAAATAAAAAATAAAACGTCATTTATTCAAATTAGTCTGAGAATCGGCACTTTTTGAATGACAAAATTACATATAAGACGGTCCCCCAAAACACCCGCCCGCCACCACTTCCTAGTGCTTTAGCTGGGAACAAAAAGTGGCGCAACAAACTCCCCAGAAACATATCTGTCTTTACAATTAGATTCGATGATTCATAGAACTTGATTCTATACAATAGTAGGTATGCAAATTAATTAACATTACGAGACACAGAAGATTAAATTAAATTATGTGCCATATGTCAGCTAGCACACGCCAATATACAAATATAGTGAAAAATTATACTCAAGCAAAAAACTAAAAAGTGCAAAAAAAGTAATTATCTAAATAAAAGTCTCCTGGAATAAAGGGCGTGCCCGCTTACGGGTATTTTCTCGTGGCCCTACTATTTTATCCTACCAGTAGGTCCACGAGGGTATGTTATTGCTGTTGGTCCTACTGAAGTTTTGAAACCAAAATATACCTTCTGTAGGTGCAAAGAAATTATATTAGGTGTGGTGGTATCTCAGTTTCAGTCGTCACACTGTACTGCCTTCTCTTTATATCTTAGAAAGCATTTTGTATGTTCGCAAAAACTTAGGACTTTTCAAGAGTAGAAGCGATTTCCATAATAAGTATAAATACACGTAAAAAACATGAAATTGTGATACCTAACTAAAACAAGCTAGTCATTTTTTATAAACAGTATCCGCTTTTATAACAAGTTGCCAAAGCCAAAGTACCCATGTTGGTATATAAATGAAATGGAATATACAAATTTCTCATTGACATAAATACGAATAAAAATTACAATATTGCATTAAATGGTTTTTTTAAATAAAAAAAAACACTTCATTAATATTTTAATAATGAATTACTTGATAACAGTCTAAAATCTCAATAAAAATTAATTTATGGTGTTAATAAAACAACCAGGAGGTATATTTTGGTTTGAAAACTTCAGTAGGACCAACAGCAATAACATACCCTCGTGGACCTACTGGTAGGACAAAATAGTAGGACCACGAGAAAATACCCCCGCTTACATATGCAATGCTGGATTATATAACACAAAATGATAAACTAGGACCATCGAAGTAAAATAAATTAACAGTTAATTACAAATAACAATAACAACACCATGGTCAGTAAGACGACCAGGCACCACAAGCATCACAAGTTCACGAGCATAACGCAAAGATCAGCCACTACCCCCCTCGCCATATTTGAGGGAACATAAAAAACTCAGAACATAAAATGCAAACTTGACATTCACTAACCCGCGTTTGATCTGTGGGTAAGATTATGACACAGTCCTTCTCACTGACATTATGTCTAGGTCCTAGTAGTAGGAATATGACTACTGGCTTACTTACTCAAGTATAATTTTGTAATTTTCTTTCTACACACATTCTGAAGATAAAAATCTACGCATAAGTATTACAGTATACAAGCAACATAACAACATTAACGACCTCTCGTCTCATCCGAAGACACCCTTAAACGAAAAACGTAATTGCTAACATGCCTGTGGAAGATAATATCTTCCACAGGCATGTTTTTCTTGTTACCTTTAGATTATATTATAATCTAAAGGTAACAAGAAAAATTCCCAAACGCACTGTAAACGTATTTCGTATCGCGGCCATATTTCGTAGTACGCCAAATCGCTGCTTGCGTCGAGGGAGCGTTTGATTTGGCGCTATTCGTATCACGCCTTATCGCGAGTTAGCTCCGTTTCGCAAGACCACAGAATAGATGGGTACAGAAGGTCGCTAATATACATCAGCAAAGAAAGGCGCACACACACATATGGCCTGTTCCAAAATTATCTTATGAAAATGTAAAGAAATTGATTAAAAACAGTGTGGATGCTAACTTGTAGTGCCACTTACAAATTGAGTACTTTGATATGATTATTTTAATGCTTATTAATAATAATAACCTTATTTCAGAAGTATTCATTACAGAACGTCTATATTTGTGTTAGTATTTAAGAACTATGTTAGTAAACCACAAAAATAAAAATAAAATAAATAAATTAAATAGACACATGAAGTGCGATCCAGTATCTAAGAAAATATCTAACCGGTCCACTATTGCTTTCAGAATGCTGTTGGAGCTTCCTCGGATATGGTGCAATATGGAGGCCTCTCTCTTTCTCATAATGGCACGAAAGTCATCAATCTGAGCCTCCATAAACATGCCACCCGAACAACAGCATCTCGGCAGCCCCAACAACATCCTAAAAGCGTTATTAAATTGTCATCATCATTTCAGCTGAAAGACGTCTACTGCTGGACATAGGCCTCCCCCAAAAGGGGGAAATTTGCCATAATCGCCACGCTTAACAGGCAGGTTGGCGATCGCAGTATGGTGTTAAAAATACATAGAGAACGTTGCTGCCCATTCTCTAGTACGAGTAAGTCCCTTAGTCGCCTTTTACGACACCCACGGGAGGAAATGGGGTAGTGCTTCTATTGTGGTGCAGGACGTTTTAAATTGTACACGACCCTAAAGTTATAATTTTAAATCACAGAGATGTTTTTCATTTGACAATTGAGGAATGTAAAACCTACATTTTCGTCGATGTTTTTTTTTTTTCAATTACAATTTAATAATAGTTATAGTTTTTCGCCTTTTAAAAAAAAACCTGGGCCTCCACTTCTTTGTTGTCCCAGGGCCTCCACTCTTTTAAATCCGGCCATGCACTCACTGTACGTGACGCTTGTATATGTGTACGTGCATTTTCGCTTGCTGCATTAAGCTAACCTTCTGTACTTATCTATTCTGTGGCATATTGCACGGCAAGGGGTTATGAGGGTAAACAAAGGTCATATAGGAATTAGTATCGTCGTTATTAATGAGGGTTATGAGATCATTATAGTACGATGCATGTGTTTGTTTAATAAAATGGTTTAGTTATCGCGTATAAGAATCGTAGGTGGCTTGACCTATTTAGATAAATGAAGGGTGATAATGCCATTTTGTTTTACTATTTCTCTATTAATAAAGAAGGGTTTAGAGGTAGTAGTGACTATCTACTATTTGACCTGATTTTTGCGTACCTACTATTTTTATATTTGGGTCAAAATTCAAAATTAAAGTCATTTATTCAAATTAGGTTGAGAATCAGCACTTTTCGAACGTCAAAATGAAATTACATAAAACAGTCCCACAAAACGCCCCCCCTTCACCACTTCCTAGTGCTTTAGATGGGAAGAAGAAGTAGTGGAACAAACTCCCCAGCAGCACAGCTGTCTGTTCATGATCTTGTTTCTATACAATATTTGGTATGCAAAGTAATTAACATTACGAGAGACAGAACAGTCATCATCATCATTTCCGCCGAAAGACGTCCACTGCTGGACATAAGCCTCCCCCAAATGGGGGGGTTTGCCATAATCACCACACTTAACTTTATAATAAATTAACACAAATAAATTTATTTACTGTGTGGTGCCGGACGTAAAGAATAGCACCATCCCATTTCCTCCCGTGGGTGTCGTAAATGTCGACTAAGAGACTTACTGAAAAACGGGCAGCAGCGTTCTCTATGCATTTTTAACACCATACTGCGATCGCCACACCGTCTGCCAATCGTGGCGATTATGGCATACCCCCCAATTCAGGGAGGCTTATGTCCAGCGATGGACGTCTTTCGGCTGAAATGATGAATGATAATGATAATGAATGAATTATGAGCCATACTACCAACAAGGCTACATAAAAATGTCAACATTCAGCCGAAAGACGTCCACTGCTGGACATAAGCCTCTCCCAAGCACCGCCACTTCGATCGGATCTGTGCTTCCCGCATCCAGCAGATTCCTGCGGCCTTCACAAGGTCATCGGCCCACCGTCGTGGGAGACCTTCCAACGTATGTATTCCGGTACAAGGTCGCCACTCCAGAACCTTTCGGCCCCATCGGGCATCTGTTCTGTGAGCAATGTGCCCAACCCACTGCCACTGTAGTTTGGTTTGTTAAAAGTATATCAATGACTAACAGAAATTCTAAAAATCAGCCATTCATTAGTTAGCAAGAATAAAGATAGGCATTTTCATTTTTCTAATAAAGAAAAAAATATTTTTTCAGATGAATGTTATTACCATTTAAGTACCGTCTTGATCTTTGATGTCTGCACCAACTGAACTGTTATATCTTCACAGTTGTAGTAAAAATGAGACGTCTCTGCGTTTATTACGATTTCTTATCCAGCATTGCTTTGTTCTTTGGCAGACCCTATTCATTTAGAGATCATTCACTGGGTCCCTTTACTCAGATATTAAGATATATTTTTTATAAGAAAAGATTAGTATTTTTCTTTTTTAGTCACGCTATTAGTTTTGATATTTGTAAACGGACCTTATTGCTTCATTTTGCCCCTATTAGTCCAGTCATATAAAGGTTTCAGCTCGGAATGAGAGATAATAAGCTGGAAACTCGTATACACCTTCATTTTGGCGTTCCAAAAGTTCTCTCAAGTCTTATAAAATCTCGTGCCTGGGTCGCAAGTTATTCAAGGGCAAAGGTCACAAAAATCGGTTTCTCTCAATTATCTATGTTTCTAATTAAGTAAATTAAGTTTAAGGGCACGAGCCTATTGCCATCAACCGGGTACAAATCCAGACTCTGGGCTACTGAGATATTCATAATGAAAAAACTCAACAACACTTTACCTGGCTTGGGAATCGAACCCAGAACCTATTAAATTATATACTTTTAATAAGTGTCTAAATAAAAGTTTTATCGAGTCTAATGGCGCAATTTGCGGAAAGCCAAGCTTAGACGTAAGTCTAAGTTGATTTTCTTGATATGAGCACATGAGCAGAACTCCCAAAAAGTTTCCCGTCTCAACCGCCAATTACCTACAACTTACCTTTCCTCTGATTAATTAGTACCTGAGAAGGTCTAAGTATCATATACCCTCATTTCCCAAAAACTTCTCAAAAAGCGTACAAACGGGAACCTCACACGTCTTTAGAACTTCCTCGCCTAATTAATTAGAGCTACTTAGCAAGTTTTTAACAAGCTGCCTCAGATAACGTGGTATGGAATCAACTTTCAAGTCTTCATAGTACTAATCAAGTATACTCCCCCACGACAGAGAACACAATAGGATTTTAGTTGAAAACTTTGTTAGCGGAAGGCCAAGATTGCAGATTTCCCATAGGGCCTACGCCAGTTTCAACTTGCCAGACTATATCGATAACTTCCTCTGACACTCGCTTAGTTATTTATTATCATCTCTACTTCGAAGTGTGGATAGGATCATTTAAAGATAGGCATTTATACACTATACCCAAAGTCTCTAATTCAGATAATTTGTGTAAACAAAGTAATGTCAAGAAATGTCACTGTCAAAATGACAGGACAGTGGTGCAAAACATTTTATAATATTTTTTTTTTTGTTTGTAAGTAATCTATGAAATTAAAGTGAATTAATTATAAGAACTATGCAAACAAAATACCGTTGCTAAACAATGTTTTATGTAGTATGTCCGAGACACGGCCTATGATCGTCATAATCAGCCCTTTTAAGTCCACTGCTAGACGTAGGCCTCCCAAAATCGATTTCCACTCGAAACAGTTTACAGTCGTTTTCATCCAAAATGTGATTAGATATGCTACATGCAATATGAATCTATGAATGAGAGTTGTATTATAAGTGTTGTTGAAGATGTAAAAAATGTGAAAATGTTTGGATCTCCTGCATTGTTACCAGTATCATAAAATATTTTATGCCAGAAAATGTCCTTTATTTAATAACTTTGTTTTAAACCGAAAATTTATAAAAATAATTACGGTATGATTATTTTTTAATTATTATTTCTTAAATTCAGTACTTAAAAGAAAATTGAACCTTTTTTTAACCATTTTATGTGAATTACCATTACGAAGATATTTTTTTGATATGTTATCTAACCCCTTTGTTTTTTTTATATGTTATCTAACCCCTGCTATCCCCTTTGTTTACATAAATTATCTGAATTTGAGACTTTGGGTATAGTTATTTTAAATCTACACCGCCCTAGATTCAGAAATTCAAGGCATTTATTTCAATTAAAAACCATTTATTATATACTAGCTTTTGCCCGCGGCTCCGCCCGCGTGGATGTCGGTTATCGCGTAAAAAAGTAGCCTATGTCCTTCTCCATATCCATAGGCTATGTCTCTGCCAAATTTCATGACGATCGGTTCAGCGGATTAGGCGTGAAAACGTAACATACAGACAGACACACAGACAGAGTTACTTTCACATTTATAATATTAGTATGGATAATGCCACTTAAGTTTGGCAATTCATCATTGCCAAACTTAAGTGGCAATGGGCAGGGCACATTGCGCGAAGAAAAAAAAGATGGCCGTCGGGGCTGAAAAGTTCTGGAGTGGCGACCGCGTACCGGAAGACGTAGCGTTGGAAGGCCTCCCACAAGGTGGACCGATGACCTCATGAAAGCCGCAGGAATCCGCTGGATGCGGGAAGAACAGAACCGGTCGAAGTGGCGGTGCTTGGGGGAGGCCTATGTCCAGCAGTGGACGTCTTTCGGCTGAAATTATGATGATGAAACCATTTATGCCTGCACTTTTGAATTGTCAAAGAGTCGGTTTGTTAGAAAGTTGAAGCTAATTGCCCATTCCAAACGTAGATCTCTATGGAGTAGAACGGGCAAGGAACTCCAAGGACACTCTTTTAAATCAAGATATTACAAAATCCTGGGTACCTTATTCTTGTTGCTTCTATATGTGAGAAAATAATAAATAAAAAATAAAAAACAAATTATAAAATTATTAATAAAGTCAAAGTCAAAGTCAAATAATTTATTTCAAATAGGCACGAAGATGCACTTTTGAACGTCAAAAATTACATGAATAGTTAATTGATTCTAGTTGCGCCTTCCAAAATGTAGTTATGTATGGAGAAGAATGGGCAAGAAACTCCATACTTCCTCTTTTAAAATGTTAATAAGCCCTGGCAACCCAGAGATGACCAGTCTCAACTGACGGCGCCCGTTCCCGAACATGACGCATAGATCAGCATCATCCAGCTAAACCATTTTAATTAGATTCCCAAGTCATTCTTAAACAAATAAACGGGGGTTTGTTTGACGCTATTCATAGCAACTCTATTTATAAGGCAGGTAATTATATCCTTAATCTTAATTAAATGAGTAAAGAAAAACAATTTTAAAATAAAAATAAACATTACAAAACGTTTAAATTAGCAGCGCGCGAAACCGCGCGTTTATTTAGTACAAATATAAAGATAAACAGAAATAAGCAAATAATGTCGCCACAAGCTTTAGCACAAAAAATATTAGTCCAAAAGAATTCAGAGCAAGAGAGAAGGGAAAGCAGGGGCAGCAAACATAAAATTGAATATTACAAGCGAATCACGGAATTCACTTCAGTAATTTAAACAAAGCCGATGCAGGGCCGGAGGACTTAATTTTGGTAGAAGACAGAGAAAAATGTTATGCAAATTTGTACAGCGTATTTTTTTTACCATTAACCTTCCGGCCGGGATTGTACGCCCCACGGAAGGGAGGCCTCTGAACAAAAACACGCTTTTATTTTGAAACTGTAATTAGGAAATTAACGACTTGGACTTAGGAAAAACAAATGGTGTTTTCGGCGGTTCATGTGGGAATTTTGTCGCCATTGTGGGAATTTAAATAAAAAATTAACAATGATAAAACGTGTAGAGGCACGCAATGAAGCCTTGTTTTTACTTTCTCCCTTTTTGTTAGTCTAAATTTTGTTGCTTTCTGAAATAAGTAAAGCACCACTTAACATGGCCGCAGGGCCTCAAGTCTGCTATTACAATAGTGTCAGAATGGTCTCGCCATTGTGAGTATTTGACAGTGTTTGTATGGCAAATCTGTCAAAAACTCACAATGAAGAGATCATTCTGACACTATTGTAATAGCAGACTTGAGGCCCAGACTGCGTTAAAGCAACTATGAATTTTTCGAATTCAAATATTGAATAGCTTCACTGAAAAAAAATAATAATGAATTGTATAGTTAAGAAAAATAAGCATCCTTTCTACGATCTAGTTCATAAACCCTTTGTTTCCTTTAAGCTCTAATTACAAAACAGGTTGTTCTGTGTTACAAAAGATCATTACCGCAATCTGATTCAGATGAGTGCCGAAAGCGCCTACAAAAACTTCGCCGCAATTGTGACACAGCTCGGTGCTATTCACTAATAAACAGGCGCTTGCAAAAAGCAATTACTGTAGGCTGCGAATTGTGATTCTATATTCAAGAATATTAATCAAAGCCTTTACTGTTGTTTGAATTTTTGATGAAATTCCGTAATTCAATAAGTAAGTAGGTACTTGCAAGAATTATAATTCACATTCGAACCCTCTTGTAAAATACCAACGCAAATAATACCTACCTTACATAAAGCGTAACATGTATCGATTTCAATTGTGGAAAAGATTTGGAGTTCAGTTGATAATGTTGCTATTGATAGAATCTTTACATATGTAGGTACCTATTATAAATTAAATTCGATTTTCGTGTACTTACTTCTGTGTGACCGCGTTGATCTTCGTTACGTACAACTTCGCAACGAATTTTGATATGGTTTTCACAATAAAGAGTTTTTTTTTTAATTATTCTAGAATGTTTCTGTGAATAGGTAATACATTGATATAAAGAAATCTCGATGTTTGACAAGTCGTAAAAACCGTGCGTCCAATTACGCACGGTGGGTCACTGTTGCTTAAGGCTGCAGTCTTGCAAAATTCACTCGCGATGAGTTATTTGCGCAACTTTGTATTTTTTTTTTTTAACAAATTAATGAAATAACATGAAAAGTTATTAATGTAAAGAAATAAACATAATATAAGTAATAGCTGGTAATTTTTTTTTAGTACATCGAGGTGGATAATGTTAGGTAAATCAAGCGTTGAATACAGCTCTTTCTGCCCAACAACATTTTGAGGTATGTTTGTGTTCCTACTTTAGGGTAATTAAAAATTATTTTCAAAATCTGTTCAGCGCATAATTAGCTGCACATTCTCTTCTTCAAAATGCGCTGATTATTTTTTTCCAATTATCTTTAATTTTCTTATTTTGGAGGTCACAAAGTCATCAAAATTCTCTGTTTTTATCTCTTAATAAACGGGTTGTTTCATAATGACAATGCTTCGTATGTATGTAATAATTAGATTATTTTGATGTCAAAGGTTCAATAAAGCAAATATAAAAAAACACCAAAATCACCTTACTCTGATAATAATAATAATCTAAAAATACCAAAAAATCTCCTAGTGTGCAATGTAAGAATCGCGTGCGGTGAGTCCACGCGCCGAGCATCTTTTTGGGTATTACTAGCTAATACTTATATTATGTTTATTTCTTTGCAATAATAATATTTCATGTTATTTCTTTAACTTGTTTAAAAAAAAAATACAAAGTTGCGCAAATAACTCACCGCGAGTGAATTTTGCAAGACTGCAGCCTTAAGTCGATCCCCTAGCGTGAGCGTTCGGTCCTTCTCTATCCCGTCACAGCGGGGACGCTCTGTCCCACTCCCTGCGTACGCCGAATTCACACAATTTTTGGAATTATTTTAATAAAAAAGAACAGTGATCTTTTGAAACGAAATAAAACGTGAATTATTAAGATTTTTAAATTATCTATCCATTAGTGTAACTCTCAAATCAATGGAATATCAACTTTAGCAAAAGATGCATGTAATAAATAATTTTAGTACTTTTTTTACACATAAAAATAAAGAAGAACGTGTAATGTGATGATAGGATATCGTACATTAATGGTGTAGTTTATTTCTCTTAATTAATGAGTTTATAGAGGTATGAGGAACAGGGTGTAAAGTTCACTCATACTCCATTGAAAAGGGAGGATGACGGGTGTTGTGTCTGGTGGGCAACTGCCCAACGGTTGATGTCGGGATGTTGTATATATGCTAGTCGCGCGGTAAACTCTGATAGCGCGATGCAGGATTTGTGACGTCAGGTCTTTGATGCGTAGTTCGCATGTGGCGTTGTTGATACCGCCACAAGTTAATAGCCTCTGAAAAACACGTTTTGCTCGGGATAGCACCTTAATAAATCGTCGTTCCAAATAGAGAATGTTTGTGAAACGAATATGGATCACTTAGCGTGAATGGAACATCTTTAGCCAAAACAAAATCGAATGAACAAACTAGATGGAACAATTAATTCGGAATGTTACAGAAATACTAAAGACCTTTCTTTAGTCACAATAAACTTAACATTATGTCACAGCCACACCACGAAAATTAATTGTAGTAAATTAATCAATACTGTTTTAATCGATAATTCATTCAGAAAACATTTTGAATCATTTATAAAGGTACAGCTAGGTTTATCTGGAAAATCATTTCCCTACAAAGACAATTTGAAGATTGATTGGTCCTGCCCCATCCATTGTGACGTAACAATAAGCCCTTTATCTCTAATCCTTCAGCGGTTTATTTGGAAGTTTTAAGGAATTGCGCGTAGATAATTATGAAACAAACACAATATAATAGGCTATTTTACACGAGAACAGTTTTAAGACCGTGGAGAAGTGAAATATTCAGGCGAGACTCGCCATCTCTCTGTATTTACACTCGGGCGAGAACACGATTGCCATACGAACGTCGCCAGACTATTTTCTCCAGTTGTGATTTGCCAACTCGAAATACGACTTTTTGGTGACAACCCAAAAAGTCGTATTTCGAGTTGGTTTAGTTTTTAATAAGGCAATACTATTTTCGCCTTTCAACATGCATAATCGTTCTTATACCTCCTGTTTTCACAAATCAACTTATTATCTCCCTTCAGTACCTAATCGCTTTTACGTGGCAGGAAACTTCACTCGTTTAAAGGAGCCATAAGATTCCCCTGCTGACGTCACAAACATCCCCATTGGCCATCCATCAAGTTGGCACTGGTGTCCATTGTAAAGTTTCTGCCACAGATTAGATAGCGTTCTTCGAGTTATAAATGCGATATTGTTTTGTTATTTTGATTTAGTTTTCGAATGTTTTGCTTTTGTTTGTTTCTGTTTCTATTTTAAGATGCATACACGCCGAAGTTACTTTTTGTTGCAGCCACGTTTACAATTGTTAGTGGGGAACAATGGATAACACAGAGTTATTTTGTAAAACTTACTAAAAGTTACAGAAAGTTACTTCATGTTATCGTGTTGCAAAATGTTGCTCTACAAAAAGTAACTTCGGTATGGATGCACCTTTAATTCCAATTTGTAACCATTTTGTTGTTAAAGTTGAGTTGTTCGGACAATATTAAGTCCTGACTGCAGATACCAAGTCCCATATTATTATTACTTATTATTTTAGAAGTGTAACTTAGGCGGCGATTCTATCATTGGACGAGAATCGATAGTGAAGATTCAAGGACGCGTCACGTTTAAGGAACATTTGATTACATGACTGAGAAGAAAGTAATCTCTCTCTTTCTCTCACACAAAATTTCTATATTTTTATTTTTTTTATAACTTTCACGTCTATCACGTGTACCGTGCTGTACGAGCAATTTTTTGACGTAACAACGTCTAATAAATCGATGATCGCCGGCTGCATGCATGAAAATGTCCCGTTACGCTCACTGTCCCGTTACGCTCTTTGACCCGTTACGCTCATTGTACGCTTGCGCCGCATCAATTTTTTGACGTGACAACGTCTAATAAATCGATGAACGCCGGCTGCATGCACGAAAATGTCCCGTTACGCTCATTGTACGCTTGCGCCGCATCAATGTTTTGACGTGACAACGTCTAATAAATCAATGAACACCGGCTGCATGCACGAAAATATCCCGTTACACTCTTTGTCCCGTTACGCTCTTTGTTCCGTTACACTCTTTGTCCCGTTACGCTCTTTGTTCCGTTACACTCTTTGTCCCGTTACGTTCATTGTACACTTGCGCTGCATCAATGTTTTGACGTGACAACGTCTAATAAATCAATGAACGCCGGCTGCATGCACGAAAATGTCCCGTTGTGCTCATTGTCCCGTTACGCTCATTGTACGCTTGCGTCGCATCAATGTTTTGTTATGACGTTGTCACGTTAAACTATCGTCCGTAAACCAACTTTACAGACAACCAATTTTTTTTAAGTGGTTCTACTCGTACTAACTAAAATTTTATTTTATTTTTGTTAATAGCGTAGGTTGACTGGTAGAAAATGCCTATGGCATTAAGTCCGCCTCTGTACATTTTTGTGCTAAAGTATTAAATAAATAAATAAATAGTCTTAAAATAATAATAATAATAATAAGTATATGTATATAAAATAGGAGGGGAAACTAACTTTAAATTAATAAATCAACCAATGCCGCTGAAAGTCTGTAATCTTCTAATCAATTTAATCTCTATAATTACAATAGACGTTAAACACAAAGGGATCGCTCGCCGCGCGACACGCGGTTCCTTTGTGTCGCGTCGCGTGTCGCGCCTGTTTGTAGGAGCCTTGAGTCTTCCACGTTTTCAATATTCATAGAACTTAAATTTTTATGTTACGTAATATTTCAAAGCTTATTATCCTTTATCTAGATAGAACGAACAACAACATTGACTTCAGGAGATGTCGCTCAAGGTATCAAGTTTCAATGCCGTACGGAATTCCTTGCGCTCTCCTCTCCAGTATACTGTTCACTTATATGTACCTCAAGTACTTGCAGAGACGTAATTCTCTAGACGGTGGCGTGTCTTGTCCAACATGTAGGGGCCAAAGAGGGCGTATAGGTATCTGATTCCCTTTGTTAAAGAAAACAATACAAAAACATAGATACATCTTCTCCCAAATCTCCATTAAATCCCAGTCCCCTATCATTCAAAGCTATAACGACTGCTGCATACCACATTGCTCCACCCATTTCTCGTATACGGCTTATAATTAATTAAACCTCATTAATGTTGACTTCATTATTTCCCGATTATCATTTGTTTCGTCTAACTTCGCCCCGGAAAAATACATTACGGGAGCCCTTGCATTAGTCTTCGTCGCCAATGGGGCCGACGTTAATTAATATCGAATACCCTTTCTGTTCCAACGTTCTTTGAGTTATGTCTTTATTTTAACGCTACCCGCTATCTATTCGTGTGTAACTTTATTTTATTGGTTCTGGTGCGATTAAGGCAATTTGTTGACTTGTTGTTGAAGTAATTGCTCGAGTTTTGTATTGTTTTGTGATGTAGGTTTATTGGTTTATTGAAACCATTTAAAAGGAAATTATTTATCCTCTCTACTCCTATTTTAGGTATTCTAAAGTGTATACTGAATTTAAAAAAACCGGATAACGCACAGGGAAGGGTTCTGAAGGTGGGATGAATTGAAAAAACTTAACGCACAATGAACGGTTCTAAAGGTGGGATGAATTTATCCCAAGAACAAACTTAACATTGTAGTTGAAAAATATGTTCTCTCATAAATTTCAACTGCAAATATAAGTTGGCTGACTATTACTTAGCTGTGATGGTTTTCCTTTTAACTTCGTTATATGTTACTGCCGTGATTTTTTTCAAATATCCAAAAACAACCATTTTCTCGGGGGCACTTGACTCCAACAAAAAATAACAATTTAAAGCTTAATATTACGCATATGGATCCCTGAATCGTAAAATGGTTTCCACAGACCCGCAATATTTATTGAACAGTCTATCTAACGATACCCCACACCATGGGATAGACAAGAAAAATATCATCCCCACTTTACATGCAAGCGAGTTTTGGTTCCCAACAAAATTTTAAGATTTTATTTTAGCACTGTGTCAAATTACAGGGTTCTAGTACTAAGAGTCTAAACTAAGCCGCGGACAGACAGACAGACGGACATGCCGAAACTATAAGGGTTTCTTGTTGACTACGGAACCCTAAAAACTGATCATTTATTTTTGTCCTTTCAGGAATTACCTGACGCTGTGTTTGCACAGCTGTGTTTGTTACTGACGCTGAAGTAAATCATTGTTTCGAGATAGTGCGTGTCGCGGGTTCAATTCCTGCCACGGAACAAATGTTTATTTGACCTACAAGCAGTTTTTCCGGGTCTGGCTGTTTGTGTATGTGTATTTAAATGTTTGTAAACTCACCCACCGCAGTGTCTCAAGACGAAAGTGTTTGACTAGTGCGTGTTGCCAGTGATGACCTATGGCACTGAAACGTGGTCGAACAAAGGGGCTTTCTTTTTTTATTGCATCATTCAATTCTGCTCATCATACCACATATAACCAGTTCAACAAAACAATTAAAGACGGGATTTAAAGGACAAAATGCGTATAAAATATAAAGATAGCCCAATCTTAAAATACCAATACACATTATAAGAAATTATCAATACATAGGTATTTTTTCATATTTAATTTAATTAAACACAAAAAAGTGTCTCCTGAAAAGTAGCTATTATGCAGTTACGCCCCTATTCGTAGGATACGACGAATGGGCCTTATTAGAAGGCTAAAAGTCACCCAAAGGGCAATGGAGAGTGCTATGCTTGGAGTTTCCCTACGTGATCGAATCAAAAATGAAGAGATCCGCAGAAGAACCAAGGTAACCGACATAGCTCGAAGAATTGCCAAACTTAAGTGGCAATGGGCAGGGCACATTGCTCGCAGAACAGATGGCCGTTGGGGCAGAGAGGTTCTGGAGTGGCGATCGCATACCGGAAAACGTAGCGTAGAAAGGCCTCCCACAAGGTGGACTGATGACCTTGTGAAAGCCGCAGGAATCCGCTGGATGCGGGAAGCACGGAACCAGTCGAGGTGGCGGTGCTTGTGGGAAACTTATGTCCAGTAGTGGACGTCTTTCAGCTGAAATGATGATAATGATGAAACGCACCCACAATGCAGGAGAAATTCCTAGTGTGGGGCAACGATAAAAAAAAGAAAGGAGTGGAGTTACTTTTTCACAGGCTTTAAAACTTTCTTGATTATTCTATTCAGTATCAATAATAACAATTATCTATACCTAACGTACATTTAAGCAGTAATACCTAACAATAAATAAATATCAATAAATTATCATCGAAACATATTTGCAAAATTCCATCATCTGTGGCCAAGGGCATCCAAACTGCTACCATAAGCAGCTTTGTGTAGGTCCAATGCTCACTGTATCGCATTGTGTCGGTCTTGCAATGGACATCGCTCAGCTCGGCTTCGACTGTCGATCGATAGTCAACTGCTTATTGAATGGGATTATCGCTATTGTTTGTGCTACTTCAATGTAAGTGATCAGTTGTGTACACAGCTTTAGAATGTTCTGATTCGTACGTGTATATTCGGATTAGAGACTGATGACTGCTTGACTAGATGGTTACATGTTAGAGCTATTTGCTGGGTTTGTACATTACCTTCTTCGTCAACCTGTAATAATTTATCTTCTTTGGATAAAGTCTTATTGTTGGTCGTTTCATTTGTATCCTTACTTCCTATATCTGTTTTTTTTAATTATCTAATGGTTATATGAGTACATTTGGTGTTTGCTAAGTGCCAATTCATCATCATCATCATTTCAGCCGATAGAAGTCCACTGCTGGACATAAGCCTCTCCCAATTGGGGGGGTTTGCCATAATCGCCACGCTTGGCAGGCGGGTTGGCGATCGCAGTATGGTGTTAAAAATGCATAGAGAACGCTGCTGCTCATTCTCTAGTAAGTTCCTTAGTCACCTTTACGACACCCACGGGAGGAAATGGGATGATGCTATTCTTTATGTCTGGCACCACGTGCCAATTGAGATGTTTTTATTCCAATCGCCAATCCTTAGCTTCAGTAATCAACCTTTTTAAATACTCGTAACCAGAAATTTAATTTCAATTTAAATTCATAAAAAAATATTAAAGCTTTTAACTCGCTCCAATGCAGCAACATCGCGAAATAAAAATAAAAGAGCAGCTTCAATAATACCACGATTTATATCATCCCTCTCAAACATAAATTACTGAGCACATCTTACTTTAATTTGCGACGAAGACTGCGCGATATTTACTGCCGAAACTCCGATACACTGAGCGCCACCTACCACATACTTTATAAATTACCTCACAACCTGAGTTTGAGCACTTGATCATAAGCAAGTTACGAAGTATTTATATTGGTATCATAAATTAATAAGAAGTCAAGAATGGGCGCACGCACAAGCATCCTCTTGGCATTATTAATGAGATGAAATACTTCGAATTCCTAAACAACTTGACAACTAAAGTTGGTGTTGTAGGCTTAGGTATATAATTACGATAATATACTTCACGTTATAACATACTTAAAATGCTTATAATGATGTTTGTATAAAATATGCAAGAATAAAACCAGTCTTAGTTAATAAACATCTGACGTAAATTGAAATATTTCGCATCTAAAATGAGAGCAGACGCCCTTGTACCTGCCTGCTCTAATTTGATTGCGAAATATTTAATATGAATCGCTGTCTTCAAGAGACAATCCAAAGTTAACTTATACAATAACGTAGCTATCTATACAAGGTCTGATTCATTCTGACTAGAGTCATAAGATAGGACTTTATCTCTGCCTAGAGACAATGAAAGGCCGTGTGTGCCAAATAAACCTTTTTTACAGTCCGTTCAACCGACTTTGACTTCTATTCCGTAGGCACAAGGATGGCGTTAAAAGCAAAAAAGTGGTTACAATACCAACTGTTTACTGCAACTGCCATTTGTCATGCCACCAACGCAATAGAAGTCAAAATCTGTTGAACGAACTGTGAAAAAGGTTTATATAAATGCCTAATTTCATTTCAAAGGAGTATAGGTTCCCCTCATCAATACAACATAATCAGCCTGTAATGTTCGCACTACTAGAACACAGGTCTCTCTGTGGATGGGTCGTAATCCAGCACGCGGGCAGTGTGGATTGGTAGATGTTTACATGTCTTCTAATTTTTGGTTCTAGGACATGTCGGTTTCCTCACAATGATTTCCTTTACCGTTTTTAGAGCATTGGTGATGAAATAATTTACATAAAGTGCCTGCTTTGGTTCGAACCCACGACCACTCGTAAGTCACAATCTTTACGACTAGGCCACCACTGCTCTTGGGCCATCACTGAAAAAGAAAAGAAAGAAAGAAAAATTGTTTATTCTGCACAAACAAAAAAAATTTATTACTAAAAAAAATTATATATACACATTTGCTAATTAGCTAAAAGCCTCGTATTCAAGCAAAAAAGTTTAACAATTTAGTCACAAACGTCTTTGTACTAATATACTTAGATCTGTTAATCGGTCAATTCCATTAGGTACGATTTAACTGTACTGGAACTTATGAGACTAATTTTATCTTGCATAAACAGAATAGCAGTTCCATGAAACTACTGGGAGAAAAAAATCCCAGTAGTTCCATAATGGAACTAGAGAATGGAACTACTGGGATACGGCGAAAAAAACAACTCTTCAGCATTTCCGAGGTTGATCACCTAACGCAGGCGATAATAGTCTGCTCTGATACGAATAACAATACTGAGTATTTTCAGATTGCGCTGAACGCTTGAAACATGATCTAGCAAACACCGTCAACTAAAGCTCCAAGAGAAAATCTCGAGCTAATAAAAGCTAATTTAACAAGGGTCGACTATTTACCTAATTTAGAGCAATTGAAAGGCCGTGTTGAGACGCTAGCTGCTCGATGCTCGAGTCTCAGGCACGACTGACCCATTTAGTTTCGCCTTCTGTTGCGACTCTGATTAACTTCCTGTTTCCAATTTATATTAAATAATCCCTTTTGTTTATAGCGCTGTTCGGAACGTGTTAATAATGTTCCGGATACAACGTAAAAGGGCAGTCAATCTGCGCGTTGTTTGCCGAATTATTGGAGGAATGGTAATGAGATTTCCTGGCGAGATGTCTTAACTTTTTGTTGTTGAAGTTTATTGGACGTTGGTTACATTGTTATCTGGAGATAAAAGTTCGAATGAAACATTTTATTATTTCTTTCTTAAGAGAAATAACATCGATCTTTTTAGCGAGTTTTCTAACCAACAAACCCTTACTAAGGCGGTTAGTTCTTCAGAAATATGATGTAATATTTCTTTAGCAAAATAAAATGTAATAATTAATAACTAAAAAACCGGCCAAGTGCGAGTCGGACCAGCGCACGAAGGGTTCCGTACCATTATCTATAAAAACGGCAAAAAAATCACGTTTGTTGTATGGGAGTCCCCCTTAAATATTGATTTTATTTTAATTTAATTATAAATTTTTAAAGCGATTCAATAACTAAATATTCTGTCAATATTTCAAGCTATTGCCGTTATCAATATCGAGCAAAATCACGTTTGTTGTATGGGAGCCCCTTAAATATTTCCGCGAACACACACATAAAAAAAAAATATATGCGGTCGAATTGAGAAACCTCCTCCTTTTTTGAAGTCGGTTAAAAAGGAAACCGCTGTTAAGAAAATAAGTCACGTACCCCACTAGTTACGCATCTATGTAGATAGTTTCTAACTTTCAGACCTTTCCAGGCGAAAGTGAACGATCTAAAAAGTTTTTACAAACATTCGGCCTCATTGCCGTTTCGGGAAACTCGGTAACGAGTTCACTTCCCTGATTGATGAATGAGACTACCCGACAAGCCGAAACACGTACTGATAACGTAAAACTGGGCATTAATATCGCGAAACGCTCGAGCGATAAAATATTGTTCCCGTTTATTTATTTTTCGGGTTTTGTTTGAATGGACAAAGCCATTGAGGTTGTTGTCACTAAACTGTGTCAACAGAAGGCTGAATATGGCTTTAAAAAAGTGTACAACTTTATTGAATAGCCTATTCTGACACACTAACATTAAACACACACTAACATTAATGCTGACTGTATTTTGCTGTCGAGACTTGGATCAATTGACTTGGATTATTTTATGATGTTTAAAAAAATTATGTCCACAACAAATGATACGTACAAATTGAGCGAATAAAGTTATCTTTACAATCTATACAAATAACCACATCACCTACATATCCACACTCACACATAAACACCTACACACCTACAATCACATACATTCACCCTTACTCTCGCACTTTCACATTCGCATACATATTTAAAACTAAACTTAAACTTTTTTCCCTTCTGAAGGTAAATCGACACAGTCCACTCATACATACATCAATTGGAACCTCATTGCGAAACACTGTCTCTTAAGATACAGGATACCATAGTTTAGGAGACAGAGTTTAATCTATAGTGTACAAATTTCTGCAGCATCCAAATGTTTTATGTAAATGTTCCCTATTTTAAAATTAAATATTGTAAACTTGTAGTACAATTATCTGTTATCTGTATTTTTGGGAAATAAAGATATTATTATTATTATTATTATTTTATTTTTATGTTTATATATCTCGGGACCTTGGGGTCCCGGACCTTTGGAAGGCGTACGAGTGGCCGAAGCCAACTCGCAGAGGCCCGTTAGACGCTTTTTAATTAAATGAGACACCAACCGACGATTATCCCTGTACGCACTATGCAAGTGCACCCAAGGACAACCCCCGGTTGGTGTAGGACTATTGCAGGATATGGAATACAAAGATATTGGACTATGGGTTTGGGTGGTTAAAATGGACTGGTTACCAAAAACTATGGAAGGACTATGGCCCCTGCCTGATCAATGTTTTATTATACACGGATAAAATGGCAGGGGGTGACTTGCACACTCAATAATGGGCCCCCGAAAACGGTTGCTAGCACATAGTGACGTAGCAACAAGGGGGCAACATATCCTGAGGTGCTCGAGGAGTGGAGAGGTATTCCACGGCTCTCAGAACAATCCCAGAGCCCGGAAGATGGTCAAGATCCCTAGAAGCACTTACTGGAATACTTCCTTCCTCCGAGCAAGTTTGCTCTTGCGAATCTCCACTTAAGCCGGCCAATGAAGGCAAGAATGAGGTGAAAGCTCAGTTCTTCCTCAGTGTTCACTCCAGCCGGCCAATAAAGGCAAGCCAGAGATGAGGAACATGGCTTCTCCCGGGAGATGGGGTCCGTGGGGTCGTAACTGCCCAATAGCTCGCCACATCCTGCCCTGCGGCTTCCTGTATCTTTCTTGGTCTGGCTCCTCACCCTAGACATGTTCTGGGAAAGTAAACTCTACCGGCACAGACCTAGAGTTCGGAGCGCGCAAGCCCCACCACGACGTCAACGTAGAGATACGGCGGTGGGGTTATTATTATTATTATTAAATAAATGAATAAAATTGAAGTGTCTGTTTGTAATGTCAAAATAACAGCTTTTTCCTAAATGCCTATGAAAACATAATATATGGTAGGTACTTATAATAAATAAATAAAATAAAAATATTTAAAAAAATTGTCTGTCTGCCTGTCTGACGGTCTATATTCTGTCTGTTTGTTCCAGCTAATCTCCAAAACGGCTGGACCAATGTTGACGGGACTTTCAATGGCAGATAGCTGATGTTATATGGAGTAACTTGGGAACAGAATAGAATAAGTCTTTATTGCACACCATAAAAATTACAGATTAATAAGTAGACATTTTACAAGGGGTGACACAATGGGCAGTCTTATCGCTATAAGCGATCTTTTAAAGACAACCTTACCATCTTAGGCTATTTTTATTTTAGAAAATATCAAGCAAGCGAAGCCGCCGGCAGCACCTCATCATCAGCCTATAGCAGTCCACTGCTGGACATAGGCCTCTCCAATTGCACGCCATTCAGCTCGATTCTCGGCAACTCTCATCCAGCTGCTACCAGCCACCCTGCGAAGATTATCGCTCCACCTGGCCTGAGGACGTCCTACCTTACGTTGGCCGATTCGCGGTCTCCACTCAAGAACACGACTACCCTAACGGTCATCAGTTCTACGGCTAATATGGCCGGCCCATTGCCACTTCAGCTTGCTTATTCTGTGAGCTATGTCGACAAATTTGGATCTCTGTCGGATCATTTAGTAAGTTATAAATGATATCACTTCAAAAAGACATCATCAATTAAAAATATTTACAGCATAAGAAAATTACAGTATCACGTAACTGATTTCTTTACCTCCGATTCACCCACATAGCGTAGTTTAAAAAGGAATCGAAAGGCCGCCGTGAAATTCAATGTAGCACCCGCCCAGCTCCCTAATTAATTCGTCGTGGAAAAACGTTCGCTTTTTCCTCAACCTGCCATCCTTGATTTTCAATTTCTGTAGCGAAAGATTAATGGGGAAGGACAGGTTCCCGACAAAGTTATATCTACATTCATAATTAGTCCGCAACAGTGTTTTTAAAAGCTGTTTTTGCGACGGAATTGGATTGTTCATAGAACCTTAATTACAATATTATTAATGAGAAAGTTTGAACGTTTGTTTAAACCGATTTAGATAAAATTTGGCGCAAAGCTAGATTATGACCCGGATTAAAATATAAGAGACTTTTTATCCGGATACGTGCAATAGTTTCTGTAGAACGGAAGTGAATTCACGGGTAACAACTAGTATCATAATAATGTTTTGCGCAACTTGAAAGTATTGTTTATCAGGGTTATTTCTGTAGGGTCGACTGCTGTTTTGTTTTCCTTTGTGAGTTAAGAGTGAAGAGATAAACGCCTCCGATTACTTTCGTGGTGTAATGATAACGGTAGGTTCAACCGGAGTTCTGGCGCCGTGTAAATCAACCGCCCCTAGCTGATAACAAGAGTAAAATTTTGCAGTAAATCATACATTTGTTTTCGTAGAGGAAGATTGTGAAAGGAATATTAAACGCTATCATACGATTTGAGAATTAGATTGCCATTTACTGCACATCCTTTTTGTAATTCGAATTTGGTATTCGTTTTTTTTTTTTTTTCATTTGGTGTTCGACTGAGATTGCTTCATGTAACTGCGAGGAGTTAGAAGTCTTAATGACGCTCATAAGCCTTGCTGTTATTCTATAACTGTTTTGTGTGGTTATTGTAGTTTCTAATAAATTCCCTTAATGTTTAGAGACAAGAATTTTCACTTTTAAAATCAACACTAAGCTTTAAGCCCTAGGCAATAAATCCCTAATATCTAAAATGGTTCTAGATCTTTATCTATGAATCTATAAGTATTGGATTATTTATTACAAATTTCTCCGCTTTCTAGCTATTCAAACAAACAGATTCCGCTCTCTGACCGAGTTTACACAAGCGTAACGACACATCTATCACCAAACTGCATCAAAGAAAACTCGGGCACATTAAGAGTTATATGAAAAATTCATTAGGCCCGGAGATCGTTCCGCTCCGCAGACGTTATCTGAACTGTCGGGATTCCGCCTTCATCCATCATTCAGCCGTGTCAGCTCTTAGTATGCACTTGTATACATAAGCAAGCGGTAGACATTATGGTTCTGTTTTCAGTGGATTGTATATAGATGGATGGATATGGAATAATTACAATGACTATGTCAAGTGACATAGTGATTGTATTAAGTTTTGGTGCTTTCTAAGTATATTATACTTAGTGAAGGAAAATGTCGTGATGCTGGACCTAACGGTAAAAAATATCATGCAGTGAGAAACATAGATAGATAGAATATTTATTTATTTATTTATTTAAACTTCATGTACAATAGTGGTACATAGGCGGTCTTAATGCCACAAGGCATTCTCTACCAGTCAACCTTTGGGTTAAATATAAAAACAGTGGTAGGGTACAAAAATAATGACAAAAATACTAACTTCTTGATTAAGAGAATTTATATAGTTTTATTGATACTAATACACATATACAAATAAAATAAACTAATAGATATTTTAACAAATACCAACCTAATAATAATTACTATGACTAGACTATCATTTGAGAGTTATTTAGTATTTTTATTTTATTTTTTATTTAATATTCGTTATTATGTACACCATAAAAATTACAGATATACATGTAGAAATTTTAAGGGTGACACAATGGGTGGTCTTATCGTTAAAAGCGATGTTTTACAACCTTTGCATGGATTAAAGGTAAAAGGAGAGACAAGACTGCAGGTAGTTAGTGGTGTACCATTTATATAAGGCGTATCTATTCATACACGAAATATTTTAGGAGAAACATCTATAAGTGGTAAAACATCCATATCAACGAACCTTTACTTACTTATTCTATGAATGGGTCATTCATAGAATAAGTAAGTAAAGGTTCGTTCCCTGACGCGGTGACGGTGGCGGCGCGAGCGCGGTGCCTTTTGATACTAAATCATCATAATTATCAAGTAATTTTAAATTATTTACTTTTTTTAATAATATACTTAGATAAAATAAAAAAATACGTTTCCATGGCTTCTTTACCACATAATGGTGTATCTCTTAAAATATTTTGTGTATCAATATATACACCTTATATGTACAATAAATACATACATATATAAAACATAATTATAGGTGTACATATTTTGTGTAAATACATAATATAAAAAAGCAAAGCGAAAGCATGGCGATCAATGCTTCTTCTTTCTTTCTTTTCTTTTTTTTAAAAACGTTTCGCCACACTAGGAATTTCTCCTGTATCGTGGGTGCATTTACAAACATTAAATTCACATAGACAAACAGCCAGACCCGGAACAACTACTTGTAGGTCATACAAATATTTGTTCCGTGCGGGAATCGACACGCAGCGCAGCAGTCAATCGCTTAACCACTGCGCCAACCGTGTTTCTTCTCCTTATAAAAAGAGTGTGCAGTGGAATGCTTTCAGACGAATACAATAATTACATTTCCCTAATAATTCATTGCCGTGTGGTGCCAAACGTAAAGAATAGCACCACCCTATTTCCTCCCGTGGGTGTCGTAAAAGGCGACTAAGGGACTTACTAGAGAATGGGCAGCAGCGTTCTTTATGCATTTTTAACACCATACTGCGATCGCCAACCCGACTGCCAAGCGTGGCGATTATAGCAACCCCCCCGTAGTCCCGTAGTCTATGTCCAGCAGTGGACGTCTTTCGGCTGAAATGAGGATGATGATGATTATTTCATTGCAATTACAATCAGTTGTCTTGAATAAACTGCTTAACAATTTTAGCTTACCTTTACATTCCAAAACTGATATATCAAGATGTTGTTTAACATCCTATCTTTACTCCCTATTGGTACGTTTCCAATAGTCCTTTGCGGTACTACTGTCGGCTGCATTGATTCTAGTAGTCACTAGAGACTACTCGTATTCACAATGCACAGCCATCTATATTACGGAGGTCGTTCTTCGTGCAGTTTGCGAAACGAAGAGCATTATGTGAGAACGATCTCTCAATCAGATTTTGGCCGCAGTTTAAGCATCTAAATAGTTTAAAAATATCTAATTATAATATGATGAAGCGATATATCGATGAAGCTCCGGCATAAGTCATACTGGAATTAGGGCTAATTTAACGAAACAACAGCATTGAATATGTACGGGAGGATACTGTCACGCATGCGATCGCCGCATGCGTGTACATATTTTATTATTACATTTCGGATGGTAAAGCGAAAGGTATTTTGATTGGACGATTTCGACATTACATTCACAGGATTTGAAAGATTTTTCGACAAATCATTCTTACGTGAGCACGTTAAGTACGTATGCGTATTGAAACCCCGCATGCGGGAGGTTCACCGCACGGCTTATAACAAAATTTTCTTTATACGAGGAAACAACAACAGCACGTACATAATTAGAAATTCAATTAGGTAGGTAGGTACTCTGTTACTTGTGTACTCTCTTAATTGTGTGAACAAAGTTCTACGAGACAAGTAACTGTGTATATTCTTGAGATAAAATATTATAAATAATTATAATTAAAATTGTGTTTCCTTGTTCACTTCGAAATTGTTTTCACAAGGTTACGTACACAAATTGGAAGATACAGAACAGTCGTATATTAATTTGTAAGTGTATAGTGATGTTGATTGATGATGCATACATCATTATTTCACGTCATCCTTTAACAGCATAATTAGAATTATTTGTTATATGTCTACCCAACAAATGTACGATAAACGTAGAAAATGGTAAAAGCTCCAAACATAAAGCGAGTTTTTTTTTGTTAGCCCATTCTTTCCCACTGCTGAGCAAAGGCCTGCCCAAAATCTTTCCAGGAACAGTTTTCCTGAACTCTTCTTCGACGCAACAATTTATTTTTACTAACATTTTGTTCAAACTGGCACCAACCAATATTAAAAGCATTTACATTAAACTTAAACATCTCCCACTCCAACTGTAACATTATTATTCACTGGCAAAGTTAGGACGCTGCAAAGATATCTACTTTTATCAACTCACTTGTGGTGGGAACTAGTTTCCTGTTCGATTCTACTTTATTTTCTTGGCAAATCGTGAAAGCGATCATGTGGCAAAACACTCTTATAGATTTGGCCCGAGGGAACTTTGACTCGAAGTTGGCTAGTAGAGACGACGGAGTCGCGATACGATGTGTTTGAGAGCAAAACGGTGTTCCGATGGTAAGATGCGAATGTGAACAGTATAGCCGAGGGCCGTTCTAGGTTTGTACTTAATGTGACGCCAGGAACCGTTTAATGTATCGGTATTTTGCATTGTGAGGATGAATCAGAGAGTGTGTGATATAAAGTTATGGGACGATGGGATTTGTTTGATTTTACTACAACATGTATTAGTTTGCTAAGTTTAAAATGTTTAAAATATGATTCATATCATGATTTAATTAAATTAAGAATGATGAAGATATTGGAAACTATAATAAATTGCGGGAATACATCCTCAAAGTACATCTATCATTTCAGAACTTTACGTAATAAAACATAACATCGTGCCTGTATTCCCCGAAGGTTTGGGGAGGAGTGTGGTTGCCAACTATACTGTTAACAGTATTATACTGTTTTTCACTCTAAAATACTACTTACTTATCAAAATAAAGTATAAGACGGCGGGAGCGTGGGCGTAGCGATAATAGGGTGACCGTCATCGTTTCTTGGTGCGGGTAACATGTGGTAGGTGGGTACTCAGGCAAGCCAGTAAAACTTATGTAGGAGCACAAAATCACAGTCACGTTTATTCGGAAATTTACAGTAGTGTAAGTAGTATCAAGAAAATAAAGGATTGTACGGTGAACGTGACAGTTTCGATCGTATGATCAGTACTATGGCGTCAGCTACAGCAATGCGATTGTCTCGCGTTTTCGATTGACTCTGTCCACGTGTAGGTATGGCGGGGAATCAAACCGCCACCTCACGGCGTTCACTGTACTTACCGATCAACCAATAGAATTAAGTTACAGTTTGACCAGTAGTAATATTTTAATAATGTTGTCGTCTTAAAATCGCTTGCGACGACATATATATATATATATTGTTTTCACTGATATCCAGAGCTATACCGAAATAAAAAGTTTCATCTACTAGGTAGAACATCGTGCATGTGATTCAGTTAGCCATTATTTCGGAATGAAACTGTTAATGTCTTGTATTTTTGGGACTTAGTAAATAACTGACGAACAACTCAACTAACTAACTGAGTCTGATAATAACTGACGAAATGTTGGTATTCCTACTATGGGTACACCTCTGCCTAACCTTTCGGGGAAACAAGGCGTGATGTTGTTGTGTGTAGTAAATAGATAATTGTTATCAGAATACCTTTTAGATACTAGTATTATAAAGTCAAAGTCAAATCATTTATATCAAATAGACAGTGTATAAGGGACTTTTGAACGTCAAAAATTACAAATATAGAAGTGCCTCTTCGAAAAGGTAGTTATAATGTATGGAGAAGAATGGGCAAAAAACTCCATACTTACTCTTTTAAAATGCTAACAATAGTTTGTATACATTAATTAATTATAGTTGAAGATGACGTACCTAGAATAAAATTACTATACCACAATAGGTAAAAAGAATGAAAAGTGAAGTAATGACAGACAAATTAATAAATGCGATAGATACATGGTGCTCACATATTTACAAAAATTGTACATGAGTTTCCTAAAAAATTTACATATAATAAGTCAGTGTGTGAGTTAAAGTATATTAATCACAGAAAATAAAATGAATATCATAAAAATTATAAATTATACAATTAAATTAGTAACCAGTTTGATTTTGTCTAGACTCTAAATTGTCCTATGGAGCAAGACCAGCATGTTTCCAAGCATTTTTATAGTTAGTTCTGCCAACTCAGTATTTACAGAAAAAGATTTTTTTTTTTTTAATGCTGTGGTGGGAAGACAGAAATAGATCTTCAATAGATTAACAAAAACTTTGCTCCTCATCTATTTAGTGAGGCTTACAAAGCCTCTAAAATCTGTGCTAAATTGATGACTTGCGCGGGTAGCACTGATGAATATTATATCCATTAAAAAAAACTTAGTTTTCTGTTTATTTTTCTAAGATACACAAATATACTTTATTTCTTGTACAGAAAGTTGGCAGCCCTAGGTGTACACCCACATTTCACCAGTACTTTAAAAACTTTACCTGTGCAAATCTCTTCTGAAGGTAGGCCGTACTAAGAAAAACAGCTCGATGTGGGAAGAGAACACGGTCTAAAATTATTATTTTGAAACTCTAATGAGCAGTAAGCTATGCGAAAAGATACACTATTCAAAGGAAATTCATCATTTCCTCTTCCACAGTAAAGTATGCCGTTATTTGTAGAACCACGAGCCTTTTTTAAATTAAATGCGAATGGTACCTGTACCTCACAACCATACCCAGTTATCCTAACTAATATTATAAACGCGAAAGTAAGTTTGTCAGTTTGTTTGTTACCTTTTCACGCCTAAATCACTGAACCGATCATCCTGAAATTTTGCATATACGTTGTCAGGTGTACAGAAACGGACATAGGGTACCTATCATCCCGAAAAAAGTGCTGGTCCCGGGGAAAACAACTAATAACGGTCTTATGATGATAGATGGCGCCACGTGTCTTTCGAACCATGATTGAATTATAATGAACTTTAGTAATGTGTTAAGAGTCTGTTTTTTAAATCAAAATTAACGCGAGCGAAGCCGCGGGCAAAAGTTAGTTGTCTATAAAAATATCTTAGAAGTGCCAAGAGTTTCTCAGTATTTTGAAAAAAAACTTTCAAGACATACTTACATAATAATGAATATGTTTCGCATAGGTGTAAAACATGTGAGAGGGGCTGTGGCTAAGTTATAAAAGCCGCACAGATCGATCGATCAGGTTAAGCTACGCTTGCCGGTCCGTAGATGGGTGAATATCTTTACATACCAAGACCCCTCTGTACCTCGGAAAGCACGTTAAGCTGTTGGTCCCGGCTGTCATTCTTGGATCTTTGGCAGTCGTTACGGGTCGTAAGAAGCCCGAAAGTCTGACAACCAGTCTTATCCAGTAACTGGTTGTGGAGGTCAGATAGGCAGTCGCTCCATGTAAAATACTGACCAGATGATGAGGTGTAAAACATGACTAGATATAAGATAGCAGGATTTAAACATAAACAGGATAAGGATATAAGGAGGCAGATATAAGGATAAGTATGTATAAGCTTAATCTACATGTCGGAGACGAGTTGTATCCGGTACGCCAGAGCCATCTAGTCACGTTCGATGGAGTTATTGGAGTTCGCGCCATCGAGTCTTGACTAATCGCGACGCCAGTGCTGTTTTGCGGCGCATGACAGGGTCTACAACATAACGTTCGACCGGCGGAAAGTGATCGCCGCACAGAGGACAAGTGAAGTTCATCGGTGGCAGTCAAGCAGTGAAGACGTCTAGAAACTGTTGCGCGTTCGGTATAGTTGTGTCGTGTTCCTACATTAATTACTTTGCATACCTATTACTGTATAGAATCAAGTTCTTCTAACTGAACAAATTATTGTGCTATTGGGGACTTTGTTCCTCTACTTCTTCTTCCCAGCTAAAGCACTAGGAAGTGATGAAGGGAAGGGCGTTTTGGGGTTGGGTAAAGGTTAGGTTGAGTAAATAACTTTTGAGTTTAATTCGGCAATAACCAACACTATCCACAGTACGCCCACAGTAGTTAAAATATGGCTGATGATAACAAGAGAAACCTACCGTTCTCCGACATACATAATAACCTTAAAGAAAAGAGCTGAGATAAAAAACACAATACTATAAAAAATAAGTAGTTCATTCTACTTATGAAACACCCTAAAGATTGCTATCAAATAAAATGTGTAACAGAGCCTAACGCACGCCGGGGGCTACATACAACACAAACGCGAAATACGAAAGCCTACAGCTGAAACATGTCAGATATAAAAGTATTCTCGCCACAAAAAACGAGAGAGATATAAATCTCATAAAGAAATCCACTATCCACTTATTGTACAAAAAAAACTTCATCACAACGAGTCCATAGTCACTGAAACTAACTTACTTAACTTAGTACGTGGTTCGGCATCCCTTTAACAATGTGTAACTTAATTCCAAAGTAATAATTGGAGTCAAACTTCGGGTCCCTACCTTCTTCGAATAAAATTAAACTTGGTAAAAATGCATGAAAGACGGAGTAAATTCAAAATTATAACAAAAACGCTCGCTCTGCAATATGTGAGTGAACCACTTAACGGCGTCAGCATAAAGATAATAGGAAAAAGTTAAATTATATTGATGTCTTAGGAGTCAGACCTTGCGACGTAACGCGCCAGTTATAAAAGTTGAATTTATGACCGAAATTATTTCAGTCTCTTCCCTAATTTTACTTTTCTTGTGTGTCCAGGTGCATGATATGAAGTTAACTTTTTAAGGGGACATCTAGACGATACGCTCGGTTGGTCGCGTTTTATTGGACTATTCGCTTTGATTTGTTTGAGAGGAGGAGGCTTATTTTCTAAGTTACTTCCGTTTTACTAACACATCTACGTAAAATGGTTTTCTAGCTGTCCAATTTCATGTTTTACGATTCAACTAGACGCAGTCATTTGACGATTATAATCGCTACCATTTTTACTGGAAAACGCAAAGATGTCGAAAGTTCTACATCCTATTTAGTACTACGCTTATAATTTTGTAGATATTTGATGTTTCGACAATGGCATTTGGACTACAATATCAAATATCGCATTTTTAGACCATGGCGTCTAACACATTATCGCAATACGCAGAGCATTGTGTATATATATCTTGTAACATTTCCTTTTGTATACATATTGCTGAATATATTCTATACCACCACGTAAAACAAAAGGCACTTGACCCGACCCAAAATCGTAACAGAATGATAGACGTCTCAAAGAGGCAACAGACATGAAAGCTTAAAACGTCAATAGGCAGCAACACCCCTCAACTTTAGTACAATACAAGGCTCCCAACCCGACATAGAATAGCACAGAAGATCAGGTCCATACAATGGGCGAGAACAAGCGCACTGCACTCACACAGACGTATACATACGGCGATCTCCAGTCAATCGCAGCCAAATCACAGAATACGAACAGAGGTAAAGCTTCACGCAACCGCACTATGATATCACCTATCGGTGTAGCACCGTACAAGCATGAGGGCGGGGTGTACCACCGGCAGCTTCGTCGCAAGCGAAGAGAAACCGGTTTCTACCGGCTCGGACAGTTGAATCGCTCAGTTTACATTTCACATATTGACATGAGTAAAACATATTAGTTTTAATTTATAAAAGTATAAACATTTTGGTTTACTGTACTGTGTGTATGAACGTTACTAATAGGAATAAAAACATATAATTTTTTAACTATACCAAAGACTCCAAGGTAAGTACTAACTTGATTATAATTTATTATTTTTAATGTGGTAGATTATCATACCTCAACATCGAAAGAAAACTCAGCCCGGGAGTGCAACAAAGTTTTGATATTGATCTTAAATGGTTTATTGGTTTTTTATCATACGACACAAAAAAGTACCTATCTCGTAAACAGTGCGTTCAAGAGCAAAAATAACGACTATTTGAGAACATTTTTATTACAATTAATGCCTTATGATTGGTGTTTAGGATTTGATGTAAATAGGTAATACCTACCGACCTATTTAGTGATTGAATAATTATATTTATAAATTAAAATTCATAAGCTGATTTATGTTCTGTTTATCTAATTTTATCCTACTGTACAATCCTACCAAAATAGGTGTATACCTATTTTGGTAGGATTGCTTGACTTTGCACGCTCTTTAGAAGTTTTGCCTGTCCGTAATCTGTAGCCAAATGCCAGTCGCGACTGCGCTTGCACTCGCTGTACGTGAAGCGTGTCTACACACATCAAAAAAAGTTTGTGATCACTAGCATAAGCTGATATATTTTTTTAAATTGAACTTTATCAGGAAAATTCTTTGTTGTGTATTTTATTTAAATAGAAATACCTTGTTTTAAATTAAAAATAAATCTATTTTTAATTTTTTATAAAAAAAATATTGAGTAATTAATCATAATGTAATTGTAACAGAAATTTGATAGAAAGAAAAAGACTGTGTATCCAAACTTAAACAACAATTTTTTAATAAAAGGTTTATTATTCAATATAATATAACTCCTCCCCTGGCTCGAACACATGCGGTGATCCTCCTGGGTATGCTAAGAATCAAGTCATCGAGCATTTCTTGGGGTAACCTGTCCCATTCTTGAATAGCGGCTTCCCTGAGCTCTGGCACTGTCTGGGGACGTGGCTGACGGTTCCAAACAGTTCTAACTAGCTCTATCTTCTTCTAGCTTGAACTGTTTTATTGTTTTATAATCAAAATCTATATTTTTAAATAAATAATCTAAAAAGAAGAAGAAATCATAATCTAGTCTAACAAAAAACATTTCGATTTTTCAAAGTGATCGCAAACTTTTTTTGATGTGTGTATGTATGCGTGTGTAATGAGCTGACCTTCTGTTGTATTTTGTACTTGCGATGAAAATTTCATGCGCTAAGGACTTTGTAGAGGGTCGGTGAACAAATATTCAACCTCTCCATTACTTATGGTCGCCTGCCTCAACGACGCTCTTTCGCCCCGACGGTTTCTTATAAACAAATTGTTTTATTTCATGCCACACGTGCCTAGATTTCTTTTTATAAACCTCACCGACGACCTTTTCTGAAACGTTGCACAGAGTTATATTAAATAAACTGTGTATTTTGTATTAAAACACCGGAGTTATGTGAGCGTGGTCACGCGAGTAGCCATGGAAAATAATTGTGTGTTGTGTCAATCAATCATGGGCACAAAAAGTGTTTTGATGTTAATTGTATAAGTACCTTGGTTAGCTGTTTACAATTTCTAAGTAGGTTTAAAATAAAAAATATTTTCATCACGTTCTGGCTTTATATATTAATTTTTTACTTACAAATATAATACTGTTAGGAAAATTTGAATGTTGAATCTAAAAAAGAGCTCTAGGGTGCTTTTTAACCTGGAAAATTAAAAGTCTACGAGGGGGGAGCCAAGACCATAGCTAGTTTAAAATATTCATGAGTCGTTTGATCCCTAGCCTGAATGGGCCAACCTATTTCCCGCCATGAGCATGAAAGAGTACATAAGGATAACTGAACTGAGAAAATCCTGAAAGAAACATGATTACCTTAAAATTTCCTTTCTTAGCGTTTCTATTCGTCTACCCAGGTAAAACTAGGTTACCTAGGTTTCTTTCAAAACGTGATAAATTTATTTCTATGTATTTGCCTTCGTACCTAAGTGAACCTTCATAAAAACATATATATCATAATGATTGTGTCATATACAGAGTGTCGATTAGGTTTCGGTTATTACAAGTTGTTAGCAGTCTGTTAAAATAAAAAATAAACATTTTGATTAAAAATATAAATTTTCAAATGAAAATTGGCACTAAATAAATCACCATTGATAAAAAGGCACTGGACACGCGCGGGGTATAAACAATTCAACACAAACTTTATAGTATTACTAGCTTTTGCCCGCGACTCCGCCCGCGTGGATGTCGGTTATCGCGTAAAAGTAGCCTATGTCCTTCTCCATATCCCAGGCTATATCTTTGCCAAATTTCATGACGATCGGTTCAGCGGTTTGGACGTGAAAACGTTACATACAGACAGACAGACAGACAGATAGACAGACAGAGTTACTTTCAAATTTATAATATTAGTATGGATGGATTACCACATAATCACAAATTACGTTTAATGTTGTTAAATACTAAAACAAACAAACAAAAAACGGGCCAAGTGCGTGTCGGACCACGTACAATGAAGAGTTCCGTAGTTGGGATGAATGTCCCAAGAACAAACTAACATTGTAGTTGAAAAACATGTTCCTCCATACAGAATGTATGGGAGAACATGTTTTTCACCTGTAAATGTAAGTTAGTCGACTATTACTCAGTAACTTGTAAAGCTTACTTAACTGTGATCATTTTTTTTTTTTTATGGCATCTTACTGTTCAACCTAATGGGTTGTCTACTGCTTAACCGGACTTTCCTGTGGGTGCCCTCAATAAATTAAGGCCTCCAGCCAGGGCATAAAACTTAAAAACTAAGCGTCTACGCTAAGGGCACCCCCAAGCGGGGGTACGGACCTCGGCTTAGGGCGTCGCTAGGAGAGGACAGCAAGGGACGGGCTGGATCGGATTATGTGTGACCGTTTTCCTTTTAACTTCGTTATATATACCATTGCTGTGAATTTTTTCACGCATCCAAATACAACCATTTAGCTGGCAGGGGGGGGATACTTGACTCCAACAAAAATTACGCAAGCGGATCCCTAAACCAAAAATGGTTTTCACAAACCCGCAATATTTTTAAACGGCCTATCCAACGATACCCTACACCATGGGATTTACGAGAAAAAAAATATCATCCTCACTTTACGTGTAAAAAAATTTGGTACCGTAGTACCAAAAATTTTTTTTTTTCGAGTATTTATTTTGCCACTTGGTCGGCGTGATTAATATGTATACCATACCAAAGGGCTATGCCCAATTTTGGTGCCTTTTTTTTTGATGGCACACTAACGCCACCTTATTAGATGTGTAGAGTATTTCCATTCAAACAATACGAGTAGTTACTATGGCAGCTCAGCTCTAAAGTACATCCGTCTCGAGTTATGCACCCTAATATAACTATGACGCGTATTTAATTAGGAAAACTGAAAATATGAGTTACCTTTAATGATCCTATACTATTTATTTCATAGTACAAACTCTATTGGACTCAAGGTGCATCATATTGGCATAAGTGGCATAGTGTGACATCAAGTTACACTTCACCGTAACAATGTCATGAGTATTTTAGTGCTTCTTATCTGGTCTATTTTATAGTTTGAACACTATCTGGACTCAAGTTACGTCACGTTTGCGTAGGTGACATAGTGTGACATCAAGTCACACTTCACTACAGCTCACTCTACACATCTAACAAGGTGGCGTAGGTGTGCCATCAAAAAAAAAAGGCACCAGTCGTCCATACATTTCAGACAAAGCCCTTACAGCTTTCTAGTACTAAGAGTCTCTGAGCTAAGCCGCGGACAGACAGACAGACAGACGGACATGGCGAAATAGTTTCGCCATGTCCGTAGTAATCAAGGAACCCTTATAGAAGGGTTCCTTGATTACTACGGAAAAAAGAGGTCCCACGGCTAGAATGTTAATTAATATAAATTTTTTGGATTTGTGGATGTTTAAAATACGTAATGTAGAATACGTGGTTTCAATTAATGTGATAATCTAATACACACTATAAAATAAAAAAAACCCTAAAATGTGAGCTTTAAAATCGAAACCCAAAAACTTCTTCTATACCAGAAATAACGCAAAAGACCAATCTCCACACATTACGCAACCGAATATACTAAATCCAAACATGTGTCAAATAATCCCATTGGCCATCGGGCGGTAATGGGCGAACGCGGTCACGACATTGACTGAGGAGCGGGTAGGATTAGTATCCGATGGCCGACCGATCCCGGACGATCCCGAACGATCCCGTACGATACCGTACGAACCCAACCGGACCGCTCCGCCTTTATTAAGACGAATAGACAAACATTTTTAACACGTAAATGTGAGTTATGTGACCACGATGGCCCGGATACTTGGCGGCTTGAACTATGGTCTATTTTGTTTGGAAATTGAATGTATTTTTTCCGTGTTTTTTTATATTATAATTTGTTTGTAGAACAAATTAGGAGTGTACCTAACACACTAAAGTTCTAATTCACTAATGAAAAAAATGGTGCTATAATAGCGCAATTATAGACACATTTCAAGTTTGTAAATCAAAGTAAGTTATTCTTTGCAATTCTATCTATTTTGACTTTGGAATCATCTACAGTATTTAGTTTTACGGTATACTGCTAGGCATATTGCCACCCAAACAGCCTCCTAGTTGTATTCCTTGATTGCATAATATCCTATTCCCAGACAAACTTAACAGAATTTGTAACTTCATTTACAAACTACCTATGTGTAGGAACATCAGGAATGTTTCTATGTAGGCATGGATTAGATTTAGCCTACACAGAGTAAACGGAGTCCTGATTGAAACTCTATACGTCTTGAGTCCTTGTGTGTCTTAGTTGTAAGTTCACAAACTTGTAAGGGATGGGCCAGAAACGTTTTACTTAAAGGACATTTTGTGAACTTCAGAATAAAGTGTTCAGCTTACATAATACCTATACCTTACCTTACTTAATAAACCTTATAATAATTTAGGCCTTAATACGGCCTTACAGTTCAATACTTTCGAGAACATTCTCTGTCAAAATCTATAAACAATAACAGTATGGAATTCCGGTCGCTCCATAGCGAAAAACAGCGTCAACTTAAGTAAATAAGTACTCCGCTCCGCATACCAAAGCCTCAAAACTTTTCGGCAGCATTAAAACTTAAATAGGATTTCTATACAACCAGGATTAAGACAAACGCTTGTTAAGAATTAACGCCAGAACCTTTTGTTCGGTAACCGAGGATTAAGCTCCGGGTTAGGGCTGTAACCACATGGCTGTGTATCCTTAAATTTGTACACGTTCGTTAAGCTGGAGATAGGGGGCATCGAAGGATCGGACAGTGACGAAGTATAGGTCGGGGGGATTACTTTATCGGGACTGTCCGTCTTTCTCGCCACTATGTTTCTTTATTAAGATAAATGCTGGGTTTTTTAACGAAAGGTTTGGCGTTTTGGGGTTTTTTAATTAAGTATTTTATGGTGATGTCGGACTGGTAATCGATAAAAGTATGCCAAGTAATAATAATAATAATAAAGTTTTCCATCAAAAAGTAAAATTACAAAGAGATATATTCGGTGAGCCACAAACTAAGCATTGCATGTATCTTGTGGCTCTAAAATAGAATAAAATCAAGAAGAATGTAATGTTCTATTACTTCAAGCCTCCCATTAACTAATATCGAGATGAAAAATGCCCAATATATAAAAGAAAACTTTTTAGTACCTGCATTTTTCCATGCCTCACATAAGTCACATACTGCCAAACATGAGCATTGACTCAAAAAATCCTGCAGAAAATTACGTCTTGCCAAAGAGACATGGAACGCAGCCTGCTGAACTTCAAAATAAAAGACGAAAAGAGATCTGAGGAAAATTAATAAACTGAAGGATGCTACCTTCAAAGAAAAAAGAAAGAAAAAGAAAGAAAAATTGTTTATTCTGCACAAACAAAACGCACTTAACAAAAATAAAATTATGAAATACACACATTCAAGTAGCCAAAAGCCTCTTATTTGAGCAATAGAAGTTTGACAATTTAGTCCGTTGCTTGATGTCAGTACCAGGGACCAAAGACAATTTACATTGATAAATATGATAATAATAATATGATTTATGATTTTATAAAATACACACATTCAAGTAGCCAAAAGCGTCTTATTTGAGCAATAAAAGTTTGACAATTTAGTCCGTTGCTTGATGTCAGTACCAGGGACCAACACAATTTACATTGATAAATATGATAATAATAATATGATTTATGATTTTAATTTACATTAATTCCATACAAAAAGACTGAAATGGAGATATGCCCATGAGATATGGTCATATGCCCGCAATAGGTACAATAAGTGGTCTAAAGCTGTGTGTGTACGAAATGGCAAATTAGATATGGATCGAAAAGATACACATCTACCACTGTTTTTCTCACCTACCACTGTTTGTCTCTGCACCACCCAAAGGTTGACTGGTAAAAAATGCCTATGGCATTAAGTCCGCCTCTGTACATTTTTTTTTGTGCTAAAGTAATGTGGAGGAAGTCAGCGAAAACGCTGGAACGACGACATAGTGGAGACAGCTGGTGCCCTGAGGGCTAGGGACATACGAGACCGTGACAAATAGAGGAGCCTGGGAGAGGCCTATGCGTCAAAGAACACGCTGCAGTGCAATAGTCATGTTTTGTTTAATTTATTTTGTAATGTAATTAGCTTTAGTTTATCAGTAAATAAAAGCTTATTATTATTAATATTTACTAATATCTGGAGATAGTTGGTACCTAAAAACTAAATAAAATTCTGAATCTGTATAGTCTGAATACTAAAACCTTTTTATATCTTACAAAGAAGCTAATTTATTCCTGCTTTTTCATATACACAGGCACAGAAAGAATTACTTTTGCAATAAAAGTCAGTGACCGTGTTACTAAGCTCAAATATAAAACTAAGTTCTTATTAAAAGTATTTCGGAGTGCCATAACAAAACTTGTTTAATTTTATCAGTTGCTATTGCTGTGCTAGTACAAATACGAAGGCAATAGTCTGGCCCGTTATTAAAGAAATTTAATAAAAGACTAACGAACTTTTTTATTATTATTTTTATATTATTTGCACGTGAAAACTCAATTGTTTCGTGTTTGAGAACATTTTTAAAGTTTTTATTAGGATTTCTTTATACGCATGTAATTCTGAATAAAGTTCAATTAATGATAATTTCATTTGAAAATCTTTTCAATTGAGGTTTAACGTTTTAATATTATTGTGTATACTTTTCGCAGTATTGCCTTTATCAACTTAATTAAAGCTCGCAGTTATCTTGTAATATTATGATATAATTAAAAAATAATAATTCGGAAGCAACATAATCAGTGTTCGCGAGTCGGGTGCAAAGTTGACGAGTTTTTGACAAAATTGTCTTATTCTGTAACTCTTGTTAAACTCTTAATTACTTTCGTTGGTAGTCCGCAAACATTCATCTCGTTACCAGACGTAGGCTTCATTATTTACTCGTGCTCACACGTTGCTTCGCTCTCTGCAAATATTTACCTCTTAACGAGAAACCTGACTTCACCCGCGGGTACTGTAATAAACTTTTCTATTGTATTCTGCGGCTCGAATACGTACCGTCGGATAATCGTTACATTGTCTACACGGTTTTCATTTCGCCCCTAATTAACATTCAGAATAAGCGTGCAAACTTCCCCTTATTACAAGAACTAACATTTCATAATAATAAATCATAATTTGAGTTTATTCTGGTAGAACAATGTCGCGCGAATGTCGGTTGGATTTATTGAAAAGGAAAGTTGTGAATGCCAGGTGCGACCGCCATCTGTCGTGCGTGCGACGCCGGATCCGGCTTTCATTTTCTCTGTGATGAAAATAATTATTGAAGTAGGGCTGTATTAAAAGTGAGAAATTGCGAGAGGGATTTATGAGAATTGTCTTTGAGAGAATTTTCATTTTTATTCGCGTGGAGGGGAAGTAGTACTAGGTGCACATAAACGGTAGTAGCTTGCTTCAGATGTGCGCGAGCTCAAAGTGGGAGTATTGCTTGATCCGGCACTCGTTCTCTGTCCGTCCATTACTGGTAGCTGTATCACTCTTCTGCGGCTTTACGAGGAGTTTCGAGTGCTGGGCGGTAATGAGCGTCGCTCAACCATTCGTTTGTATTTATCGTCTACATTCAAAGTGATAAAATGGAACTATGTTCCTAACGATGGCAATAACTTTCAGGGGTTTCATTCAGTACTTACTTTGAAATTGTGAGTTTGTCGTCGTTACAAAATTCCTTTCACAATTTTGTTTGAACTACACGAACTGGTTCATTGTTCGAAAATTTTCTTGTCATTAAAACAGGGTTCGCCGACATATATCAGCGGATATTTATCATGATATACATATATCACGATATATATCAATTGTTTTTTTTCCTGTCTTCTGAACTAAAAATTTTGGAGATTTATGTTTACCCTGGCAACACGTAGCGAAAAACAACAATTCAGAATAATTTACTTTTTACTTTTTTATGATTACAAATTATTATTAAAATTAGTTGATTTATCTCACAAACAAATGAAGATTATCATAATAATCGGTACCTACTGATTTTTTTAAGTGTTTAATCCTCTTACAGAATGAAATTTGCTTCTTTTTCTTGGCCTGGATATATATCCGATATTATAAAAAAACGGATTTTTGATATTTATTATAAAAATCGGATTTTTTCGAACCCTGCATTAAAATATAATTACTCTAGTTTTCTATACATAAATAACCATTACCTATAGGTAGCAATAAGCAGCAAACGAAGAAGATTAACGGCGTGAAGTTAGAAAATGTCATCATATTCCATCCATATTTCCTGTACCACATTAACACACTTCTTATAATACAAAACACATAACTACCTACCAGCACGAAAGCCAACCCAAATATCCGCACAAAATTGACTTCTCAACATAATTGGCGTCTTGTTTCTATCACAGTCTTAATAGCTACAATAATTCGAATCGATATTCATAAATCTTAAGGAAAACCGGGGTCCGACGGTAGGGGTCGCCATGAGCGATGACCTCTAATGGGGGACGTTGACAAAGCGCTTGCTGGTTCCCATGAAAACGTTCAAATACATCATAGGAGCTGACAGCACGATTCTGTGGACTACGAATTGCCATATTTTATTTTCTGCTACGGCTCCCTGATAGTTGATTAATGATTCCGTTAGTAGATGTTGAACTCATTTTTTCGTTTGAAATGGTTGGAATGAACGTTTAAAGGTGAATGTAAGTGGCGATTGTTGTATTTACAAGAAAGTGTTTAAATTTTTTATCTACTCTCATGTCGTAAAATTCGAATTATAAACATCAATTCGAGTTTATATTGACATACTTTATGAAAAAAATACCGAAATTTAAAAATAGAATCATATTATAACATTAATTCTCTAACAAAATAATGTTATAAAACACCTTTTTTTTTCATTTCGATACAGGGCACCATAGACAGTAGTCTATGGTGCCCTGTATCGAAATGAAAAAATGTGCCCTGATTATAGTAATATCAGGGCACATTCACAATCCAAGAAGTTAATATCACTAAGGAGTTTCGATAATTTTTTAACCATAAATTAATGTGTCTATTATCTTCTATACAAATAAATAAAATTGAAAGGCCTTACAAATAAACACGGAATAAAGTTATATTAGGAATAACTTAGGTGTAACCATAATTTTTTTGACGTTTATACCTAGCATAACTTTATTCCGTATTTATTTGTATTAGGGGAATTGTCTGTTTATCAGACACTTCAATTTTATTTATGTCAAAATAACAGCTTTTCAATATTATGCATATGAAAGTATATACGGTACTAATAACAATTTTTATTTTATTTTAATTTTAGTCTTTTTGTGTGTCTGTCGGTCGATCGGTCTGTTTGTTTGCTCCAGCTAATCTCCGAAATAGCTGGACCGATTTTGACGGGATATCAGCTGATATTAGAAGGAGTAACTTAGGATACTTTTATTTTGAAAAAAGCCATGCAGGCGACATGGCGACAGCTACCGTCGGACCCGGATTTTCCTTAAGATTTATGAATATCGATTCGAATTATTGTAGCTATTAAAAGCCATGAAGCCGCGGGTACAAGCTAGTAGATAAATAAGAAAAGAACTTGGTTCCTGGGGAATGATGGTAATATTATATTCTAGTAGCGGGTGGATCGTGAGAAAAGATCACTAGGACGTTTAATGTATATGTCGGAGAACAGAAGGTTTCTCTCGTTATCATCAGCCATATTTCATCTACTGTGGGCGTACTGTGGGTAGTGTTGGTTATTGCGCAATAGAAAAACCGAATTAAATTCAAATCAAAAGTCATTTACTCAAAATAAATTGAGAATCAAATTACATAAGACAGTTCCCCCAAAACGCCCATGCCTTCACCACTGCTTAGTGCTTTAGCTGGGAAGAAGAAGTAGCAGAACAAACTCCCCAGCAGCACATCTGTCTGTTCAGTTTGAAGAACTTGATTCTATACAGTAATGGGTATGGAAAGTAATTAATGTAGGAACACGACACAACTATACCGAACGTGCAACAATTCCTTGACGTCTTCACTACTTGACCGCCACCGATGAACTTCCCTTGTCGAATGTGCGGCGATCACTTGCAGCCCGTCGACCGTTATGTTGTAGACTCCGTCATGCGCCGCTAGGCAGCACTGGCGTCCCGATCAGTCAAGACTCGTTGGCGCGAACACCAATAACTCCATCGAACGCGACTAGATGGCGCTGGCGTACCGGATACAACTCGTCTCCCACATATACCTAATGCCGCCAATCTCCTTCTACTTCTCTCTAAAGACCAGTTTCACCATGTCCCTCTATCTGTCAGTCTGTCTGTCTGTCCGCGACTTAGCTTAGAGACTCACAATAGGTACTAGAAAGCTGTAAAGTGCCCTCTGCCAGCTAAATGGTTGTTCTAGGATATGTAAGAAAAAATTCGAAAGCCGTATATATAACGGAGTTAAAAGAGAAACTAGGCTTTACAAGGTAACGAGTAATAGTCATCCAACTTACATTAGCAGTTGGAATGTATGGGAGAACATGTATTTCAACTACAATGATAAGTTTGTTCTTAGGATAAATTCATCCCAAATACGGAACCCTTCATTGTGCGTGGTCCGACATACACTTGGTCGGTTTTGTATGACATACAAAAACCTTTAAGGTAAATGTATGTAAATACATAAAGCTTTTAGCTGCAAAGCTTAGTACTAATTCAAGCGAAAGATTACTTTTTATATTGGACGAGGGCGAGTTTATAAGCTCAACATTTTAACAGTCTTGCATTTAAAAAAATCTTTAACTAACTGCGCAAAGTTTTAAAAGTACCTATATTGAGTGAATTTTTGGATTTAAGTTTTTAAACTGTCATGGTCACTAATATTATTATTAACATAAGCGGGATATTTACCATGTTTATTCATTGTTATGAGTTCCCGATATTTCGGCGCTGTTGCAAGCACCATGATCACGGTGCCGTGATCCGTGATCATGGTGCTTGCAACAGCGCCGAAATATCGGGAACTCATAACAATGAATAAACATGGTAAATATCCCGCTTATGTTAATAATAATTTTTGGATTTGTCAAAGAAAACCTTAGTACTTTAAAAAAAAAGTATTACATTCATGAAAACAACTAACCCAAAACCGAAGTTACATTGAAAAGCAATAAAAGTGCTTAACACACAAAAAACAGTTGACTGACGTAAAATAACGCACACAGCGCAAAAACATATTACAAATTCTCAGAGTTTCTGTCTCGAAAAATAAACAATACCTCGTAGTTGCCGATCGTAAGGCTCTGTTTACTGACAATAGAAATTATTTCCCCTTGAGTATATTGTGAGGATGTAAAAATACACGTCTCGGTTGACGTTGAGTGATGCGTTCCACCGCGTATCGCATTGTCTGCTGTTGAAAGAGATTGCACAATATGAAATACTTCAGTTCTCACTGAATCGCGACTGCCTCATTGAATACGGACGCAACTGAGCACTATTCTCGCGCCGAAATATTCATAGGTACCCATTGATGTATAAAAAAGGAAGATTAGGTACGCGCTCCTCTACCTGGACCACATAAACTATGCCGACCGACACAACTGACCTTAGTCACGATCAAACTGGCTTTTGTGTAGGATATGTGTAGCACGTTAAGTAAAATTACCATTATCGTCTATTTATGCAGCAATAATGCCTTCCTGTGTTTTCAAAATGTTCACAAATAATTCACAAACCTGAAACAAGTTCCACGGGATTACTTTCCACTCGTAAGTTGTTATCAACTCATAAACAAACAGCGACCTAGAAAGCAATATTATTCAGAAGAATTTTAAAGAAAATAAGTTTTGATGTTGTACGTAACAGTGACAATTATTGCTATCTCGTTTCCGCTGCAGCCCGTGTCATATCTCTCCATTTCTGTTGTTTCACGACATCGGGAAATGTAGTTTTGTGGGTATGTTTACATGTAACTGTTTCTAGTCCAATAATGTTTACGTGACATTAGAGCGGTACCTTATCTTCCTTTTTTATACATCAATGTAGGTACCTATAGATTTCAGCGGCGAATGCATCTTCGGTGTAGGATATTAATAGTCCATGGGGAATACTTAATGAGACGGGCTGGTTTCAGAGTGTTTTCGATGAAATTGAATCTGGTTGAAAGGAGTTTTTACTTGTTGAGAGAGATTAAATTCAAAAATGGTAGGTATACGAAATGGATGAACTTTTTTACATTTGAAGATGACTGTTCAATACAATACAGTATGAGTTTTTAACGCGATGGCGGCGAAGCTATAATAATAATCATAATAATAAGCTTTATTTCATAAAAACAGTACTTAGATTATATTACAGTTATGTGCTATGATAAAACAAAAGTAGGTACACAAAAGTTGTAGCATCTGGAGCCGAACTAGGAGGAACCTGTATTTCGGCTAACAGCGCCAAATCCCCTCGGGTTACATTAGATTAAGAGTTCTTAAATGCTAGCATTTTAACAAAACAAAAGAACAAGAATAGTCTAAGGTTGTATTTATGATCTGCACCTCTTTTTGTGTTATGTGATATGGTGAGTGAGTGTGTGTGAGAGGGTGTCTATTTCTGAGTGTGCTTGTGATTAATTTAATGAATTAGTGAGATACGCGGATATATTAAATATGTACATAAAAAATTAAAATAATAAATAAACATGTATATATATTTGTACATAGATAATGATTTATTGCTAACATTAAACATTATTACTTTTTATCTTGGAACAGTTAGAAGTTGCTCAGTCTCATCATATGTGAGACCTTGTAGGTTTTCCGAAACTATTTAAGCTAAAATGGAGGGTAATATAATTGTGTTAAGTAATCACACGGTATATTTTTCTTTAGATTTGTGATGGTTTTGACTTTTTAACGAACGATTAGAAAGTTCTCCTATCACTTATGCAAAAGTTCTTAAGAGGGCGTTCACCGGTTCACTAGAGCCACTCCTTTAAAAAAAATATTATCTCGTGACTGAGAAGGAATTATGAAAAACGGCTCAATCAGCAACCTCGGTAAGTGTGTCTAGAATTTTCTATACCTTTAATAAAGTTCCATATTGAGACTTCCGTGTCTCAATTCAATCTAAAGAAAAACGGTCACATTCCTCGAGATATTTTGTTCCTAGATCCCTTTTTTAGCCGACTTTCCAAAAAGGAGGAGGTTCTCAATTCGGTTGTATTTTTTATTTGTTTTTTTTTTTAATGTTTGTTACCTCAGAACTTCGTCGTTTATGAACCGATTTGGAAAATTCTTTTTTATTTGAAAGGATATAGGTACTTCCAGATTGGTCCCATTTTTTTCAAAATCTAGGGCTGATGATGGGATCCATGAGGTATTGAGGAAACTCTTCAAATTTTATAGGCAAACATTTAGCGATTTTTGTATTTTCATCAACAACTCAAGCATTTGCATTCAGTTAGTATCATTTGATGAAGTGGAACTGATAAAGAAGACCACAAATGGCCAACGGAACTCCTCAATAATAAGTATTTCACGGGTGGCGATAAGATATTTCGATTAAGATAGTTAAGCGACTATAAAGTAAATTTAAATAAATAATTCTGATGAGAATGGTACCATCGAACTGATCTGAAGATGAAGCTGGAATGTGTGCACCGGAACTCTGTGATAAAACAATGTATCCTAGCCGTGTTTGGGCTTATTGGAATTGTCATGAGATGCACTCGGGCTATAAATGGTTATTAATCGATTTTTATTAACTTTGCTTGGGTAGTTTTTGAGTTAGCTTCAGTAATACCTACGTATTTAATCCACTTCGTAAAGGTAACTTGTGTCACTGTTGTTCGTTTAAAAAAAAAAAAATAACCGACTTTAAAAAAAAAAAAACACAAAAAAGTGAAAAATAACTTTAATTTCGGAAGTCGGTGGCATAAAACGAAAATACAGAACCATTGACACTGACTTCCGAAATTAAAGTTATTTTTCACTTTTTAGTGTTTTTTTTTAAAGTCGGTTGTTTTTATGTAAAAAAGTTTTTTTATTCATAGATCAAAATTATCACCTTCCTGCTTACCATTTGATTTGTATCAAATTATTCCATCTCCACAGTCTATCTAACAAACCATAGCGTATTACTCCATTCAAATCACAGTAAAACAGATTCGAAGTTCTCAAATATGCAAAATACTATACCGAAAGCTCCCAACACAATCCATCCCCCGGTCAAAATGATCCGAACCAGAACACCCATAACTGAGACAAACCACTATATTATGATAACAACTCCTGCGCTGCAAATATTCAAATTAAAACAGCATACCCTTTGAGTTACACGTGCAAATGTGGGACACTGTTTAGAGCGATATGGTGGGATTATTGAGGGAATGTATGATTGTGGTTTAGGACATAAACAGTCATGCAGTATAAGTAGGATTGTAGTTAAAAAAAAAAAATTTTTAAGTAGGTACTTAACAGCAATTTTTTTTTTTTTACTTTTGTCTAGTCTGCGTTTCACCGATGATATAATCTTTCGGCTGAAATGATGATTGTGATGATGAACTACACTTATTGAACTTTTACATCATATTGTTCGGTTGGGCCGAAACTAGAAGTGGATCCGAAGATTCGGTTAGGTTTTCGGTTTCGGCTGAAATCCATGTTTCGGTCGGACTCTAGTAACAATAAATTGATGCATGTACACGGCTTATTAAAAAGAGAATATTAGTCTACGAGATGTCCACGAAAGAAAGATATATTATATTTAGCCTAACTACTTTGCCTATTTCAGGAATAATCAAAGTTTGACAAGACTTTATAAAAGTTAACTTGATTTAATAGAAGTGATTTGTCTATAAAATACAAAACAGCCTTTTGGTTTTGGTTACATGTTGCATAAAGTTATATGGTCACTTTTTTATGTTACTTGTTGACGAACGTTTGGTTATGTATAAGTAAACATTTTTTTTCAGTGTACGGCCTACGCGTTAGGGTCAGCTCACACCGAGACGCGATGCGACGTGTTGCCAACGATTTTACTATGCGCCTCGCGACGTTGCGATGCGTCACGCGGCGCGGCGCGGCGGCGCGCGCTCACTGGCTTCTTCCAATATCGTCGCGTCGCGTCTCGGTGTGAGCTGACCCTTACACTACGCGGGCAGTATACTTATTACGAAAGCATTGCCGCCGTATTTATGCTCTGCCAGTTATAAATCTAGTTTATGAATTATAGCTTCTGCTCATAGTACCGCGTGTGTCTTAAAAAAAAAAATCATAAGTAGCATAAATACACTCCTTATAATATCAGCTATCTGCCAGTGAAAGTCCTGTCAAAATCGGTAAAGCCGTTTCGGAGATTAGCCGGAACAAACAAACAGACAGACAGATAGACAGAAAGAAAGAAAGAAAACAAAAATGTTTTGTTTTTGTTATAGATACATATGTACCGTATATAGTACTTTAAATGCATTTAGTAAAAAGCTGTTACTTTGAAATTACAAACAGACACTTCAAATTGATTTATTTGTATAGAAAGATATAGATGTATAGATGATAGATGACTAGCTTTTGCCCGCGGCTCCACTCGCGTGGATGTCGGTTATATCGCATAAAAAAGTAGCCTATGTCCGTCTCCGTATCCCAGGGTATATCTCTACCAAATTTCATGACGATCGGTTCAGCGGTTTAGGCGTGAAAACGTAACATACAGACAGACAGACAGAAAGACAGACAGAGTTTTTCACATTTATAATATTTGTATTAGTATTAGTATGGATGAGTAAAAGAAATGTATTTCTACACCGATATTCAACCTTGTAATGAATCCCCAATATTTACACCACAGACAAGATTGAAAGTCTGTTGATCGTAGCCAAGCTTTCAAGTACCCACTGAAACCGTTTGTGTTAACATCCACATACCGACGTTGGTCGAGAATTCTCGTAGAATCTCTACGTATTGGATCAAGTGGAAATAATCTTGGAGCAGTTTATTAGGTTCCCAATATCGTTGCGGGCCGACGAATCGATTGCGCGCTGCACGACCGAAATTGATTTCTAAATAATTCTTCTATCGCTACGGTGTTTTTTACGGGGAATATGCGGTTTGGAAGGTTAGGAAGTAGGTATGATTTATGAGAACTCTCCTATCAAATATAAAGAATGTTACTATTTTATTTATTTAGCAGTTTAAGTACACACTTATAAACCGATAAGATGAAATTGAAAAATACGTACAAAGGTGATGCTTATTTCTAAAGAAATCACATCCAGCATACCTGCGATAGGAAGGTAGATAAAGAGATCCAGGCTCCAGACTCCAGGTTCGAAATCTGAAATTATTTGGTCAATAATATTCATCTATCTACAGAAAACAAGAGTAAGCCGAGTTACTAGGGATGCCTCGATACGCCTTTTTGCCGATACGATACCGATACCGATGCTTTTATAAAAATATCGGCGATACTGATACCGATACGCTTATTGAATTTAAAAATGAAGGTAAAATAAATAAACACACACATGTCAGGTTTTTTTTTTTAAATTAATACAAAAAGTACAAGTAACAGAACAAACTAAGTAAAACCGAAAGATTAGTTAATTGTATTAGTAAATAAAATTAAAATTGATGAGATTTTCACAAAGTATTCTTAATTTTTGCGGAGAAAGGCGATTTTGCAAATCTGTTTGAATAAGACCTGCGGTGGAAAACAGTCTCTCGATATATTAGGAGACCTTAGGTATCTCTCGACTTAGAGTAGACAGTGGCTCATCTTCCTCGGACTCTCTAAAACATTTTTAAAGCGCGAAATTTGAAAAGTATCGTTGAATCGGCCATAAAAATATCGCCGATACCGATATATCGGCAAACTTCGAGTATCGCCGATATATCGGCATCGGTATCGGTATAGGACACATCCCTACCAGTTACACAGCAGAGCCAAAAAACGCCTTAGACTATTTCCACATAGACTATCTACCACCTACATCACCAATAAATCAAAACACTAATTCATAATATCTATCAAGTATTGAGCACGTCCATTTGTCAGTTAATTGTGTGCGAACAATACACTGACCTGGTCTAAACATGTTGCCCCATTGTCCGCGGTCCCGCCCTCAGTGCAGAACAGAACATGTTAATTATGGCCCAAATGATTCTCCGCCACTGTCACGAGCAATGCACCTCATTAATTATTCCATCCTTTTGATGTCGCGATTTACGTCATGTTGATTTAGTACTAAGTTTAGTCGGGAATTTGAGCGTGGTAGCATGGTCAATAAATAGGTTATCAGCTGTCTATATGTTTTATAAGGTATCTTTATCATTAGAAATAGAAATTATCATCATCATTTCAGCCGAAAGACCAAGCCACTGATGGACATAGGCCTCCCTCAATTATAAATCCCCCAATATGACGGCACGGTTGGCGCAGTGGTTAAGCGATTGACTGCTGCGCTGCGTGTCGCGGGTTCGATTCTCGCACGGAACAAATATTTGTATGACCTACAAGTAGTTGTTCCAGGTCTGGCTGTTCGTGTATGTGAGTTTAAATGTTTGTAAACGCACCCACGATACAGGAGGAATTCCTAGTGTGGGGCAACGATTTATTTAAAAAAAAAAAAAATATATATTTAATACTTTAGCACAAAAATGACAGTCGTTACGGGTCGTCAGAAGCCCAAAAGTCTGACAGCTAGTCTTACCAAGGGGTATCGTGTTACCCAGTTACTGGGTTGTGGAGGTCAGATAGGCTCCACGTAAAATACTGGTATTCAGCTGCATCCGGTTGGACTGGAAGCTGACCCCAACATAGTTGGGAAAAGGCTAGGCAGATTGATTTTTTTTTGCAAAAAAATGTACAGAGCATTTTCTACCAGTCAACCTTTGGGTGGTGCAGAGACAAACAGTGGTAGGTGCAATTACAAAAATTGGGGAATAAATTGTATTTAAATTAAGGATATTAGGTAGGTAATTACCAATTGGCCTTGTACCCCAATTGGGGGGTTTGCAGAAAAAAAATACTAATAAAATAGTAATCATTTATTTGCTTATAATGTAGGTACCTATACAAATAAGATGTAATTTTTATGAACAGTCACGACACTTTTTTGCCTAATTTTAAGGTGCAAAATTTTCAAACATAGAATTTATCCACACTAATATTATAAATGTGAAAGTAACTCAGTCTGTCTGTCTGTATGTTACATTTTCATGCCTAAACCGCTGAACCGATCGTCATGAAATTTGGCAAAAATATAGCCTGGGATATGCAGAAGGACATAGGCTACTATTTTACGCGATAACCGACATCCAAGCGGGCGGAGTCGCGGGCGAAAGCTAGTAATTAATAATATTAAAAATTATAATTACGTATTATAATAATAATTTAAAAATATAGAATAGAATACAAGTGATGTGAGTGATGAATATTATATTATTTAATTTATTATTATATTATTAAATATTATAATTATTATTATACGAGAGGTTAACCCTGACTTGGTTTCCGTACTTCTTTTTCGGGTGACCTCTGAAAATCAGCGCTGTGCTGTGGGTCCCCCATAGCCATAAATAAATACGATCTAGATGAATGTGGCCGTTTTTCTTTAGATCGAATTTTGTTGCTTCATGTCTCAATATGAAACTGTAAAAAAGGTATTAGAAAATTCTAGAGACACTTACCGTGACAGCTGATTGAGCCGTCTTTCATAATTCCTTCTCAGTCACGAGATAATATTTTTTAAAGGAATGGTGCTAGTGGACCCGATACAGCGCAGCTCATATGTGTAAAGCATTTTTATAATAATTGCAATAAACATGCTCACATATTTTTAAATTTATATTCATTATTCATATTATTATTATTATCTTTCAAAAGCTTATTTTAACTGAAAATAATTCTGTGCTGTCTGGATTTCCAATAGACATCTCCTTTTACTTTGTTAGTGGTAAACTTAAATTAATTATTTAGACTTCTATATTACGTAACTATTCTTGTCTAATAGTGAAATCCTTGAAGCTTTCAAGACATTATTTTAGCCTGTAGCTAAATAATAAAATCTTTTGTTTCCAAAGGTATCATCATTTCAACGTTTATAGATAATTGGACGTAGTTAAGCAGAAAGGACTAAACTCACATTGTGGTCAGGGATGAGTTGTATAAACCAAAGAGGTCCTAACGGTTAATAGAAGGTACACAGCTACATGTGGGATGGTTCCCGACATTAAAAAATCAACCTTCTCTTTGTAGAGTCACGGATCTTTTTTGCTGAGTGAAAGAACCAACCATTAGGACCTCTTTGGTATATACAACTCATCCCTTACCACAATGTGGGTTGAGTCCTTTCTGCTTAACTACGTCCAATTATTACTAGCTGCTGTCCGCGGCCTCGCCCGCGTTGCTTTTTCTTAAATAAAAGTACTGATACTCTCAATGTTTTCCATGATTAGGCCAATTTATTAAATAAATGGTCGGAGCCATGTAAAAGATGCTCTTTCTCTAGAGTTGTTTTAGCGCCGTGAATACAGAATTCAATGAAAAAAAATAAAGTAGTTGCCACAATCAAGATTTTGTTTAGATTCTTGTTTGCATCAAGCACAATGATCACAGCTCTTTTATTTGATTGAGATTTGAAACGGGATCTTGATTGGAGTTATCACAAAACCTATTTGCAGCAATCAAGTCAAAACATAGTTGCTCCAACCAAGATTATTAGATTAAAGTTTCAATGATCTTTATTGAAGTAATCAAAATGCTTGATTGACACAACTAACTTACTTTGTTACAGTTAACATTTTTTTAACTTGTCTCTTTTTTCACTCTTCTACAATGATGTCATGTTAAAGGTAATCGAGAAACTTGTTTGAGCGTTCAATCATTTGAACTATATGTATAGTATTGCTGCAATCATGTCGTGATGATCAACTTAACTAAGATTTTGATTAATCTAAACAAGATATCGTCAATCAAGCTAAAAAGTCACTTGATTGGCGTGCATTTTTTTCAGTGTTTGAATCACGTCTATTCCTTGGGACAACATCAGACGCTGAAATAAATTGAGTTTTAATGAACGTTATTTTTTCCAAAATGTATAATGAGGGTAATGTTAATATGTATATTTATGCTCCTTAAAATAAGATTCACAGCTATCTGTTGCTGAATGAGTCAACTGCCGTACTATATACGCTTCTACACAGGACTTCCTAATTGCTTAAGCTTGTTTAATTTTTAATATTAAACAGTTATTAATATTCTTTTGTATTTTACATTGTTTGATGCTATAATAAATAAAGGTATGTAATCATTCATTCATGCATCATCATCATTTCAGCCGAAAGACGTCCACTGCTGGACATAGGCCTCCCCCAATTGGGGGGGTTTGCCATAATCAACACGCTTGGCAGGCGGGTTGGCGATCGCAGTATGGTGTTAAAAATGCATAGAGAACGCTGCTGCCCATTCTCTAGTAAATCCCTTAGTCGCCTTTTACGACACCCATGGGAGGAAATGGGGTGGTGCTATTCTTTACGTCCGGCACCACACGGAACCAAAACCAAGGTACCTACCTATGTAATATTGTTCCTTATTTAACCATTATTTGTAACGCCGACGTGACTTATTATTATTGTTGCACTGTAAAAACGCAAGTTTAAAAAACCGACGGTAAAAAAGGCTTTGATGATATCTTTGTTTACATCAAGTGAACGCGCCGATTGTCCGACGTATACACGAACTAATGGTATCTGTCCGTGTCTACTTCGTCACTTTATGGAAAATAGTTGTAGTTGTATTTATATACGTGACTATAAGTAAAAACTGAGAATTTAACAAATAAAAAAGTGAATTTCGTAAAAAGTGCAGTTGACTCTTTCTACTTTCCTACCGTCGATATAGTTCTTAAGGCCCAGATATATGCCAGTAACCTTGAGTAGTTAGCTTGCGTGTTCTGTACTGAGGTCACGCAACGCGTCATACGTCCAACCAGTAATAGGACTCGCTCATCGAGGAGCGCTGCCCCAAAAGACTCATTATTAATTTATTATAAGTACATAAAACAAAAGTTATTTTAATAAAACACGTATACTAAAAGATCAATAATTAAATTAATTATCTTTAAAAAAGTGAAGGTTTCAGAAAAATACGCTCGATAGATTTTGCGTGATTCTCAGTTTTTTATCCGCGTTAGACATAACTTTACAAATTAATTTCAAGACATAATCTAAAATATTCATATATTAAGTTATTATTATTACCCTATTTCTTCCCTTGGGTGTTCGTAAAAGGCGAAGGGACTTACTAGAGAATGGACAGCAGCGTTCTCTATGCATTTTTAACACCATACTGCGATCGCCAACCCGCCTGCCAAGCGTGGCGATTATGGCAAACCTCCCTAATTGGGGGAGGCTTATGTCCAACAGTGGACGTATTTCGGCTGAAATGATGAAATGATGAATGAAGTTATTAAGAAAATGCTCTTATTTAACATATATTTTTTCCAAATAATTACTTACCACTACTCGTTTAGACGTGATCTTCAGTATAAAACTATTAAAAGCCGGTTATCGTCGCCTTAAACGAGTAGACTACATAGAATAATATTTCTACCAGTCTCATATTTAAAATTTGTTCAGAACGAATTCATTGCAAGCGTCGGGCTACCGTGAAATACCCCTGGGATTGCCTGAGCTTTATTGTCCATTGCGGTCGGCCAAAGGCCCGTAAAAAATTTAACTGTCATCTAATTTTTGGTAAAGACTACGGGTATATCTCATAGAGAAATATGGGTTTTAAGTACAATTAAACACAGACGCTTTATCTTTCCTGGTTGTTGTATTTTACGCGATTTTAGGCTTTTATTTTAAACAAGGGTTGTTTTATTTTGTTTTTATTATTTTCAGGTTTAATAAACAAAGTGTTTCGGCCCTATTTATTTTACACGGATAAGTTTATTATAATTTGGTTAAGTAGATTTTTTCTGGCCTACGTAAATGTATGAAAGGTCTGTCGGGCACTTTGTAAGATTACAGCTAGATGAAGAGTGAATCGTTTTAACTGAAAAATCGTCTGAACCCTGAAAATATCAGGGCAAGCAGATAAGTTAGAAAAATCTGACACATGTTTATATTATTAAAAAAGTTATTAATGATCAACTTACCTAGCTTGCTTGCTAGCTTTTTTCCTTGCTTTGTTTAATTTTGGTATACCTACAATAAAGCAGCAAACAAATACTTATTCTTAGCAAATCAAACCACACCAATGAGTCCGTTTTACTTGATATTTTTATTGGTATTGACTATACCTAACTCGAATGAACAGAATCTATGTAATAAAACCCTTGTATCCGTCTATAGCCGTTGAATAAAGTAATTGACGCGACAAATTGACACGGCAAAGGCCGTATTCGACGGGAGGCTGTGTTACTGTATGCTTTTGTGCCGGTGTGTAATTTTAATGAGTTTCTAGCTAGGCCGGCGACATCGCCTCGCCCCGAGTGAGGATAGCTATATTAGCGACCCACCCGAGAGCCGGCAATCCCCCGCCGACGCCCTAGCACGTATCTAAAGAACGTTTAGTGCTGGGCTGTGCGGGAAGTTTTGGGTGTCGATATTCTGAAGTGGTTTCATGTTTTAAAAATAACGTACAAAGTAGGTACATGGTAGTAGCTAACGGGTACCTACTAAGCTTAGTATTTGATAAGTCATTTTACGTGATGTTGATGAGTAAATCTCAATTAAGGTTTCATAATTGGCCTCGATACAGTGTAATATTGCCCTGGCTTGAGAAAGCTGTCTTAAAATCTGAATACTTTGGTGCAAAACTTCTATGTAGTTATTTGTCACTTAGGGTAGATTTTGTATTGTTATTTTATCCAATTTTAGGTACTAGTTCAGAATAGACATAAAATGTGTTATAAAGAAAAATATTTTGTGAGTAAACTTACATTATCTTTGCTTTAGGCTAGTGTTAGCATTTGGACACTTATTAGATCTAAGTTCTTTTTAAAGCTACAAATGTGTGACTACTGGCAACACCAAGCAAGCATCCGCCGGTTGATGTATGCAGTGATTGTTATTTATCACATTCGAATTCATATTAAGAAATGTTCTATCATAATAATAATAAATTCTTAATTAGAGTAACCATGAGACTCATATAATGTTAGTAACAATAAAACAAACTTACAAGTATGTTAGTTAGTGATACAATCAAAACAACAATTACACAAAATAATCATTACTACAGCATTCCAGCTGAGATACTGGAGAAACGACTTACAATACAGCAGTCCAGCCTGTCAGCAATAACTCCCAGGATGCTGTTGGAGTTGGCTCGCACCCTGCGCACCAAGGACGCACATCTTTTACGCATTAATGTATAAAAAGTCATATAATTGATTCGATTATTTTAAATTTACGTTTCAATAGGTAATTCAATATTATATACAACTTCCAATTATTACTTGATTGTATATCGACTAAAATTGTAAATGTTAAAATAGGGTAGAATAATATAATGGTGAGATTTAGTCTTGGAAAATACTTTGCTAAGAGCGTGAGTCTGTTAAAAAATATATCATTGTATTAACAGTATTCAAGAATTTTATTCAGCCTAACTCCAGCTTCGTAACAGTTCATACAACTTTTATCATAATTTTAAAAGTATCGATAACGCGACACGTTTCACATCACTATTGCCGCTATTAATTTCTACAGCAGCCATAAGCGAGGCAGTTGGCGTTATTAGCCTACCCTTTAATGCGTAATAATTTACTGCACTTTATATTAAACAAAACAGAATTAAAACTTTGCTAACTAAGAGAGGGGTCGTGAGTATAGTTAATAACCTCCCCTTAAGCTTTTATTTTATTTTAGCTGCCTTATTTAATTACCTTTGTGTTTGTAAGGCACGTCGGCCATATTTAATTTGGCATTAATTACTAGTTATCTTAACACTCGTACCAAGAATTTATTTTTCAGCTAAACTTTTTAACAGGTTTAAAAGAAATTAAGGTCGTTACAAAATCTTACAATTACGGTTAAGAACGTTGTCACCGGTCCACTAGCCCCACTCCTTTAAAAACATATTATCTCGTATTATTATGAACACAAACGGGATATTTACCATGTAACACCCACCCGCAATGACTTCAGTTTTTCCGTGATCATGGTGCTTGCAACAGCGCCGAAATATCGGGAACTCATAACAAATAGTAACATGGTAAATATCCCGTTTGTGTTAATAATAATATAAGTGACCATGATAGTTCAAAAACTTATGAGCTACTGAGCCGTTTTTCATAATTCCCTCTCAGTCACGAGATAATAATTATGTTTTTAAAAGAGTGGCTCTAGTGGACCGGTGACAACCCTCTTAACTGAAAAATTAAAATCTGAGTACCTTTTTATTTTGAAAATGCCTTTGCATACCAGTTTATAAATATTTTTCTATACTAAATTGGACATATCGATTCGGATTTAGCCATTAAAAGTTTCTCTATATAGAGATATTAGACGCAATTTAACTTATTTGCCTGAGCCGATAAAGAAAAGATTTATTAAGTACATTAATTCTCATAATATTAAACCTATTGTTAAATTAAAGTTATACCACTGATGTAGGCTTCTATGAATGGCTTATCGTCTTTCAAATATTAAAGATATATTTAACGTCACAGAAAATAATAATTCATGCTCGCACATTTCATTATCAATATTTGCAAAGGACGAATATTTGAATTGCAAACATGAATTTGAATTCACATTAAATATTACTCAGAGATTTCTTGGAAATTAATAACACGTGTTTTAATAAGGACAAGATAATTAATGTAAAACTCATCAAATATATCGTGGTAAAGTGTTAATTTAATATAGTATCAAATAAAAAAACCTATAGACTTTAATTTTTTTCTTGCTAATTGGAAAATGCCTTCGTTGACAGTGACAGCTAGTCATTTATTATTGGGGTCAAGATAAAGACAATGTTCTTTCGGGCAAGACCATGTCATCTTCTATACAAATAAATAAAATTGAAGTGTCTATTTGTAATGGCAAAATAACAGCTTTTTACTGAATGCATATGAAATAGTACATTATTTACCAAGGGCTGTAAAAGAAAGATAGCCTGAAATCGCAGGTATTTGTGACCCGAGCCGCAGGCGAGGTTTGTAAATATGGGATAGAAGGCTTTTTTTTTACTGCCCGTGGTGAGTACACAATTTTACGTCTTCACCTGACCATAATGCTAGTTTTACTGTACGCGTAGCGTGCGGTAAAACTCACATTATGGCCAGGTGTAACGTAAATATACATACGGTACATAAATGTTTTTTTGACGTGACAACGTCTAATAAATCGATGAACGCCGGCTGCATGCACGAAAATGTCTCGTTACGCTCATTGTACGCTTGCGCCGCATCAATGTTTTTTGACATGACGACGTCTAATAAATCGATGAACGCCGGCTGCATGCACGAAAATGTCCCATTACGCTCATTGTACGCTTGCGCCGCATCAATGTTTTGTTATGACGTTGTCACGTTAAACTATCGTCCGTAAACCAACTTTAAGGACAACCAATTTTTTTTTTTTTGACTTGACAACGTCTAATAAATCGATGAACGCCGGCTGCCTGCACGAAAAATTTGGTTGTCTGTAAAGTTGGTTTACGGACGATAGTTTAAAAAAAACAGCCAAATGCGTGTCGGACCACGCACAATGAAGGGTTCCGTAGTTGGGATGAGTTTATTCCAAGAACAAACTTAACATGGTAGTTAAAACCAAATTCTCCCATAAATTCTAACAAAAAATTTAAGTTTGTACGCAAAATATTGAGAGATTTACCATTTTATATTAAGACCATAGACTTCTTTCACGTTTTTTCTGAAACCTATAAGTAAATAACTACTTCCTGTATTATTTTTCAAAATTTTCTCAGTAGTTCGAAGATAGGGGAATGGTCAATTTTCGTCTATTTTTCTTAACTTTAAAACTATTAATTTTAAAATAATATAAAGATAATATGAGGCCATGAGAGCCAGAGTGGCATAAAAACTGCTCTAAACTTACTTCGGAAGCAGTTTTTTTTTAAATAAAATCAGTACTGGAAAAAATACAGTTAGGCCACTCTGGCTCTCTGAGGCTATGAGAGCCAGAGTGGCCTAAAAACTGCTCTAAAATTGCCTCGAAGGCAGTTTTTCAAAATAAAATCACTATTAAAAAAAAAAACAGGCCACTCTGGCGCTCATGGCCTCATATCTGAAATCCTTAAAAGCCCTTTCCGATGTTATGTCACACGGTACAGTTTGCAAAAGTTTAATTTTATTTTTTTTATTTTCCACCCATAAGTCATCCCTATGATCAAAATTAATGTATTTACTGTACACCTCCGTGTTTGGGTCACAGAAGTTCAATATGTGTCCCAATTTTCATTGTAGATTCGGAGCAAATGGGTTGTGAACGACCAACAGTCAAACAGACAGACACACGAGTGTGATCCTATAAGGGTTCCGTTTTTATGTTTTGAGGTAAGGAATCCTAAAAGCCACGCAGGCGGAGCCACGGGCAGCAGTTAGTTAAAAAATAAAGAGGTTAATTAAAAATGAAACATTGAAATTAATTTGAAATTGTACATGCTGCATATTTATATTAAAAGGCCGCATGTATTAAGAGACAATACTAATGCTTTAAACCGGCAACACGGGAGGCAGTCATTTTAAAAACTCATTAAAATTTCCCATAAAGTTTCATACAATTCAGGAACAATCTTGTCTCGAAACTTGTAGTTATATACTCGTAGATATATTGAGCCATGTATGAGTTTAATTCAAAGTTGAATCACGTGTGTTTTCCAAGTGCATCCCCGAAGCCAGAGCACCTTGGGTTCTTATTCTAAGTTAAATTACTTGAAAATTTTCTTGGTTTACATACTACTACACGTTCTTATTCTAATGTACTTTGCGTGTTCAAGAACAGATTCATTTTTCGACACGAGATTTTTATCATTACTTTCTACAAAATATTTTACACTGAAAAAAAAAGTTGTTGCCATAATCAAGATTTTGTTTAGATTGGCTAAGTAACTTGTTTGCATCGGAGCCTATCAAGCACAATGATCACAGCTATTACTTTTATTTGATTGAGATTTGAAACGGAATCTTGATTGGAGTTATCACAAAACCTATTTGCAGCAATCAAGTCAAAACATAGTTGCTCCAACCAAGATTATTAGATTAAAGTTTCAATGATCTTCATTGAAGTAATCAAAATACTTGATTGACACAACTAACTTACTTTGTTACAGTAATTTTTTTTAACTTGTCTCTTTTTAATTCTTCTACAATGACGTCATGTTAAGGGTAATCGAGAAACTTGTTTGAGCGTTCAATCATTTGAACTAGTATTGCTGCAATCATGTCGTGATGATCAACGTAACTAAGATTTTGATTAATCTAATCAAGATATCGTCAATCAAGCTAAAAAGTCACTTGATTTTAGTGCATTTTTTTCAGTGTGTCAAAAGCATCAAATTCTACCTTTTATCTGTATCGACATAGGTACGTAAGTCCTACATAAACCTTCAATATTTCCTACAGTAAAAAGAGCCAGAATAATTAATTAGCAGCTCATTTCGACATCGTCATTTTTAAATTCACGTCTTGCTTGCATTCATGAACCTTCTACAATATGCATAGGTTAATTTATTTATTTAAACTTAATGAACAATAGTGGTACATAGGCGGACTTAATGCCACAAGGCATTCTCTACCAGTCAACCTTTCGGTTAAATATAAAAACAGTGTTATGGTACAAAAATAATGTCTAAAATACTAACTTCTTGATTACGAGAATTTATATAGTTTTATTGATACTAATACACATATACAAATAAAATAAACTAATAGATAATTTAACAAATACCACCTAATATTAATTATTATGACTAGACTATTATTTGAGAGTTATTTAGTCTGACTTATGTAGTGTGTCTGTGTTATGTTGTGTAGTATGTCTTGTGTTGTGTAACTTTTCTTTTAAAAGTTTTGTTTTCAGCTTTTTTTAGTGTAGAGTAGACCATAGGTTAAATAAGTCTATGGTCTACTCATATTGAAATACTAATCATATCGATATGTTTGCTCTTTCTGCCGGTAAATTCAAAAATATTATACTCAAAACACAAATAGTCACTAGTTATTTTAATTAAGATTTGCATGCCTTGATGAGTTTGCTAAATTTACTTTTGTTTTACTTACAGCACGGAAAAAAAAATCTTACCTTAAATTATTGTAGTTTGTAGGTTTCAGTTTTAATAGCAAAGTGGAAAATGTTGGTTACATATTTGGCCGTATCTTTTAGGTTTCCGTAGTCAACAAGGTAGGCAAGGAATACAAAATAATAAGTAGGGCAAGCTAGGTATTTCTTTCAGAAAATGTAATATTTCATTGTTTGTTTTCCCTATTAAATATAAAATCAACACGTCTCTAATAAAAGTTAAATTTTCCCCATTAATTATCACGGAATATCCCTAAAACTACCAAAACTACGCAAAGTTTGAAGACTAAGATCTTCAACCAGTGCGTCCTGCCCGATATGACATACGGTGGCGAAACGTGGACACTGACAGTCGGGCTGGTCTATAAATTTAAGGTCGCTCAGCGCGCTATGGAGCGGGCTATGCTCAAAGATTTTTTTTAAAGGATAAAATCAGGAATGACATTATCCGGAAGAGAACCGGAGTCACCGACATAGCTTGAAGAGTAATCAAGCTGAAGCGGCAGTGGACTGGCCATGTTTGTCGAAGGATCGATGACCGGTGGAGCAGACGAGTCCTGGAGTGGAGACCGCGTATTGGCAAGCGTAGTGTGGGACGCCCCCCAGCTAGATAAACCGACGACCTAAAAAAGGTGGCTAGGATAGACTGGATGCGGAAGGCGGAGGACAGAGTGATATGGCATAGCCTGGGAGAGGCCTATGTCCAGCAGTGGACTGCGATAGGCTGTGTTAATTCCCAAAACTCAACACTAGTTCCAATAAACAGCTCAGATATTACAATACACATATATTTCTGTATCCAACGGTACGTGGCAACAGCTTCCTTCTAAAAGTCAGATCCGAGGGCTTAAAAGTATATAAAAGGCGAGTGAATTGGCTCGGAAGGTGGAGGGACGGTCAATCGAAGCACTGAGACGGCTCATTACCGACTCTCGACGAACAAAAAACGAGGGACCAATTTGGTTTTATCTACTGGATAAGACATTTTAAGCTTGACCTGTTTATTGAAAACTAGCGATCTGACCCTGCTTTGCACGGTTACGACTTTTCAAAAACATCGATGTTTCTTTATTATGTGTAAAGAAAGAAAGAAATAAAGAAAAAGTATTTATTGTGACTCGACTGGAAGATCACAAACGAAACTAAACACAATGATAATTTTGTTTTTTTTTAATGTAAAAAGAAAAAGAAAAAAACAGAAGATTCTGTACGAGGCCAAAAGGCTCCTTTCTCAGCATGATGTTGCGACATTTATAAATAAGTGTCACCATGCTGTTATTCTGATAGGGCCCGCTGTGATGTAACAGGGAGATACAGAAATACATGTCGGAGATGGATTGTATTCGATACGCCAGCGCCATCTAGTGGCATTCGATGGAGTTGGTGGAGTTCACGCCATTGAGTCTTAACTAATCGGGATGCCCCAGTGCTGTTTAGCGGCGCATGACAGAGTCTACAACATAACGTTCGACCGGTGGCAAGTGATCACCGCACATTCGACAAGTGAAGTTCATCGGTGGCGGTCAAGCAGTGAAGACGTCTAGAAACTGTTTCGCGTTCGGTATAGTTGTGTCGTGTACCAATATTAATTACTTTGCATATCCATTACTGTATAGAATCAAGTTCTTCTAACTGAACAGATAGATGTGCTGCTGGGGAGTTTGTTCCGCTACTTCTTCTTCCCAGCGAAAGCACTAGGAAGTAGTGAAGGGCGGGTGTTTTGGGGGACTGTCTTATGTAATTTTGAAATACTTATTCTCAGCTTAGGTTGAGTAAATGACTTTTGAGTTTAATTCGGTTTTTTTTATTGCGCAATAACCAACACTACCCACAGTATGCCCACAGTAGTTAAAATATGGCTGATGATAACAAGAGAAACCTACCGTTTCTCCGACATACATAAATAATCAATAAAATAGATAATATTTATGTAAACTGTTAACAAAGAAAAATAAAATATTCATTTAATCCGCGTGTCAGTACCGGACGTAACCTCATTACTTGTCTTTTATATCTGTAATTTTTATGGCGTACATAAAGAGTACTATTCTGTTCTATGACTCATTTTTTTTTTAACTATGTTATCTCAGAGTTAACCACAGGGGTTGAGACTCTTTAACCGGACTATCCTGTGGTTGCCTTAAGCTCCTAACAGAACTTAATGCCTCCAGCCAGGGCGTAAAAACTTATAAACTAAACGACTGTGCGCTAAGGGCACCCCTTGAGGGGTACGAACCTCGGCTTAGGGCAGCGTCGGAGGGAGGATGGCAAGGGACCGTCAGTGGCTGGGTAAAATCAGGGTTTTGATTATTATCAGGGGAATTTTAAGCTACAGGCTCAGCTATAGCGCATGCTGGCGCTTCATTTTGATTAGTCGATAACTCGATCGATATACAGAATGCGGGGACTCCCCGCAGTCGGGGTACTAATGAAACTCATCGGTTGGTAAAAGCGTGCGGAGACTAATACCCAATGAAAATGAACCTTTAAAACAACTACCAAACGTGAGGCGCAAGTTCTCCATATACCTCAAATGTTTCTTTTCGACTAAAGAAAACGGTTCCCCGAATACGGGCCCTATGGCATGCTTTACAGAAAGCTCCAGCACCCCGCATACGAGCTCTATCGACCAATGAAAATGAGCCCTTACACCTACTGATATTACTAAATGATATTAAAACCGCATCAAAATCTGTTGTGTAACTCAGAAGAACAACGCGGTCACATGGACAGACACGAAAAGTGACTTTAGTTTTTAATTTTATGTATTTATGAAGAAAACAAGGATCGCTGACCTATTTGTTGAGGACAGGTCTATTTGGTTCCGCTACGCGTTGGAGAAGTTATTTTGAAGACGTTTCTAGAAAATTCTGCTTTGTGCTTGTCTAGGAGTGTTGACTTTTAGTGCGAAACGCTTTTCGCAATTTAGGTAATTGGGTAGTGAAAATTAAATGTTCAAACAATAACCTAGAGTTTTGCTATTAAGCTAAATTTAATTAGGTATACAAAACGATGAAACTGTAATTATATTTTATTACTGTGCTGCCTACTTAACGATTTATTCTGTCTATATGATTGCTACCAATCCAAAATCAGAAAATCTTTGAATCCGCAGAAGTTTCCAAGAAATCAATGAGTCTGTAACTTTTGCTATCAATTGGCATTCATTTAACTAATTGAATTAAATACGAACGAAAAGAAAGATGGGAACTGTTACAGCAAGATATAAAGTCGGTAACTATTCTAGAAAATTGACGTTCGACTCGTTAAAGTAAAGAAAAGTTTAATAACCGTTCGTTGGATAGGAACCATACTAGTTTCAAGTTTTCGATAAGACGCGGCTCCGCGTGGATTCGACCACTTTTGCTCAGCTCACTTCATTCCTACGCTTCGTCGACACTTTTAATGACTTATCCGCTTTTTCTTATATAAAAGAAAAGAAATTCGTTTTGTAAAACAAAGTCATCCCCCTGATATTTCACGTGGATATTACTTTTCTCGGATAACTTGTTTTGCCTCCGACGAAATTAAATATCTATTCAAAGGATACAATATTACGTTCGTATAACGTTATCAAAGGAATCTCCGAACGGTTATTGAATCATACGTATGTGCTCGAGTTATAAAAATGTTCTTTCTGTGAAATCCAATCAAAATGGCAGGCGATTGCTTTGGATACCCTTTCTATGAATACGATGAATTAATAACGGGAGCAAACAAAACAAGTATGTATACGTTTCCATTACGGCAACACAAATACGTGATGTGTTATTGTATGAAATTGGCGGGGTCCGGACGAAATCGGACCGGATCGCGGCCGACTGGCTGCGGAAGGGAGCGGTGAATCGCGCAGATTAATTTTGTCGCTTTATTTGATTAAGGGATGCACGAAAAACACACGTTTAATTTTCGTTTTAATTGCCTCTTTATAATAAAATTTTACAGAGCAAATCAGTGTATCCTTCCCGTGTTCCATGATTTTCATAAAATATACAATGTTGATGCGTAACCAAGTAAAGCATCGGTATTTTTTTGGATGAGTTCTAATATTTTCTGTTCTAAATATTATGTTTGTTGATTCTTTTGTAAAATAAGTTGGACATTTTCTACAACATTCGTATGCTGGTATAGCGTGTTGAGCTTGCACTGTAACGAAGGAAAATTCAGGACACGTACAACACCAGCTTTTATAAGGTAACTGATATGATAAAAATATAAAGCTTTATTTCGTCTGCGACTTCTAGGAGATAAGTCGATAAAAAAGTATTAAAAAAAACGTATTCATTATTGTGTAAGTAAAGTAAAGTAAGTGGGAACGTTTCATAATAAAAAATATTGTAATAGAAGATGTTAAGTTGAACACGTGTTTTTCAAAAACCTCAATGTAAGTAATTGAAGCAGACTTAAAATACTTCAAGTACGAGTAGTTTCAGTATAAATAAATAAATAATTGATCGACTGAATAAGCGAAATGGAAGAGAAGAGGATGTATCATTGTGTGCTGTGAAAATAAATGATAAGTATACCTAAGTGAGTTTGTAGATTTGGGGAGTCAGTTTACAAGAGATGGAAAGATTGATGAATATGTGGAAAGGAGTGTAAATGCTGGGAATAAAGTGAATGGATATATGGATATATTTGCTATACATGCGACTGTGACCAACCAGTCTATGCTCAAATAGGCTCGACTGGCTGTTCACAATGGAATGCTGGTGCCTTCGCTTATGTATAGAAGTGATTGTTGGTTGTGGCAAAAGAAACATGAAAGTAGAATAAATGCTGTGGAAATGCGTTCCTTGCGAAGCATGTGTGGCCTGACTTTGAATGATAGGCTGAAAAACGATGTGTTAAGGCAACGGTGTGGTTTAAAAGAAGATGTAGTTACAAAAGTTGAAAAGAGTTTGCTTAAATGGTTTGGTCATGTTGAGAGGATGAATGAAAGGCGACCTACAAAAGGTAGGCAGATGTGAATGGAAACGCCGGTAGGGGACGTCCTAGGAGAACATTTATAGTGACGTAATTGGTGATGTTCTTCAGAAAGGTCAGGCGCGTAGCACTCGCAATCGGCCTGCGTGTATGATCAAATGTATGAATGTAAATGAAGCAAAAGGAGGATGAAAGGAGCGTAGCAGGTGGCTTTCTTATAATGACACGGAGGAACTTTTGGAGCACATAAAGTAGCAGATACACTCACACATACACCCTCACTTACACTCTCACATACACTCTCGCATACACTCTCGCATGCACTCTCGCATACTCTCTCACATACAGACACACTATGACACTACGCACAGGTTTTCACACTCGAATCGTACTCTCACTAACATACTTATTTTTATTTGATATTCTAAGTACCTAAGGTTTTGTAATTTTGTAAATAGATTAAGTAATTATGCTGCACTATGGAAGAGCGGAGTCTCCTAACACAGGCATTGCTTGCTTAAAAGGAGGCTCCAAACACTAAACCCCTTTTTTGTAAACTGATGCATAAATAAACTTATTATTATTATTATATAGTTTCTGCCTACCCCCATGAGAAGAAGGCGTGAGTTTATGTATGTATGTATGTATGTAAATAAACTGGTCTTGTAGTTTGAAATTGAACATTTATTAATTCTGAAAATCGTGTACGCAATCCTCTCGGCACATAGCACAAATTCATCCCCAATTAATCACTACATATTATAAAACAAAGTCCTCCGCCGCGTCTGTCTGTCTGTCTGTCTGTCTGTCTGTTCGCGATAAACTCAAATACTACTGCACCGATTCTCATGCTGTTTTCACCAATGGATAGCTTGGTTCTCGAGGAAGGTTTTAGTATATAATTTGTTATGTTTTTGTATGCATTTTTGTATGAATTAACGATATTTGTTGGAGGTGTCGGAGAAAAATAAGCCGTCTGGGAGCTTTCAACGAAAACGCTGTCTAAACCCTTTGAGATATAACAAAATAATGTACGGTGGAATTGTGTATCATAAAAAGGTCTTCAAAAAAGTCCGCGATGGCATATGTCTATCTCTTAAGGATAACATACTATAACCATTTTATTGACTTTTTGTAGGTATTTGTTTGCCGAATTTTACTCTTGGAAATACGATTACGATAACAATACGCTATAATATCAGTAGCTAATAGCCAAATTATGTTCGTAGATAAATAAGCTAGCTACTTACGTGTATTTCGAACAGTATACAAGAATATTTATCATAAAAACATTACTAAACACGGCGGCCTTATGATATAAATTTGTGCTTTCCAAAACTTTCGTTACTTTTTCACTGACATATTTATCACTTTTCGATAAACTAATACTCAATAAGAAATCTACACTTATTTCTCAGTAATTCTGTATAAGATTCTTCTAAGATTAAACCGTTTTCTCATTGAATCCATTACTTTACGCACGTATAACCTTGATGAATGTTAACATTAAGTATCGCGTCACACCGCCACACGACCAGAGAGTATAGACGTATTTTGTTTTCTTTTTTTTTTTCGTTCGTTTAGTGGTGTTCCCGCTAAAATGTCAACCGGTCAAGTATTAGTCGATTAATCGAATTCTACATCCAGATCGTGTTGCAAGTACAAAATAAATGTCAAATATTTCGTCCAATTGCGAACGTGACCCTGAGAAAAGTTAAGCACCAATGGTGTTCATTAGACATTTCAAGCGTTTTCTCCGGACAAACGGTGTACCATCCGACATTTCGGAGGATTTCGTTTTGTTTTTACATCGTTGGTACTTACGTGAATTATTTTAAAATTATTATTTGTGTCGCATTTTTATTTCGTGTTGTATTTGGTACAATTGATTGCTTTAAGAATTTGAGTGAAATTTCGTATTTTGATTTTGTGTTTGTTATCTTTAGGTAAAGACTCATTCACGTTCAGAACATAAGTACTTTTACTATATTAAATCATTTGTTTCGGTTTCTATTCACATAGTGAGTCACATTAAAATTAATATTAAGTTAGAATTTTGAGATATAGCCTGGGATATGGAGAAGGACATAGGGTACTTTTTAATGCGATAACCGACATCCACGCGGGCGAAGCCGCGGGCAAAAGCTAGTTCTACAATATAAATGAATGTAGATCCTCTCTTTTTTACGCGAATATAAATATTGGTGAAAAAGTAAACGAACATTGTTATACCGTATGTCAGTCTATCAGATTCGACTTTCGATATCGATTATTTTATTAGCAAAGAGGCTTTTCGTCGCTTAATGCGTTTTACATGTCAACAATAATGGTCTTCAGATTAATTTTGTCAGTTGTTTAGGTTGAATAAAGAGCACCGTACACTTAACGAACTAACAGTTCGACGTCATCTTGATTCAGAGTATCTATACTCCATTTATTATAACATTCGACAAATAACTGTTCTCACCCTTTCGTTATTTCGATGTAAACGTTATAAACTTCGTTATTTCACGATAAATACAAAGCACTGTAATCTATTTACCATTTACATTTAAAAAATAACTCTAAAGTGCAGTAATTGCCACAATATTACACAATAACTGTCGTTATTTAGCCGTTATTTGTCTATTGCTATAGTAAATGGAGTATAAATCATTTGAATGTGAGGTTTATATCGTGCCACTTACAGAAAAAAAAAACATTAATATACAAGATGGCCCGTGAAACGACATCCAAAGGAAAAGGAAATTTTTATGATGTTCGTCATTCATGGGTGTCGTTTTCATAGTTTTCAATGGTGCTAGAGCCGATAGTGAGGTCAAAGTGAGAATCCAAGATGGCAGCTGCGAAAATTTAAAAAAAAATCATCATGGGTGTCGTTTTCATCGTTTTCGAGGGTGCTAGCACCGATAGTGAGGTCAAAATGAAAATCCAAATAGGAGGCAGAGAAAACTTTCAAATTTTATCTCATGGGTGACGTTTTCATGGTTTTCGAGGGTGCTGAAGGTGACAGTTAGGTCAAAATGAAAATCCAAGATGGCGGCTACGAAAATTTTCAAATTTTCCATATTTTTTTTTTAATTTTGTCCTCACTTTCGGCTTTAGCACCCTCGAAAACCATGAAAACGATACCCATGTTCAAAACTTTGAAAATTAGATTTGAGGACGACTGTCAACGACTGAAAATTAAAAAATAACTTCATAGTTGGAGTTTATTTATGTATAATATTTTACCGAATCAATATAAAAAATGTGAATATAATAAAAATACAAACATGCTTTCAGTATTATAAGACATGCGTTTATTTACCCTCTTTGCCTGTTGCATATTCAAAGGCAAGAGTAAACTCCAGTGCATTGGAGCTGACACACACATACTTTTTTATAACGCTGTTTCACGCAGATAGAGACAACATGTTTATGACGCGTCGAAAATTGCCTACAAGCTGCGTTCCGCATGCTACTCATCAGATTTTGTGTTGACGACTCTTTAGTACCGTGTTGTCCTATGATGTCCCATTGTATTTGACGACGCGTTTGTACACTCTGTCAATGCGCTATCGACTAGTTGACGCCGAGTTGACGATTCGTTGAGGCTGAACCGAAAGACAGAGTGGTTTCGAGTTGATATCGTGTGCGATGGTCTTTAATCGGCTTACGAAACGGGTTCGGTCCCGTCAGTGTAATGCTATCTACGTACTTTCTAGCCTCCATCAATATTAATGTAATTTAATTACAAAGTGCTTTATTAAAGCCGCAGGCTTTAGGTTTCTAGTGGCGTTGTTCTTGCGTGAATTGTTTAAAGGTTTTGGCAAGGACTGAAAATGAATTATCGGCTAATTTTGAAGTTAGGATTCTCATGCCAACCACACATAGATACTTTGTAATCTGATCAATTGTTCAATCATAATGAAAATGTAACGATTCTCATTTAGATCAAATGTGTTTCAATAAGTTTAAATTCGAGATGGAGTCTTCCTAGGATACGTTTTTTTTTTTTTTTCTATCTAGGCCATCTCAGAGTTAACCTTGAGAGGTTGAGCCTCTTTAACCGGTCTTTCCTGTGGTTACTATAAGCTCCTAAAAACTTAAAGCCTCCAGCCAGAGCGCAAAACTTATAAACTAAACGACTGCGCGCTAAGGGCACCCCCTGTTGGGTACGAACCTCGCCTTAGGGCAGAGTCGGAGGGAGGATGGCAAGGGACCGACGGTGGCTGGATAAAATCAGGGTTATGATTATTATATGGGGAATTAAAAGCTACAGGCTCAGGTATAGCGCGAGCTGGCGCTTCGCTTACGAGCAAGGGACGGGGAGAACTATTTAGTCGGGGATTTCGCGATGGGCCTCGGCGGCGAGGTCGGAATGACGGTCGTGAATTGTGTGTTCTTCGAACTGTACTCGTTTCCCTACTGCTCTTCTGGAGGAGGGTCGTCTGGGTCGGTCAGTGCATGCCTTGGACGGCGAGTCTTACAGATGCGCGAGGGGGTATATTTGCCGGCCTGCACAACTAGAGTGTTGCGACGAGTGGCTACGGAATCGAAGAAGCGCTTTGAAATGCGCATCATGAATTGGGCTATCGTAGGGATTTTAAGTTCTAAATGAAGGTTTTGGTTCCGAACGAACCAGGGGGCTCCCGTGATCTTACCGAGGAAACGGTTTTGGAGGGTCTGCATCTTATGGATGAGATAGGGTTTTGCGTGTGCAAAGACTGGACTCGCATAGGTCATGATCGGGCGGATACACGCGGTGTAAATGAGCAATTTGTACCTGAGTGACAATTTGCTTTTTGCATTTAAAACAGAATGGAGCCTATAGAGAGCGAAAGCAGCGTGCGAACGCACCTTCTTTATATGCTCCGAAAATGAGACATGGCCCTAGGATAAGTAAAAGCCTTTAACTTATAAATATTACTAGAGGCACTATTTAACTAACTTTATTTTATTAGCATGGGAATTAATACTCCTTTTGCTTCATTTACGTTCATACATCTGGTCATACACGCACGCCAGTTGCGAGTGCTACGCACCTGACCTTTCTGAAGAACATCACCAATTAGGTCACTATAACAGCGAGCGTAGCAGGTGGCATTCTATAGTTTCTGCCTACCCACAATCCCACATTGGGAGAAGGCGTGAGTTATTGTGTGAAATTAATTGGCGCTTAGTGAGCAGTGCAATTCATGAGTCGATAAGAAATTGGTGATGTTCTAATGTGTGTAATCTTGTTTATTACATAAATCGTAGTACGTAGTCATTGATATCAATTGACTTTACGTCTAAGGTATCCGAACACAACCGCTACAATGACTAGTGCATTTATGCAATGCACTAGTCATTGTAGCGTGAAATGAATCCAGACTATACTGTTTAACAAGGGTTGTTAACCCCGTCCTGTAGGGCGGGAAACGCCCTCTAACTTTACTCTATTATTAATGACGACTTCACCCCGCCCTTCCTTGGCCAAGTGTAATGCAAATTATTGCGTTTTGCAATATTTTGTTTGTATCACGGAAAGTAAACGCTGTGTTACATGGGATGTCGGGAATCACGCGATGTACAGTCAGAGTCACACATGTTCCTGAAAAGGTTGTTAACCACTGTAGGGCTTTTTTGACCGTACTCAAGTGCCACAAAGAAACCTGACTCACACTTAGCACTCAGTCCAGATCATACAGGGTGTCCAGTCAGGTAGGCAGTTGATCCATTTAAAATACTGATATTCGTTATGCTAGTAAGTAGTAGGGGCTTATGGCAGTCGCCGCACGGGTCGAACGACAGTTAGACAGAATGACGTCCCTCGGAAAGCACGTTAAGCCGTTGGTCGCGGCTATCATTTGAGGATCTTTGACAGTTGTTACGGGTCGTCAGAAGCCCGAAAGTCTGACTAACAGTCTTACCAAGGGGTATCGTAATATCTAGAGTAACTGGGTTGTGGAGGTCAGGGTTGTCGCTGCATGTAAAATATATTCAGCTGTATCCGGTTAGACTAGAAGCTGATGCCAACATAGTTGGGAAAATGCGATGCATTGGCGATGATGATTCGTTATGCTAGTAAACCTATATTTTGATCCAATATCAAGTTACACCCAACTGCCAACCTGCTACTGCAACCTGCTGCTGTGCAACTGTCTCTTTGGTCTAGTGGTCGTAAGCGATACTGCTGAGCATGAAGTCCTGGGTTTGATTCTCGAATCGGGCAAAGTTTTATTGGGTTTTTCCATCTGGAATTTCTCAGTAGCCGCCCGGAGTCAGGATGTGTGCCCCGTTGATGGCAATAGGCTCGCCCCTCTATAAGATGGGGGTCATTCAAGTATTACGTAAGCACCAACTCTTTAAAATTAGCTGTCACCGTGAAAACAAATTATAATTTAAAAACATGTTCTCTTACGGAATGTATTTCACACGTTGAACATGTTTTTCAACCGCAAATTTAAGCTGGTCGACTATTAATCGTTAACCTGTAAAGCCTACTTAGCTGTGATAGTTTTCCTTTTAACTTCGTTATATACTACTGCTGTGAATTTTATCCAAATATAAGCACACATGACTAACAATAAACGGATTCCTGAATCGAAAAATCGTATTGACAGAACCGCAATATTTTTGAAAGGCCTATCCAACGATGCCCTACACCATGGGAGAGACGAGAAAAAATAGCATCCTCACTATGAGTGCAAAGGAAGTACATTTTTTTGTTTTTTTTATTCTACTATGAGTTTGCTCTTGACTTTAGTCTAGGTCTGGATGACAGAGACAAAGTCTACGATGGAGTGAGCTTACCCAGAAGAAGCCTGTTCACTCTCACTTTGAATAGATTAGGGTTGTATGCGTTCGGAAACACAGACGCAGGCAGAGTTCCACTCCTTTGCTGCGCGCATTATAAAAGACGTTTGAAAACGCTTAGTGCGAGTTGGTGGAATATCAACTAGGTAGGGGTGGTAACTTGCAGTGCGTCTAGATATCCGATGGTAGAAGGGGGCAATATTTTTCTCTAGATTTTGTATTACCACTTTGTCGGCATGATTAAGTATATTAAATATTCAAAATTACAGCTTTCTAGTACTAAGTGTCTCTGAGCTAAGCCGCGGACAGACAGATAGACTGACGGACAAGATAAAACTATAAGGGTTCCTTGTTGACTACGAAATCCTAAAAATCCACCCCAACACTGAAAAGGCTACGGTAATTATAGCTAATTATTATAGCCCCTACGTTAAACTGTACTCATCTGTACCTGTTACTATGTACACTATGCACGATACAGGGGCAATGAAGTGATTTGCATACGTATTAAATAATTATATGTTTGATCCAGCCACGTATTAACGGTGCATGTTAAACTGCTTGAGCGTAGTTTTTGCCTGTTAAATATTAGGGCGAATAATCATAATACACACCCATATACAGAGTTACTGGCATATAATAACAAACTGGCTCTGGCTGGTGGCTAAATAATAACAACTCGGGTCGATCTTCAAGGTTAAGCAACACTGGCCAAGGTCGGTTCGTGGATGGGTTCCATAACATACCGAGACCCCTCCGTGCCTCGGTAAGTACGTTAAGCAGTTGGTCCCGGCTGTTATTCGTAGATCTTTGACAGCCATTACGGGAAGTACGGGTAGTACGGGCAACCAGTCGTTACCAAGGGGTATCGTGTTAGCAAATAACTGGGCTTTGGAGGTCAGATAAGCAGTCGTTCCATCTAAAATACTAGTATTCAGATACATCCGGTTAGACCGGAAGCCGACTAGGCAGATTAAATTATCATACGCACCTATTATCACACACAGACCAATTATTTGCAATAATATTTTATTGGCTAACACTGCGGTATGTGGGACGTCCTAAGTATCTCAAGACGAAAGTTTTTGACCAGTGCGTGTTGCCAGTGATGACCTATGGCACTGAAACGTGGACGCTCACAATGGGCCTTATTATTATTTTTTTATTTTACTATGGGTTTGCTCTTGACTCTAGTCTAGGTCTGGGTGACGGAGACAAAGTCTACGATGGAGTGAGCTTACCCAGAAGAAGCCTGTTCACTCTCACTTTGAATAGAGTACCGTTGTATGCGTTCGGATACACAGACGCAGGCAGAGAGTTCCACTCCTTTGCTGTGCGCATTATAAAAGACGTTTGAAAAGTTTAGTGCGAGTTGATGGAATATCAACTAGGTAGAGGTGGTAACTTGCAGTGCGTCTATATGTCCGATGGTAAAAGGGGGCCGGTGGAATGAGGTCGTGGAGTTCATGGGCACACTCGCCGAAGTACAATCTGTATATGACCGACAAGCAGGCAACCTTGCGGCGATGAGCCAAGCTGTAAAGCTTGGCATCCACCAGTTTTACGTCGCCAATGAGCCTCTTAGCTCTACGTTAAGCTAAAAGTCACCCAAAGGGGGGGGGGGGGGAGAGGGCTATGCTTGGAGTTTCCCTACGTGATTGAATCAGAAATTAAGAGATCCACAGGAGAACCAAGGTAACCGACATAGCTCGAAGAATTGCCATACTTAAGTGGCAATGGGCAGGGGACGGTGCTCGCAGAACAGATGGCCGTTGGGGCCGAAAGGTTCTGGAATGGCGATTGCGTACCGGAACACATAGCGTAGGAAGGCCTCCCACAATGTGGACTGATGACCTTGTGAAAGCCGCAAGAATCCGCTGGATGCTGGAAGCACGGAACTGGTCGAGGTGGCGGTGCTCGGGAGAGGCCTATGTCCAGCAGTGGACGTCTTTCGGCTGAAATGATGATGATGATTGGCTAACAGGTGCAATACAACTCTAACTTAATAATGCATTCATATATGTAGATATGTCTATTGTTCAATAATATTAGCTTTTCTTTGTATGTGAGAGATCAAAGAGCTTAGCAATTTCAGGAATGAATTCGCTTTTCACGCTTTTTTTTTTTGTATCTTTTGGTCACGTTCCCTTTTGATTACAAAGAATTAGTTGAACAGTACGGAGGATTCCAAGTTTTTGCCGCATTAAATTAAAAACACGAAAAACATTCGCAAGTCTAGGTACTGAAACAAAAAACCTACGACCATGTTTTATGTTAATAGTTCCAGGTTCTTTTAACCCGGCAGAGAGAAAAGGTTATGAATCTCACTGACCTGAATGTAAGTGACTCCAAACTTAACAATGTAATTTACATAAGTTGATGAAATAAACATTTTTATTTTTTATTTTATGTATTAATTAAGTTTGGCCCCTCGTACAGTTTGAACTACAACCTAAATATTTTAATGTAAAAGCTGCTGAAGAAAACTTGCCGTTTCTATTTAATAGCACTTTATTATAATAATATTTCCTTGAAGCCAATAATCTAAAACAAGTACCTATTATTAGGTCCAAAAAATGAACCCTATCATAATAAATACTTATTATCCTATATTTTCCAGAATCTTTGATAACAGGATGAACTCTTAAAAACAAAGTCAAAAGGAGTGAAATGTTTCTACAGTAACCTGATATAGGAAGGTTAGAAGAAGACAAAGTATGAGGCATGGAAGTGCGAGAGGCATATACGCGAGAACTGGTATGGAAGAGGTTTAAGATACAAAATAGGCGACAATCATGTTTGCGGTAGGAATGAGAAAAAAAAAAAAACAAATGATATTCAAAAAGATTTTAATAAAACCCAAGATTTCTGAAAACGGTTCTTTTAATAAAACACGAATTTTTTATAAAATCCTTGTTCATCGATCAACAACAATTTGGACTCGAGGTCACAGACGAAGAAATTAATTTTAGATTAATTTTATTTAGTTTCTACAAAGGATATCTCATTTTTAAAGTTCCGTAGTCAACAAGAAACCCTTATAGTTTCCGTTTGTCAGGCTGTCTGTCTTGTCCGTGGTTTAGCTAAGAGACTTATAAATCACGCCGACAAAGTCGTAAAATAAAATATTGAAAAATAAAGTAGGGTACCTCAAACTCAAATCATATAATTCAATTAAACCATTTACAGGCACTTTTGAACTGTCAAGGACTCGGTCAGTAAGAAAAATGAAGCTACATGCTCTTTCCAAAGCCAGTCTAGTGTTACTCGAATTAAATGATTTTAATTTGAATTTGAAAAGCGTAGTAGGTACCTATGGAGAAGAACGGGCAAGAAACTCTATGGACACTCTTTTAAACATTATTTACATCTATAATGTTGAATTTATAACGAAACTAACTTTTGCCCGCGGCTCCGCCCGCGTGGATGTCGGTTACCGCGTAAATAAAATAGTCAATGTCCTTCTCCATATCCCAGGCTATATATATATATATATTCTCTATATCTCTGCCAAATTTCATGATGATCGGTTCAGCGGTTTAGGCGTGAAAACGTAGCATACAGACAGACAGACAGAGTTACTTTCACATTTATAATATTAGTATGGATAGTATGGATGTGAGAACGATGAAAAAAAAAAAACGTATACGTTAAAAGCCACCAGCATAGGTACGTACAACAAATAGAAAAATAAAAATGGTTGTCTGTAAAGTTGGTTTACGGACGATAGTTTAACGTGACAACGGCATAACAAAACATTGATGCGGCGCAAGCGTACAATGAGCGTAACGGGACAATGAGCGTAACGGGACAATGAGCGTAACGGGGCAATGAGTCATCCTTTTTCGTGCATGCAGCCGGCGTTCATAGATTTATTAGACGGTGTAACGTCAAAAAAAAAAAAAGCAATTCAAAAATTTAAATCCACCTGTGCTTTACCCTATTTGGCTTTGGACCATTATGCTTGAGACATCCTGTATATAACGAAGTTCAAAAAGTAATAGTCGACCAACTTATATTTGCAGTTGAAAAATTTATGGGCGAACATGTTTTTCAACTACACCACCACAGTCTTTCGTGTGTCGGGGACAGAATCGAGTTGCGAGTGACAGTGGTAGCGGTACTGAGTGCAAAAAACGAACAAGAAAGAGGGTAGACCGTTTTTTCTGCTCATAAACACCCACCCGTGCTTTACCCTATTTGGCTTTGGACCATTACGCTTGAGACATCCTGTATATAACGAAGTTCAAAAAGTAATAGTCGAACAACTTATATTTGCAGTTGAAAAATTTATGGGCGAACATGTTTTTCAACTACACCACCACAGTCTTTCGTGTGTCGGGGACAGAATCGAGTTGCGAGTGACAGTGGTAGCGGTACTGAGTGCAAAAAACGAACAAGAAAGAGGGTAGACCGTTTTTTCTGCTCATAAACACCCACCCGTGCTTTACCCTATTTGGCTTTGGACCATTACGCTTGAGACATCCTGTATATAACGAAGTTCAAAAAGTAATAGTCGAACAACTTATATTTGCAGTTGAAAAATTTATGGGCGAACATGTTTTTCAACTACACCACCACAGTCTTTCGTGTGTCGGGGACAGAATCGAGTTGCGAGTGACAGTGGTAGCGGTACTGAGTGCAAAAAACGAACAAGAAAGAGGGTAGACCGTTTTTTCTGCTCATAAACACCCACCCGTGCTTTACCCTATTTGGCTTTGGACCATTACGCTTGAGACATCCTGTATATAACGAAGTTCAAAAAGTAATAGTCGAACAACTTATATTTGCAGTTGAAAAATTTATGGGCGAACATGTTTTTCAACTACACCACCACAGTCTTTCGTGTGTCGGGAACAGAATCGAGTTGCGAGTGACAGTGGTAGCGGTACTGAGTGCAAAAAACGAACAAGAAAGAGGGTAGACCGTTTTGTCTGCTCATAAACACCCACCCGCAATGACTTTAGTTTATCCGTGATCATGGTGCTTGCAACAGCGCCGAAATATCGGGAACTCACAACAAAAATACATGGTAAATATCCCGTTCGTGTTAATAATAATACAGTCTTAAGTTTTTTCTTGGGATAAATTCATCTCAACTACGGAACCCTTCATTGTGCGTGGTCCGTGACCGGTTTTCTTTGTGTAGTTAGTTTATGTTAGTCGACTTAAACGATTGTTTCAGTCTTATTACCTACCTAAGTAGTTTGTCTGAGAAAGATTATTTTAGAATCCAATTTTTTTGTGATAATAGAAAAATCTCTCTTCGTCTATTCCAATTTATTTTTCTGTTTGTGTTTATAATTTTCTTTCATATTAAGTTTATCTATTAATATAGCAATTATTTATCAACTTGAAACGTAGATTTTGCACAACTAGTTTTGAATACTAACTTTTCTGCATTAATAAATTCATCATCATCATTTCAGCCGAAAGACGTCCACTGCTGGACATAGGCCTCCCCCAAGCACCGCCACCTAGACCGGTTCTGTGCTTCCCGCATCCAGCGGATTCCTACGGCTTTCATAAGGTCATCGGTCTACCTTGTGGGAGGCCTTCCAACGGTACATCTTCCGGTACGCGGTCACCATTCCAGAACCTTTCGGCCCCAACGGCCATCTGTTCTGCGCGCAATGTGCCCTGCCCATTGCCACTGAAGTTTGGCAATTCTTCGAGCTAGTCGGTTACCTTGGTTCTCCTGCGGATCTCTTCATTTCTGATTCGATCATGTAGGGAAACTCCAAGCATAGCCCTCTCCATTGCCCTTTGGGTGACTTTTGCATCAATAAATTAGGCATTTGAAACTAATCTAACTGTTCATTAAAGTAGGAGTAGTCTGGTATTATTGAGTATTCCCGTTTGACCACCTATTTTTGGAGCACCAAAGGTATTCCCTTTTGACCTTTTACCTTTGGTGCTCAATGCATAGGCGCTCAAAAAATAAGTGCTCAAAAGGGAATGCTCCGTATGACCTACTAAAATTTCAATTCAGTGTATAAATATTATGATCAACTTATTTATAAGGACATTGTTTTAATGAATCTTCTGGTCAATCAATCTGTTGAACTGAATACCAGAATTCTACATGAAGCGACTGCCTGTCTGACCTTCAAAGACCAGTTACTGGGTAACACGATACCCATTGGTAAGACTGGTTGTCAGACATTTGGTCTTCTGACTACCCGTAATGCCTGTCAAAGACCCACGAATGTGAGCCGGGACCAATTGGTTAACGTGCTTTACGAAGCACGAAGGGGTCTCGATAGGTAATGCATGGTCACCCATCCACGAACCGGACCGCGGCAAGTGTAGCTTAACCTTCAATCAACCCATTTAGTCACGAGCCAACGAAATAATACACTTTAACGAATAAATGAACCGCTTTCAACTTTTTAACCAGCTAGTACTAATTTCGCAAAGCATAGTTGGCTATTTTGAATAAATATAAAAGAAAAATGATTCAGGGCTCGAAAAATTCTCGTGAGTGACAAGTTGACGGGTTGCGTGTGTTTTTGAGGGTTACGTACATCGGAGGGTGCATTTCACCGCTATTATTATTCAATTAACTATTATTATTAACACGGAAACACCTAACTACTATTGCATTTCGTTGATTTCAATATGAAAGTGGGTGCGGATAATCTTCCCGGTAAATTACCGGCATTTATAATACCGGCCGTTATATTACCGGCATTTATAAATAAGGCCGTTTACGTAACGCATTTTACTTAAGTGCATTTTCATAATGGTAATTACTTTGATAAGTATATTAATCATGTTTTTTTACCGTGATACCGGCAGTTTTTGTACAATAATATTTTACGGGGGAAAAATGTTCGCTAAACATGTTTATTTTTTAAATAAAGTAATTTGCAGAGAAAAATAGGTCTTCATTTTGAAATGTGTTTACTGTTCTATAAATAACACATCCTACGTTGTACAATTTAGTGTTTCTCTGTAAATAACTGTTGCAGTCAAACTCAAACTCAAACTCAAAGCATTTATTTCAAATAAACCAATTACAGGCACTTTTGAATTATCAAGGGTTCGGTCAGTCAGAAAGATGAAGCTAATTGCCCATTTCAAAGCGTTCCTATGGAGAAGAATGGGCGAGAAATTGAATGGTCACTCTTTAAAAAAAAAGTGTTATAAAATATTAGATAGATAGATAGATAGATAGAATACTCTTTATTATGTACACCATAAAAATTACAGATATAAATGTAGAACTGTTACATAGGGTGTCACAATGGACGGTCTTATCGCTAAAAGCCATCTTTTACAGACAACCTTTGGATGGATCAAAAAGTAGAAGGAGAGACAATACTGCAGGTATTTAGTGGTGTACCACTTACATATATACAATAAATACATATACACAAAGCATATAGATACTTATCCATATAAATATATATATATATGATAGCGCTGACAAATAAAAACAGTTCCGTAGACTGAAACAAACGTCATAACGGCTGATGTTGTAACGGAAACACGAATCAGTGCAATAAATAGTGATTTTGCATTACATCATAAAATCGTATTAAATAATAATGAATAATAATGTTTAATCGTATTGTTAATTTGAAGGTTCGTTTTTATTTAAGTATTAATTTAAAAGTCTAAGAAGGAAATTGGAACATTGTTACCGTTAGTTTTTTTAAATAAAATTATTGTTACCTAACCAAATTTACAATTTAAAAAGGGTTATTAATTACAAATCAAATATTGTGCGCACTTACATTATGTTTACTAAATACAATCTAAACTGTAAAAACAAATGACAACGGAAGTCGTTGCTGTCTGACGTTGGTGTTATAAATAGGCTCACTCTAGTCACAGAGCGCTCAGTATTAAATTGTATTTTGAACTGTAAACATCTAGTTGTAAAATAAAGTTGTGTGAATCATTGTTGGTGTGTAATAAAGTGTTTACAAGATGTCTGATCGTTATCATTTGAGATCCCTGAGCCCTCCCGCTCTTACATATATATACACACACAATAATAAACATGATACAAGAGCAAGGAACTTTAATATTGGTTATGTTCTGAAGCCGATGTGAGTGTTTTCCTTCAAAACCATTTTTCATTTTTATAAATTTTTATTACATTTTATATTTGTTCATTACGCCGTGTTTCATGGCTGAATGATTGTCTGATTGACTTGATATCGCAAAACCTAATTAATTATAAATACCTAAATTAACTAGCATGGATAGGTAATATAAAACGGATAGAGAATGCAGGAAAGGTATTTTGTGCGAAGCAATCAACGGATACGTTTTATTAGTGACGGAATCCACGTGTTTAAAGTCGCGGGTAAAATATTTCAAAGTCAAAACATGGTTCCATAAAACAATTTTATACGTAGGTTTTTTCAAAAGCGCTGAGTGTAAAATTAGGCTATTTCTCGGCTTTTGTTTAGCAAGTGCTCTCATAGATTAGCATTCGCAGCACCCGTTGACCTCAAACAGACATAATTTATAGCTTGAATTCTGTACACATCCTGTAAAATGCAGAGTTTTGCCACAAAAGGATAGGAAGCTATACAAATTTATGACAAACACAACTAAATATTTATAATTTACTATTGCGGAACATAAAATAATTATTACGGTTCCGTGTGGTGCCGGACGTAAAGAATAGCACCATCCTATTTCCTCCCATGGCTGTCGTAAAAGGCGACTAAGGGACTTACTAGAGAATGGGCAGCATTGTTCTCTATGCATTTTTAACACCATACTGCGATCGCCAACCCGCCTGTCAAGTGTGGCGATTATGGCAAACCCCCCAATTAGACGGCGTATGTCCAGCAGTGGACGTCTTTTGTCTGAAATGATGAAATGATGATGATTGCGGAACATTGTTCTTGTTGTGGTTTAATTATATTACATAGATAGATATGTAGATAGAATACTCTTTATTATGTACACCATAAAAATTACAGATATAAATGTAGAACTGTTACATAGGGTGTCAAAGTTTCAAAAGAAGACGTCTCTAAATAAAAAAATGGAACCACCACCCCTTACATTAAAAGCCATTAAGTAGCTCAGCCCAGAGGCTTCAGACACCAACCATTAATCCTTTAAGTTCGCTGATTAAATTCGCATTTCAATCTAATGTCTAAAACTTTTTTCGTGTTTGTACAAATCATAAAATGTACCAATGGGATCAGTTGCCCGATTCAAAATTCATTAGGTCAACTCATCCCGCGGGATAAGTTCAAGCGGCCTCAGTTGACTAAAGAGCCAGAAAAATGAAGGTATATAACAAAGCCAGTCTATTGTTTCTCGAATTAAATGATTTTAATTTGGCCACGAGATAATAAAACTTAACTTATAAGCATTTGCATGAGCATCACTTTTCATGTAATAAACAAACAAAAAATACATTTCATGTCATAGTCGAATCCCCAGACGAACTTATACTAAAATGGTAATTTCCATAGTGGTTATTAAGCAATGTAGGGGGAGTGAATGCAACGGTAATGTGTCACTGTCGCCTGCAATCATGACACGTTTCTACGCGGCTTACCTTGAATTTTATTCAGGCACGTAAATTTTTTATTCTTTTCTTTTCAAAGAATTTTGTTCGCATTCCAGTTTAATAGAGTGATTTCAGGGTGCACCTACCTATTTAAAAGTTTAAGTAGGTTCCACTTACGGGTTTGTCTTTTACATTAAAATTTACAAGTACTTAATTATTTTAATGAGTTTTTACTGGTCCAAGCTCTTTACTTAGTGGTACTTAAATCATTTTTTACCATTACCACTCGAAAAAAGGCATTTTTATTCATCGATAACAGTGAATAAAACGCTCTTTTACTCACTGAGTGAATAAAGACATTTTGAATTTGGAACAAACACGAATTATGTACAAAAAAAAAAAAACGTGCTAAAAGTAAGTACTGGGTGAATGAATGGAGCTATTACATTCCAAATTAAAAAAAAATATATCGCGCCAATTTAGTTCTTTTCTGTCTGTTATCGTGGTTGTTTTGTGTTATTAGAAAATATATTTAACATAAATTATAATAAAATGAGTTCTTCCAATGACGAAAATGAGAGACTGACTCCGGAATCATTTCGTTCTAAAGCAACAGTTATGGTAGATGATTTGTTGCCGCCAAGAAAATTGTTCTAATTTAGTGGTACTTAAATCATTTTATAATGTCTTTTTTGCTTATAACTCATTTGTATTTTTTACGACTGTACCTAAACCTAACTATTAATCAATGGAATAAAGGTAGGTAGGTATTGTTGAAATATATCTCTAATCTAACAAAATCCGTAACCTACTGGAGATAAACCCAAAAACCGATTCATTTCAATTATTTTCAGATCAGGAGATCAACAGCATAAACTAGAAGCATCCGGTCTCCCACAGTCACGTAAAAAGTAGCATTAGGAGCGGCAAACTGCACAGAAGCAGGACTTAACAATCTATCAGAGTTGGAACAAAATTCACGAGTGCACAACGCAACTGGCAAACAGTGGGCGCGATTTAGAGTTTCATAGACAAAAACTATGACAAAAAGGAACGAATGAAGAAGTTGAAGGAAGGAATGTTTTTGACAGTTTGTCTGTGTCAGTCAGTCATGTGTCAAAGTCATTTCCCAGTCAGCCCTTATGTGGATAAGTTTATGCTTATCTTTATAATTAAAAAAAAAACCTACTTAGATATTTTAAACGGTTATACAACTTTAAAACAGTTGTATAACCTACTTGCTAATATACTTTTGTTAGGTTTTAAACGTCATTTGTAATGTCGATATAAAGATGTTCGAAGTTTTAAATTCTGTACTCTCAAGCTGCTTTCAGACTATGCTATAATATAATAGCATATAGTATATAGCTCATAGCACAACAATATCGCGCACCATACATTCCAATAATATATAGTACAGTACAGTGTGATAGTGTCCATAACAATATATGGTGCGCGATATTGTTGTGCTATGAGCTATATACTATATGCTATTATATTATAGCGTAGTCTGAAAGCAGCTTCAACTAGAAGTTTGAATAGCAACCATCTTACTACGTTTACTGAGTTTTTCATTTCCCTTTTTCACTCTATTTAGTTAGGAACGTGATTCTTCAAACTACAATTACAACAAAAACAATATTGCTTACAATAAAATTATCACTTGTGATTCGAAAAGTAACTTTGACTCGTGATTTGAATGCCACGAAATCAAACGCAATTGTACGAATACCAAATGAAAACCAGATACATAGCTGTTCGTATAATCTTCTGTGTAGCTTTGTGTACAGAACTCGGTATCGGGTCCACAGTGTATCGTTTTATTACATTTTCAATACCACCAGATGATGCAATTCTCGGGCATTGGTCAGCTCGGCTATCTTATTGTGCCCCTGATTGTGTTTCCAGTTCGGAATTGACGTTGCTTGTGTTTTCACATTACGAGTTTTTGAAATTAATTACGAATAGATACCTACTGCATTTGCGTGCAGTATTTGTTGAGTTTTTAAGCGATGTTGCTTTGTTTATTCTGCTTTAGAACTGTGTTAATGTCCCCCGAAGCGATAAATTGCAATTGTTAATTTTCACGTGATTATTACGCATTGATGCGCAAATTCATCGTATACCAAATGCAATTGACAATATTATAAATTGATGGCAATTGATATTGATCAATTGCCATCAATTTATAATATTGTCAATCGCTTCAAACCCGAAACGATCAATTGCAATTGTGCAATTGATCGTTTCGGGGAGTCCTTATACAACAGATACCATCAGCATTAATGATTGGTATCGATAGTGGTTGGTAGTGGTAATATATCATAAGTTATTGCTACGTAATTTAAGTTTAATGGTTAGATTCAAAATAGTTTGTACAAGGTTCACTAAAGTCCCCTACTAAACCTCTATCACGCACACGATTCATTTTGTTCATCACTGACAAATTAGCTAAGGCCCATACGTAATCAAACTGGGCCCGTCTAGTCTCCTCAAAGTTTCAAATTAATTTGAACTTAAGCACTTAATTGGACGTTACCATATTAAAGTGGGTTTAAATTGCTAACGTTACATTGTATGTAACATTTTACAGCAACGCACGACATAGTTGCAGGTACGCTTGAATATAATTTGAGCTGTAAAGTGTCTCCTTATTAAAATAAACTATTGTTTTGAGTACACAATTTCATAATTGAGTTAGCAGCTGGAATGAAAACACAAATTAACTTAGTTTTTTCAAGTAAATTTTAACTCGAAAATTAAGAAATTAAAGTACATAGCTATAATCATGTTACAGTACCTGCCCGTTAATATGACATATTAACAATAAGAAAAAGCACGGGCTGATATCATCGCGTCGTCTCTGTCAATAATAAATTCATAACTGTTTTTATTCTTATTTTCGTTTCGACGGTACCTACATCTATTAGGTTGCTTAGGGTCGAAACCGACCCTAAGCAACCTAATAGATGTAGTATGCTAATACGCGACGCATCTTCCGTCAGATGTAAACACATCTGACGGAAGATGCGTCGCGTAACGCCAGAACAGACAATTATATGAGAAAAAAATTCAACCTTTCACACTTAACCGATGATGCGTTAGTGCGTCGACCGTACTAATGAAGTTACGCCCGACGCATCTTCCGTCAGATGTGAACCGACCCTTATACTGTTTGGGCCCAGTAGGTGGCTTAAATTTAATATTCATATTAAAAGCACACCTCTTAAACAGCATATTACAAATGAGAGGATTATATCCAAGATAAGAATGCTTGAAAACATGCTGGTCCTGCTCCATAGGACAATCTGGAGTCGAGACAAAATCAAACTGGTTGCTAATTTAATTGTATAATTTATTATTTTTATGACATTAATTTTACATTCTTTTATTACTTTAGCTCACACGTTGACTTATTAATTGTAAAAATCATCTACTTTTACAATGTTTGTAAATATGTGAGCACCATGCATCTATCACATAATTAATTTATCTGTCATTACTTCATGTTTCATTCTTTTTAACTATTGTCTTACTTATTGACTTTGCCACATTTATTGTGGCATCATAGGCTTTGTTCAGATCGTCAAGGTTGCAGGTAAACGGGCAATTGGGACACTCCAGCATACACACATCAAAAAAAGTTTGTGGTCACTAGCACAAGCTGATATAATTTTTTTAAATTGAACCTTATCAAGAAAAAATATTTGTTGTGTATTTTCTTTAAATAGAAATTTACCCTGTTTGAAATTAAAAAATAAAACAGTTTTTTATTTTTTATTTAAAAAAAATGGTGTAATTAATCATAATGTAATTGTAACAGAAATTTGATAGAAAGAAAAAGACTGTTTAACCAAAATTAAACAACAATTTATTAATAAAAGGTTTATATTTAATATAATATAACTCCTCCCCTGGCTCGAACACATGCGCTGATCCTCCTGGGCATGCTGAGAATCCCATTCTTGAATAGCGGCTTCCCTGAGCTCTGGCACTGTCTGGGGACGTGACTGACGGTTCCAAACAGCTCGCTTAAGAGCATCCTACGCGTGCTCTATTGGGTTTAAGTCAGGCGGGCCGGCAGGCCAGTCTAACCTTGTGATATCGTATTCTCTATTTTGATTTTTCAAAGTGATCGCAAACTTTTTTTGATGTGTGTATATATATGACACAGTCATAGTCATATCCTTATTCGTATATTGATATAATCCTATTTACACAGCTCGAATGAAACAAATACATCCATAATATACATAGAAATGTCAAATCTTTCAGTATTTCCCGTGACTAAAACTCCGTGAAATTCACCACCAATTGTATCAATCGTGGAAAAATTATTGTATGGCCTAATCGTAGTTTCCAATTTTGTAAATCGTCGAGAGGGAAAATACACACACATTATTATCTTCTGACCTTATCAATGAATTTGAAAACAGAACTAGATTTATCTATCCATTATTCACACATAAAGGACATATATTACAAAATATTAGAGCTAATGCAACAAATAAATCATACATGTGTTTTATTTATAGCTAAAATAAAATAAATAGAAGTCAGATCATCGTGATTAATGATAACGCGTAGTAAGCGGGCGTACCAAAAACGCGGCATTTAGATCACACGTTTGCGATATGAATAGGGTTGTCTTCAGGCATTACCTTTAATTTAATAAGACGACACGTTTTTATAGAGGAGATCAGAATGGCAACCAACCGATTACTATTTAAAGTTAAAGTTCGCGAGCACATTCGCAAGAAGCTGGCAGTATCATCACATCACATTGTTTGTCTTATTTGTTTTAGTATATTTATGTGTATTTATTTGCGCCGCTCGCGCGCAATCTACGCGCTGTACTCGTGCAGGAGGTGCGCGCGTGCCGCCCGCGATGCACCTCCCTCGCCCCGCCCGCGTCTCGTCACAAACATACACGCGTCCCGCTCAGTTCTTCTGCTTTTGTCAGTAATGAAATAGCCAATGCTGCAGCAATTATAGTTACGGCAGTCGTATGGTCCGACATCTTCGGAAGCAAATTCACAACTGAGGCTCATAGTTCACGCGTATGTGCGCACGAGTTGAGCGCGCGCTGCACTCACGCCCCACTCGAGCCTTGCTAGGGTTGCACTAGAGCGGCACACCAAATGCGTGCGTGCAGTTCGCAAGCGGCTCGCAAGCGGCTCGCGAGCGGCTCGTGAGCGGCGCATTCGCCAGGTCTGGACGAACCATTAAGAGTTATTTCTTAGAAGCTGCGGGCAAAAGCTAGTGAATGTATAAAGCGCTTCCAACGGTGCAATAATATTAAGGCATTACATTTAGGTGTCGGTGGAGTGTTACATAATAAAAACGGGCATAAGTGCAACAACCAGTTCGTTTCAAGGAACGTCAACCTAAATTAGGTTTGCATTTAAGACGTGGTAAAATAAACCAGCAGCGGTAATTTATTTTACAATGTCTTAAATGAATGCAAACCTAATTGAATATTTAGAATTGCAACAACTTCGATCAATAATAGCACTAATAATAATAGTGCTATTATTGATCGAAGTGCAACAAGGTCAAAAGTGCGTGTCGCATGACATGACGAAGGAGAAGTAAATAGATGAATTGATAACGTGACGAAGTCATGAAACACAAAATCCAATATTCAGCCAATCAATATCAACGACCACATCAAACCAAACCTACAAGGAATATTCTCACCTGCCAAACGTAACCACAGAAATTCCCATATTTACCGAAAAACAAATCAGAGCAAATCTCTCTCCCTAAGGAAAACTATCTTGATTCCCACAGTAAACAAAATCAGAAGAAAAAATATATGTGAGGCTTAGATGTGGCAACCCTAAATATAAGGCTTCGGTTTAATTTATCACTTGGTCCGCAAACTCGTGATTAATACGTATAGTAACATCGCACGATAGTCTGTTTCGTATACGGGTTCCTTTATCGCATTGCTGCGGTAGCGAACCGATCTAACTTTAATTTGTTGTTGTTTATTTTTGGTTTTCCTTTTCTTATTGGTAGGAAATTGGTATAGAGTAGTACGAAGAGATATAGGTCATGGCGCTTCAATAAATAATTGGCTCAAAAGTCCATTTAGTTGCAGGGTTTTCTCGAGCAGTGTATTGTTGATACCACGTTCATGTCAAAAACGTATAGGAAATTATTAAGCATTATGTAAATAGTGATTTTAAAAGTCCCACCCAGAATATTAGGAAACGATTTATGATTGTTTATGATGTTAATTAAAATAGTTACAATAATTCGCACGACATCGACAGTCTGTTTCGGTTTGCATATTATTAGTTGACATTCATGCCATAACATAAAAAATAACTAAAAAAAAAAAAAAAAAAAAAAAAAAAAAAAAAAAAAAAAAAAAAAAAGAAGATAGAAAGAGAAACATATAACTTAAAATATAATATAGATAACGATTGTTTAATTTCAAATATGTATAACTGTGACATTAATAAATACGTATACCGAACCGATCTAATTGTGATTTGTTGTTTTTTTTTTTTTTTGTTTATGTTTTTCTTTGCTTATTGGTAAGAAATTGGTAATAGATAGTATTTATAGGTAATTTTTGATGAGAAGAATATGGCATGAAATTTTTTAATGAGAAATAAAATCCAGCAATGGACCACTGCATTCAATCCATTTTCTTTCAATATTTTTATTCTGGATTTTTTAATTAAATTTCAAAAGTACGTATAACAGATATTGAGAAGGCTCGAATGATAATTGAAATACAAGAGTGTCCCAAATCAAATGTTTTGATACCAACATTTAGTAAACAGAAAATTCTGTTTATGGAAGGAATAACCAATCAATTTTATTATCTTTGCTTCTTTTAGGCACATAATTATATATTTAATCAAACCCCAATCTCGATAGCACCTTGTATCTAGCAAGTATTTAGTACTAAAGTGAAAATTACTAATAGTTGAACACATGTTTTGGATGTGGCTAAACTTCAGGCAATATCTGCACGCACTACAATATCGAGATGAAGTAGTGGGCACCTATCTTGTCTTCAATGAAAACTATTACCTACCGACCACCTATATAAATAAACAAATTAATAAAATTTAAGTGTCTGTTTTTAATGTCATAATAACAGCTTTTTACTGAAAGAAAGTAGGTATAAAGCATGAAAAAAAAAATACAATTTTAACAATTTGGTATGTCTGTCAGTCTGTTTGTTCCGGGTCATCTCTGAAACGGCTGGACCGATTTGGACGGGAATTTCACTGGCAGATAGCTGATTTTACAAGGAGTAACTTAGGTTTCTTTAATTTAATAAAAAAAAACCACTGGCAGCAGCTTGTATTAAAATAATAACGTGTTTGTTTGAACGCCGCGAAGGAACTACCAGTTGGATAATTATGATAAATTATTTTTGTATTTCAAAGCCCGACTCTTTAGGCTTTGACTGCCAGACAACAGACACAATAGAAAAACTATTGTTAGCGGTCACCGGTGACCGCGGTGGCAGTCAATGTGTTAAGGAAGGTTATAGGCTATTTAACATCATGGTTACGAGCCAAGCCTTTTTACAAAAAGAAAAAAAAAGACAGAAAAAAAGCTAAGCGAAAATAATAGCGCGGGTGGACGATGCGATGTAACGCGGTAAGTCGTAGGTCGAAATTTCATGCAGACAAAGTTTTGTGCCGAAGCTGGTATCTAAATAGTATGAAAATTTTCGTGTCTTTGTATGTTTCTTTAGTTCTTCTAAACTTCACAATGGATTTCGATGCTTTGTTCAACATCACTTAGTTTGTTCCGTAAGGTTTGTTAAATGTTCATGAAATATAGCAAAGAACTCACGATGTTTTGTGCATGCTTTAGACGAATGCACAAGTGTGAATGCAGCAGAGCCAGATCTCTGGTTACTCGGTTACTCGGTGGAACGCAGAGCTAAGAGGCTCATTGGCGACGTAAAAATTAGGGGATGCCAAGCTTCACAGCTTGGCTCATCGCCGCAAGGTTGCCTGCTTGTCGGTCTTCTACAGATTTTACTTCGGCGAGTGTGCCCATGAACTCCATGACCACATTTCACCGGCCCCCTTCCACCATCGGACATCTAGACGCACTGCAAGTTACCACCCCTACCTAGTTGATATTCCACCAACTCGCACTAAGCGTTTTCTAACGTCTTTTATAATGCGCACAGCAAAGGAGTGGAACTCTCTGCCTGCGTCTGTGTTTCCGAACACATACAACCCTAATATATTCAAAGTGAGAGTGAACAGGCTTCTTCTGGGTAAGCTCCATCGTCGACTTTGTCTCTGTCACTTCTCACCAAGACTAGAGTCAAGAGCAAACCCATCGTAAAATAAAATAAAAACTTATACTCCATTTGAAAGGCCTAGTAGTGTGTAAATTTGTTGGCACTTTTATATTTTGTTAAGTACCTGGTAATTGTTGAAAGGCCTACACTGTCCTCCCATACCTATTTATTAACAATGTTAGTTGATAATATTGTAAAGCCAATTATTTTTAAAAAAGTAACCGTGGAGTTTCTTGCCGGCTCTTCTCCATAGGAAACGACTAATTGGAACCGGGCACCTAGCTTCTGACGTTTCATAAGTGCCCATGTAGGTTTATGTGAAATAATATATTTTGATTTTGATTGAAATAACAGTAGACATAAAAAAAGATTTTTTACAGTCCGTTCAACCGATTTTGACTTCTATTCCGTAGGCATAAGGATGCCACTAAAAGCAAAAAAGTGGTTACATTACCAACTGCTTACTGCAGCTGCCATTCGCCATGCCACCAACGCAATATAATTCAAAATCGGTTGAACGGACTGGAAAAAAGGTTTATTTCAAATGGAGTATAGTTAGTTTACTAATTTAATAAGATCTTCCTCTGACTACACAATAATATTGATGACCATGACCTAAATACAGATTCAATTGATAAGTCAAATAAACTCAATGTCGGAGTCAAATAATATATTTCAAATATGTAGGTCAAAATTTACAACAAAAAAAAAAGATTATATTTGCCCCTTCCAAAAGGTAGATATGTACGTATGGAGAAGAATGTCTTAGACAGTTGTATTGAATATTTTAATGATTATAATTCCGTAAATGGGTCATTCTCAGGACACTCATTATTTGGTTGACTTCGGTGGCAATTTTATTTTTACATTTAGGCATAACTAACATGAAGTATCAAATCTAAAGTACTACTAATATGTTTTAAATTAACTCTAGATTTGATATTTCATGTTAGATATGCCTAAATGTAAAAAAAAAAAGCCATCGAAGTCAACCAAATAATGAGTGTCCTGAGAATGACCTATTAATACAATATACAACCTACCACTGACCTGAAATTTGCAAAAAAACGTAAGAATACTTGAACTTCGCGGGCTATCTTAGTGCTTCCCCCATAATGTATTTGAATTGGATGAATTCCTGTTTTTAACGCTATTGTCGGTAAGATAATTATAATTTCCTAATTAAACCACACATAATTAAATTAGGTATACCATAGTACATAGAACTTTGTACACACACCTACCTATTGCATCTAGAATAAACTGCAGTAACTTAAAACAAAGCGAAAGCGCTGCTCTCTCACGCCAAGTTTGCATTAGCTATGAAAGCGGTTGCTGCATTATTGTTTTTTTTGAAAAAAAGTAATAGTGCCGCTCTGAGGTCTTAATCTAATACCGCTTAATCTTAACCGTCGTGTGGTGGCCTAGTTTTTGACATGGTTTCGTTAGAACTAGGTTTTTAATGTGCTTTGCAAATGCCGGAAATTCTCATTTATTTTCTTTTCAGCTCACGAAGATAAGAATAAAGAAAGAAAGAAAGAAACATATTTTATTTGGAATATGCACAAGAAATACAAACAGTAAAAAATACAATGAATGAGCATTTAAAACTAACAAAATTTACATTGTAAACAACAGCAAAAAACATAATAGACAAAGACTTGTGCGAGGCCAAAAACGCTCCTATCTCAGCATAATGCTGCGATATATAAAAAATAAATACCACAGTGCTGGTATTTTGATAGGGCCCGCAGTAATGCTACGGACACACCTACGGAAATCTATAAGTCCCACTAGGGGATTAAAAAATAAGTGGCAATAAAATATAATTATACTTAATAAAAAAATAAAAAAATATAATAAAAGATAAGATACGATAGGATCATTTATTTGTCCAAAATATAAATATAAACAAACATGACATGCAGCATGTTACATTAAATTATATGACAGTCATGTTTTGACTTAACGGCGTACGTATAAATAGGTAGGTTATTTTTATTAGTAGGATACAAACATCAAATAATTATAAAGTCCATTATTCAAAGCAATTAATATATCAAATTAAAACTGAATTAATCAAAATATAACAAATGTACTACTGAATAGTGACAATAGTGTCATCTCGTTATAGAAATGTTACATAATAAAATTATCCAGTTAAAAGTCAAAGTTATAAGAAATAAAATCTACATATTTCACAAAAGTCAGATTAATTTATCAGTCAGAAATTCGTCAGTGATGTAGTAGACTTTCTCTAACAGCGCGAGGAGGTGAAACGCCGGGGCGTAACTCCGCTGCTGCGAGAAATCACGGCACAGCGGACAGAGCTCCGGCGAGATATCATGGCGACATGGAGGGTGCGATTGTCACAACCCAGCGCTGGGCACGCCACAATTGTGGCAATAATCCCTTCTTTGAGGAGTGGTTAGAGAGGCGCCACGGCGTCCTCACCTTCCGCCTGACATAGGTTCTCACCGGACACTGTTGCAAATACGCTGGAAAACCCCTAGGCCTGCTTTAAGAACTATACATTCAATTCAAGTATATAAATAATTATTATGGATTGGATTCTGGAGATGTGCCCGATTGTTGGCAACAGGCTCGCTCCCTATTACATGGGACTTAAATATAACTGGCAAAATGCGCCTCTGCTTAACCTTTCGGGGATTACAGGCGTGAATATGTTGTATCATTATTACTGGTCTTTTTCTATGATCACGACTTGTATTTTAGGAATTGAAAGTAAATTCGTTTTCAAAGGCAAACAAGATAAGCCTATATTTTTATCCGGTAGCCGGTCTATGTGCATGCATGCCTAATTATATCGCTTTTTTTTACGTGCAAAAGTGCCTTTTATGTGCCAATTTTAAATAAATGATTTGAGTAGGCTTTAGGCAGATGTGAGTGGAAAGGCCGGGAGGAGACGCCCTAGGAGAACATATCTTATATATAAAATTCTCGTGTCACAATGTTCGTTCCCGTACTCCTCCGAAACGGCTTGACCGATTCTCATGAAATTTTGTGAGCATATTAAGTAGGTCTGAGAATCGGCCAACATCTATTTTTCATACCCCTAAGTGATAAGGGTTGTCCACCCCTAACATTAATTTTTTGAACATTTTTTTTTTGTAATGTGGCATTAAAAAATACATACAACCCTAAATTTTAACCCTTCTACCACCAACCCTTATTTTTTAATAGCGATATTAGTACATTAATAATTATAAGGAAAGCAAGGAAGGTTCAGGTTCAGGGAAGTTTTAGGTAGATAGATAGGGTAGGGTAGGCTAGGGTAGAGTAGATTAGGGTAAGGTAGGTAGGGTAAGTAGGGTAGACAATGCTACCCGTGCGAAGCCGGGTCGGGTAAAGCTAGTAGTGATCTAATTGGTGATGTTCTTCAGAAAGGTCAGGTGCGTAGCACTCGCAACCGGCGTGCATGTATGACCAGCTGTATGAATGTAGACGAAGCAAAAGGAGTATGTAAGTAGCGTCAGATGGCGCTTTATAGTTTCTGCCTACCCCCATGGGAAAAAGGCGTGAGTTTATGTATATATGTACTTTAATTAATTGCATACCATAAAATAATAATTATTTATTAAATAAAATCTCAAATTCCTTCATTCATTGGCAGACAACGCACAGCCTATATAATTTATGCTGCTAGGCCTAGAAGCATGAAATTTTGCACAAGAGTTTCGACTTTTAGATAGATAGATAGATAGATAGAATACTCTTTATTATGTACACCATAAAAATTACAGATATAAATGTAGAACTGTTGTCTGTTACATAGGGTGTCACAATGGGCGGTCTTATCGCTAAAAGCGATCTTTTACAGACAACCTTTGGATGGATTAAAAAGTAGGAGAGACAATACTGCAGGTAGTCAGTGGTGTACCATTTACTTATATACAATAAATACATAGATACATAAAGCATATAGATACTTATCCATATAAATATTATTATCCATATAGAGCAAGGAACTTTAAGTAATGATGATGTTAGATCACGCAAGTGAGCACTAAGGAAGGACTTTGGAAATTCACCCCCTAAATGGGTGAAATTTGAAAGTATTTACCGCCTATGTTGTATAGTGGTCAGACCACCCCTACTAGCATTTTCCGTTGGCATTTAGTTGGGCCACCTTCAGAGGTATGTGGCCCAACCAAACGCCAACAAAAATGCTAATAGGAACCTGTCTCAGACCCAGAGGTCCCGGGTTCGATTCCCAACGAGGGCAAAATTTTCTCGATTTGGTTGGTGGTAGGGCTTATTCTAAGTTCGCCTGGCTAGCTACCACCATCTTATTTAAGACTGTCGCTATAATAACAATTTTAACAGCATTTGTTGTGTTTCGGCAGTTAGTGGTAGGATAGCTAGTTCCTCTATGGTTGAGGATTCCTGGTGAAGCTCGCTTTCACCGTTGACCTTATAATAATTTACCATCAGGTGAGATGTGGGCCAAGAGCTTCCCCGTTGAGGATAAAAAAAGTATTTTTTTGTAAGATTGTCATTTTTGCCGAAAGAAAATCCCATCGGACATCGGCTTGTTATTAAAATAAAATCGTACAAAATCAGTTTCCCTCTTCACCAAAAATTTCCCGGTCAAAATTATATAATCACTATTGACGCGAGAACTGAATAACACATTGTTGATAAAAGGGGAAGTCATCCGGTGATGTATGACCGCTGTAATACGGACAGACAACTATGAATAATACATGTGTGGCGCTAGTAATAATCTGCGAACATCTCCATTGAATGTAGTATGTTGCTGATGAATGTACGAGATTCGATCATTATTTTGGTTTAAGACGAATAGTGGCGATTTGCACGTCCATTTGCTTGATTGTAAGGATGAGTTTTCTCATAAATAATCTGGTAAATTAACATTAGGAACTACGTTTTTTTTAAATCTAATCGTGGAGCAAGGAATACTCTGTTTATTTTTATGTAATTTTGTGTTAATATTTGAAGGACACCTACAGGAAAAGACGGGGCTCATCGACATATTTCGTGAAATCGAACTGCCATTCAATTCGTTATAAGCGAGCTTTTCATTGGTTTATTCAGAACAACATAAAAAGAGCCTATTGTAAAGGTAATCCACAAACAAATAAATCCACAAACGACTAAAAGGATCCCATTGCAGCTCAAATAATAATAATAGATGATATAGATAACATACCGATAAATACAGACACACTAGATATGTGATACATAAAATTTACAGTTAATAATTAAGCGCTTATCTTTGACAAAATATTATTATTAACATAAACGGGATATTTACCATGTTTATTAATTGACAAAATAATTACGTGTTGAACATTTATTTATATTATCTCTGTATTATTATTTTTTGTTTTGTTTACGCTTGCCCCTTCTTTTCCTGTAACCTTCACTTGCTTAGAGTTGAACTCCCCACTTAACTTGATGATGACAATGAGATCACGGAGGGCTTCCGAAACCCTCATGACTTTCGGGAGTCCTCCGTTCATGACTAAAACTAGTCGGATAGCCCGAAACAAGCTCGCGAGCAAAATAGTGTAAATAATTATAATTCAAATATAAATCTGCCAAAATTAATTGAAAATTTAAAAGAAACAGTAAAATAATCATTCATCTCATTCAACTCAATAATCAATCAAATAGAAACAACAGCAATCGAATTCCTGATTCAATTAATCGAATCCAAAAATAAAGGGTGCTGATCATCGATGCGCAATAATCGTGTAAACTCGGTTACAGTTTACAGTTGCCGTATTATGCCAGGCGGAGGCAATCGCGTGCAGTCTGCGACACGCTTTCATTCAGCTAGTAATGTATGGATCACCTCATAGTTTATTTATTATGGAGATAAACTTTTATGATAAAGATTTTGGGTTTCTTGATTACTAATAGTCCAGGAAAATTAGGGTTTCACCTCGGAGTGAGAAATAGTCAGCTATAAACTTGTATAAACCTTTATTTTGGCACCCTAATACTTGTCTCAAAACCTACTTATCGTAGGGTGTCCGCGACTACAGATATTCCAAGGTCAAAGTTAAAAAAATCGATTTTTTACACATTTATTGCAAATATCTCGTTTGAGTATCATTCGAGGTCAACCTGTAGTCCCGATTAATCTGAATAGACTGAATAATGTAAACAAATAAATTGATTATGATGATAACATGCCATAACGATTAAATGACCCAGCTAAACTGATAATTTGGTACTAAGAGAAGTTTGTGAGTCTTTCTTAGTTAAGCTAAGTAAGTCAGAATGACCGAACGGTAGTTTTCTGTGTGGGAAATCTCTGGTATTGTAGATTTACACACGAGGACGTGTGTCATGCAGGATGGCCGTGTCGGATCTTTCATGAGTATGCACTTAAAATGAGACACAAGCGCCTTTGTTTAGCTTTGTGGATTCTAGGATTGAGTATGGTGTTCGATACGGACCATAGAGCAACAGTGATTGTTTAGACGTGGTCGGGACACATACTGGCCTAGGAACTGCTCAGTGTTTCCTTTTAAGTTCAGTGTATTAATTAGTACAGTAGTGTTAGTAATTGACTCTGTAACAACAAACTGTGTAGAAGTTAAATGAGCAATTTCTCTCGTTTACCCGTATACTAATTCTGCGCCCACGACTGTAAATAGCATAAAACCCATTGGAAACGAGATATTTGCAATAAATGTGTAAAAAAAATGATTTTTTGACCTTTGACCTTGGAATCATTGTAGTCGCGGACACCCAACGATATAGGTTTTGAGACAAGTTTTAGGGTGCCAAAATAAAGGTTTATATAAGTTTATAGCTGACTATCTCTCATTCCGAGATTCTTGCCCTTATTTGACTAATATTCCTGGACTATAAAGCGTTTTTGGAAAAGCGAGGCAACACTTTAATATCTAAATCAAAAACGTTAGAAAGTTGCCGTTAGAAAGCCAGATCTCTTGTATCCGTCGACGCTCGACAGACCATAGTGCTCAAAAGGTTTTAAATTAAAAAAAACGGGGCAGTCTTTGGGGACTGCCGATAGAAGTGAAAACTATGTACATAATACACAGTATAGATATAACTCATGGAAAGCGTTCGGTGACGATGACGCGAGTTCCATGATTTTTGTTCACCCAAAAAGTACACATACATACACAGTATACATATAGTCCATGGAAAGCGTTCGGTGATGATGACGCGAGTTGCATGATTTTTGTTCACCCAAAAAGTGCTCAACGCGCCTAAAGAAGTTTTCACTTCAAAAAAACCTTGTCTAATTAAATCCTCACAAAATGTTGGTTGTAAACTCTGATACGAAAACTGGCTCAAATATAGGTAATAGTATATCAGATATGGTTTAATTCTCTATTAAAATGCATCTAACTCTAAATTGGATATAAATACTCATATATCTTTTAGATACATATTAAAACTCTGGGCTGCAATGTACCTGCAAAGTATCCCACGACGGAATTTTTAATAATGGCCAGTCTCAATGTCTGTAGCCTCTTAAACCTATAAAAGATCATCACATCACGATCTCTAATCCTCATAAAAAACTACAAAAGAAAAAAAAAATACACAGCGTTATCGCAACAGAATTTATTAGCTCGACAGAAAGGCAGCGATGTGTCACAAATGCTACGACGGGCTGCATCCAGCGCTTTGTTGAATGAAATCAAAAACAAACTGCGCTGACAATCGCGACATCGACGGCCTATTTGTGTTACTCGTGTGTTTCTGCCTTTCTGAATATGATATGATATGCTGCATACTCGTTTTTTCCCTTTGAATAGTGAGCATTGAGCATTATGTTTTGTGAAAAGTTTTGTCGTTTCATCTGGATTACCCGCCTGGGCACTATGGTGCGGTTGCTAAATTACTGGATAATGTTTTGTGTTATTTTCTAGACTGAGTGTGTTTTGTGATTCATAGAACTCATAGGACAGCAGAGTTAGAGCCCACGTTTCAACTTACACTACGCTTGACCATTTAAAAGTTTTTTTTTTTTTTGCCTTTATTTTTTAACTATCTCAGCATCTCAGAGTTGACCTTTACAGATCGTGACTCCTTAACCGGACTTTCCTATGGTTGCCTTAAGCTCCTAAAAACTTAAAGCCTCCAGCCAGGGCGTCAAACTTATAAACTAAACGACTGCGCGCTAAGGGCACCCTTATGGGGTACGAACCTCGGCTTAGGGCGGAGTAGGAGGGGACAGCAAAGGACAGGTGTTGGCTGGATAAGTTCAGGGTTATGATTATTATCAGGGGAATTTAAAGCTACAGGCTCAGCTACGGCGCGGGCAGACGCTTCGTCGAGCAAGGGTCGGGGAGGGCTATTTAGTCGGTGATTTCGCATTGGGCCTCGGCGGCGAGGTCGGAATGACGGTCGTGTTTTATGTTTGCGAGCTGTACTGGTTTCCCTACTGCTCTCCTGGAGGATAGTTGTGGGGTCGTCTAGGTCGGTCAGTAGGTACATGCCGTGGACGGTGGGTCTTACTGATGCGAGAGGGGGTATAATTGGCGGCCTGCATAACTAGGATGTTGTGGTGAATGGCTGCGGAATCGAAGAAGCGCTTTGAAATGCGCTTTATGAATTGTACGATGGTGGCTAGTTCGGTTATCTAACCTTACACTATATAACTGCATGGGCCGTAATCCACCACGTGGACCCAGTGCAGGTTGGTAGATGTCACATGATTGTGTTCGAATTTTTGGTTCTAGGACACGCCGGTTACTCACGATGTTTTCCTTTGTGGCGGTATTAACAACGCCACATGCGAACTACGCATCAAAAGACCTGACGTCACAAATCCTGCATCGCGCAATCAGAGTTTACCGTCGGGCAGTTGCCCACCAGACACAACACCCGAATGGTCAGCCCTCCCTTTACTATAGAGTATGAGTGAAATTTACACCCTGTTCCTCATACCTCTATACCTTCACCGGTTTGAGAACAGTGGTGATCAAAATTATTTACACCAAGTAAAGAGTCTGGGTTCAAACCCACGACTTGCAACTCCTAATTCGGGGCCGGTTACCACTAGGCCAGCACTGCTCTCACAACACACTACACAACTGGATTTACAATAATAAATAATAATAATAATAATTTTATTTGACACAGAACAGGTTACATTTGAACAGATATACAGGACACATAAAAATTTTCTTAATTTTATACTGAAGGCATCTGTGTCTGAACTAGATAAACATATCTGTATCTCAGACATCAGCGCTCTTCCTTATGATGACCATTACATTACTAACTTAGGTATCATTACACGGAGAAAGAAAAAGTTTAGAACAAAATAAAAAAATGGTATGTGGAGAGTTAACCTCTCAGTGTGTAGTGTGTGAAAGTGAGTGAAAGAGTGTGAGAGTGTAAGTTTAAGTGAGGTTTACTATTTAACAATCTTTAGCAATAAAACATCGGCAGTAATCACACTATCTACATAACTACACGCCATGAAAACGTCTCCAACATTACCATTTCCAAGCGTCACTTTACTAAGTCTCACTTAAAGCAAAAGCAACAATAAAAGGTCCACAGATTATGTTTTAAAGAAAGGCCGAGTGTTGGCACGCGAGCGTGGGGCGGTCAGCGGACCTCAAGTAACAATTACTTGGTCATGCGAGCAACCAATCCATCACCCACTTGCCCTGTGCCACTGGCAATGGCCACTCGGTTCCTACTCTAAGGCAATTTCCGGAGCCCTTATCTACCTCAACCTGCGAGCATTTACTTGGTGGTTTGTTTAACAGAATTAATCCAGTTGACAAGGATCTTTGGCAAGGCCGTTCCTTGTGTGCGCTTTTGTATTTCAGTTTCGCATCGAACGTCGTCTTGGCACACGAGAGGGTATACAATGAAAATAGATCCCGCACGGACAATATAGGAAAGAATGGCGAAGCGACACAGACGTTACTTTAAAAAAAGAACATTGCCACTTAATTTTAGAAAGCTTTTCTGCTGCAGGAAATAATACTAACAACTCACTTATTAAAGAGCATGAATAAACGCGTCCACCGAACACAGTAAACGATATCACAGGCATAAAAATACGACATTATTATTAAATTCTTTTCATAAGCGAGGTCTTAAGCCACGTAAAGCTCCCACACTGTGTGCATAATTCTTTAATAAGTAATAGCCTTTTGAAATACTGCGACACCGTTCATATTTTCAGTGGAATTTATAGGAAGTAAGCAACGAGCGGCCGACGGCTCGTTTAATTATTTTGCTCTTGTTTGCACAAGATTGAGATTGTGGTATGAGTTATATACTGCTAATAGAAAAAATAACACGCAGGGTTTTGTTTTTAATAGCAGTCGATTTTTCAACAATATTTGTCACTTCGTAATTGCATACTTTGGATAGGGCTACAACGCTTTCCACACTATATCGACTCAGCGCATATGGAATCCCTTCCAGTATTCAGAACCCCAGTACTTCTGAGCTACGGGAGGGCTTACTAGCATTAATTCACAGAAAACCTTTACTTTAACCTTACCTTAAACCATTCCGCTATTCATAATTGCGAATGATCTGGGCCTCAAGTCTGCTATTACAATAGTGTCAGAATGGTCTCTTCATTGTGAGTTTTTGACAGTTTTGCCATACAAACACTGTCAAATACTCACAATGGCGAGACCATTCTAACACTATTGTAATAGCAGACTTGAGGCCCTGGATACGGGTATTGTTTACGGTGTAGTATTCAAGACTTCAAAAATAAAACGCTTCCTATACTCAGATACCTAGAAAGCATAAAAGTACTTAGGTGCGAACTGATACATACTGAACACGGGAGGGATTTCTGCACTATGATCCTAGCATCGGCACATGGTTTTGGCAAAACATCTCGACGCAAATTTTAAATTCAATACGTTGACTTTCTAGGAACGGAACAACAGTGTTTCTTAATATTCTGTCTCTAGATTGTGACGTGGTTCCAACGAAGTTACCTTATCATTAATATATTTAATGATAAGGTAACTTCTTTTATTATATAGATATTACTGAGGAAGTGGATTTTTCTGTTTTTAGTTTTTAACTTTCATGTAGGTATCTCGGTGCCGCAAAGAATGGATTTACTAGAAGCGAGGCACAAGTTTTTGGCAAAACATCTCGACGCAAATTTTAAATTCGATACGTATTTGACTTTCTAGGAACGGAACAACAGTGTTTCTTAATCTGTCTCTAGATTGTGACGTGGTCCCAACAAAGTTACCTTATCATATTGCAGGAGAGAATTGGTGATCAATTTATAGATCTAGCAGCCTAAACTGTTCAGACTTTTTACTGAAGAAGTGGTTTTTTTTTTTTTTTTCACTTTTCTAACTTTCATGTACATAGGTATCTCGGTGCTGCAAAGAATTGATTTAGAAGTATTCCCGTTTGAGCGTCAAAGGTATTCTCAAATGGGAATACCTTTGGTACCTTAGGTGGTCAAAAAATAGATGCTCGAACGGGATTACTAACTTATCCACTTGTTCGTAAGGACGTCTAACGTTGAGTCATAGGCGTCATTTTAAAGTCATGGTCGATCAGATTTATGTTTACCACAGTACAGTGAGCAGGAAATTGCATAAACACAAAATATCACGTCTATAATCTCCAAAGGGTTAGGCATAGCTGGTGTGAGCAGGAATTAAATTGTTCAATTTAAATGAATTGGCCGTTGCAATTGAAATTTAATTTAAAAAAAACCTAAACTGAAAAACCGCGCACAATGAAGGGTTCCGTAGTTAGGATGTTTATCCCAAGAACAAAGCATTGTTGCTGAAAAAATGCAAATGTTAGTTGGTCAACTATTACTCGGTAACTTGTACAGCCTACTTAGCTGTGATAGTTTTTCTTTTAATTTCGTTATACAGGAAAAAAAAGTAATCATTGCGCAAATTTTTACAAATTAAACTTAAACGTATTTTAATATATACCTTTTTATTATTTTGATATGTCTTAGTACAAAAAATTAAGTTATCATTAACGAAATATGTTTATTTTGAAACTGGTATAATGGATACTTGTAAGATATTCGGGGAGTCAGGTGTTGTAGGCGGGGGTGTCGAAAGGTTACCAACGCACTTACTCGTAACCAGTGAAAAACCACACTTTCAGATTAACACTTGTATAATCAATAAAATAACACACGATAATTACAGTCAACAAAAATAGAGTCACAATATATAAATCAGCACTTACGAACTAATAGAATATCTAGAAACTACCTTAAACTGAAATTATTGGCTAACTTAAACTGACTTTATTAAAACTATCTAAGCGCGGAGCGACTAATTCTCGAATATATGTGGAGAGCAACTGAATCGTACGGAGAGATTATTGCTATTGAGAGATTTACTTGATGTATTACTACTGAACTACCAATGTACTACAAAAATCAACTTGCTCGAGTTCCCTTTATAGGTTTTACCCATGATCACAAGTTGCGGGTGACTCTTGGTCGTATATTTAATGAAACTCACCAGTTACAAACATTCCTACCTGATGAGGGGGTGTTGAAGGGGAACGGGTGTCTGCGGGGTATTGCGCAGTTAGCTCTCCTTAGACGTAGGAGGGGTACGGGAGACGTGGTTCTACGCAGTATGAAAATGGTACATAACACTGTTTACTTTCCGACACAATGGATTTTACTTTAATCGGTACCCCGGGGGTATATACTGTTATATAAAATAGGTAATTAGGGGGTAAATGCTCCAACTAAGCTAATGGCAGTGTTCAAATTACGCTATCTCTTTACAGTTCTGAGATATCGATCATTTTCGTTAGTATATAAAGCTATTTAAGCAATTTATATTAGAATATTCGTCTCCACGGAACAATCGATACATTTCAATGATTTGACGACATATATAATTCATTTAAGCTCGAATTATGGTGCTTTCCGTTACATTCCACCCCCTGTAAAAGGGTTCAACCACATTACATCATATTTGGTCGGTGGGAAGCACGATAATCTTTGCTACGGGCCGACGCAGGACCCCATTTAACGTCCTAATGTCGACTACACGAACAATACCGTCATTGCCGTAATACACATTCTTAATTACACCTTTTGTCCATACATTCCTGTCCTTATTATTGTCTATAATCACAACTACGTCGTTAACCCGCACATTGGGTACGTTGTTAATCCATTTGTCACGACGTTGCAGCGTTGGGAGGTACTCTCGTAGCCAGCGCCGCCAGAACATGTCGGCGAGCGCGTTCACGCGCCGCCATTGCCGGCGCGAATCGACGTCCTCGAAGTCTCCCGGCAGGAACGGCGTACTCCCGGACGCAGTGCCCAGGAGTAGATGGTTAGGTGTCAGGACCACAGGCTGGTCGTGGTCGTCGTAGACATAAGTTAGAGGCCGGCTGTTTACAATCAGCTCGGCCTCGGTGAGGAGGGTATACAACACCTCCTCTCGGGGAGCACGTTCCTTGAGCGTGCTTCGGAGTGCGTTTTTTATGAAACGCACCAGGCGCTCCCAGCAGCCGCCCATGTGTGGGGCTGCCGGGGGATTGAAGTGCCACTCGATGCCTCGGTTGATGGCTTCGGCCCTGACTAGACCGTGGTTAAGGTCCTTCAGGGCTGCTCGTAGCTCGGTGTTGGCTCCGATGAAATTGGTACCCTGGTCTGAGTACAGATGCGCTGGTTGCCCGCGGCGCGCAATAAGGCGCCGCAAGGCTAGTATGGCGGAGTCGGCGCTCAATGAGGCGGCCAACTCGAGGTGGACGGCGCGTGTGGTGAGGCAGGTGAACAATGCACCCCACCGCTTTTCGCGGCGCCGCCCAATTGCTACCTCCATCGGGCCGAAGTAGTCGACGCCCACTCGGACGAAGGCTCGTCGCGAGGTCTCGACTCTCGCCAGCGGAAGATCGCCCATCTTGGGCGGGGCTGGTTTAGCTCTGGAAACACGACATAATTGACACTGGGCAACCACCGCTTTTACTGAGGTTCTTACCCTTGTGATCCAGTACTTTTCACGAAGGTTGTTGACGACGGTCTCATGGTTGGCGTGTAAAGCCATCCCATGGTAAAATGCGATCAACTTTCGCGTTAGAGGGTGGCGTCCCTCTAAAATTATCGGGTGCCTTTCCCCGAAGGTGAGCACCTCGCAGGCACTCAGGCGTCCCCTCACCCGAAGCAAGCCGTCCTCGGTGATCATCGGGTCTAGGGCCTTGATGCTGCTGTTGTTGGGGACGGGCAGGCCTTCTAGTATGGCGGCCCGCTCATCCCGGAAGCTGTCTTCTTGGCACAACCGCATAAGGCAGTTGTGAGCTTCTTCCAGGTCGGGACGCTGTAGCTCTGCTGTTGACCGATGCTTACGACATCGGCCGATGAATATTAGCACGCGTGACATAACGCGCTGTATGCGCGTCTACGAAGAATAGCGCTCGTAGAGAAGGAGTGGCGCCATCGGCGCTGATGTAGCGTGGACCCGCTGAATGCGCTCGAGGTCCGCTTCCGCCGCTTCAGCCTCATGACACACCGGCCACCGCTCCTGTGGATCACATAGAAAAGGGGGGCCAGAAAGCCACACCGCATGGTTATCGGGCCAAGACAATCTGGTCGCTCTGTCAGCAGGGTTATCCTCCGATGGCACCCAGCGCCAATTGCCTCGGTCCGATAATTTATCAATCTCGGCCAGTCTATGTGATACGAATCTCTGAAACTCATGGGCGTCAGAGTTTATCCATCTAAGAACCGTTTTACTGTCTGTCCAGTAAAATTTACGTTTTATAGATAGCCCTAGCTCTTTCTCGGCCGTGTCTGCTAGTCGGCAGGCTAACAAGGCCGCTTGTAGCTCGAGCCTAGGGATAGATATCACCTTTTGAGGTGCTACACGCGCTTTCCCTATTACCATGACAGCCTTCCTATTTCCTCCGGCGTCATGACCTACTAGATAAGCGACTGCGGCGTAGGCTAATTCGCTAGCATCCCCGAACACATGTAGTTCTAAATTGTCGAGGCTTAGCCCGTACCACCTTGGTATTTTGACTTCTTTTAATTTACTTAGATTATTAAGCCAAGTGAACCATACTTTCGCATCCTTATCCTGTAGGGGTTCGTCCCACTGGATCCCTGATTTCCAGATTTTCTGCATTAGTATTCTTGACTGGATAACGCAGGGATACAAAAAACCCAGTGGGTCATATATGGACATAATCATGCTCAAAAACTGTCGTTTCGTGGGCACCACACTACCGTTTATAATGGTTTCTGGTAGTCGTTTGAAGGATAGATCGAATCCTAATTCGTCATCTTTCGGTGCCCATATTAGCCCCAAAGTTCTCTCGACTGTACCTGCACCTTTTTCGAGGGCTACCCTTTCCGGCATGTCTAATTTTAATCTATGCCTTAGTTCTGATGAGTTGGTGACCCACCCCCGTATTACAAATCCACCGGAGGCATGTATCAGGGTCACCTCTTCTATCAGTTTATTCGCTTGGTCCTCGGTACAGACACTATCTAAATAATCGTCCATGTAATGTTTGGCCTTTATGGCTTCCACTGCTTCTGGGTATCGATCACCAAACTCACTGGCGTTTTTGTTGAGTATATATATCGCCGTGGTAGGTGATGAGGTCGCCCCAAAGATCATAGAATTCATCGCGAATACCTTTGGTTCAATGGACTGATCCGCGTCTCTCCATAAAAATAACTGCGCGCCTTGATCCTCAGTCCTTATCCTAATTCTCATAAACATGTCCGCGATGTCTCCTGAAAAGGCTATGGGACCTATACGAAATTTCATCAATATACCAAGCAATGAATTCAGCAGGTCAGGACCGGTCAAAAGGTTATCATTTAAGCATGTTCCGTGAGACGTGGCGGCCGCATCGAAGACTAAACGGAGCTTTCCTGGCTTGTTGAGATTTACCACGCCAAAATGTGGCAGATACCATATAGGTGAGCTATCCAAACTCCCCTCCACCTCTCTCGCATAGCCCTCTTCTAGCAGTCTATCTATTTGCTTATTATACGCCTCAGCGAAGACGGCGTCTTTTCGCACGCGCCTTTCTATTCCGTATAACCGTTGCCGGGCCTGATTATAATTATTAGGCAATTCCACATCATCATGTTTCCATAATAGCCCTACTTCCCATTGTGAACTATCAGGTACGCGGCGGCTAGTATTATCTAGGATTTCTAACGCTCTTTCATTATTTTTATTTTTACGAGCGTTTTGCGAAATACCTATAGCTTCTAGCTCGAACTGAGCTTTGACTAGGTCATGCAGATCAGGCAGGGGAACTGTCACAAAATTTACTGACTGATCGCTAACATCGTTAGCACTATCGAATGGTCCGTGTACGACCCAACCTAGCTTCGTGAGGGAGGCAACTGGTTTACCGGATCGTCCATGTCGGATGTCCTGACTGACCAAAAGCTGCCAGTTATCCTGCCCAAGCAACAACATCGGCTTAGCGCCCCTCATCTCCACGCAACCCAAGTCACGGAGGTGAGCGTTATCGTTCAGCATAGCAGCGGACACAGTTTGTATTGGCAAACTCATGTTGACCATGGTACGGCATTTGATTTCATGTTGTTGTCCGTTTGGCCCTGTGATCCGTGCTTGTACCGCTCGCGAAGTTAAATCAGTGACTCCGTAGCCACCCGCTGTTTTTAATGTAAGAGGTATGCGGGGGCCCGCTAGGTCTGAAGCTATAGCGCTGTCGATCAGTGATACTGTTGCCCCGTCGTCTAGTAGCGCGTAACATTTATGATGCGTTCCATTGTCATTGGTTATTCCAATTGGAATTATCTTTAATAGAGCCGTAGCTCGCCATTCCCCTATGTTAGTGACGCTTTCCGTTTTTTCACTAACTGTTTTGCCGGCCTCCGGTTTATTGCTGTCTTTGTTCTGTTTATCTGCATGCAATAAAATATGATGGCTGTAGCCACATTTCTCGCACCTTTTGGCGCGGCAAAACCTCTTAGGGTGTTTACTAACTAAACATTTGAAACATGTATTTTTCTCTTTAATAGTGTCCCATCGTTGTTGCACGCTTAATTTACCGAATGCGTCGCAGTGTTCAATGGCATGTTCCTTTTTGCAAATTAGGCATTCTTTAGGTACACTAGACTCGTCACTATGCGTATGTACCCGCTGAGCCGGCGGTACTTTATTATTACTTGAGCGCGCGGCTTGCTTTTGTTGCCTCACAGGTGGCTTGGCTGGACTAGCTTCGAACATACTGGCTTGAACGTAATATGAAGTCGAGCGAGTTAAATGTTTTAAGAAGTGTGACATTAATTCTAGGTCCGGTGACACTCTTAGGTCCACCCCCTGTGAGCTATCTATACCCATAGCAAAATCGCCGTATTGCGCGCGCTGTATTGGAGTTAATTTGTTAACTATCTCACTAACTAATTGCGGATTATTTATATACCCGTCGGCTCTAATGTTTTTAAGTAGGGACACAACATTCCTTATAGTAGACGTGAACCGCCTTAACTCACGGCCACTCTCAGTTATCCTAGGTAGATCCCTAATTTTCTTGAGTGCACTTTGTAATATTAACGTCGGATGACCGAACTCCTCATCTAGTGCGCGCATTATTTCGGAAGGATCTGTACCTGACCGTAATAGGTCCTCAACTGAGGTCTTCGCGTCGCCATGCAATGACGTCTTAAGCCGGGCTAAGTTTTCATGCGTTCTAAAATTATACTGTTCGGCTGTGTCCCAATACATATTCTTATAAGAAATCCATTCAGCTGGGTCACCGCTAAAATGGGGTAGCTCGTACGCCTGTCTAGGTACCGGACGCGGTCGCGACATACTAGTAATAGCCTCTGCCAATCTGTCTATCTTGCTGTCCCTATCGCCCGACATTTCCCTTCGTCTTTCTTTATCATCCGCCCCGTAATTCTTCTGCCGCCGTGTATCCGACTCGGGTATCGAAACTCGAGGTACACTTGCGATCGGGGTGGTAAAGACGGGATACCTGTCAGGTAAATGGAACGTTACTCTATCCTGAGACACTGGCGTATGCGTCTGGGCCATAGGTACCGTTAGATTCGAAAACGGTACTGACACAGACGGACCTATTACATGCGACACATTATCACGGTATACATTTATATTACTTTCAAGCGTACTTACATTGAGGTGCCTTTGACTCACAGGTGGGTTACGGAGCGCGGCCATTTCCGTAGGCGCGCGCGCTGGTGACGGGGTACACAACACTGCATCCGATTGACACAACACTGGGCCTGACTGGTGCAACACTGTTTGTTGTTGCGTTACCTGAGGCGTTGTGTCTATCCACTGCTCTACGCGCCGTGCCGTCCCTGCTTCCGTATTTGAGTCGTCACTCTCGGCAGCTGCTTCTATCTCTGCAATATCAGCTTCCATCCTTTTCTTGAGAAGGTTTTCTTTCAGCTGTACTAGCTCCTTTTCAGCTTCATACTCTATGCGTTTCCTTATATACTCGACGCTCTTGCGGCTAGCTTTTGATGACGTTCTGCTTCGCGGCGACGTATGGCGACCTCTTGCTACTGCCTGTCCTCCCTGGGGTCCCTCTGACGTACTTCCAGCACTGTAGTCGATTACTCGACCACCCGTCAGGGGGATGTTGAGGGCAGACGTTGACGCCATGGTCGGTGCGACAGACGGTGAACCCGGTGCCCTTTCAGACTGCAACCCGGAGTCCGATACTGGGTCATCAATTCTGCGTGCGCTCTGCTCTTCAGCCAGCTTTCGCAGCCTGCTGCGTGTGGTGATGGTGCTCCTCTGACTCATGGTTACTTGTAAACCTTATCCGGCTCGTAAGGACCAAAATGTAAGATATTCGGGGAGTCAGGTGTTGTAGGCGGGGGTGTCGAAAGGTTACCAACGCACTTACTCGTAACCAGTGAAAAACCACACTGTCAGATTAACACTTGTATAATCAATAAAATAACACACGATAATTACAGTCAACAAAAATAGAGTCACAATATATAAATCAGCACTTACGAACTAATAGAATATCTAGAAACTACCTTAAACTGAAATTATTGGCTAACTTAAACTGACTTTATTAAAACTATCTAAGCGCGGAGCGACTAATTCTCGAATATATGTGGAGAGCAACTGAATCGTACGGAGAGATTATTGCTATTGAGAGATTTACTTGATGTATTACTACTGAACTACCAATGTACTACAAAAATCAACTTGCTCGAGTTCCCTTTATAGGTTTTACCCATGATCACAAGTTGCGGGTGACTCTTGGTCGTATATTTAATGAAACTCACCAGTTACAAACATTCCTACCTGATGAGGGGGTGTTGAAGGGGAACAGGTGTCTGCGGGGTATTGCGCAGTTAGCTCTCCTTAGACGTAGGAGGGGTACGGGAGACGTGGTTCTACGCAGTATGAAAATGGTACATAACACTGTTTACTTTCCGACACAATGGATTTTACTTTAATCGGTACCCCGGGGGTATATACTGTTATATAAAATAGGTAATTAGGGGGTAAATGCTCCAACTAAGCTAATGGCAGTGTTCAAATTACGCTATCTCTTTACAGTTCTGAGATATCGATCATTTTCGTTAGTATATAAAGCTATTTAAGCAATTTATATTAGAATATTCGTCTCCACGGAACAATCGATACATTTCAATGATTTAACGACATATATAATTCATTTAAGCTCGAATTATGGTGCTTTCCGTTACAATACTCGTCGCGCAACGCGCCGATGGCGCGGTCATTGAAGCGAAACGCGGTAGTAGGTATCTATCAGCTGTGCGTTCGCCCATTGATATTATTACGAATAGATTGTATCCATATTTTGCTGACTTCAAATAGGACCAATTTTTTTTTACAAATAATGGAAATGTATTCTATTACGCAACGAACCACCAAAAAAAATTTTCGCTCTGGTTAAAAACTAATGCTGTATTATACTACTGCTGTGAATTTTTTTACATATCCAATCCAAATATAACCATTTAGCTCGCAGGGAGGACACTTGACCCTAACAAAAATTAGCACTTTAAAGCTTAATATTACGCAAACGGATCACTGAATCGAAAAATGGTTTTCACAAACCTGCAATATTTTTGAACGGCCTATCCAACTATACCCCACACTATGGGATAGACGAGAAAAAATTATATATCCCTACTTTACGTGTAGGTATCCTACAAAAAAACACCATTTTATTTTACCACTTTGTCGGCTTGATTAATATGTATACCCGTATGGGTTTTCTAGCAGTTTTCTAGTACACTAAAAAAAAAATGTTTACTTATACATAATCAAACTTTCGTCAACATGTAACACAAAAAAGTGACCACATAACTTTATGCAACATGTAACCAAAACCTGTGCTGGCTGTTGTGTATCATTTTTATTAAATCAAGTTAACTTTTATAAAGTCTAAAACTTTGATTATTCTTGAAATAGCCGAAGTAGTTAGGCTAAATATTGTTTTCAGTGTGCTAAGAGTCTCTGAGCTAAGCCGCGCACAGACGGATAGACAGACAGACAGACGGACAAAACGAAACTATAAGGGTTCCTTGTTGACTACGGAACCCTAAAAAAGCATGAGGTTATGTTGTTCACAAAAACGACAATCTGTTTAGTAAAGAATATTTTGCGCAAAATTGTCAAACAATTTCCATAACCCACTCTACCATACTTTGAATAAATACAAAATATTACTCTCCCTGTCTATAAAACGAACCGACATTAACTTAACAAACTCGCTTAAAAAAAGGTCACATTGAAGACATTAAGTTGAATGTTATGATCTCAGACTTTCCGCCATTTCCCTTGAACTTCGCCGATCGAAAACAATAACAAAAGGAAAAGATTTCCAACATTCATTGAAAAGTAAAGTTTGTGTAACCGAAATCGTCGGATAACAGCAGGTACAAGTTTTAAGATCTGCGCAATGGAATCTTTTAATAATTAAGTTATTGAATTCAGATTTTCAGATTTTCTTTTTATTTTATACTAACACTAGCTAACCCGACAGACTTCGTTCTGTCAAAAGCTATAGTATTAAACTCCACTACACTACTCTACCCTACCCTACCCTACCCTACCCTACCCTACCTACCTACCTACCTACCCTACCCTACCCTACCCTACCCTACCCTTCTTTACCCTACCCTACCCTACCTACCTACCTACCTACCCTACCTACCTACCAACCCTACCCTTTTTTTTTTTTTTTTTTGACGCTTGGAAATGCATTACGCATGCCCGCTCGTCGGGGGCCGAGACGGGGTATGTGGGACTCCCTGCCAAAATGGCAGTATACCCACTAAAACTCAGCGGAGTTCCCTCATCGCCTTGATGGGAGGGTCATGGGAAACCGGCACAGCCTTTACGTCCACAACCCTCCCGGCGCATGCCCGCCTAGCTGGCGGGCCCCGCATGCCCCTCCGCCTGGGGGCGATATGGGAATGACCGGGAACACCTGGCCATTCCCGTCCGACACTGGTGGAGGCCTGTGCAATACAGGCAAGGGTGCCCCCGCACCCGTTGCCTGCTGGCCTCCACCTGGGACCCCATGCCAGACGACCCCGCGTCCAGGCGCCTCTGGTCCCCCAGCGACGGGTCAGGTCAGTGGCCCCGCCGCCTACCACTTTTCGGCCGCAGAGGATAGGGAGAGCGGCCAACGCAATACCGACACTCCTCTTCCTCTGCGGCCCCACCGCGTCTGCCATTCAACGGTGGCGACCCCGTCGAGGCCGCGGAAGGTAGGGAGAACGGCTCACTGCAATACCGGCACTCCTCTCCCGCCGCGGCCTCCCACACTCAGCCGCGATGCCGCCCATTCGACATCGCGGCCCGCCTCAGTTGCAATGTCGCCGAAGCGGCCACGCAACCTACGGCCGCTACGTCGTTGGCTTAGCCGCAAAAGCCCTGACGAGCGGCCCCCTCCTCGGGTTCCTCTTAGCTTCACCGTGGCCCTCCAAGCCACGGCTACTGAGCCCCCCCGCCTCGACAATGCGGGAACCCACCGGGGGGGTACCAACCCTACCCTACCCAACCCTACCTAATCTACATACCTACCTACCTACCCTACCCTACCCTACCCTACCCTACCGTACCCTAACCTACCCTACCAACCTACCAAAAACTTTTTTTTTATAAAATCGTATTCTCAGACCTACCTAATGTACATATAAAATTTCATGAAAATCGGTTAAGCCGTTTCGGAGGAGTATGGCAACTGCAACTAACATTGTGACACGAAAATTTTATATATTAGATTATATGATAGAATATAGTCATTATCTGTGTCTATCTCAGTACATTGCTAGACATAGGATTAGATTATATGATAGAATATAGTCATTATCTGTGTCTATCTCAGTACATTGCTAGGCATAGGTAGGTATGTATCAAAGCCCCGTTCAAGGGGAATCACTTAAGTTCCCGTTTATTGCCAACATGCGCCGAATTCCGTAAAAAAAATGGTACCTATTGATATTTTTTATCTTTTACCTATTAAACTTATAGTGCATCCCCACAATAAAATAATTATAAAAAATCTCAGAGGTAAGTTTAGTAATAACAAGTTAATAGCCCAATTAATAATGCAATCGTTTTAACAGACATTCAGTTATCGCTTTATCACCAACCTTCTTAATGAGCAAAATTATACGTAGAACGGTTTTTTAATGAAAACTTTTCACGCAAAACTCCTTATGGTTTCAAAACAAGAAGCACTCTGTAACGGTTAAGCGTATTGCGCTTTATCGCACAAAACGTAGAATATTATAAAACGTCGCAATAAAGTAAATAAAGAGACAAATGTACATGCTCCCAGAGCTTAACAATCCAATTTCGAGCTTGTGTCTTTAGATTAAAGTTGAATATTGTGTGTAGGATGAGCACATAACGCAGAAGCGGCGCCTGCGAGAAATATTATGAAAACAAATTCGCGTTGAGCACGTTCAGTGTGCAAGTAATAAATAAAAGAGCAAAGTAGCTGGGAACTAGATGGTGGAGCCACGGAATTGTATTGTTTGGAATTGTATTAGGCACAGGCAGTCAGCCTTCAGGATCGTTCATATGGCAGTTAGAAATGCCATAAACTTTAAGCTAATTTGCAAGTATGAGTATGATTAGATAAAAGTTTGCATCTAATCCATTAGCATACTCGTATAACCGGTAACGATACTAATTACCTAGTCAAATTATTTAATTTGACAATGAGTAGGTAGGCACCTATTCTTTAATTGTCAAATAAGATAATTTAAGCATTATCTTATGTATAAAATTCTCGTGTCACAATGTTAGTTACCATACTCCTCCGAAACGGCTTGACGGATTTTTATGAAATTTTATATGCATTCAGTAGGTCTGAGAATCGGCTACTATCTATTTTTTTTTAGTTTTAGGTAGGTCGGTAGGGTAGGGTAGGGTAGGGTAGGGTAGGGTAGGGTAGGGTAGGTAGGTAGGTAGGTAGGTAGGTAGGTTAGTGTAGGGTAGGTTAGGGTAGGTAGGTAGGTAGGTAGGTAGGGTAGATAAGATAGGGTAGGGTAGGGTAGGGTAGAGTAGTGGAGTTTATACTATAGCTTTTGACAGAACGAAGTCTGTCGGGTCAGTTAGTTGTTTTATGAAATACTGCAAACACCTTGTAGCAGATGGAGTTTTCTTTCACGTCAACCAAATGGAGTCATAAAAAAAACACAATACGGCCATACTGAACGTAGTTAGGATATATTATGTTAGAAATATTGTACCTACCTACCTACCCTACTCTACCCTACCATACCTACCTACCTACCTACCTACCTACCCTACCCTACCCTACCCTACCTACCTACCCTACCCTACCCTACCCTACACTATCCTACTTACCCTACCCTACCCTACCCTACACTACTCTACTTACCCTACCCTACCCTACCCTACACTACCCTACCTACCTAGGTAGATAGGTAGGTAGGTAGGGTGCCACTCGCAGTGAAATGGAAACTGCTTTTAAGTATCCAGAACCCGGAACCTCTTCACGATGCTTGCTATGGGTCAAATTACAGCTTTCTGCTTCAACCTCTTGACCCAATCGTTCGGGACACTATACTTTTGACTGTTTTAAAAGAGTTGTGACATTAACCAATGACGCTTAGTAGAGGCGTCATTGGTTAATGTCACGACTAAATTAGTTTGTCTAACTCCTTTGAATTAGACAAACTAATTTACTACTCCACTGATTAGATAAAAGTAGACGCGTTATTATCTCATCCATTAACTCAGGCATAGAACGTCTTGTACGAATTTAGTTGCTTTAGTTTAGCATAATTTATGCGATCACTGCCGTGAATAATCGCTTTGAATATGATTTACGTAGTTTGCTACTTACTTATCGTATACTACGTAGTTCCTTCAGTTTACTGTCTACCTAACTGTTACATCAGCTGTGTAATACGATTATCTTGTACTTGCCGTAGCTAAAGTTAATTTAGGTTTAATGCGTTATGATCCAACAGAGACCGCGCTTACTAGCTTTTTGAAATCCATGGGAAACATAAAAATTTGTGTTATAAGATATATCTGACTGAGAAGGATAGGTCTCTCTCGTTATCATCAGCCAAATTTACCTACTGTGGGCGTGCTGTGGATAATGTTGGTTATTGTGCAAAAGAAAAAAAAAAAAACCATAATCAAAAGTCATTTACTCAACTTAGGCTGAGAATCAGCACTCAAAATCCAAGACTAAGTTAAGGTTAGTAAGGTAAGGTAAATTAGGTTTTCATTACATAAAACGGTCCCCCCAAAACGACCGCCCTTAACCACATCCTAGTGCTTTAGCTGGGAAGAAGAAGTAGCGCAACAAACTCCCTAGCAGCAAAGCGTCTGTTCAGTTAGAAAAACTTGATTCTATACAGTAGTGGGTAAGCAAAGTTATTATTGTAGGTACATGACACAACTATACAGAACGCTCGAAAGTTTCTAGGCACTTGTTATCCTTACGATGTCCGATCCTCAAGAAGGCTGCTTCACGCCGCTGCTGTAGAGCTCTCGTCGATTCGCACGAACGTCAGGGTAGACTCTGTCGAAGCGCGCCAACTTCACACTTGCGTTTCGTTGTTAATTGACATCCCGTACTCATGACCCTTCCGACATATCTTATTTAAGGATCTGGCGAACATGCAATCGCTTTTAATACCATGACATGATTAACTATTCTGGATAGAAAAAAGTCCCAAAGTTGCCTCTTTTCGTAATGTTTAATCAATCTCATAACTACAAAACAAACGATTTTATCCTTATTTTTTTATTACATGAATGAAAAGGTAATAAGATTGTTTAGCACAATTCGCTGAGCCTGTCTTGATAAAATTATTAAAATAATGACTATGTTTAAATACCTACCAAATACGCGACGCCACTACTCGCGATTTCGCGAGCCTACCTCGGTCGCTTAGAGACGAAGATAATTTGAGACTGTAATGAATTGTTTCGCTACAAGGTAAAAAAAGGCCTCATCTCAAAGTGTCGTTCAAAAAACATTGGTTAACCATCACGGCTGCATAGCTTATTTCTGTGTAGGCGATTTTCTATCAAAATGTTTGCCTTTTTCAGGATGGCTGCCTTTACAGCGATACTGTAGTGTTTTTCTACTTCCCAGATAGACACCAGGTACTCAATCCGCAACTAAGTCCCCAGAACTTACGTGCCGTGTAACAGAATCTATGATGAGATTTCCATGTCTGTTTCAGGTGTCTACGAAGTAATAAGATAGAGCTTGATCCCGGATCATAAATAGAGAGTATAACCGGCTGCTTACTTTTTCCCGGAACTCGACAAAGCGAAAAAGTAGTATATTCCTGAGATCTAACGTAGTCGTATTTATCTATCTATACTAATAATAAAGCTGAAGCTAATTGTTGATATGAATATTTACTTTGAAAAGTGTTACTTTAATTATTGTGAATGTGAGCACTATGTGGGACATTCTTATTTTAGTTTTTCTTTTTCTTCGTCAGCTTTAATGATGGTCTGGCATTTTGAGTACTCTATGCGGCCTACCCAAATTTCCTTTCTTTGGTATTGTTCAATGAGTCGTTGAGCACCTTAAGTCCTGAGTTGAGCTACACGATTACGGACAAATGCTTGCACTGACTGGATAAGTCCACTCAAATTTGTGTGGTTCTTTCCTCAAAAGACCATTTCTGACACGGATCTGCATGGTCCTCACATGATCTGACCAAAACTATGTCTGGACTTTAAAAGAGACTTTGATTCCTGAGTTTGTTTCGCCATTTCTTCTCAGGGGTAGTCAGATAGGAAATGTCAACTCCATCTAGCTTAATTTTTTATTTAAAAAAATATATTACGTGTTAATTCCGATATTCTATTAAAATTTACAGAATATATAATATATATTTTTAGATTTCATTCGTGTGTTTGTTTGAGCGCACTCTGGCACTACTAGTGGAATAAATCGGATGAGAAAAATTATTTCTGCATTTGATAGCAATTTAAATTTTAATTAGAATAAAAACTAAAATAGTTCGTAAGTTTACACATATAAGTCCTTCTTACTTGATTAAAAATAAATTTATTATTATTATTTTTATTTTTATATATTTACATATCTCGGGACCCTGGGGTCCCGGACCTTTGGAAGGCGTACGAGGAGCCGAAGCCAACTCGCAGAGGCCCGTTAGACGCTTTTTAATTAAATGAGGCACCAACCGACGATTATCCCAGTACCCACTATGCAAGTGCACCCAAGGACAACCCCCGGTTGGTGTAGGACTATTGCAGGATATGGAACCAAAGATATTGGACTATGGGTTTGGGTGGCTAAAATGGACTGGTTACCAAAAACTATGGAAGGACTATGGCCCCTGCCCGATCAATGTTTTAATATACACGGATAAAATGGCAGGGGGCGACTTGCACACTCAATAATGGGCCCCCGAAAACGGCCGCCAGTACATAGTGACGCAGCGACAAGGGGGCAACATGTCCCGAGGTGCTCGAGGAGTGGAGAGGTATTCCAAGGCTCTCAGAACAATCCCAGAGCCCGGAAGATGGTCAAGATCCCTACAAGCACTTACTGGAATACTTCCTTCCTCCGAGCACGTTTGCTCTTGCGAATCTCCACTCAAGCCGGCCAATAAAGGCAAGAATGAGGTGGGAGCTCAGTTCCTCGTCAGTGTTCACTCCAGCCGGCCAATAAAGGCAAGCCAGAGGTGAGGAACATGACTTCTCCCGGGAGATAGGGTCCGTGGGATCGCAACTGCCCAACAGCTCGCCACATGCTGCCCTGCGGGTTTCTGTATCTCTCTTGGTCTGGCTCCTCACCCTAGACATGTTCCGGGAAAGTAAACTCTACCGGCACAGACCTAAAGTTCGGAGCGCGCAAGCCCCACCACGACGTCAACGTAGAGATACGGCGGTGGGGTTATTATTATTATTATTATAGCCCAACTCTTGGTTAAGGTTAAGGCTTTGTAACATCATGCTGCGACTCAAAAGAGCCAAGCAAAAAGGAAAAAAAAAATCAGAAAGAATGCTAATTGAAAACGATGTATAGGACTGGCGAGCGATGCGATACGACGCGATAGATTGGGGGAGCAAGACATTTCACGCGGACGAAGTCGCGAGCAGAAGCTTGTCTAAAAAAAAGAATGGCAGTCTTAAGGTCGACAGAAATGAAAACACAAAACTTTGGAATAACTGTTCTTTTATACATATAGCTCATGGAAAGCGTTCGGTGGCGATGACGCGATGGCGCGTTGATTTTTATTCACCCAAAAACTGCTCAACGCGCCTAAAGAAGTTTTTACTTCAAAAACAATTCGTGAACAGTTGCGTCTACAGCTGCACATAAGTGAAAACCTCGTAACTGCTATGTTGAATTTTTGTAGTTTGTAGTTTCCATAGGCTTGCTCATGTGGTTATGATGTAAACACACCGTATAACCCTACAATTAAACCCATCGGATCTATGGCAAATATAGTTCCAAGTATTGCAATACCACTAATTGTCACTCGGCTTTCCGTACCACACATGATATTATGTATGCATGAGGAAACATCGACACACACATATGTAGGACATACGATACGACCCAAATTCGGAATCCATTTGGCTCAGAATGAACAGCAAAAATACTTGAAAAATTGAAGTGTTCTTCCAAATCTGCACTGAAGAGAAGACGTTGTTATAAAAAGAGCAATCACAATGGGCCGACTTCGACTTCCAATTCAAATACATAACGCGTGCGAAGTCGTTACGCTAAACGTAAACGAGACAGAAACGAAAAAATATGTTAAACAAGCAATTCACGCGAAATCGGGAACGCTGACGACGGGGGCGCTATTCAGGCAACGTTCGATATCTTGAATATTGTATGGAGGCTTGTTTTTAGTCGCTTTGGCACGACGACATTTAGAATGTTATTTTGTTTCGCAGGTTTGGTTCACTACACTCAAGAAGATGTATCCAAGTTTTCAATACTTCTCTGAAATTGGAAAAAATCGTATCTTTTCCTCGTTAATACTAACTTTATGCATGATTATATTTATAGATAGGTATTTACACGTTATCTGCGGTAGTACCTAAGTACTTCTATCAATACCCTAAAATCTTTGACATCGGTTTCCTAATTGTCTTCCAAATTGTTTACACATCTTTTTCAGAATATAGTCTGCTTTTTTTTTTTTGCAAACTAGTACCGAAAATTTTGACTGCGTTTATATTGGTCCACTTAATCAAACATAAAGTCACCCATCAATCAGTCCACCCCGACCAATGACCCATCTCACTGTCAATATCGGAAATGTGCGAGAGACATACTCAGTACTCGATTGTTAAAAAAAAACATACTAGTGGATATATCCTATCGTTTTTGTTCCTGACACTGAAACTTTTTGTTGCACCAAAAATAATAAATGGTTCTATAACATAATTTATTATTTATTTAACCTCCCACTGGAATGCCATATAGAAAAATTACGTCTTCATGTGCAGCTATTTATCTATCTTGTGCGCTGTGAACATTGAACGAGCTTCTCCATAGATCCAAAACTCCATCTATACTGCGCTCATTATTTGCGATTTATTTTGCTTTGATTATTGATTGCTCATCATATACTAACGAGCTCGTGGCTAAGTAATAACAGCCGCACGGGTCGATCCGTCAGGTTAAGCTACGCTTACCGGGGTTGGTCCGTGGATGGGTGACCATCTTTACATACTGAGACTCCTCCGTGCCTCGGAAAGCACGTTAAGCCGTTCGTCCCGGCTGTCATTCGTGGATCTTTGACAGTCGTTACGGGTCGTCAGAAGCCCAAAAGTCTGACAGCCAGTCTTACTAAGGGGTATCGTGTTACCCAGTTACTGGATTGTGGAGGTCAGATAGGCAGTCGCTCCATGTAAAATACTGGTATTCAGCTGCATCCGGTTAGACTGGAAGCCGACCCCAACATAATTGGGAAAAGGCCAGGCAGATTGATTTTTATTGATTGCTCATCATTATGAGAATCAATAAAAAAATAAAAAACATTAAAATTGAAAAAGCGGAAAATTTTAATATGTCATCCTGCCTGATAGATTGGCAGAAAAAAAATTGTTTGTTATTATTTTATTTTATTCAAAAATCCACTCATACTCTTTTCTAATATGTTTCAGTAATAAACCCCCGTACATCATAACACGTACGCCTGATATCGTCTACATGTTTTTTCCGAATTTCTGAGCGTCAAAGGTGATAGGGGAGGATCGGGAGACATTGTTTCGAGTCGTCAAACATTGCTCGGTATCACCTTTATTGAGAGTAACAAAAATTTGCTGGATCTCGTCACGTACTTAGCTTGATACGTATAAGTTACTGTAAGTAAGTGTGGGAGATTGGTCCCTGCACTTTTATTTGAACAAAGAGATTGAGTGTGAATTGTGTCATTTATAGCAATTACTTTCTTTGGTCGCTTCGTGTGGAATCTTGACTAGTTATTGGTAGACAATTATTTTTATATGAGCAGTGAGTCCCTCCAAATATAACTGTGTCGACTCATCAGGACATACAATTTTCTTTGGTAGACAGTCAGCGGTAAAAGTCGATTAACACTTAATTTTTTTTTTAATAATATTATTGAGCTTAATTTGTATTTCAATTCGGAATATAAATAAAGGGACTAGTGACTCTTAGCTATTACATGAAAGGATGAAATACAATGTATCGGATAATTTTGTTTCGATCTAAGTGATGTGTAAAAGTAGCTCTGTTAATCGACTTTTGTCAAAATGTGTAATTAGGTCTAAAATATAAAAACGTGTTCTTAGAAACTTCAGAATTCGTATAAATCTATGGTAAACATTTCTCAGATAATTATATTATGCCAACTACTGCCCGCGGCTTCGCCCGCGTGGCTTTTTCAGTCTAACTTACTCCTTATAACATCAGCTATCTGCCAGTAAAAGTCCCGTTGGTTCAGTCGTTTCGGAGATTAGCCGGAACAAACAGACAAGCAGACAGAGAGACAGAGACAGTTTAAAAAAAAGTAATAAAAATAAAATAAATAAATATAAAAATATATAATAAAAATAGATAAAATATAATATAAAATACTTTTATAATTATGCATTTAGTAAAAAGCTGTTGTTTTGACATTATGAGACACCGCTTCATAATAACATAGGTAGATTTATCAAAGGTCCAGGGCATGAAAAATGACTATAATAATATATAGAATATACTTAACAATACTAAAAACAAACCAAACGGCGAAACTATTAGCTGATGTGAACCTGAACATCGTTGTTCTCTCTAACGTTATTTATATCGTGTTACCTAAAGACAGAAGCACATGAAAAGCGAAGATATTAGTGTAATAAATGTCGAATAAATATATACAGGGTTATTGGTAAAACAGTAAAAACCTTACAACCTTACCTTTGGCAATAGGCTCGCTCCCTAATACATGGGACTTACATATAACTGCCTAAATGTAGGTGTTCATCATTGGGGTAGTGCCATTCTTTACGTCCAGCACCACACGCTACTACGGATTAATTTGACAGGACTAAACTAAAATTTTTCTTCTGTCCTTTTCTTAATGAAATAGAAAGAAAAAGATGCACTGAACTTAAATTAGTTTAGTTTATGAAAAAGGGAAACGGCACCAATAGCTATTTTCGTTATTCAAGCATTTTTTTTTTTGTCCAGGATAAACATTACTTTCATCGCACCGCATTATAAGTGGACGACAAACTTTAGAACTGTCAAAAAAAAAAAGCCCAGACGTCATTTGCAAGGAACACTTTTGGGAGGGTCCGTGCAATTCGGGTAGACAGCTGTCTTGCTACCGGATGATGACCCGGGGCTCCTAATTAATAGTTGTTAGGAGTGACGTCCTGTGGCCGCTGCGATCCTGGTACCTCGGCCGTTCGTTTACAGGTTATTGGCAGTTTGTAGGAAATTTAGATGAAGCTTGTTTGTGTAAACTAAGCTATGATAGAACGTGTTCTGAATAAAAAAGGCTTGGTAATTTTTGTGTAGTTTTAAAAATAATGTACATGAGGTTCATTCATGTAGATACATAATAATGGCAGTTTCAGTATGGAAATCAAGGACGGTAGAAAAGACGAGCGAGTGGCATAAATTGACATGCTGATGGAGGATGCGACCCTAGTAACTTAAGTGTTATCTTCGGGACAGGAAAAAGTAACGATTTTCTGCAAAACTATACACTATCAATTTTTTTTTAAACTAGCACTTCTTTCTGGGGCTTGTGGCTAAGTAATACCAGCCACACAGGTAGATCGATCAGGTTAAGCTACGCTTGCCGCGGTTGTTCCATGGATGGGTGACCATCTTTACATACCAAGACCCTTCCGTACCTCGGAAAGCACGTTAAGCTGTTGGTCCCGGCTGTCATTTGTAGATCCTTGACAGTCGTTACGGGTCGCCAGAAACCCGAAAGTCTGACAACCAGTCTTTCCAAGGGGTGTCGTATTATCGGGCCCTATTAAAATACCAGCAGTGCAGTATTTATTTTTAAATAACGCAACATTATGCTGAAATAGGAGCCTTTTTGGCCTCGCACAGGTTTTTTTTTAATGTTTTTTTTTTTGTTGTTTCCAATGTTTTTGTTAGTTTAAAATGCTCCATTTTTACTGTTTCTATTTCTTGTGCGTGTCCCAAATAATAGTACATTTAGATACAAGGGTGGAAAGTAGGTTATTGCAAACGAGCTGTCATTAACAAGCCCGAGCCGAAGTTGAGGGTTTTTAATAACACGAGTTTAGTTTGTTACACACCCGTGTATCACACGACGTTTTTCAATACAGTTGTGGGAAATAGTAAAAAAAACAAATCAAAGAATTAAATATTTTTATTTCAACATACATACATACATAGGTAAATAGAAAATATATTAAACAACCATTTAAAAGACTTTTGAGAATTCAATGCTAAGACGTACAGGCACATTAATTTTTCCTCGTATAAAACCTACCCCATTTTATTCTATGTATGAAAACTCCTTGCTACTAAACTTTTTAAATTGACTTATACATTTAAAACTCAACTGAAAAGTAATGATCGAGCTCGTAAAAAAAGTCACGACCGCGTAACAAAAAGATGCCTATGCAAAAGATTTAATTTTCGATTCATAATTATAGACTCTGAAAGTACGCCATGTTTAAGAAATTATTGAAAAATATTTTTCTTCCGTTTTTTTTTTTTTTCAGTTACTGGGTTGTGGAGGTCAGATAGGCAGTCGCTCCATGTAAAATACTGGTTTTCAGCTACATCCGGTTAGACTGGAAGCCAACCCCAACATAATTTGGAAAAGACTAGGCAGATGATGACTTCTGTCTGTCTATGTAGATATTTTAGCTTATTTCTATGATGATACAAAATTCGTTCAGTTTTTATTCCATCACTAGATTTTCCCATTATATGTATGTTCTCTGCACCTTCCATAAAACCGATCACTTCTCCAATAAAAATCCTTTTAGCTTCCCAGCTCATATAGCACTCAACATCATTATCCACTCCATAAATTATAGAGATGTACCAGTGATATACGTACCCCATGGGCAATCATCGTTGGGCTATAAAATCTATAAGAGCCACTCTCAGTAATATTGGATAGTGCAACGCGTGCGATAAATGAGACTTGTTCCCACAAAACGACTTCGGGTAACGATCTGTTTGGCCCGCTTCCGAACATCTATGCCTGTGAAATATACAGTATTTAGTTTCTTTTTGTATTGACTTCTAATGTTTGGGGTTGTGAGAATTTATTCATGTGCTCATACGAGCCAAATATGACATCTTCTAGAATTACAAGACGGTTATACAAAATAAGTTTTAACTAGAACGCAATTTTTTTTTTGTGGTTCAGTAATAGAACACATTTACATTATTTGTTCAATACTTCTTTTTTTGTCCACTTGAAATCAGCAAAATATGGATACAATCTATTCGTAATAATATCAATTGGCGAGTGCACAGCTGATAGGTATCTATTACTCCGCTCCGATTCACTGACCGCGCCGCTGGCGCGTTGCGCGACGAGTAACCATTATACCAGTTTCAAAATAAACATCTTTCGTTAACGATAACTTCATTTTTTGTACTAAGACATATCAAAATAAGAAATAGGTGTATAATAATTTTTTAATTTAAGTTTAATTTGTCAAAATTTGCGCACTGATTAAAAACTACTCAAAAAAATCTACTTCGGTGAATTTAAATACAATAATGTTGATAGTAGAGATACCATATTTTTAGAAATACTATACATTGTCAACCTATATTTATTCCACGAGTTGGCCTTTGAAACTAATCAGTTCTATATTCGACTTGTATTCTTCGAAAAAAGGTATATACCCACAATTTGCGGATAAATGAATGAGCACGTACGTACAATATGAGTAATCCAAATCTAACAGAAATGTTTTAGCTACCGAGCAGAAATTAATAATTACAAAAGTTTTATCTCACCCTTCCCAGAAATTTACCAAATCCAAGACTGGTATCAGGATATTCCAATTTTGAAAACTGGCCTAGTTTCGAACGTAGGTAACAATAAATACAGTTATAGTTACATCTTTATCTATATTCTATTTGATATCTATGGCAATGCTGCCAGTATTTTGGGAACATTTCCCGTTGACAGCGATGCGGGAATTTTTTTGATGCCCTTTGATTATTACCTATCCGGTTTTTATATACTTGTGCATATTATTATTATTATTATTATTTTTAAATCTTTACATATCTCGGGACCCTGGGGTCCCGGACCTTTGGAAGGCGTACGAGGGGCCGAAGCCAACTCGCAGAGGCCCGTTAGACGCTTTTTAATTAAATGAGGCACCAACCGACCATTATCCCTGTACGCACTATGCAAGTGCACCCAAGGACAACCCCCGGTTGGTGTAGGACTATTGCAAGATATGGAAACAAAGATATTGGACTATGGGTTTGGGTGGTTAAAATGGACTGGTTACCTAAAACTATGGAAGAACTATGGCCCCTGCCTGATCAATGTTTTTTTACACACGGATAAAATGGCAGGGGGTGACTTGCACACTCAATAATGGGCCCCCGAAAACGGTCGCTAGCACATAGTGACGTAGCGACAAGGGGGCAACATGTCCTGAGGTGCTCGAGGAGTGGAGAGGTATTCCACGGCTCTCAGAACAATCCTAGAGCCCGGAAGATGGTCAAGATCCCTACAAGCACTTACTGGAATACTTCCTTCCTCCGAGCACGTTTGCTCTTGCGAATCTCCACTCAAGCCGGCCAATAAAGGCAAGAATGAGGTGGGAGCTCAGTTCCTCGTCAGTGTTCACTCCAGCCGGCCAATAAAGGCAAGCTAGAGATGAGGAACATGACTTCTCCCGGGAGATAGGGTCCGTGGGGTCGCAACTGCCCAACAGCTCGCCACATGCTGCCCGGCGGGTTTCTGTATCTCTCTTGGTCTGGCTCCTCACCCTAGACATGTTCCGGTAAAGTAAACTCTACCGGCACAGACCCAGAGTTCGGAGCGCGCAAGCCCCACCACGACGTCAACGTAGAGATACGGCGGTGGGGTTATTATTATTATTATTATTTTATATCTATACAATGAATCTGCCTAGCCTTGTTCCAACTATATTGGGGTCGGCTTCAGTCTAACTGGATGCAGCTGAATACCAGTACTTTACATGGAGCAACTGCCTATCTGACCTCCACAACCCAGTTACTAGGAAATACGATACCCCTTGGTAAGACTGGTTGTCAGACTTTTGGCCGCGAGGTGCAAGGTTGCTGTCACCGCGAACAAATCAAATCAAATTATTATATGGCATTTATGATTGAACGCGCCTGGACTTGCACGTTTTCATAATGTCTCGGTTTACATTGACTTGTTTACATTGCGACTCGGAGTCGGCGCGCAGTAAGCACGCGGGCTGCGAGTTGAGTTGTATGGTAGCTACAAGCGCGCTGACTGCCCGCCGTTGGCTTTTTCATATTGCCATTATGAAATTTACACGATTAATGCTCTAATTATTTGAATGACAAGTTACTTGCTGGGTTGATGCGGTGTCGTTGCGGTGCCGGTATAGTGTGCCATGACCTTAAACCGACTTTTTTTAATATATTTAGATGGCATATCTAACTATTACGTAATATAAATTAAAATCGCTTTTCGTGTCGGTGTGACCGCGTTCTTCTAAAATTCGCAACGGATTTTGATTGGGTTTTCACCATCATTTAGAGAATTTATTCTGGAAGCTTTATATACCTTTATAACACATTAATATTTAACTAATACATGATAAAGTAATCTCCTGGTTTTATCATGTTGTAAAAACCTTGCGAAGCAGGGACGGGTCGCTAGTGTTGTTTAATTGAGAACAGATGACGTCACGTGATATGGGATTACCAAACCAGCTAACAAATTAGAAGGGACGGCCTGTCCCTCACACCTGCTGCCTTGCATTTGTAAATATTAAACAACGCATCTATAAGGATTTAGTTAGGCTAAGCCTGGTTGTTGTAGTGGCTAATTAATAAAATGAAGAATAATAGAAGACGAACGTTTTATTTATGGTTCATTTATTTTTTTCATTTTTCATCTTGCGATCGGTTGTAAACCTTTAGCAGATTTGTTCTGTGCGGATATTGACTGCTGAGGTCCATTCTTCCAGTGAAGAATCTGCCTCTCAAAATTGTTTAGGCTTTATTCAATAAAGTCGCTTAGGTGGTATCATTTAAGCCTTTTCATGGTTACTGGTTCACTTAAGGCTGTGGCTAAGGTATTGGTATGTGAAGATGTTCGATATTTGTATGAATGTATCCTGTGTTCTATTTCTTCTTTTACAGTTCTGATTTGACGAACGTTTTAATAACAAACTTTTTGTTTTGCGTGTCGGACACACAATGAAGGGTTCCGTAGTTGGGATGAATTTATTCCAAGAAAATAACTTTAACACTGAAGTTGGAAAAACATTCGACTATTGCTCGGTCACTTGTAAAGCCTACTTAGCTGTGAGAATTTTCCTTTTAATTTCGTTATATAAGTTGTATCTATTCAAACACGAAATATTTTAAGAGATACATCTACAGGTGGTAAAAAAGCCATAGCAGCGAAAAATATTTTTTGATCTAAGTGTTTTAAATTTTTACATAAATATTTTAATTTTAAAATTGCTTGAGACATTTTGCAAAAAAACCTTTACTTATTCTATGAATGACACGCCCGGACGCGGCTTCGGTGGCTGCACGAGCGCGGTTAATTTTGATACTTAATAAGTATTAATCATCATAACAGGTATTTTTTTTTTTATTTTTTTTTTTATAATATACTCAGATTGTGAAAAAAAATCGTTTCCATGACTTCTTTACCACCTATAAGTGTATCTCTTAAAATATTTCGTGATTGCATAGATACACCCTTTTTTTTTTTTTTTTTTTTTTTTTTTTTTTTTTTTTTTTTTTTTTTTTTTTTTTTTTTTTTTTTTTTGTAATGGCATCTCGGAGGTATAACCACTGGGGGTTCCTGCTCCTTAACCGGACTTTCCTGTGGTGCCGCAAGCTCCTAACGAAGTTTACGCCTCCAGCCAGGGGGTTTATACTAAAATCTACTTAAGCTAGACGACTGCTCGCTAAGGGCACCCCAGGTGGGGCTCGAACCTCGGCTTAGGGCAGTGTCGGAGGGAGGGTGGCAAGGGACCGTCGGTGGCTGGATAATATCAGGGTTCTGATTATTATTAGTCGGGGGAGTTTGGATTACAGGCTCAGCTAAACCACATGCTGGCACATCGTTAAGCGTCGTCAAGGGACGGGGAGGGCTTATTAATCGGGGTCGTCGATTTCGCGCGGGACCTCTAAAGCGAGGTCGGAATTGTGATCGTGTTCGTGTTGTGTGTACTCTTCGAGCTGTACTAGTTTCCCTACGGCTCTCCTGAATGAGAGTGGTGGGGTCGTCTGGGTCGGTCAGTGCGTGCCTTGGACGGCGGATCGCGCTAATGCGGGAGGGGGTATAATTGGCGGCCTGCACAACGAGAGTGTTGCGGTGGGTGGCGGCAGAGTCGAAGAATCGCTTGGAAGAGCGTTTCAGAAATTGGGCTATTGTAGGCATTCTAAGCTCTACATGGAGGTTTGTGTTCCGAACGAACCAGGGGGCTCCCGTGCATTTACGGAGGAAACGATTTTGAATGGCTTGCATCTTATGGATGACATGTGATTTTGCTTGGGCAAAGACCGGACTCGCATAGGTCATGATGGGGCGGATGCACGCGGTGTACAATCGCAATTTGCACTTGAGTGACAATTTGCTATTTTCGTGGACAAGGGAGTGAAGCCTAGAGAGAGCGAAGGCGGCGCGCGAACGCACCTTACTTACATGCTCAGAAAAGGAGAGGCGTTGATCGAGAGTGACACCTAGATATTTGGCTCGCTTCTCCCAAGGGATAGGCTTGCCGAACATGGTGACAGGTTTGGGCTTTGGGGGGAGTTTTCTCGGTTTTATGAAAAGAACCGCTTGGCTTTTGTCAGGATTGACTTCGATCCGCCACTTTCTAAACCACGCACCGAGCTTGTCGGCTGCAGTCTGGAGAGTGTTGGTGATGACATTATGACTCTTCCCTCTGTAGTAAACGGCCGTATCGTCTGCGAACAGAGCCAACTGAGCCTTTTTAAACTTCGGGATGTCGCTGGTGTAAAGCGTAAAAGCCAGGGGGGATATCACAGAGCCCTGAGGGACTCCTGCGCGTATGGGATGGGAGGAGGAGAGGGCTCCCTCTATGCGATAGCGAAAGGTGCGATTCGACAAAAAGTCTCGTAAGATGAGCACGAGACGCTCGGGCACACCGAGTTGGTACAGCTTGTAAATCAAGCCGTTGTGCCAGACTTTGTCGAACGCTTTCGCTATATCAAAGAAGATAGCTCCTGTCATAAGGCCGCGTTGAAAGCCGGCGCTTATGTCCTCGACAATACGGTAGACCTGATGGGTCGACGAATGTTTGGTACGGAATCCAAACTGTTCGTGGGGAATAAGGCCCTTAGTCTCGGCGTAGTCTCTGAGACGCTTATAAATAAGCCTCTCGTAGAGTTTGCCCATGACTGTGAGCAGGCTAATGGGGCGGTGGCTCGCGGGCTCCTTCTTGGGTTTACCGGGTTTGGCAATACCGATTACTGTGGCCTCTTTCCACACTTGCGGGAAGACATTATTGTTCATGGCTCCATTGAAGATGGTGGCCAAGAGCATTATCAGGTGGGCGGGGAACAATTGGACCACCCTATTGGTGATACCATCAGAGCCAGGGGCTTTACGAGGTTTCAGACCCTTTATGAGCTCGTGCACTTCCGCCGGTGTGACGGGAGCCAGAGGATACTCAGGGTCTTCGACGGGCGGGAGGGAGGCTCTACGTTCGACTTCAGCGTCGACCTCATCGAGGTGCGCCTGGTCTACTGGTTGAGAGCTGGGCGAGCACTGGGCCTCTAGACTGTCGGCTAAGCATTCGGCTTTGTCGATGTCTTCGAAAGCGAGAGACGCGTCTGGGCGGATCAGTGGGGGCATTGAGGCTGAGCCACCTCCTCGGGGATTGAGTTTCCTTTGGAGTTGCCAGAATGCTAGATGGTTCGGCTCTAGGCTGTTCAGTAGCTTATCCCAGTCGGCGTCACGAAATTCCTTCACGCGTTTACTTACAGCACGCTGCAAGTAGCGCATGTGGATTTTGTTAGCCGTGCAGGGAAAGCTACTGTACGCACGGACGGCTGCGTTCTTCTCCGTCATCAGTGCACGTACATCGTCCGGCAGTTTCCCGCGACGGTTATCCGTCGCCGGAACCTCCCTTGAACATGTGTTCAGGACAGATTGTACGTGCTCTGTGAGAGAGTCGATCGCGGTCGTCGTGTCTGCGATAGAGTCGAACTGGTCGGGGATCGAATCCAATTGGGGGGACGTGTTAGCTTTCAAGCTTTCGCCTACTCGCTTCCAGTCCGTTATCCTTTTGGTACGCGGGGGGATATCGGGGTCGTGGAGACCTATGCGAGGGGCCAATTCTACGAGAACAGGTCGGTGGTCAGAGTGAAGCTCGTGGTGCACCTCTATAGAGACCAACCGTAGGTTGATGTTCTTTAGAAGTGCCACATCGAGCACGTCAGAGGCATGGTCAGGATTATGCGGATAGTGGGTGTGATTCATCGGGGCGATGATATCAAAATTTAGGAGGGGGCAGAGGTCAAAGAGGGTTTTGCCCCTATGGGAGGTGAGTCTACTATTCCAGGCTGGGTGCTTGGCATTGAGATCACCCGCCATGATGACGGAATCACTCATGCTCAAGAGGGTGCTAAGGTCGTCGGTCAGTAGTCGATCTTGGATAGGATCAATTGAAGTGGAAGGGGGCAGATAAGCTGATATTATCGTTATAGATGGGTGGCCCGTCATACCGATTCGGCAGATCGAGACTTCTAGTAGGGACTTTAGGACAGGAGGGTCTATGGGCGTGCAATAGAGCTCTGATTTATAATAGATAAGAGTACCTCCCAGGTGGCACCGCGACCTATCGTTGCGAATTATACGATAATTCGCAATTGACGGGTTACGGTGCCTGGGTTTTAAAAAGGTCTCTTGAATTAGGAAAACGTCTACCTTATGATCGCCGAGGAATTCGGTGATCTCTGAGTTTTGGCCGTCCAAGCCATTGGCGTTAAAATAACCTAACATTAGGGATCGGGGTTTGTTTCTAGCGGGGGACCTAGTATCCATTAAGTGGTCTAGGGGTGTTGTTCGCGAATCTAGACAATACTTGCGTGATCTCGGGATACGCATTGTATATTGCCTGAATTTGGTATAAGTCACCGGCGTTGGTCGCGGCGACTATCTCATCGGCCATCCTCCTCGCGCGGGGGGTGAGGAAGACCATGTAGGTGGAAGAGATCACCTGGAAGGGATCTACTTTGTTGACACCGGCCACGGGAGTGGGGGTGTGGTTAGGAGGGGGGCGCGCGTACGGAGCGGCGGCGACGGGCGCGGGCGCGGGCGCGGCGGCGAGGGGCGCGGGTGCGGTGGGGGGCGCGATGGTCGCGGGTCTCGATTGCGAGTTCTCGAATCGGGTTCGCGGGTCCATTAATCGGGGTATACTGGCCTGAGGGGCCTGGGGAGCGACTGCCTGAGGGGCGTGTCTAGTCCGGAGATTAGGGAACGCCTGCTGATGGTGCAGGTAATTCCAGGGACTGGGTCTCTGGGGACTCAGTCTTACTGGTTCCAAGTAGGACGGGCATTCGCGGAATTGACGCGCGTCGGTACGCTTCGCTAAGCGAGGGGGCGCGGATTTTGGGGCTTTAGCGCAGCCACGGTAGTTCGCGGGGTGGCCTGCCTCGCCACATAGCACGCAGCTAGGTGGCTCAGTGCACAGTGCGCGGTCCTTTGGACGTTCGCATTCCGCAGTGCTATGCGAACCCAGGCACTTTACGCACCTGGGTGTCGCATAGCAGTGCTTCTGCGTATGCCCGTAAAGTTGGCAACGGTGGCACTGGGCAATCACGCTTGACTTGCGGGGTCTCTCGATCTCGAGACCCGAGAGGCTACAGATCGATTTGATCTGGAATATCGGGTTATGACCCTCGGAGGGTGGGCAGATCACGAGGATCATATCAAAGGCCTCACCGCGTCGCGCGCGGTGCATACGGTGGACCTCGTTAACTGGGACGTTTTGCGACCTAAGATCGGCTAAGATTTCGGAACAAGGGATCTCCCGGGGGATCCTGCGGATTACCACGCGTGTTTCCTTTTCCTCGGGGAGGCAATACGTGTGGAAAGACACGTTTTTAGATCGAAGCATTTTAGTTAGGCTCCTGTAGTCCGTGGACGTGGGAACCGTCACCTTGATGCCGGTCTGAGTTGACTTAGCGTGAGAATAATTTATCCGGAGCTCGACACACCATTTAGATATATCAGTCCATTTGGACTTGTCCTGGATAAATACCGGCGGTGGGGGGGGGATTTTCTTAACGGACGCGGGCGCGGCGGAGGGCGCGGCGGTGGGGACCTGCGACGCGAGGGGCGCGGACGCGGTGGACGGGGCGGGGGTGGGGACCTGCGACGCGGAGGGCGCGGACGCGGTAGACGGGGTGGGGATGGGGACCTGCGACGCGAAGGGCGCGGACGCGGTAGACGGAGTGGGGGACGCAGGAGGGCTGAGGGCCTCTGCTCTCCCTTTCTTGGCGGCCTTTCTCTGGGCTTTCGTCTTCTTCCTCTTGCCCCCCCGTCCCGAGACTAGGCTGAAGCCTTCGTCCGAGGTGGAGGGGGAAGAGGCAGAGGACGCTGCCGACCGTGTCGTGACGGTACGGTCCGATTCTGAGTCGGAACCAGCTGGACGCGGGGTGTCGGCTCTTCCACCACTGACTGCCTCTTCCGTTTCCATGTCGGAAACAGATGAGCCAGCCTGCGATAGAGGCGAGCGAGAACGCGAACGCGAACGCGATGGAGAAGGAGAAGGAGAGCGGGGGCTATCTGTCGAGTGGGTGCGAACGGACGCCGAGAGGGTGGCAGCCGCGAGGGCTCCGTATTCCTGTCCATATTTGGACTGGAATACGGGGTCCTTTAGTACTACTCCGATCAAGAAGTCAATCAACACCGTCCCGATGACGGGGTTTTTCTTATATTCGGGGGGGGGGGCCATGATGGCGGCGGGGAAGTTATCCCTACGACTATATCCCTAACTCCCCGGGTGGGTTTGCCCGGGGATGAGTGAAGCCTCCCTGCCGGGTCAGGCAGGGAGATGTGTGCTAATGGTGAGCCCTAAGCTTGTAACCCGTCGCCAGTCTTATTGTGCGAACGGGGCCCTACAAATCCGGTGCGAAGGGTGTAGACACACCCTAAAGACACCGGGTGAGTAGCTGAGGAAGGAAAACTGTCACCAGAGCCGACTAGGAGATCCCCCAAGGCCGGTTAACTCTGGGACCCGTCCAATTGACTGCCTTGCCCTGATGGGGTTCGGCGGGTGTGATTGGGTCAACACCCCCTTGGATTCGTTAGCACCGTTAGGTTTCCACCAAGGACCACGAAACTGTGGTTTTTCCCTGACGGGGTAAAGACGCGCGAACGTTTTTGATGACAAGGTTTAAAGAAACCAATACCAACCTGTCTTGAAAAAGACAATAGTTGATATTATTGTTAGTAGTCGGACTACTAGTGCAATCGTTACGACTGGGCGTAACGATTACCGGATGGCGGCGGCGGCGGACACTTGACACGGCACGGGCGCAGCGAGCCGGAGCTGCAGCACACGACCGTTCCGAACGGTGTCGCGACGCGGAATGACCGAACAAGCGCACCGGGGCGGGCGCAGGGAGCGGGAGCAGCGTAACGACCGTCCAGGGCGGAGGTCGAACGGTGAGTGTGTGTGTGATACACCCTTTATACAGTGTGAGTCTTTATAATGTGCACATATCGAAATGAGGGAATCTATGCTTAATTTTATCTACGGCAAAAATATAAAAAATATATAAATATTTTATTTTTTATGGAATTAAAAAAAAAATGTTCCCAGTGTAAACAAAACGATGTAATTTTTAAACTAAATGATCTATCACGATGAAACAAACTCCATAATGATTAGAAGCAATTAGGCGTCCAAAAATTGGGGAAAAAACTAACCTCAATCAGTTTTTTTTTTTTCATCTTTTTACAATAATTGTAAAATTTCTCAATAAGGGAGCGTCTTACTGAGAAATTTAGAAATAAAAATTAAAAAATTACAATTTCAGAAAAAATAAATAAAAATAATTTAGTTTTTTTTTTTTTTTCGTAGATAAAATTAAGCATAGATTCCCTCATTTCAATATGTGCCCATTATAAAGACTCACACTGTATACTACTGCTGTAATCATTTTCTTGCTGTAAATTTTAAGGTACGGAACCCTAAAAGTACAAAAATTCTTGCTGTAGACACGGATAATGCAACATTTAATAACGAAAAACATGTACTATTAAGCAGCAAGTAATGTACGAGTATGCAGATAGATACTTGTTTCTTTATTTAGCTGATGAATTTTAATAATACGAAATTATTATTATGGGACACAGCAGAGCCACCTTAAAACTACACCCCTAATTCTAAAACAAATAAATTTTGAAGAACGAAACAAAACATTAATTGAAAACGCAAGTTGGTCCATATCACTTAACCCTTATGCTGCCGACACGCGGTGTCTAACCCATCGCTACCCGTTTCCCGACCTAATGGCACATTAGGTCCCGCTGCAGGTGACAACCCTATGTCTCCCCACGCATATTTGAGAAGTTTTCCCGAAAAACTGGGCTGAAATGCCGGAACTAGAGGTAGGGTTGCACCATATGTAATGCCCGTAGTCCTAACAATTATTCCCTTAATTAGATAAATAGACATGTTTATGACATTAGTGGTTATATAATTTTGGTTTTAAGAGCTTTTGTAAATTCCGTTGTTCATTAAATATAAGTACCTTCCTAAGCTGTTCTCGTTCTGGAAGGGCGGTTATTACAGAAATAGCTTCTCTCGACTGAATATTATGTGCAGCTCTAGAATGGGTTCCAAGAATAGTTAGGAAAACAGTAAGCTTTATTTATAGACCTTATCTTTGAAGCTTAAATAAGTACTTGTATGTTTATTATTTTTAGGAAAAAGTGACAGACATTACTAAGTTTGATACTATGGCGGCATCTAAAATGCCACATGCGCACTACGCATCAAAAAGACCTGACGTCACACAAATCGTGCATCGCGCAATCAGAGTTTACCGCGTGACTGGTATATGTACAACATCCTAACATCAACCGTCGGGCAGTTGCCCACCAGACACAACACCCGGCTGGTCCGATCCTCCCTTTTCAATAAAGGGTGACTGAACTTTATACCCTGTTCCTCATACCTCTATAATACACATACAAATAGGTATTTATGAAAAATACACAGTTATATGCCCTATCCATGAGCACTACAGTGCAACAAAATAAACAATACTGCATGGAAGGATAAAATAATTTTAAGTTACCTTACCAGAAAAAACGGATCACTCGTGTGTATATCTGTCTGTCACAGCCAATTTGCACCGAATCTAATGGACCGATTAAGTTGTTTGATACACATATTATTATATCAATTTGTGTGCCCAAACACGGACGTGTTACGCAAATAAATGAATTTTGAATATGGGAGTCACTTTAGAGACAGAAATAAGAAAAAAAAAACACACACCAGGCCGGTTTTTTTTTTAACTTTTTTACCTTACTATTAAGACCAGATTTTACCAAACTTAACTTTTAAACGTGGAATAAGTGGACGTCTGACATTTCTTATGGAAAACTTGACAACTGGAAAAATTTATTAATTCGCAGCATGAGACTTAGGTATAGTAAGTACTTTTAGAAGTTTGGGTCAAACTCCAGAGTGTGGGAAGCTCACATTTTATTTTGCTACATTTCTTAATTACCAAATTCAATACTGCCCTTATGTGGTATCACTTACGTACCTACGTAGCTATTATATAACTGTAGGTATCCAGAATCATATCCCATCGACCCAAAGTGTGATACAAAGTTGATAGAGTTAGCTTTAACGACATGTGATTAGTTAATTGGAGAGACCTCATCGCTCCTGATTGGTTTCTAACTAATTCGAAATTCAAACTATCCTCGCTCATCTACAGTTCGGAAACCTTGAATGTATAATTGGGGTACCTACAAGGAGTAATAGGTACTTCGATGATCACTAAAATGAGATATTATAAAATCTAGAATGTCTCAAGTCTTCTGAAGAAAAGGCTTAATGCTTAGGCTTTAGGCTTGTTGTGTCCACTAAGTAGACACAATAGTTATACAATCAACGTGAAACAAAATTGTTAGGGTTTCGTCGCACTCGCTTGTCGAATAAGCATCCTTATCATCATTACGTAACATACGTAGGAATGATTTTTTCAACATTATTCTGAAGGATTTTTTAACAAATATCAAGATTCAATAAACACTCCCGGACTCCTAAATCGAGCAACCGTGCAATTTTATATTTATAGGCCTAAAAGATCAAAATAATGATAAGTCTGAGAAAAAGTTTTTATGCAGTTTTGAAGCTGATCATGATTTTGTCATCACCGTTGATCCAAATTTTAATTTACAAATTTTAAAAAGAGAAGAAAATCGGAGTTTGGTCGCTCTTAAAGAAGCAATATTCAATAGGTATTTGTTTTGTATTGCATAAAAAGAGTATAGAAATTGTTTTTTCTTATTTTTAATCCATTTTGTCGTACGAATTATGGATACTGCACCTGAAGTAGCTGCACAAGATACTTCTTTAGTCTGGGAATTGTGCACTTACGTTTCGCTGATTACAAAGAAGAAGAACAGAAGAAGAATAACCAAGAAGAATAGAGAAGTATTTACCATCAATACCTGCAGATCATAAAAAAGAAAAGAGAAGAAAAATCCATTACGACGACTTATTGGAACAATGACAAACGAAAATGATAGTGAGTGACTGGCTTCAAAACGACTTTTTTTTATTTGTGCTATCATTATTTAAAAAGATAGAGAACTTTAAACAAAAATAATGCAGGATGGCTCGATTCAGGTGTCTGGGATTGTATTAATATTTCTGTATAAACCCCGAGCAATACAATCAGTTCAAGTGAGTTCCATGTATCTAACTGGGTTGGCGAATCATAAATCATTTTCCCGGCACCCAGGTTTCGCGTAGGCAATAGTTATTTGTGCAACAAGAGAGCAAAGTCGTTTTTTGCTGCGAGTGCTGATTTGAATCCTGAGCAAGCGAAGGATTCAACGATTGAATCACGAGCGTAGCGAGTGATTCTAAAGTTGAACCCTGAGTGTGGCGAGGGATTCAAAGGTACGAGATGAAAAAACTTTGCTCTCGTGTAACACACATAACTTTTCACTTCAGCAGCGATATCCCATTAGTTCTAACGATGGAACAGGTAGAACAAGTGGGAAATAGAGACTCCCACTAGTTGTACTATTTTTAATATAGTATATCGTAGTACTAGTGAGAACAAAACAAAAACTCCCATTAGTTCTACCGTGGAACTGTTCAGTAGAACAAATAGAGAATCCCAATAGTTCTACTATTTTGTTATACCTAATATCGTAGTACTAGTGAGAAAAAAATCCCATTAGTTCTACCGTAGAACTAGTGGGAACAAACCGCGAGAACTATTTAGGAGATAATAAATATTTAGAGGTTAAAATATATCAGTTTTATTTGCAGTAAATACTTATTTTCGTCTGAATACAACAACAAGTAAAAAATTCAATAAATTACATTAAAAGACATAATGATCTTTTTGCAAAATTTCTTTAGTTAGTACGAAATTCCGAACGTATTTGTCTTTGAGGTCGAATTCAAAATGCGTACTTCGAAATGGCTGGTCTTTGTCTTTCTTTCTTTCTAATGGCGGGAAAGAGATAGAGTGTGAATGTTTCGAATTGTATGATTAACCCAAGGCTGAATAAGATATTCGCGGCTTTCTGAAAAAAAAATTTAAAACGTTACTTGCTCACTGATTTCAGGCAGCAAAATCTACATGTTTGAGCTACTGAAGTGAAAAAAAATTTGAATAGAGTAAAATATTGTATACAGTGAAAAGTTGAACATGTCTTAGATACCATAGAGTTTATTTCTAAAAGTAAAAACTACTTAATTTACTTCGTTTTATGTAAATGATAATAAAGAGAAGTTCTTTCATTTCTTTTGTCTCCTGTTTTCTATCCATTCATTCAGGTCGAGCACCTGCGCTCAGTTTTGCTCGAGCGGGAAAATTAGAGATAATGAAAATACTATCACTTCGTCCTCTTGCATTTTACCTTAAAAATAAAACCAGCTGTTTCGATAGGGAAAATAAATGTTTTCTTACATTTGAGAGTTTTGTTTCCATTCTCTCACTCAAGACATGGAATGTTTCATTTCATATTGATTATGAAATATATTTTCATTGTAAATATATTATAATAAAATCTTAGCGAAATCAAAACTGTACATTGAATGTTTTTGAAAAAAAAAAGTAGTTGCTACGAGGCCTGCGATCCATCCCAATGGATGGGTCTCACTATTCCCATTACCCATTGCAATGGTAACTAAGATTGCACGATTTTTTCAAATGAGTCTTCCCATATACCCATTGACTTAAGAAACGACGAATGGAAATAGTGAGACGCATTTCCTCCTACAAATCTCCGTATTCCCATTTAGAGCGAATGAAATTATAATTAATAATTTTAAAACGTCTTGTGAAAAATCAAAATCGACGTTATCCTACAGAAAATGGCTAACAAGACATAATGAAACTTTATCTGAATACTTGCAATGGTGATACAAGTAGTATCAGTATTACCGTCAATGGGAAAGCTCAACGGGAATGGGTGGGCCATTCTAATGCCGCAAATATAAGAAGTTTTTTTTTTTTTTATAGTATGTTCCACCACGCAAAAACTACCAAATCGATACTGTTCATTTCATTAATATTCCTTGTACGTCTGTTCAGTCTGTAGGCTATCAAATTATCACGCTATTTTCTATTGGAGATGAGCAATATTGCATTGTTTGTATTGCTCTTTAGTTTATCGCAAATTTTAAAAAGACTAGCTAAACGATTAGAACATTGCAAGTTATTACAAATTTAACCTTTTAAATTATTATCATCACGCTATATGAAGAAAAATAAAAAAAATATATTAATCTACCCTGTATATGTCATAATTGATTGCTTAGCCCCATGAAGATGGGGCTAAGCAGTCAATCATGACATATACAGGGTAGATTTTTGAAATAGGGCAGTAAGGACAGGTACCTCAATCGTTGTAGCTATATACAGGAAAACGGACTTAGGGAACTGACCTTAACTTTTCGAAACACTTTGATCTGCATTCTCAAATTTCGAAAATTGGCTTTTCACAAAAAAATTACTGCCCCGTTTCAAAAATCCACACTAAGAACGGCTATTTTAGTCAATTTTCAACAAAGCGGTTCGAGGTATGGTTTAAAGCCTGTGGTTGTAAGTTCCACTCCCAATTATTTATATTATTTTGTTATTCTATTTTTTACTTTTTGTTATAACTATTATTTATGATAGTTAGTAGAAAGTACCCAGAAATAATCAAGTTTAGGTCTTTTTTGTCATCTATGGTTATATTTTTTTTTAAACTTTGCTCCACACTAGGAATTTCTCATGTATCGTGGGTGCGTTTACAAACATTTAAACTCACATACACAAACAGCCAGACCCGGAACAACTACTTGGAGATCATACAAATATTTGTTCCGTGCGGGAATCGAATCCGCGACACGCAGCGCAGCAGTCAATCGCTTAACCACTGCGCCAACCGAGCTGTCAAAATGTAGGTTAGGTGACTATACTGACTATTAATCAGTAATCCCGTGTGTTTAAAATCTACTGTTATATTATATCAGAGATTATTCGTTATTCGTCAGGAATAATTTGTAATAAATAATAATTTAATGTTGTGTCATTACTAACAAGTAACGTAGGTAAATGGAACAATTATAAAGAAAATTATTTCATACAATTCCTTCCTTCTTCACAAAAACATTTTCAGTGACATCATTCCCGAAATGTCATAGTCTATCTAATTTCAGTTCAGAAAATTAATCATCTCACAAAAATGATCCTGCTGGTCAACGTGTCTTCACCAGCTGCGCTTCGACAAGACAGTCGCGTTATTATTAGATGAAGTGATAAATTGTTATAGAGTTTGTACAGCCATCTGTCGACCGATTTGTACGAACGAGTCTGTGTATAAATCACGTTTAGAATTAAAATTAATGAGAGTTAGAATACGCCTACAAGATATTAGAAGACTAATGGGCCTAGCACAAACGTACGACGTTAACGTTACGTACATTCGAAGGATTTTGGATCGAAAATAGGTACTTATCCAATAGCATAATAGTTTTAATTTATACGGCAAGCACAATGAGTATAAATAGTCTTGAAACTATATATATGAAACGAGTATACCACCCCGCCGATTCTGACTTGTATTCCCGCTCGGCGCGGCGGCGGCGTAGCGCGACGGCTACCGTCGCGTCGAGTGGGACGGCTCTATGTGGCATCGTCCGTAATATCTAATACATTACAACTGCTCAGCGTCGCGTCGCCGTCCCGTCCCGCCGCGCCGCGCCCGCTCTGTGCAGAGATCTAAAGGCGCTATATATGCCAGTGACCTTGAGTGGTTAGCTTGCGTGTTTTGTACTGAGCTCACGCAACGCGTCGTACGTCCAGCCAGTAATAGGACTCGCCCATCCAGGAGCGCTGTCCCAAATAAGACGCATTATTAATGTATTATATTACATAAAATAAAAGGTATTTTAGTAAAACACGTATAAAAAAAGATCAATAATTCAATTATGTTTAAAATTGTAAAGGTTTCAGAAAAATACGCTTGATGGATTTTGTGTGATTCTCAGTTTTTTATCCGCGTTAGACATAAATTTACAAATTAATTTCACTATGTAATATGAACATAATATAAAATATTCACATATTAGCTTATTAAGATAATGCTCTTATTTAACATATATTTTTTTCCAAATCATTAACACTACTCGTTTAGACGTGATCTTCAGTATAAAATCATTAAAAGTCGGTTATCGTTGCATTAAGCTGAACTTGGAAAACTATTAAGCTACGGCTACATTTTCACATCATCGCGAATCATTCAGGCGGGATCGAATGCCCAAACTGCGCAGATTTTTAATAATGAGGCCAGTATAGTTCGTCTTAGATGAAATACCAACTTTATGGCGACAACACGACACGAGTCTGCGCGACAATGTAGCCTTAAGTCTACTGTCCACGGAGATGTTGCTTCAAAGACGCGTATTCGTCACTATATGCTTGGCTTGCGCTTACATACAAACCTATGAGACTCTGTCGACTGCGCAGGCTTCATGATGCCTGCCGACCCACGTAACGTACGTCGGACTACGTTGAATTAAGAAGCATCAGTTTATTTTCATAATAATGGCGTAGTATTACATAAATGGCAGGAATAACTGCGACAATTCAATTTATTCGTGAACAATTAAAATTGTGATCGAAATTATTATACATGAAAAAAAAAAAAAAAACACTGGTCTGTAGTAGAAAACGTATGCATGCAATACGCTACGTGGACAGTTTAGTACGCCAAGCAGCACAAGCAGCACGGCAAATTTTAAAGTGTCTATGAAACTACGCCTACGTGAACAGTAGCCCTAAAGTCATGTCCCGAAATACTGATAAAAAATAAAACAAAGTTAAACTTTTAAACACTAAATAAAAAGTTATGACAAACCTGTGATTTCACGCGTAAAGTTACGTATTATTTCCAAATAATTAGTTATTCTGATGAGGTTACTTGGAGTTAGCCAAAAGTTAGTATTTAGATAATCAACGTATGTGAAGCAGAATAAGTAATTTTGGCAGCAAACTTTCCCGACTGTTTAAATGATTAACGGTTATTTATTTTAGCGAATTTTGAACTTTAACCTTAGTAAAGTAAGCTACATAATTTATGAAGTAGATAAAACATACTTCAATATTTTATAATGTATGTGTGGCGGTATCTACAACGCCACATGCGAAATACGCATCAAGACTTGACGTCTCAAATCCTGTATCACGCAATCAGAGTTTACCGCGCAACTGGCATATATACAACATCCCGACATCAACCGTCGGGCAGTTACGCACCAAACAGAACACTTGTCTGGTCGGAGGATCCTCCATTTTCAATAGAGGACGAGTTAACTTTACACCCTGTTCCTGTGCTGGCTGTTGTGTATCACTTTTATTAAAACAAGTTAACTTTTATAAAGTCTTGTCAAACTTTGATTATTCCTGAAATAGCCGAAATAGGCTAAATATTTTTTTCAGTGTACGCTACGTCTTTCGGTACGCGGTCGTCACTCCAGAACCTTTCGGCCCCAACGGCCATCTGTTCTGCGAGCAATGTGCCCTGCCCATTGCCACTTAAGTTTGGCAATTCTTCGAGATATGTCGGTTACCTTGGTTCTCCTGCGGATCTCTTCATTTCTGATTCGATCACGTAGGGAAACTCCAAGCATAGCCGTTTCCATTGCCCTTTGGGTGACTAGCCTTCTAATAAGGCCCATTGTGAGCGACCACGTTTCAATCACATTAATCACATATGATTCACGCTAATTGTTTAACTATTGTATCTACTTTGTGGACAGTGACTCGTTTAAGATGTTCACCCATCCACTGACCAATCACGGCAAAGTTCGGCTGTTATGACTTGGCCACAAGCCCCTACCAAATACTATTCAAAACATCAACATTAGATCTCCACACCCTACTAATTAAAACACCCGAATTTATCACTCAAACATCCGAAGCTCAAAATTGCCAACGAACCAAAAAACTCTTGCCAAATTGCGCCGTCACATCAGTCACCAGGCTCACATAAACCTATACAGCTATACAGTCGTTAAAGCAAACGTATTACTCAGTGAACGGAAATCTGCAGGATGTGCTGATATCGACCATCAATATCAGGGTACCAGGATACCAAACGTTTGCAGGAGGTCTATTGAATTGAGAACCGTTATTTATTGGCCGCAAACAGTTTGGCTATGAGTTATAATCGTAATCTGTAATTAGAATTGAAGTTCTGAGGATTAGTAACTTGGGGATTAAGTTGATATGGATCTTACAGTTATAGCACAAATTATTATTAGCCAATTTCCAAAAAAAATAGATCTGTTTTATATATTTCAGATATTTGAACAACGTCATTTATTTATTACGATAGTCAAGCAATAAGAATATCACCATGACTAGACGAAGCCACTAAAATCCGAATACATCTTAGAAAAACTTTTCAGAATTTCTCCAAAGAAAACAAAAGTAATATAAATCTTATTCTACATAGCTATAGGTACTATTTTCCTATATATCTACATCTCACGCCTTCTTCCCATGGGGTAGGCAGAAACTATAGAGCGCTACCTGCTACGTCTATTACATACTCCTTTTGCTTCGTTTACATTCGTACATCTAGTCATACATGCACGCTGGTTGCGAGTGCTACGCACCTGACCTTTCTGAAGAACATCACCAATTAGGTCACTATATGTTCTTCTAGGGTGTCCCCTCCCGGCGTTTCCACTCACATCTGCCTTGTAAATACCTTTTGTTAATCGCCTTACATTCATCCTCTCAACATGATCAAACCATCTAAGCACACTCTTTTAAATTTTTGCCACTACATCTTCTTTTAAACCACACCGTTGCCTTATCACATCATTTTTCAGCCTATTATGGCGGCCTACAATGCCACATGTGAACCACGCATCAAAGACCTAATGTCACGCAGATCCTGCATCGCGCAGTCAGAGTTTACCGCGCGACTGGCATATATACAACATCCCGATATCAACCGTCGGGCAGTTCCGCACCAGACAGAACACTTGTCTGGTCCGAAGATCCTCCCTTTTCAACAGAGGATGAGTGAACTTTACACCCTGTTCCTCATACCTTTAAACTATCATTCATAGTCACGCCACACATGCTTCGCAAGGAACGCATTTCCACAGCATTTATTCTACTTTCATGCTTCTTATTACCTACATAATCAGCCTAAAATCCTACACATAATACCTACGTACCAACGTTTAGTACCTGAATAGTCAATACTGCGAACATAAGCAAATGGTCGGTCGTTGATAGCAAGATGTATCCCAAAGCCATAGCCGTTTACGTATGTTCGAATGACCGAGCCATCGTTAAAACATTCGTATAAAGGCTTTCGCAGTTGCGCGACCCGACTCTAGTAGAACAATTTCTATGAAACCTCATAGAAATTGTTCTACCATAATCGCCTCGCACCGTCGCGTCGCGCCTGTTTGAGGGACAGGGCCTTTATGAACAGTTTTAGACGATCATTTAATAGATGGTTAGGTTTTCTGGAGTATCAGAATTATGAGACTGATTCCTGTAGCTGCAAACATGGTAGTAATTGGTTGTTAGGGTTCCGTATCTAAAAAAAAAAAACGAGACCCTTATAGGATCACTTCGTTGTCGTCCGTCCGTTCGTCCATATGTCTGTCTGTCAAGACCCTTTGTCTCAGGGCCTCAAGTCTGCTATTACAAAAGTGTCAGAATGGTCTATCATTGATTTCATAATTGTTGATTTTGACAAGTTTGGTAATCTACTAATATAATGGCGTCATTATGACTTTCCAATGGTCAGCCACTGACACTCCATTTAAAACTCAAACTCAAACTGAAACTCAAACTCAAAGCATTTATTTAAAATAAACCAAATACAGGTACTTTTGAATTGTCAAGGGTTCGGTCAGTCAGAAAGATGAAGCTAGTTGCCTATTCCAAAGCGTAGTAGGTTCCTATGGAGAAGAACGGGCAAGAAACTCCACGGACACTTTTAAAACAAAATATTGTTACAAAATATGGGTTACATCATTCATGTTGAAGTTATATATGTGAGAACAATGTAGAAAGACGTGCACGTTAGAAGCGTCCGTAATAAAAACAATTCAAAAATTAAAATAAGCCTTGGCAGCTAAGATATAACCAGTCCCAACTGACGGCGCCCGTTCACGAACGCCGAAAGAATTGGTAATCTCGTACATAATGACAAATGAAACTTCCTACTAAACTTCCAACTTCCTGCTCCTTCAGATTGCTTATTACACTAATAAATAATATGTAAAAATATATATAAATGAAATCTGGCATGAATAAATGTTCAAAATGCCATTGTAATACAATTCTATTACGAGACCATTGACCGACCAATGATCGACCATTATGAATTTAGCAGATTACGAACTTTTAACAAAATGACAATGGGATCGTGTTGGAGTGACGAATTTATAAAAATAGCAGACTTGGGCCCCTGGTTACGCGTCGAGGTATCAAGTTGAAATTAATATCAAATACGTAGGTCCACGGTCCGTTGGTGCTCTAAAAAATCAAGCTTCTAAGTCAACGCAATAAAAAATATGGCCGTTTATACGATATATTTGATACTTGCAAATAAACTTTCCGTTGATTTTGAACCACGGGCAAGAAGCACAGCACAGGTAAATGAAAAAGTCTGAAAATCATTCATTTGAAGTTTTATCGCATTAAAAAAATTGCTATTAGTAACTTACATTTGATTGAATTGACCGTGATGTATATCGATTTTTCAACTATAAAGTTAGTTTTGTTCTTGAGATCAATTCATCCCAACTACAGAACCCTTCATTGTGCGTGGTCCGACATGCACTTGGACGATTTTTTTATTTTTATTAACCGCTCATTCATGGTGCAAATAACTCTTAAAGTTCCTTTAAACCAAGTATTCGTGATTCTATTAATAGCGTTTCTTTGATTTGATCATATGCTTCATGCAGTTTTTTTCAAAGCTCATGTATTCATTATGTGGTAAAACGTACTAGGAGCATTAATTTGTCTGGCTACTAACTCTAATAATAGTAGATTGTACATTAAGTGGATAAAACGCACCATTTTACGCGAGACGTTTATCTTTATAAATATTAATATATAAATATATAAAGTAGAGTGTAAAATGGGTTTTATGGACGAGTTGTACACTCTACTTTTCACTTCGATTGCGACGAAATGAAACAGCAACATATAAATATTGTATATTTAATTAAAATTGAAAAATAATTATGGTTCCCGCCAATTAACTTTTGTTTTCTTTTTTTTCAGTAGGAACCGGACATAACACTTGACTTAGGTCGTTACAGGTTACAGGTATAAAAACATTATGTTTTTATATCTATGATAACTTAGTTGTAGTTTAAATATATTGATTAACTAATATAAAAAAACGAATTTAAAAAAAGGACGAAATAAAAAGTATAAGTTTATTTCATGAAGTTTTATTGTGTACTTTAGCTGTTGGTATCCTTGCCTTGTTCTTAGAATACTAACGAAATGAATTAAAATATTAAAATGAAGAGGTTATTCTATGAAGTTGAAGTTGTTCGTGTGGCTGTTGGACCGATTGCCTTGGTCTTCGACGAAGATTTTACTTTATGCTCTAGAGCATAAAAAGCGATTTTATGTCGCCTACGCACGACATAAAGACGAGCTTTTAGAGCATGAGAAGTGAAAAAATATTCACCGCACATTTTTCTAGAACAAAAAAAAAACCTTAGCTTAAACAAAAACAGAAATAACAAAAGAAGGGCGCGATATTTCTCCACAAACACATACTACGAGTATTTTAGACACAAAAGTAATGTGATAAATTATCTGTAAAAAAGTTGTAATTGTTTTCTTTGTTAGAGGATGTTGGATAACATTGTTTCAGAGGCCGAACTTGGCGCTAACGCCTTTGCTTTGTTAAGATTATCTTAGCTCGGCCCCAGGAGACGTCAACAAAGAAAATTGGATGGGCAGGCAGCCAATAGCTTTTAATCCTCTATTCTTTTTGACCCTCCTTATCTACTTGTACGTTGTAATCACGTTATTTTCTACAGATATGTGAATGGGCTTAATTATCTTTTGACCAGATAATTACTTGCGGAGTCTTTAATCTATATGTTACGCGTGGAGTCAAGATTATGTTGTGGGACTGATAATTTTCTTATAAAACCTCATTGATTGTAATGCGATAGAAAAACTTTTAGACAATGATTTATAGATACTCAACGGTTATGACGTAGTAGTTGCTTAGTTATTCCTAAATTACTTCCAAATATTGTCATTAAGGGTGCAGCCTTGCAAAATTCACTCGCGGTGAGTTATTTGCGCAACTTTGTATTTTTTTTTTTAACAAATTAAATAAATAACATGAAATACTATTATTGCACAGAAATAAACATAATATAAGTAATAGCTAGTATTTTTTTTTAGTACATCGAGGTGAATTATGTTAGGTAAATCAAGCGCTGAATACAGCTCTTTCTGCCCAACAACATTTCGAGGTATGTTTGTGCTCCTACTTTAGGGTAATTAAGAATTATTTTCAAAATCTGTTCAGCGCATAATTAGCTGAACATTCTCGTCTTCAAAATGCGCTGATTAGTTTTTTCTAATTATCTTTCATTTTCTTATTTTGGAGGTCACAAAGTCATCAAAGTTCTGTTTTTATCTCTTAATAAACGGTTTTTTTCATAATAACAACGCATCGTATGTATATAATAATTAAGATTATTTTATTATTATTGATGCCAAAGGTTCAATAAAGCAAATACAAAAAAAAACATCAAAGTCACCTTACTGGTACAGGTACCTGCTACAATGCGTGCCATGAAAGGCTTATTCCATAAATCCCCCCTGAAAATCCCCCTTAGGAGGAAAAGTGGAGTCTGAAAACAGTCTAGAATTCACCCCTGATAATCCCGCTAAGGGGCAAAACTAGAAGAGAACTTTTTACATTATGGTTCAGTTTTTTCTACTGAGGGGAATTCTCTCAGGGGGGATTAGTGGAATAAGCCCCACGAAAGATGAGACTTGACCGCGCCTCCCGCGCCCTTTCCATCACCCCGATGACGACCGATCCCGCCCCGCACACAGACCTCATACCGCTAAAGAGACCTAAAATCGTGTACTGCGCAAGTCAAACCACGTGGTATGTCAAGTCTCACCTTTTGTGGCACGCATTGTACTCCGTTCGTCACTGACTGCGCCGCGCGCCGCACCGGTGCGTTGCGCGACGAGTATTCATTATACCAGTTTCAAAATAAACATCATTCGTTAACGATAACTTAAATTTTTTGTAATAAGACATATCGACATAAGAAATAGGTGTATAATAAAACACGTTTAAGTTTAATTTGTCAAAATTTAAGCACTGATTAAAAACTTTTCCTGTATTTAATTGCTATATGATATTTTAAATCGTATATTTGCGCAGATAGACGCTGTAGAAACAAAAAAAGTAGCATGAATGGATATAACTTTTCTTATCAGCGTAAAGGAGCCTGGAGTCAAGTTTCTAATATAAACAGGTTAGGCGTTTCGTCCTGTGCTCAAATGGCTAAGTCTGCTTTTATTTTTATGAATATCATCTCGCAGGTCAACCTTGGAGGTTGTCGGATAGTTAACCAGGCTATCCTGTGATTGCCTTAATAAATTAAGGCCTCATTATTTCAGTCGAAATACGTCCACAGCTGGACATAGGCCTCCCCCAAGCACCGCCACTTCGACCGGTTCTGTGCTTCCCGCATTCAGCGGATTCTTGCGGCCTTCATACACTGAAAAAATGTTTACTTATACATAACCAAACTTTCGTCAACATGTAACACAAAAAAATTTACCACATAATTTTATGCAACCTGTAACCAAAACCTGTGCTGGCTGTTGTGTATCACTTTTATTAAATCAAGTTAACTTTTATAAAGTCTTGTCAAACTTTGATTATTCCTGAAATAGCCGAAGTAGTTAGGCTAAATATATTTTTCAGTGTAAGGTCATCGGTCCACCTTGTGGGAAGCCTTCCAACGCTACGTCTTCCGGTACATGGTCGCCACTCCAGAACCCAGAATGAAGGCCTCCAGCCAGGACAAAATAAAACTTATGAATTAAGCGACTATACGCTAAAGGCAGCCTCTGTAGGGTACGGACCTCAGCTTAGGGCCTCGCTGGGGCAGGGCAGTAAGGAATAGATGGATCGGATTTAGCTAGTCTTGCATCTTGATGTCCACATAAATACAATACTTTGTCTCTGTCACCCAGACCTATACTAGAGTCAAGAGCAAACCCATAGTAAAATAAAAAAATAAAAAAAATAGTCAGCTACGCAAATATTCAAAGCGCACCGAGGAAACGATACGTAATTGCAAAAAAATTGCGGTCGTTTGATCCCTTGCTGCATCGTTATTACTTAACCTTTAGCTATGCAATTAATATGTAAGATAATTAAGGATTCACTCTATAAATCGTACACTTTAGAAACACGATGACTTGTAGTGTCCTCGATAAAAAAACATCCAAAGTAATCCCTAAAAACTAAAATAAACCCTTAGTACCTTTAGTACGGCGTGAATAGTTCACGGAAGGTCATCAGTTTCTTATATTTACAAAATGTGTGTTTGTTTTAATAATATGAAGGAAATGTCTAAACTAGCCAGAGCCGCCACGCTTGGTGCGATTCGGTGCGACCTTAACACGTTGACTGTCCAAGCAAAATTTACTACGTATGCACCACGAGACGTATTTTTTTTTTGGTTTTGTTAATATCCTTGTATCCATGTTTATACGACTGCAAAAATATTTTTCCTAGTTCAAGCGTCCAACTCACAAAAGCCAATGTAATTTGTATTACCTAATGCATTACATGTCGACAACTTTGGTTCCACATACCACCAAAGTTGTCGACATAGGTCACAGAATAAGTAAGCTGAAGTGGCAATGGGCCGGCCATATTAGCCGTAGAACCGATGACCGCTGGGGTAGACGTGTTCTTGAGTGGAGACCGCGAATCGGCAAACGTAAGGTAGGACGTCCTCAGGCTAGGTGGAGCGACGATCTCCGCAGGGTGGCTGGTAGCAGCTGGACGAGAGTTGCCGAGAATCGAGCTGAATGGCGTGCAATTGGAGAGGCCTATGTCCAGCAGTGGACTGCTATAGGGTGATAATGATGATGATGTTGATGATGATGAATGCAGTACATGTAATGCACGAACGTCATGGCTGAGTCGGAAATGCATTACATATAATGCACGGACAGTCAACGTGTTAATGTAAGATCCTGTGTCCTAAATCAAAAACAAGCTATGAAGTAACATCGCGTGTACTTAAGTTATTCGTAATTTTAAGCTTGAATAAAGTATTCGTATACTAATAAACTAACTTTACCTACCGATCGCGAAACAGTTCAGGAACAGTTCACACGTAACTTATATCATAAAACCTTTCATAAAACGGATAGTCATTAACGATTTTAACGTGATGATTACAAAAGTTGGATCGTAAATGCTATAGTATTAAAACTGGAATTTCAAACTAATATTGTCTGAGGATTGTGCCATTTGACCGTTTTCATTTAAATCCATACTTCCATACTAATATTATAAACGTGAAAGTAACTTTGTCTGTCTGTCTGTCGGTCTGTCTGTATGTCTGTCTGTATGTTACGTTTTCACGCCTAAACCGCTGAACCGATCATGAAATTTGGGAGAGATATAGCCTGGAATATGAAGAAGGACATAAGCTACTTTTTTACGCGATAACCGACATCCACGCGGGCGGCGCCGCGGTCAAAGCTAGTAATATTATAATATGAGATTTCTGTATTTTTTTTTTCTTAGTTTATAAGTTCTACCATTACGTACAGTTAGGGATGTAAATTGAAAAAAAAAAAAACAAATGTTTTTTATTGTTCTTCCACAATCTTGAAAAAAAAAAAACTTGGCACCGTCGTATTTTTTTTTACATTTAGTTTTTCACAAAAAGTCAAATACTTACAATAACTAAAATAGAATTATATATTATAATAGAGTTTTGATTTTAACTTAACTACATTTTTAAATAAAGTCAAATTATGTTTAAACGCACCCACAATACACAAAACAAACCGATGAAATCATAAATTGTACCAATTTTTTTAATTTTTTTTTTAAACGTTGCCCCACATTAGGAATGTCACCTGTATCGTGAGTGCATTTACAAACATTTAAACTCACATACACAAACAGCCAGACCCGGAACAACTACTTGTAGGTCATACAAATATTTGTTCTGTGCGGGAATCGAACCCACGACACGCATTATTATGAACATAAAAAAATACAAAAGCAAAAGGAGTATGTAAGGAGCGTAGCAGGTTGCGTTCTATAGTTTCCCCCCCCGCCCCATGGGAAGAAAGCGTGAGTTTATCTATGTAACTATGAAATAAATACGTAAATATTCATCAGTGTAACAATCATCTGTATCAGTATCTACGCTTGTTTTAACTCTCACTGTCTCAAGCTTTCTGCAGTCTGCACCCATTTCCTCCAAAACATTAACCAAACGAGGATTAGGGAAATCCCTGTACGTAAATGTAAACTTCATTAGATCTTGCCAATTAATTTGAGACATTTATGTACTATTTAATAAAAAACAAATGGTATACGCATATTAAATAAAAAAATAAAAAATAAAACGACTCATATTTAATGACAACCATCTCACCATATTTTTATCATACTCTTGAAAAAAAAACTTACTCCAGAAAAAAAAAAAGTTTTTTTTTTTTCATGTTTTTATAAAACGTTTTTTTTTTCTTCTCAGAAAAAAAGTTTTTATCCAGTTGCTGGGTTATGGAGGTCAGACAGGCAGTCACTCCGTGTAAAAAGCTGCATTCGGTTAGACTGGAAGCCAACCCCAAATTAGTTGGGAAAAGGCAGATTTTGGATATATTCGTTTCTTATTTTCGGCATTTTCGAAATTTGTTAGACCAGCGCAGCGTCTCCATTTCTGTGGTGTTAATTTACCTACATAGAACAAATTCCAACGGTTTAGTAACAAACAGTTAAGTTATAATTAAATGGATGTGCCAAACTGGCATTACATTAGAGGGTAATAACTGTCGCTTCAGATCGTGAGTGCACGCCTTATCTCTTGTCGCCGTCGAATTGATGCGTTTAATAACGGAAACGCTTCTTAAATGGAACTGTTGGAACTGGATGGGGCAACGGGTCACGGGTGATTGATATTTTAGTTTAGGTTGAAGACAGTCTTGGATTGGTGCGATCAATTTTGTTGAGTGGAACGTGGTTGGTTAAGTTCTTTGAGCTACTGCGATAAAAGGGTTATGTTAGCAAGGTACCACTTTATATTATCCATACTAATATTATAAATGTGAAAGTAACTCTGTCTGTCTGTTAAATTTTCACGCCTAAACAGCTGAACCGATCGTCATCAAATTTGGCAGAGATATAGCCTTTTTTTTGGGTGGGAAATTATCAAATAACTTCTCCCACTCTGGGTGGAGCGGAAGGGCATGTCAGGCTTTTACTGACTAAAAACCATCCGTGTTCCTTTAGTTGCCTGTGTGTCAGGGCCACGGTAACCCTTTCGGACAAACCCGCAACCCTGGCAGGTACCGGTCCTAGCGGACCCCGTCAGTGCGTGCTGACATCTCATTGAGGCGCGCGTGGAACACAACGCGCCGTCGACCCGGGCCTGGTCCTTACCAGACGGCGAACTGCCCATAGCTCGCCGTCCGCAAGCCCGCGCCTACGGTGGCCGGGAATCGGCTACCGATTCCCGCCGCCCAGGGCGTCTCCTGCGGCGACTAGGGGCGTGACACAAACTGCCGCTCCCTCCCTGGCCTGGACCAGGGCCGGACGCGAGAGATCGCCACCACCGATCGCCTCCGTGAGGAACAGAAATATAGCCTGGGATATGGAGAAGGACATTGGCTACTTTTTACGCGATAACCAATATCCACGCGGGCAGAGCCACGGGCAGAAGCTAGTACCTAATATTTTCTACGTCCACCCATCTCATGGAGGAAATCCGCATGTCCTAGAACTAAAAATTCGAAGACATATGACATCTACCAACCCGCACTTGGTTACGATCCACTCCCTCTGACCGAGAGGAGGCCAGTGTCCCCAACTTTACCCTATTTCATTGATCTCATCCTGTGTATACAGGTTAACTATTAGTGCAATCAGTATCTTAATGAATAGCTGAATTTCCTATTGCGTAGCTGCTACGGGAATTGCTTTCGTAGCGGCTACGAGAAATGCTTTCGTAGCAGCTACGAAAACTCTACGAAATTAAATTACGTAGCACATATTCCATTTTTTTTTTACTTACGTAGGTACTGTAGCTACTCCACCTTTTCTATTTATTCTATTTGCTTTACGTTACAATTTCAAATCAGTCTCCCCTTATCAAAATACCCAATGCCCTATTCTGTAAGATTCTACATCAACATCCCACAGGCAGTAGCGAACTCTATTAGAATGCCTGCGGGGACGTAACAGTCTTCCAGCGATTCTTTAATGTCCTCAACAATCGACGTCGTTTGCCGTTCTCGATCTAATATGAAAAATCAAAAGTTATTACCTTCGGAATAGGGCCGTTTTCGACGACAATCGTCTAGCTGTGTCCTATGTGATATGGAATTATGTGACTGTATTTTGGTACTTACAAGGAGTATAAGTAAAGCTTGTGTGGCATATTATACAGGGTTATTAGAAAAAACACTAACAACCTTGCAAGACTGTATTACTAACATCCTATACAACAACTTTTGTTATATGACTTTTACAAAACATGATACATTTACCAAAAACAAACCTTCAAGATTTCGTCTTTCTATACATTTAGAGCGTTTAATTTCAATATTTTTATTTTTGTATGAAAGTATGATCAATAAAAAATAAAATAAAAAAATATATCATTTATTTCAGGCAAGTTTTTTACACATACCGCATGCTTAATGGAACATTGACCTATTAGTCGATAGGTCAGAATTGAGTTACGTACAGATACAGGCTTCTGTTAGCGCCATCTACCATCTACCGTTTAAATTACGTTGAAGTTACGCATTGTTGCCGCCCCAGCGATATATCCGTCTCTTTCACTTTTGTGGGATCTCTCATCGTGTTTTCGTCGTATAGCGACTCATGCCAGTTTGTGTCCGACACTTGTGTAGTGAAGTTATTATTGCTTTATTGAACGGAGACCCAATCGTTGTTGAGTGTGTTTACGATTAAATTCAAAGGTAAGTTTTATCAAATTGTGTAATCTTATATAGACAAATTAAATTTTAGGTCAGTTTACTACATATTTTTATAATATATTACGTGAAACATTCAGTTTTAGGCCGGTTTATCATTGAACGTTATTATATTTTTCGAGGCCCATTACGAGTTAAGTCAGTTTACTATTAAAACCTATCCATTATTAAAGGTAACACTTTGTAAAATACAAATATAAGTCTGTTTACTACTAAAGGTTATTGGCACTTAGGAGCCGCAATATTAGTTGAGTCTTTGTTTGAATAAAAATGAATGTAATATAATGCGTAATTTTTTCATTGCCTGTAAATATTTTATGTTAAGTCATTGTTAGTCTAAATACTGCGTACAATTTTTTATGTGTACAACAGACATAATATTAGATACTATTTATGTTTTAGGTTGATAATGTCATCCAATAGGTCGAAAAAGATGATGGAGCTTATTCAAACTCGAAACCCGTCGTCACAACCGGCAACACAAGATAAAGAACATGAATCGGTGCCATCAACTGAAGTGAAGGTAGCAATTTCAAGTAACTTTAAAAAATAGGTTTGTATATTTCTTAATTATTTTATTACTACTAAAATGTATATATATTTTGTTATAGATGTTAGCTGATATAACAAACAAGCCCGAAAATCAGCGTTACTCAAACGCTCAGGAATATTTTGATATTTCGGAATTGGCTTCAGTCAGCAATGAAAATCACCTCCATAACACCACAGTTGTCCACGATTGCACTGACGAGACACATACGAAATCTGAAAATAGCGATGTCGATTTAAGTGATCAAGATCCAACATACGAAGTTCCGTCTAAAAAGCAAAGGCAAATACCAGTATATCCAAGACGATCAAAATCATCAGGGAGTTCTTCATCTTCTACATCTTCTTCATCCTCATCATCTTCAGGATCTTCCAGTGATAGTTCCCATACAGACTCTAGTGATGAACAGAACAAAACACAAGATAACATAGTTCTGGTAACCGCATAAAATCAATCAGAGCAAACAAACATTAATGAAACTGCAACAACAGAAGTTTCATTAAATCAAGAAATCGGAGAAAATAATACACTACAAGAAGAAAAGAAGAAGGGAAGGAAACGTATACGGAATGAAGAAAGCTGGAAACAAAATAAAGCTAAAAGTCTGAGAAATGCTGGAAAACCATACATTAACAAGAAAAATAAAGCAATCAAACCTCGCTCTGTTCAACCACCCTGTAGTGATAAATGTAGGCTCAAATGCTGTGAAAAAATAACTGTAGATCAAAGACAAACAATTTTTGGTGTGTATTGGAATCTCGGCCAGGTTGATGCTCAAAGATCGTTTATTATGTCTTGTATGACCAATATAACTCCAAGATATAAATATACAAATGCTCGTAATCCAAGAAATTGCAATCAAGCATTCCATTTCTTAGTAGAAGGGCAATCGGTACGAGTCTGTAAAACGTTTTTTATGAAAACCTTGGATATTTCTGATCGTGTTATACGTACTGTCAAAAGCAAAATAGATAAACATGGAGTTCTAGCACAAGATCTGAGAGGACAGCACAGCAACCATGTAAGGGTTGATGAACAACTACTAAACGATATTAAACAGTTCATAGACGCAATACCAAGAATCGAATCCCATTACGTTAGGCAATATTCTACTCGTGAATACATTGATGGTGGGAAAACCATTTCAGATCTTTTCAGGGACTTTAAAGAAATTCAAAGTAAAAATAACAAAGCAGCTGGTAGATATTGCACATTTTATAAAGTATTTACACAAGATTATAATATATCATTTTTTCGTCCCAGAAAAGATCAATGTGATTTATGTTTGCAATACAAGAACTCGACGCCTGAACAAAAAGTATTGCTCAAAGAATCGTATGAAGCTCATTTAGAAGAAAAAGCATTGAGCCGCCAAGCAAAATACGATGATCGCTGCAAAATAGACGATAAAAATAAAGTTCTTGTGTTTGACCTGCAAGCTGTTCTGCAATCTCCCAGAGGAGATACCTCAGGATTTTATTACAAATCAAAGTTAAATAGTTACAATTTCACAATTACGATTTTAAACAAAAAAGTTGACGGCCAAATTAAAGACTCGTATGATGATGTGCACTGTTTCTTCTGGAATGAAACCGATGCTAAACGCGGGGCCAACGAAATCGGATCTTGTTTACTAAAAGTTTTTGAAAAGCTTTCAGCGAAGTCACCAAATGACAATGGGTGTAATTTAATTCTTTATTCTGACAATTGTGCCGGTCAAAATAAAAATAAATTTATAGTCGCACTTTACCTGTATGCAGTCACTCATCTAAATATAAAATCAATCACTCATAAATTTTTAGTAAAAGGTCATACACAAAACGAGGGTGATAATATTCATAGCCTCATAGAAAAGGAGATTACAAAAAATCTAAAATCCGGTCCAATATATTCCCCTCACCAATATGTAGCCATAATTAAAAACGCAAAGAAGTCTGGCAAGAAATTTTCAGTATATGAACTGACATTTGAGTCATTTTTAAACTTAAAAAAGCTTCAAGAAGATTGGGGTCTTAATTTTAATAAAACTAAAGAAGGGAGAACTGTTTTATGGAATGACCTAAAGGTGATAAGAGTGAGCAAAGATACACCTTTTTCATTTTTCGTTAAAACCTCGTACAAAGAGAGCGAATACCAAGAAGTGAGCGTCAGAAATAAAAGGAAGAAAATGCTTCCTCTGTGTGAAATTGTACCAACTAATGTCTACATACAAAGGCAAGAGCTAAGTGAGAATAAAAAGAAAGATCTGAGAGAGCTATTATCAAAAAAATTGATCCCAAATTTTTATTCGGACTTTTATAACTCTATTATTTAATAGTGTACCTACCTTAAGCTTGATTATATACCAAAGTTAATTAAAAAAGCTGGTTCCTTAAGAGGGCATATACGAAACTTTATAAAAGGTTAAAGAACATTCTAGACACACTTACCAAAGTCGCTGTTGAGCTGTTTTTCATAATTCCTTCTCATTGACAAGTTAATAATTTTTTCAAGCAGTGGCGCTAGTGGACCCATATGCGCCCTTTAAGTATAATTATAATATATGCTTTAGAAGTTTTTATTTTATGTTTTACAGAGATTTAACTAAAGTTGATTATTACATTGTTTTATTTAATAATAAAAAACTTAAAATAAAAAGTAAACCCGCTTTGGTGATCCAACCTGGATCACCAATGTAGGTTTTTTTTTTTTTGAGTAAGTTAGAACTTTTTGTTTTTTTATAGCGATTTTTTTGTATAAGTAAATGGAACAATTCTCCGGCTTGATTTTTATGTTGATTTAAGGGTCCTTTAAATAAGCTAATAATCTAATAATAATAATCATTCATAATTAATAATCTAATAATCTGCTACTTGTGAAGGGTGCTTCAATAAAAGATTGATGATTATGTTTATGTCTTTTAATTAATTAAAAAACACCAATATTAAGTATATTCACGGTCTGCTAATTTGAATAAAGTGACCCAATCCCGAAATGTATTTTCCTAAAGTAATCTTATACAGACTAAATACTGAATTAGTCATTATAAATAATAAATTATTTAGACTGAAACAGACTTAAAACTTAATGAAACACTTGCATCTTAAAATATTTGCTTTACTTTTTATAAAAAACTGATTTAACTTAGAATGTACTTTTTAAAACATTTTTTTAAAAGAGATAAATTATTTTCGTTTTTGTTTTAAACTCAGATCTTATCATTAGTTAATCTCACGTTCTAAATACAAGCATTCATGATTAATTCATAAATAATTTTTAATGTTATGCATCAACAAGCATGATAAGTCCTCCTACCAAGATCTTCTTTTGTGATTTCCCAAAAATCGTCTTTTTTAAGTTAAGTCAGTATTCCATTAAGCATGCGATACGCCCGTAGTATAAGAAAAATTAATTGAATTAAAAATGAAATAGATATTAAATTAAATTATATTAAATTGTATTAAATTACATTATATTGAATTAAATTAAACTAAATATTATTATTGTATTATACATTAATTAATTAATTAGTTTTCTTATAAATGTCAGGTAGGTTTAAATTCAAATAGTCATAATAAGATAAAATACTTAGTAGTCACGTAAATGGTGCGAAATACAGTAGTCACAATGTCGTAATAAAAATGTGTTCAATTATTAAAAGTCATAGAACAAAAGTTGTTAAATCAAATCAAATCAAAAATGCTTATTTGTTAGGTAATGGTACAATAGATGTTACAAATATTGGTTCCAGCATACCCTGCCATAGTATGGCGTAAAAATATTTCCAAAAACAAAGCCTGAATAATGAATTAGAGAATAAAATATGAATGTATAATAGTTAATTAATTGTGTTGTATTGATTGTATTGTAGTAATAATAATAATAAATAATAATGAAATTATGTCGTTTTTGCATGTAGTGGATTAAAGGCAATTTTAACTTTAATGATTAATGATTTATCTTCTGAGTATTCTTGAACACTGTAATATTTTTTTTTCTAATTACAGTCTGAACAATATCCTTTTGAACAACGGCAATGGCAAATCTTGAGTACTATTTGGCAAATGGTTATCTATAATAATTGCCATGCAGTAAGCATTTATTATAAGTTAGTAATATAGACCTGTGAGGTTGTTAGTGTTTTATCAATAACCCTGTATAAACAACAACAATAATAAGATCATTGTAAAATTGTTGTCGAAGCGAGAAATATTTGAGATTAGACACATTTCAGACTTAAAAATAAGTCAGAATTTAGACATTTTGAGCTTCTTATCTTACAATCATTTTGACCACTCTTGTGTCTAATAAACAGCTTTCGAACTACTTACATAATAATACAAAACACTTGTTAACGTTCTGGAAGTTCCTCAGAGGCCCTAGTGTGAGTTTATTTTAACCATCTCGATTTTACGCATCGACCGCGTTCAGCACTCCGATTGGTGAAGGGCCTATCGGAGGCCTATCGGAGGCCAACTGGAGCGCCGAACGCCTCGATGCGTAAAGTCGAGATGGTCAAAAGAAACTCACACTAGGGCCTCTGATCTCTGGATTCTCGAAAAGAATCCTGCACTTTAGCTTCCACTATTCTTGATGCAGCTAAGCAGTAGCAGCAATAAGGTTAAAACTTTCCGACCTTGCGAAACAGAGCGTGAAGATAAAGTGTTCATTGATTTTAAATAACGTTTTATACTGCAGCATAAAGCTAACTTCTTCCGTACAGTCGACCGCAAGTCGATGGTAATATTTTGACCTTTAGTTGGCTTAGCGTAATACGGAGTTTCAAAAGGTGTGTAAAAAAAACTAAGCACGTAAAAAAAGTGAGCGCAACTACGACATTTGAAGCTTACCATGGTTTGGTGTGGCATCAATTCTGCGATTTGGAATAGGGATGATGACTGAAAAAATATTTTTTGGCCATCATGTAGATTAATATTGGACACATATTTTTCTTTTTTTAGGTAATCAAAACATTACGGCGATACATTGAGTTCAAATGTGGCATGACGTCACTTCTCAGTAGATTTTATACGTAGCTGTGACGTAACGAGCCCCCACTCCCCAAGTTTAATGTGTTTTATCTATATAAGTCATTTTTTATCAATAAATGATAAAACAAAAAATACGTGTCTAATATTTCTTTATTATCTAATTGAGGGACTAAACAGTTTTTCTTCTATTTATTTTTACCCAGGACACATACTTATTAGTGCCGCTAACTTGGTATTGTGATTAGATTTTGAACGTTTTATAGATATGGGAATTGGTACACAGGAATAAATTGGGAAAAATATATGTTTATTTATTTAAATTTCTCCCACAAAATAAGGTACAAAGGCGGACTTAATGCCATTCATCCAAGTCATTCAATTCAATGTCATTCTCTACCAGTCATCCAAGGGTGGTGAAGAGATAAGATGGCAGCTGCTGTGTTTAAGAGGAGATAATAATAATAATAATAAAAATATCACAAATCGGAATAGCTGATGTTTAATATACTATTTCGGTTTTGTGCTCGTGATTATAAATATATGTTATATTATTTTTTTAAATTTATATTTTATATTATATTCTGTCTCTTAGAATACAGGCTATCCTAGTCTAAGAGACAGGGTTATATACATTTTGTACAGATTTTGCAACTTGTTACGAATTGTAATGTAACATTATAAATGTGTTTCTGTATTTTTTGTGAATAAACCTTTATTATTATTATAATGTAGATCTATTTTGTTCTATTTTTCTGTTCACCACCCACTCGAGTTAATTACATATTTGTATGTACGAATTTCTGTGACAAAAAACCAATTTTCCTTTCTTTCTTTTTTTCTTAATATTTTTTCTGGGTTACCTAGACCAAGATAAACCTCTCATAATCTGCATCTCGCCGGTATTCCTACACAAGATCCGTCACAAAACATTTAGAGCAATACTACGCTCAAACATTTAAAAGGCGCAGCAGCAAAATATAGCAAAAAACAAAAGGTTCCACAATGAACCATTTCTCGGCGAGCGAACACTTAGCCGGTTGATATTTAGTGGCTCATTTCGATTCTACTTCCCCTTTGTTCGGTGGCTCTTTTTTCTTAAAGGATGTTCGGTGAATTGCAAATCTGTTCGGTTCAGTCAACTTCAAGGGAATGGCTTGGCCCGAGGCTCAGTAAATATTTAATGCATATTTCATGGCGAGCCAACGTTTACTTTGTAAGAGATCGGATAAAACAACTTCTCTGGTGAAAAGCTAGCACTTAACTACTTCACTTGGTTGAAATTAGGCGATTGCCTTTAAGGAGATTGGTGTCGTGATATTTTTGGCTGATGGACGAGAAAATTTAAGCAATAACAGATTTTATTTCCTGTGTTTTTGTGAAAATGAACATCTGTTATGAAAAAAATATTTAGCCTAACTACTTCGGCTATTTCAGGAATAATCAAAGTTTGACAAGACTTTATAAAAGTTAACTTGATTTAATAAAAGTGATACACAACAGCCAGCACAGGTTTTGGTTACAGGTTGCATAAAGTTATGTGGTCACTTTTTTGTGTTACATTTTGACGAAAGTTTGGTTATGTATAAGTAAACATTTTTTTCAGTGCAGGGGAGGCATGCAATATCCGACTAACAAAAACGGGGACGTAGCTTATACTACATTTTATTGACGAGGCTTTAACGACCGATGTCGAAAGGCCTCCACTGTCCTCCCATACCTATTAACACTGTTATTTGAAAATTTTGTTTAAGCCAATTATTTCTATAGGAGTAACCGTGGAGTTTCCTGCCGGCTCTTCTCCATAGGAAACGACCAATTAGAACTGTGCACCTAGCTTCTACCGGACGTAAAGAATAGCACCACCCCATTTCCTCCCGTGGGTGTCGTAAAAGGCGACTAAGGGACTTACTAGAGAATGGGCAGCAGCGTTCTCTATGTATCTTAATACCATACTGCGATCGCCAACCCGCCTGCCAAGTGTGGCGATTATGGCAAACCCCCCCCAATTGGGGGAGGCCTATGTTCAGCAGTGGACGTCTTTCGGCTGAAATGATGATGATGATGACCTAGCTTCTGACGTTTCGTGCCCCCTGTAGGTTTGTGTGACATAAAATATTTTGATTTTGATGAATGGCTGGATAGAAAAAAAGGTATTTCATTAATATTGCACAATGTATTCTCTTAGCTAGTTATAGTAGGTACTTACCAATGCAAATCATCGCCAATGACGAGCAAAATGTCTATAAAAAGCTGGTAAGTAATGCAAACAAGCACTTCAAAACCCCAATAGCAGGAAAAAGTATATTTAATTTTTTCTAACCCTCGATAGGTATGACGGGTGAAATGAAGCTGACCGTTTTATTTTAGAGCTCCCGGCGACGGCGGACGGTGCATTCTTAATAGACTGCAATCGCGGTATGCATATAAATTTGCTGGCAATGAATTAAATTTTTCACATAGCCGCGCGGTGATACCGAAGCCTCCCGAGGGTACTGTTTCCCTGGTACCGGCTAGCTCCGGATAGCTATGCTGTTGAATACTAATTTGACATTTAATCCTCTTATATATATAGAAAAATATTTTATTTATACAGGATAAGTTTTTAAACAGATTTTTTTTTGGTGAATCAGTATCAGTAATAGAATACATTTCTATTATTAATATATACTTTTTTTTTATAAGGAAAATATTAAAATTGCGATTAATAATCTGCTTAAATACCTACATCGGCGCACAGCTGGTAGGTACCTACAACTGCGTTCCGTTTCACAGCACGCGTCGCACGGTGGATCGAAACTGCTAATGTAACACAATTATTTTATCAATGATATCATTAATAAAACAGTACCATTTACTCACTCTTTTTTTCATTTTACTGAACTAAAATCAAAATCAAAATCAATTTTACTGAACCTCATAACTCTTGAACGGGCAAGTATGGGCGCACGCTGATAATGTAGAATTATAGCCAACAATCCAAAGAATAAGAATAAAGTCGTTTTAAAGCAAGACCTGTCAAGGCTTGGCCAAATTTTAGCAGTTTATGTTTCATTCCATACAACAAAAATTGAAATTATTTTTTTCCGGGCAAACTATCAGTTTTGCAGAAAAAAGTTTCCTAACAATTATTCATCAAAATGACAGATCTTTCGATAAGTATTAAAAAAAATGGAATTTGTAAATAAAAAAAAACCAATGTCCCTCCTAAAGCAGTTTTAAACCACCGTGCGTCGTCGCGCGGCGCATATCCAATAAACTAGTTTCAAAATAAACATCTTTCGTTAACGATAACTAAATTTTTTTGTACTAAGACGTATCAAAATAAGAAATATGTGGTTAATAAAACTCGCTTAAGTTTAGTTTCCTGTATTCATATCTACCACCAACTTTATGTCCGTTTTAAAAATAAACATCCTAAAGTTAATACGCCAACCTTTTTTAAACATCAAAACGAATACTTTATTGTTACGTCAATATTTTTAACTTAATTACTTTGAGTTACCAACTCAACGTAAACAACGTTAACATAATAAGTGCCTATTTCGCCCAGCCGTGCATTAACGTGAAAAATTACTCGTGCTTCAGAGAAAAAAAAAAAAAACGCTCGTTTTAATCAACCCGTTAAAAAATCGCATTCTCGAAAATAATCGCGTAGCCCGTTACTGTGCGGAAAAGTTAACGAGTGTTATTTAAACCGGGCCGGTCGGTTCGTTTCGTGAAAAAATTGTTCCGCTTTGAAAAATTTGCCCAAATGACGTAAAACTCATATGTGAGCGGACGGTTTGAGCGACGAATAACTGCGACGGACCCCTGGATGTATTAAGCCCCTCCGTCAGTTGGAAAGCTGGGTAATTGCAGGATATTACGCCCGAATATGAATCCGCAGCATTTGGATGAATCGTCCACTTGCCTTGATAGGTGCACACTCGTGAGCGTTTTATTATACGCCATATGGTCTACTGTCTAGACGCAATATTATGAAAATGCAAACTGCATAGTAAAATATTATACACAAGTCACTGCTTCTCTTGCAATAAATTAACAACAGCGCTTATCTAAAACGTCCGCAGCATCCGTGGGACTGCGACGGGCTGCTTTATTATTTTAAATTTGTGTTGCGTTGCAACCTTATAAAATATTAATCATTACTTCCCTCGTAATCCTATTTTTCTCAATTTCGCGAAAAACGTAAGTGGTAGGTAGAATAAACTTGAATTATAGCTAAACATAACACTAAATCTAAATTTGGACAGAAGTGTGGGATATAAATCTATGAGATGTTATGCGTGACCCGCACGCGGTGCCTTTATGTACAATTTATTATAGGGGAAAAATAATATCGACGCTTGGCTGGGCTCCGCTCGACTGAAAACCAATCCTGTAGTCTGATTTAATACAATAAATATTTTCATTTGACAGTACAAAAATTGCAGAATGGGCCAATAACTACGTAGATATAACGTCTGTGGCCCAATTCAATGGAAAAATTACAGTGTACGAAACTATTTTTTTATCACGCAATTGGGTAAATGTCACATTACGTACCTACGAGTATAAAAGTGCAGTGCAATTCTGTCAGACCGTAGAATATACGGAATGCTATATTCGCATATTATATTAAGGTTTACGAAGTCGTCAACTGGACTTTTAATATTTTAGGACGGCACCAAAATGATGGTAAATGCCCCGAGTATCCGACCGTAATATAATTTTATGTCTAAATGGAACCAGTCATTTTGGCAGTTTATTTGTTTAGGTACTCTGCTTTTGAATAAAACATAGTTAATTTTAAGCAATTCAGTTTTATTCCTTGACTTTGACTTAAAAAAAAAAAAAAATATATAGTAGTAGCTGCACCGTTTCAATGCCACGTAAAGTTAAAAAGTTTTTGGACCTTAAACCCTCGCAGGCGTCCTTAAAATACTCTACCAAAGTTTCATCACAATCTGATCAATGATTTAAGAACGCTTAAAGGAGAAACATACACAGAAGATAGATAACAGTCCAAAATGTTCACTACTCACTAAAACAGCTGTTACTCTAAAGTGGATTGGTTGAGTGGTTTAACAGAACATTGGCTGAAAGATCATCAAGTAATGTCAATTAACTATGAAAATTATTGCATAGTCAGCCATTTCAGCCGAAAACGTATGATACACGGCGGATCATTAATATTGATTAAAAAATCGATTAAATCTAAAGAACGAAAAGACATCATTGAACTGTCTGTTGAACACACAATTGAATTGTCCTGTGTTGAGCTCGATAAGCATGTTATAGTATGCGTATACAGACCTCCAAGTTACCAGAATCTTGTTATGTTCGATTCTGTAATAGAAGATGTGTTAATGAAACTTAGTATTAGTAGTAAATCAGTAATCGTATGTGGTGATTTTAATATTAATTTATTAGAAAATAACTTGAATAGTGTCAGATTGTTAGGTCTTTTTAGGTCATTTGATTTGTCAAATGTTTTTATTGAACCAACCCGAGTCACAGCGTCTTCTGCCACTTGTATAGATAATATATTTTGTAATTGTGATTACTTACACAAACAAATCGTAAATAAGTTGCCATCGGATCACAGTGGACAAACAATAACATTTTGCTCTTACATGCCTTTACAAAAAATTCAAATAAGGTTTAGGCCAATTACATGTAAAAATTTAGAAAAATTAAATAATTCTTTGGCCAGTAAATTATGTCTTCAGAGTTTTAATAATGTATATGACCCAAATGAGTTCTACGCCGAGTTCTTTTCACTATTAAATACGCAATTTAATGACACATTTCCACTAAAGACTAAAAGTATTTATACAAAGTTCTTATTTAGTGACTGGGCAACTCCAGGTATTCGTAAAAGCAGGGAAAAGCTATTTGAACTTTATGGCCTAAAGCAACATATGAATAATACTAGCTTTCATAAATATGTTACAAAATATTCAAAAACATTTAAAAATGTATGCAAAATAGCTAAAGCTCTTTATATTAGCAATAAAATAAAATCAGCTGATGATAAAATAAAAACTACTTGGCAAATAATAAATAATGAAACAGGTAGGAAAAAACAGCAAAATACTGAATTTAATTTAGAGACTGCACATGGCCCCATCAACTCCGATGTAGAAATAGCTCAGGAATTTGAAAACTTTTTTGGTAATATTCCCTTTAAAACTACAGAAACTTTAAATTCCTCACCCGCGCTTTCTGCTGCTTTACTTAGAAAGAATGTAAAGGCATGCCCTTTGGAGTTCAGGTTTCAACACACAAACCCCCAGGCTGTTATAAAAGCTTTTAAAGATCTTAAAATTAAATCAACAGAAGATCTTTGGGGAATGTCTGTAAAAGTCTGTAGGTCTATTATCGAAACCATTGCGCCCTATTTAGCTTTCATATTTAACACCAGTGTAGACCAAGGAGTCTTTCCAGATCTCATGAAACACAGTAAAGTAGTTCCATTGTTCAAATCCGGTGATAGTAAGGAACCTAACAACTATAGGCCTGTGTCAATTCTTCCAGTTCTCAGTAAGGTGTTTGAAAAGTTGATACTCAATCAAATGTTACGTCACTTTAATAAAAACTCCATCTTTCATGAACAACAGTATGGTTTCACCAAGGGGCGTTGTACAACTGACGCCGGTGTCACCCTAATAAAGAACATTTTTAATGCTTGGGAAGAAGCACAAGATGCCATTGGAATCTTTTGCGACCTCTCTAAGGCGTTCGATTGCGTAAACCATGAGACACTTCTGCTGAAACTGGAGCACTACGGAATTAAGAATACCGCTCTTGATTTACTTAGATCATACCTGACGGATAGGAAGGTTAAAGTTCAGGTAAACGGCGTAAACTCATTAGGGTCTGAAATGAAAATGGGCGTTCCTCAAGGTTCGATATTGGGTCCATTCCTCTTTTTAGTTTACATTAACGACTTACCCCAATTACTTCAAAATCAACCGCAGATGGTGTTATTTGCAGATGACACATCATTGATTTTTAAAATAGATCGACGGTCACAAAAACTTGACGACGTGAATAACTCTATTCTTCAGGTCCAAAATTGGTTTACTGTAAATAATTTGGTACTAAATAATAAAAAAACCAAATGCATTCGATTTAAGTTACCTAATGTTAGAAGTAGCGAATGTGACATCATATTGAACGGAGAAAAACTGGAATTTATTAATCAAACGGTTTTCCTAGGAATCACGCTAGATGAGAAATTACAATGGGGACCTCATATAACATCTCTTGCGGGGCGGCTAAGCTCGGCCGCGTATGCTGTTCGAAAGATAAGACAGTTAACAGATATAGAAACCGCGCGTTTAGTTTATTTTAGCTACTTCCATAGCATTATGTCGTATGGCATTTTACTGTGGGGTCGGGCTGCCGACATTGAATCCATTTTTATTTTACAAAAGAGGGCTGTCAGAGCCATTTATAATCTACATCGCCGCGAATCTCTTAGAGAACTATTTAAAACGATTAATATAATGACGGTACCTTGCCAATTCATTTATGAAAATATTATGTATGTAAGAAAAAATCTACATATTTTTAATAAAATCAGTGATAGGCATAATTTTAATACTAGAAATAAAGATAAAATAGATCAACCATTTTTCAGATTATCTAAGGTACATACATCTTTTATGGGGTACTGTGTTAAATGTTACAATAAAATACCTTCTGATATATTACAATTAAATGAAAGAAAATTTAAAACTCATATTAAAAGTACACTTTGTAAACAAGCATATTACAAATTAGAGGATTATATCCAAGATAAGAATGCTTGGAAACATGCTGGTCCTGCTCCATAGGACAATTTAGAGTCTAGACAAAATCAAACTGGTTGCTAATTTAACTGTATAATTTATAATTTTTATGATATTAATTTTATTTTCTGTGATTAATATTTTAACTCACACACTGACTTATTATATGTTGTTTTTATTTTTTATTTTTTTTGGGAAATCATATACAATGTTTGTAAATATGTGAGCACCATGTACCTATCGCATTTATTAATTTTTCTGTTATTACTTCACTTTTCATTCTTTTTACCAATTGTGGTAAGTAATTTTGATGAATTTTTTTATATGTTTTATTTTTTTATTCTAGGTACATAGTCTTCACCTATAAATATTAATTAATGTATACAAACTATTGTTAACATTTTAAAAGAGTAAGTATGGAGTTTCTTGCCCATTCTTCTCCATACATAACTACATTTTGGAAGGCGCAACTAGAATCAATTAACTATTCATGTAATTTTTGACGTTCAAAAGTGCATCTTCGTGCCTATTTGAAATAAATTATTTGACTTTGACTTTGACTTTGGAATATCATCTACCGCCAAATTAATTTAATGATAATTTCCAAGTAGCCAACATGGTTGAATATTATGATCCTTTACGACCCCATTACCCCATTGTAGATTCACTAACGACGTGGTTCCCGTCTTCCTTCCTTAGATAAAGTTCTCAACAACACCCAGCCTAAACGATGACGCATTTAGATCTTATATAAACTTAATATTTAGGTCTCAATTAATAAGGATATAGTTCGTTAACGGATATATTTCCACCCACAGTGCCTTTATCGATAATCTTAGAATAGACATTATGTTTAATTGTTTCTGAGGTGTTCAGTATTTAGGTCAGAACGGTCAGAACAGCTAATATTTTGGGCTGAAATAGCACAAAATGTTAGATGTACTGGAAGCCATTTTGATACAGTTTAATTTTGTTTTTGTGTTGGTTAAACCTGTCGCTGAGACCGTATCAGGCGATAAATATTTATAGAAGGTGCAAGGGAGAACGACGTGTAAACTGTTACCATGTATTGTTTTATTATTCAGTACCAGATTATTATTAGATTTTTTTTGATACCCACGAGTATCAAAAAAAAAAAAATACTTTTGGTTGGTGTAGCGGATTCCTGCAGCCTTAATAAGGTCATCGGTCCACCTTGTGGAAGGCCTTCCTACGCTACGCCTTCCAGTACAGTGACCGCGTACTATATATATATTCCAGAAAAATCGGCCATCTGTTCTGCTAGCAAAGTGTTAATTTGAATTTCTTTTATTACTATTTTTATTTTGTTTCATCTGTCCACCGCCACTTTGGGAATTCTTCAGTATTTAGAGGCCCAAAAAATCACTTACATGTAGCACCCTCGAGAATCCTATTTTTACCTATTGTGGTATTTTATTTTTATTTTAGATGAATCGTCTTCACGTATATAACTACTTATATTCTGTATTTCTTCGGAAACCTCATCACCTTTACGTACCTATTGTGAAAACTATCTATAAGCAAAATACATATATTTTGAGAGCATATCGAATATTCAATATGGTGAGCCGGGATGTTGAGCTTGATTTATTCACAAATAGTGTACAGAAATTTAAAACAATGTTAAGTAACTTTTGCTTTGAAGTGTAACTTTTGTTGTGTAATGTATTTTATTATTGTTTATTCTCTTCAGTTGTTTCTATGTTTAACTCTCACGCTGATTGTACCGTTTTGTCAATATCACACAAGTTTATATTTAAGTGGAAACTTGTAATTGGCCTTTTTCTACGTATTACTTCTGACTACTCGAATTTTGCTGTAAGTTTTCATAAAAATAATAAAATAAAATAATGTTAGAATGAATGCATACAAAATATTGTAAAACATTTTAAAAGAGTAATGGTGGAGTTTCTTGCTCATTCTTCTCCTACTTACTGTATTACCTGAACAATAAAATATTTTAAATCTCTTATATTTTCTGGATAACACAAGTTATCTACGTAAGAAGATACTAATACCATTCAGAAGAAGAATATAATGGTGACAAAACTGATAATTATAACATAGATTAATCTATGTTACTATTTGATATCACATTTGCGACACCGCTAGATTTGTGCCGCATGCCTGAATAAATACGTAAATCGTATTCAGTTTTGTGCAGACCGACCCAATCTAATTAAACTATGTGCTTTAAATAAATCACTAACTAAAACTGAAATTGTTTGCCCAACAAATTAGTTTGACTGTATGTACTGACGTAATGTAGAATACTAAATGAAACGTTTCGTGATTACTGTAAAGATATTTGAGTGCTTGTTATGTAAAGAACATTGTTAGAAAATGTTTTGCTAAGATAAATTTCCATTGTAAAGGCATTTATATTAATGGTAATCACAGTGACAGCTCTAAGCCAATATATGAATTACTATTATAGATAGTACCTTGTCGGTAGTTTATTAATATTCATGTAATTTTTTATCATTCAATTGTTCTTTTGTATGCCCTAAATAAACGACTTATCTATCTGTCGGAGACGAGTTGTATCCGGTACGCCAGCGCCATCTAGTCGCGTTCGATGGAGTTGGTGTAGTTCGCGCCATCGTTTCTTGACTAATCGGGACGCCAGTGCTGACTAGCGGCGCATGAAAACATAACGTTCGACCGGTGGTACGTGATCGCCGCACATTCGACAAGTGAAGTTCATCGGTGGCGGTCAAGCAGTGAAGACGTCTAGAAACTGTCGCGCATTCGGTATAGTTGTGTTGTGTACCAACATCAATTACTTTGCATACCCATTACTGTATAGAATCAAGTTCTTCTAACTGAACAGACAGATGTGCTGTTGAGGAGTTTGTTCCAGTACTTCTTCTTCCCAGCTAATGCAATAGGAAGTGATGAAGGGATTGGCGTTTTGGGGGACTGTCATAAGTAAACTTTAAAGTGCTATCTATATTTGAGTAAATATTTTTATGAGTTTAATTCGGTTTTTCTATTGCGCAATTACCAACACTTCCCACAGTGTGCCCACAGTAGTTTAAAATATGGCTGAAGATAACGAGAGAAACCTTCCGTTCTCCGACATATCTATATATCTATAGTACCAGAAAGACTATTGAGAAACGAAAGCCACCTGCATAGGTAGTACTGTAATAGCCACTAGAAACATAGTAATTCTCTATGTAATACTTTAAAATATGTGCGGATTTATTACAAAGAAGTGGCTTGAAATACCCTAATATCAATTGTCACATAAAAAGGAAACCGAAACAATAATTCCATACAAAGGAATAGGTACAACTTGGTATTCACATAGCAATTCTTAAGGGCGCACCGAGCTCTAATTGGTGGAAGGGGAAGCATGGCGGCTCTGGCTAATTTACGTATTTCTTTCGTTTTATTAAAACATACACATTATACATATAGCTCATGGAAAGCGTTCGGTGACGATGACGCGAGTTCCATGATTTTTGTTCACCCAAAAAGTACTCAAAGCGCTTATAGAAGTTTTCACTTAAAAGAATAACCATTCTGAAAATGTGAAATGTATACGTTATGGAAAACATGTAGTTATGTTATTATTAAAAAACTGATGACGTTCCGCGAATTATTTACGCCGTATTAAGAGTATATAAGGGTTTATTTGGTTTTTCAGAGATTACTTTGGGTTTTTAGGGTTCCGTACCTCAAAAGGAAAAAACGGAACCCTTATAGGATCACTCGTGTGTCTGTCTGTCTGTCTGTCTGTCTGTCTGTCCGTCTGTCACAGCCAATTTGCTCCGAATGTAATGGACCGATTAAGTTGAAATTTGGTATACATATCAATTTGAGTGACCCAAACACGGACGTGAACTGTAAATAAATGAATTTAGAATATTGGGGTCAGTTTTGGGGGGAAAACATGAAAATTTAAATAAAAAGTTTTGTAAACTGTACCTTGTGACATATTAAATGAAAGGGCTTACTGTGAGGGTCTCAAATGTATTTTTTTATAATTTTAAAATAAACTGTTTTGAAGTTATAAGTGAAAATAGACGAAAATTGACCATTCCCCCCCCTTATCTCCGAAACTACTGAACCTAAAATTTTGAAAAAAATACAGAAAATAGTTCTATACTTATAGATTACAGGAAGTTACTTATAAGAAGTCTATGGTCTTAAAATAACATGGTAAATCTCTCGATATTGTGCGTACAAACTTATATTTGCAGTTGGAATGTATGGGAGATTATGTTTACCAACTACAATGTTAAGTTTGTTCTTAGGATAAATTCTTTCCAAGTACGGAACCCTTCATTGTGCGTGTTCCGACACGCACTTGGCCGGTTTTATCTTTCTATCGAGTAAACTACAAGTAATCGTGTTTCGAAAATAATAACAATAAGCTAGCCTAGTCCCTGTTCCCGATACCGAGCAAATGCTGACAGTACTGCAACAGGTCTATATCCGCTGACCTCAGAGGCCGGAGCCCCTTTTGGTACCGGAGTGACCCACTCCGGTACCAAAAGGAGCTCCGGCCAGTAGTTAGTTTCCAACCGTCCGGATACGAGCATTCTTGTAGGAAGCTTTTAAATAAATGCAAGAGAGGTCTGGCTAGAACAGACCTACAATCCTTAACTATGTAGGGTGGCACTCCGTCCGGCCTAACTGAACGCTTGGGCTTGAGGCGCGCAAGCGCCACACTCACCTCACCAAGAGACAGCTGACCCACGTGAATGCGCGAGCCGCGCTCAGGCGCCGCCTGCCCAGCGGTGGTATCTGTTAATGGGTTTTTTTTGTGTGACGTCCCCGAGTGTGGAAATTGTGACTACATTGTTGGATTGGGTTTCCACCTGTAAAAACAAATGTAAGTGGTAATAGTAAATAAATAAATTAATAAATAATTAATATTTTTTAAATTTTTAAATGTTTTTATATTTTTTATATTCTAATATTTAAAAATATAATTTATATGTATATTATTGACATAAAGGAAATAATAATAAATTCGTTTATTTTCAAACAAGTGTCACTGTTACATAAAAAAGCTCTGCCTCTTGAACTAGGTAGTTAACCTGTATCTCAGGAGACAGTACCCTTCCTAATTACATAGTACAATTTCATGACATGGTACAATGCTAATTGAAACTAAAAAAATAAATAAAACAAAGATATACATATAAAGATTAAAATAAAAATATACTAGTTTAAAAAAAAAAATACGATTTACAGCGTGAATCCTTAAATATCTTATATTATATATTAATGCATAACCAAAAGGTTAAGTAATAACGATGCAGCAAGGGATCAAACGAACGCAATTATTTCGCAATTACGTATCGTTTCCTCGGTGCGCCCTTAATTATGAGTTCACCTAGTACACCGTAAGCACCGGGCATAAAGCCATTATTTTCTTAACTTTACAGAATAAACAAAGCAAGGAAGTAAGTAAGTAAACTAAAAAAATACACAAACCCAGCCGTTGGCACTTTCTGGCTACCTCGTTAAAAACTAAGCAAAGAACACACAATTCCGATTTTAAGAAAAAGAATAACATTTTCATATCTCATCCCGTTCCCGGCGAGGGGAGTTTTGTGAGCGGAAAGAAAGACGACAACAGGTGTGCTTCGGGAACAATTGCGTTTCATTAGAGCAAACACTTCCAGTTGGCGCTTGCACGATATTCCTCGTAACTTTTGTGTACTTGCACGATGAGCAGAGAAGATAAACAAGCAGTTGAGTACACCTACTGAGTGGCTAAGCCTTTGTCTTTTCTCTTGTCTAGTGTATGACTGTAGGTGTAGGTACATGCAACTTACAACTTGTGGGGCACTTCAAATTGTGAGTAAATAAATTTTGGCTTTTATACGAGTAGGTGTAGTAGGTACCTACCTTTTTAATCCTACTAATATATGTTTGTTACTCAATCATGCAAGAACGGCTGAATGGATTTGAATAAAACTTTGACACACAGATAAACACATAGAACACATAACACATAGAATACTTTTTAACCCGGTAGTACACCATGGGATAATTTCCGACGTCCACGCAGGCGAACCCGCGGGTAAAAGCACACAAATACAGTACAACCAAAAAATAAAATAAAAACAAAATTAGATCTAAAGAAAAGCGGCCACATTCCTTTAGATCGTATTTTGTTGCTTCCTGTCTCAATATGAAACTTTATAAAAGTTATTAGAAAATTCTAGACACACTTACTAAATAATTGTAATGGTAATTGTGTCTAGAATTTTCTAATACCTTTTATGAAGTTTACCCTCAGTAAGTGTATCTAGAATTTTCTAATACCTAATGCAAAATTAAAAAGGTGTTAAAATTCTAGACACACTTGCCGAGGTTCCTTATTGAGCCGTTTTTCATAATTCCTTCTTAGTCACGAGATAAGTTTTTTTTTTAAGGAGTCGCGCTAGTGGACCTTTGTACGCTCTCTTAAACCTAACTGGCAAAATGTGTTTACTATTCATATTTCGTACACATGTGCCTAACCCTTCGGGGAATACGGGCGTGATGTTATATTATATTCTCCAACCAGCCGTTCTTCTACTCTACTGATACCACTATATTAGATAAACTTTAGGTCCCATTTATTTCAATCCTTGTTTCAGCCCAGCCACAATTTTATTAGAACTAAATTAAAACAAATAGTCGCACGTCCAATTAGTTACAGCCTGATGACAAAGCCGTTAATATACGTTTCGGTAACAAACTTATTTGAATTGCATTTATTAGTATTTACTTAGTTTACTCTATTTCAGTTCGTGAATTATTTTGTTTAGGCTAATGTTGAGTTACGATCACGTTTCAATAATCTGCTGTGATTGGGTTTTGTCGTGTGCTGTTTAAATAATGGATTATTGGCTCCTGTAACACAGGTGTTTTTACCTAAAGTAGGAGTCAGGGCTTCACTTTGTACATACTTTTTATGCCAATAATGGATTTATTTATTTAAGTCAAATCATATATTTCAAATAGGCACATAAACGGCACGTTGGAACGTTTAAATTTACAAAAAAATATTGTTCTAGTTGCCCCTCCTTAAAGGTAGTTACGTATGGAGAAGAAGGGGCAAAAAACTCTACACTTACCGTCTTAAGCTGCTTTCAGACTACGCTATAATATAATAGCATATAGTATATAGCTCATAGCACAACAATATCGCGCACCATACATTCCAATAATATATAGTACAGTAAAGTGTGAACGTGTCCATAACAATGTATGGTGCGCGATATTGTTGTGCTATGAGCTATATACTATATGCTATTATATTATAGCGTAGTCTGAAAGCAGCTTTATTCATAAAATAGTTATCCGCTTATCGAACTGTTTTGTTCCTTTCTGTCAAGTTAAAATGAAGTTTGACAGAAAGGGACAAAACTGTTCGATAGCTAAAATAGGTTTATGAAACGGATAACTTTATTATGAATAAGACGGTTAAGGTACTATTTGGAACCGAGCTGCCAACTACAACTGCCAGCATGTGCAGGGAAAGCATGCGATCGGCTACTGGTTTGTATGTATTTATATGAAATGGCTTCCAAGCCGCTGCACGTGGCGTCGGCAGTTGCAGTTGGCAGCTCGGTTCCAAATAGTACCTTTACTCTTTTAAAATGTTAACTATATTTTGTGTACAGACGCCAGCACATCAAGCTACTACAATCTGTCAAATTTATTTAATAGATTTTCAACTTTATCACTACAGTATAAGGTTCAAGGTTGATTGCGAAAATGTGACAGTTTCGGGTAGCTTGACCTGCTGGCGTCTGTACATTAATTATAATTATATGAGAAAATGATGCACCTAGAATAAAATTACTATACAATAATATGTAGGTAAAAATAATAAAAAGTGAAGTAATTACGGATAAATTAAATAAGTGTATATGGTGTTCACTTTATTTATTGGTATATTTATTATAACCCACGCATTGCCTACCCCGGGCCCCGGCCTACGCCATAGCGGTCTAAAATAGCATGAAACAAAAATAACCGAACTACCAATGCGCAATTCATTTAATTACTGAATTACACGTGCATGGATATTTTTACGTAGGAGGATTTTTAGGATGCTGTTACGGTTGCCACGGCTTATTTTAATTTATTTTAGATTCTGTTTTTTTTTTATTATTGTTAACGACGCTTCTAACGTGCACGTCTTTCTACATTATTCTCGCATATATAATATAACTTCAACATGAATGATGTAACATATTTTGTAACAATACTTTGTTTTAAAAGAGTGTCCGTGGAGTTTGTTGCCCGTTCTTCTCCATAGGAACCTATTACGTGCAAATGGGCAACTAGCTTCATCTTTCTGACTGACCGACCCCTTAACAATTCAAAAGTGTCTATAATTGGTTTATTTGAAATAAATGCTTTGAGTTTGAAGGCCAGCACGGACTGATTTAGAGCAACACTACGGAAAATAGTGGCCTCTCTGAAGCGCCGCGTGCGAGGCAGCACCAACAGCCTTCTGAATATCGTACCAAATAGGAAGGATTGTGTTCTGTGTATAACCCGTAATTGGACAAATTTGACAGTGAATGTCTGTATGCGCTCGCTAAGTCGGCACGCTATCCCGTACCTACGAGCTGCGACACTATTCGCTACAACGCGACGAGCGCGCCATCTAAAGGAAGAACGTGCGCGCGCGCGGAGACAAGAAGTCTGTTGTAGCCATTGACCCATAAACTATCCAATTTTTGACTCCGTGAGTGAAAATTGTACCGTGTGGTGCCGGACGTAAAGAATAGCCCCATCCCATTTCCTCCCGTGGGTGTCGTAAAAGGCGACTAAGGGACTTACTAGAGAATGGGCTGCAGCGTTCTCTATGCGTTTTTAACACCATACTGCGATCGCCAACCCGCCTGCCAAGCGTGGCGATTATGGCGAACCCCCCCAATTGGGGGAAGCCTATGTCCAGCAGTGGACGTCTTTCGGCTGAAATAATGATGATGAGTGAAAATTTATAAAACAAGGACAAATTGTGCATTACCGTGTGGTGTTACTCGTGCAAGTCTCCGTGGTCAACGGTCCACTCAAAAGACCGCTGATTTCAATTGGGAGCCAGCCGCAGCAGGAGATACGTGAGTCGTATTCAGCCATCTCTCTGTTGAATTTGTTTCTGGATTGGGCGAACGGCGAACTCCGTTCGTACAGAACTACCTGTTTCTCATTCTACAACAATCGAAACTCTTACAGTCCACTCCTCTATTCCACAGAGTAATTGCCCTGTTGTGAGGTACTGGAATACTGGACACGGATCTGGAGATGCCCTTTTTAATGTTAAATAGCTCAATAACAACTAATCATAATAAATCAATATTTAATCATTTTACTCACAGTTATAAGTATTATTTACTAACAATTTATGAAATGTAAATTATTCTGCAATAAAATGATGAATATTATGTAACAACACATAACTTTTTTTTTGGGTTGGAAATGAAAAAATATCTTCTCCCACTCTGGGCGGAGCGGGAGTGCGTGTCAGACTTTTAATAATTAAAACCCACCCGTGTTCCTTCACTTGCCTGTGTGCCAAGGCCACGGTATCCCTTTCAGACAAACCCTAGCAAGAAAAAAACCTTACTCCATATAAAAATAGGTTCGTTGGATACAATAAAACTAAGTTCGAAGCCTACCCAGATCCACAGGTTTTAAATATTTTCCATCGCTAAAGATTTTCCACATAAAACAATATTCTATTATACCCTAACACTCTTACATTACTAAAACAATCATAAACTTCATACCCAAGCTTCATAACTCAAACAGAAAAAATCATAGTCCCTAAGTATAATTTACCTTTCTTGAGAAGGAAAAGTCCTAGAGGCTACTCACGGTCGTGATGAATTACTCCCTAGGGTGATGCCAGTCGTATTTATCTACTGAAAAACTAGCGCCACAGGTCAACTAACTTGGGGCGAGTTTTTTTACCGATAAAATCGCAGTGGTGGCTATTTCTTTAAACATGAACGGAGGGGGAGTGTGGAAAAATGATCCGCTATTAAAATAATATAATGGTTTTAGGTTTTTATACATTACAGCGCTGTTGAGCTTTTGCACTGTTTTTGTGTTGCTTGACCGGTGGGTTTTTAAAGTTATAATATCCGTTTTATAAAGTTATAGCTTTGTTTTTAACATCAGTAATAGATTCAATACAAATAAAATAATATCATCTTCGATAGGTCTGCAGTAGAAAATATGCTGCATTATATACCTATACAACTACATGAATATAACTGGAAGCTATACTACTGTTTCATATCGCGAACATATTATGAACTAGCTGATGCTCACGGCTTCGCCCGCCTAAGTTACTCTTTATAAAATCAGCTATCTGCCAGTGAAAGTCCCGTCTAAATCGGTCCACTCGTTTCAGAGATTAGCCGGAACAAACAGGCAGACAGACAGACAAAATTAAAAAAAGAGTTTTTTTTTTTTTGTTATACTTTCATATGCATTTAATTGCAATTACAAACAGACAATTCAATATTATTTATTTGTATTTGGTTCCACTAAAGTATAAAAAGCTGAACCAAAATAAACACTCCATAAAATTTCTTGACATCTAACAAAAAAGCAAAACAGTTTACTTCATAATTATTTAATCACAATAAAAGCTGCCATAACGACACAATTCACCGGATTCTATGTTAATAAATAAATCATAAGCCGGCCTTTAAAACAATTTCATTAGAGCGGCTAGTCCCTTTGAAGTATAAATGGAAGTCAGGACCGTAAGGAAAGTAAACGCTATGACATTGTCACGGAATGGAGATTTCTTGATACTAAATTAATTGTGAAGACAAAGCCGAACGGGGACAGACGAAATGGACTCTTAACAGGAAGAAATTAAACTTGCAATTTTCGTGCAAATTAAGTTGACCTAAAATATTTGAACTTTAGACCCTTTTATTCAACTGTAGTTACGTCGTGAATGCTAATAATGTGAAGGGTGTCCGTTTAAATTTATGGAATAATTAAAGTTAATTTTCGAGAACAAATTATGCAAAGACATAATTTGTTTATTGTTATAGGCATTTTAAATGTTTGCTAATCGCTTTGCGGGTGATATTTATGTTTATTTACATTATAATGGTGTTTATTTAAATTTTATTCATACCTAAGAGTATGGATAAACGTACGCTTTTACCCGCAACTTATCAGCTTATTACAGATTAAATAAATAGACAGGCCTATTAGCTTATACCATTGTGTGGATCGCCCGGAGGACACGGTGGAGCATACGGTGGAGGTCTTCCCGGCTTGGGCAGAGCACCGCCGTGTCCTCACGGAGGCGATCGGCGGCGGCGATCCCTCGCGTCCGGCCCTGGTCCAGGCCATGATCCGGAGTGAGAGTGAGTCCTTTTGCGAAGCAGTAATGCTCGCGAAGGAGGAAGCGGGCCGCGTGAGGGAGAGGCAGTCTAGGCGCCGTCACGCCCCTAGCCGCCGCAGGAGACGCCCAGGGCGGCGGGAATCTATAGCCGATTCCCGGCCACCGTAGACGTGGGTTTGCGGACGGCGAGCTATGGGCAGCTCGCTCTCCGGTTAGGACCAGGCCCGGGTCGACGGTGCGTTGTGTTCCACGAGAGATGTCAGCACGCACTGACGGAGTCCGCCAGGACCGATGCCTGCCAGGGTCACGGATTTTTCCGAAAGGAACACCGTAGCCCTGGCACACAGGCAATCGAAAGAACACGGGTGGGTTTTAGTCAGTAAAAGTCTGACGCCCTCACGCTCCGTCCAGAGCAGGAGAAGTTATATGATAATTTCACACCCAAAAAAAAAGGTCTATTGGATTCCACGAAATTTCCTTTTTAAACACTACATTTAAATACTTAATTTACAATCAAAATAAAGACACAGAATAATAACACTGTCAAATAAACAATCAATTATTTTTAAGTATAATAAATACAGGATATTTTTAACGTTCCATATAAAAAGGGATAAATTCGCATAGTGGCAATTTTTTCACCATACGAATCTACGCCTATTGAACAAAACATAAGCCTCTTAAACACTACACGGTGTAACCCTATTCAACGATTAGAACAACCATCTCGTCTTGCAACACATTACAGCAATTGGCGGCACAAAACAATCGATCTAATGCATAGAGCATTCGAGCACAAAGACTCTCCGCTGAAAGGGGAACGTTGTATGTCGTGCCGCAAAATGTTTGAACTGTTGTTGAAAACTTTTAGTTGAACGGATCAACTGGAAGCTTTTCTTCTACCCCGAACAGTTTCAAGAGACCATGTGTCTTTAAAACATTGAATAAATGGACTTGTTCAATGGCTTTTGTGGGAATATGTTGAGCGGGACTTTTATATTACTGTTTGTTCTCATATAAATAGTTTTCTAAGTTGGTTGAGTCGAATCTATACTTTTTAAAGCATTTTTAGTGAGAATTCATGGATTTTCTTTTAAAAATAGTCATGCATTTTTCTTTCTTACTTCGACGTTCACTCAACTCTGTCTTAACATTGGAATTGGGTTATGAAAGTGACCTAGAATTCCATCTAGAATAACACTTTCACAGACCGTACAAATCAATATTGAACAAACTTGGACTTATTAGCAAACGTGGATATTAATGTGGAATGAAATAATTTTGGTCTAACCGAAGTACTGACAGCGTTAATCTCAGAAAAATATCGCTTCTATTCTCGAAGGTTTGTGCTAAGATCAGTGTATCACACAATACATTTATTTGATAAAAATAAAAGGTATTGCATTAACGCTGTGATGTGGTCAAATAAAATAGCCTACTTAAAAGTAGATTCTTACACATAACGCGCTCGACTAAGTTAACAAAGCTTCAACAAACAAAGACAAAAGTCCTGGAATAAAACAGAAACCTGCATTCTAGTAGCTACATCCATCTAATCTGTCACCAATTTCCACGAGCAATCTTGATCACAGCGCAAACATGGCTGCAACTATCTAACGGTCTAACCCATCCATTGCCACAACTAACTAACCGACTGAGCTTAGTTGACTCTTTAGATAAATAGAAAACTCATTCCCTCCGACTGGACCCGCTCGCGATCACTCGACCCAGCAAATGTGACCGGGAATGTAAAGAAACTGGAAGGAAGGTTAGAGGGTGAATAATGGGAAAATTATTTGTTTAGGTTTTATTTTTAGTCTAGTTATTTCACGGGTTTTAGACAGGATGGACTGGTCCCAGAAAATAGTACAACAACTTTATAGATATGTAATTTTTTTGGGTTCCTATTCCGAGTCAACACGGTACCTTTATAGTTTCGCCATGTTCGTCTGTCTATCTGTCTGTCCGCGTCTTAGGTCACAGACTATTAGTACTAGAAATCTGTAATTTGGTATGGATATACATATTAATCACGCTGACAAAGTGGTGTTTTTTTTTTTTTAAAGTGAAAACTTCTTTAAGCGCGTTTAGCGATTTTTGCTAGGGGGAAAACTTATGGGTTCGCGATCATCACCGAACGCTTTCCATGAGCTATATGTATACTGTGTATATTTGTGTACTTTTTGGGTGAACAAAAATCATGGAACTCGCGTCATCGTCACCGAACGCTTTCCATGAGCTATATGTATACTGTGTATGCATTTTTATGTTTATTTTTTGGGTGAATAAAAATCATAGAACTCGCGTCATCGTCACCGAACGCTTTCCATGAGCTATATGACTGTATACGAGTACTGTGTATTCCTTTTCTTTGTTTACTTTTTGAGTGATTAAAAATCATGGAACTCGCTTCATCGTCACCTAACGCTTTCCATGAGCTATATGTATAAAAGAACAATTATACCAGTTTTGTGTTTTCACTTCTGTTGGCAGTCCTCTTATGACTGCCATATTATGACTTACGTTTTTTTTTTGGCTGCTGATTTAAATTCATTGTAGCAGTAATTGTAAATGTTCATGTCTCGTAGGAAGATATCATAATCTAGATCTAACATTCTCATTTAAGCAAGACCTCTCTTAATTTAAACCTGACCAAGTCAAATACAACAGTTTTGACTTCCAACAAAACTGAAGTTTCTTCCATATTCTTTGATCTCCGGGGTCACAAACCAGGCGGGTACAGCAGAGTTGCAGCGGTCACAACCGCAGCCATTCGCTACTAATCAGTGTCTGTGCATGACGATGTCGTTCAAACAGACCTGTTTATTGTCATTATAAGGATTTGTGACTGTTTTATCAGGTGAAAAGGAGATAACGTAGGATGGTAAAACAAAACAGAAAATTCTGCAAAACATATTCTAGGGAAAAGTGGTCCTCCCAAGATAAGAGAAATCAATAACCAGCAGGGTAATTGCACATCACACATAAAATAGCAATCGATGGCAATGCCTTCCATTTTGACATCCATTACTTCATAGTTATGAAAAGTACGTCTACTTAATAACGCAAATAACGCAATGAAAACTATTGCGCTTGAATTCGCCGCTAGAGGCGCTAGTGCAGAGTGAGGTCTCTAAAAATTTCAAATATGAAACTAAACGTTCACTGTGTGTGGAATTTTCTATCGCAAATTGTTACTAATGATTCATAATAGAGGGGATTAATTTCAAAACCAGATAAAACTATATTTCTGGAAATCGAGTCATTGACGATTTTTAAACTCAATAAAATGTAATCACACTCCTTGCTGCACAACACAATTACACAAGTCGCCATTGGTCCATCATACTACTCGTAAAGTCATTTGGTGCAAAAGCAAGCGCTGTGATTGGTTGATTCCGCTGTAGCAAAATTTGAATTTTACCCACGACATTTGTAGTAGATCTTGGTACCAAGTTCCACGACATTTGTAGTGGATCTTGGTACCAAGTCTAAGATTGGTAAATTTAATACTGCTATAGAGATATTGGCTCGGAAATGAGCTTGTCACATAGTACAGAATTGAGAAAACTTTCAAAAGAGAGAGAAATTCGATTTCAAGGAAAAATCGATATAGCGGGTTTTGGAATTAAATCCCTCAATTGTAATGATTGTGCCATTCCCGATTAATTATGGTTTTTAATTCTAAGTAATAACTTAGGATCTAATTTCGTAGCACTTGGAGGAAGAATAATATTTGTCTGCTTAATAGTTGCCAATTTTAGGAACATTATACTGTAAATATTCATTTTATATTTAAAAATTTAATAAAATAAAATACTTAAACATATAAAATAAAAGTACTAACAGGACAACTCTCGCCAGTGGCGCCAACTAGTGAGCACAAAAAACAATAGCCCAAATTGCGATCGATTGCCATTTTTTGTGTGTTACGCAATTACCCCTGGTCATTAGGTATTGCAATAATAACTCATGAACGATTATTGTAATAGAGTCCACTGGAAGGCTTTATTCAGCAAGTCTTCGTTGCAATCTTGGAAAACATATATAACGGATTACTTAATTGCTTTGGTAACAAAACATCACTACTACTACTACTACTACTGTTACTTGCGACGAAAAATGGATTCTGTTCGACAATCACAAGTGCTCAGCAAGTTGGTTAGATCCTGGTTCAGCACCTAAATAATGCCCCAAATGAAAACTGACCCCTAAAAAAGTGATGGTCACTGTTTGGTGGTCTAGCGCCGGTGCACACACGGCGATCACAACTTCTTACCAAACGGGATGTGTACTGTGAAGAACTGAACATAATGATGGAGAAGCTTGCACATCGCCAACCAGCTTTGGTCAATCGTTCGGCTCCGCTGCTCCTGCACGATAACGCGCGACCTCATACTGCACAGCAGACGGTCTCCAAGTTACAAGAGCTGGGGTTGGAAGTTCTCCGTCATCCACCGTAATCACCAGACTTTGCCCCTACAGACTTCTACTTTTTCCAGAATTTGGATAACTTCTTGGCGGGAAAAAAACTCAATAACTGAGAGGCAGTTCAAAATGCCTTTGAAGAATTTGTTGCCGGGGTCCAGCAGACTTTTTCAAAAAGGGCATCAATAAGCTACCACTACGTTGGCAAAAATGCATTGATTACATGGGTAATTACTTGGATTACTAAAAATCAAAAATATAGAGAAACAAGGGCGTTAAATTATCTCATGAAAATCGGCAATTGCATAGGTAAAGACCTAATGTGGGTATACCCAAATTACAGCTGTCTAGTACTAAGGGTCTCTGAGCTAAGCAGAGGACATTATTACATTAGACTCTAATACAATAATTTATAGTTAATACAAGAACAAGTGTTAAGTGTGTGTAATAACAGCCGCACGGGTCGATCCGTCAGGTTAAGCTACGCTTGCCGGGGTTGGTCCGAGGATGGGTGACCATCTTTACATACCGAAACTCCTCCGTGCCTCGGAAAGCACGCTAAGCCGTTGGTCCCGGCTGTCATTCGTGGATCTTTGACAGTCGATACGGGTCGTCAGAAGCCCAAAAAAAAAAGTCTGACAACTAGTCTTTCCCAGGGGTATCGTGTTACCCAGTTACTGGGTTGTGGAGGTCAGATAGGCAGTCGCTCCATGTAAAATACTGGTATTCAGCTGCATCCGGTTAAGACTGGAAGCCAACCCCAACATAGTTGGGAAAAGGCTAGGCAGATTGATTGACAAGAACAAGTGTTCGTAAATGACGATTTATTTTGCTTATAAATATTACAGAAAGGTACCTTTAATCAATTAAGACATACACGTGCCTATTAAATCATTACAACGAATCGTAGACGTAAATAAAGCTTTGACATCTACCTACGTATATTGAAATGAACCACTTTCTCACTACACACGCCTCAGTGGTCTAAAGGGCAGACTGAAGAAATTAACTGCCCAAGTGTTTAGACGGCCAAGTCACACAAATGACACAAACATGTCGACGCTTTGAGCTTTCAGAATTAGTGAGGACTTAGGACTTCATTGAAATTCTAGAGTCGCTTAATAGTATGAACATTTATGTTTGTACCTTGCTTCGCATTTGGCGAATTGTGAAGTTAGGTGAAGACCTGGGGCCCAAGTCTGCTATTTTTATAAATTCGTCACTCCAACACGATCCCATTGTCATTTTGCTAAAAGTTCGTAATCTGCTAAATTCATAATGGTCGATCATTGTTCGGTCAATGGTCTCGTAATAGAATTGTATTACAATAGCATTTTGAACATTTATTCATGCCAGATTTCATCTATATATATTTTTACATATTATTTATTAGTTTCATAAGCAATCTGAAGTAGTAGGAAGTTGGAAGTTTAGTAGGAAGTTTCATTTGTCATTATGTACGAGATTACCAATTCTTTCAATGGAGTGTCAGTGGCTGACCATTGGAAAGTCATAATGACGCCATTATATTAGTAGATTACCAAACTTGTCAAAATCAACAATTACGAAATCAATGATAGACCATTTTGACACTATTGTAATAGCAGACTTGAGGCCCTGTTTTGTAGCAGAAGACTACAATAATAGATTAATCTATACTTAATATAATAATGTTGAAGCTGAAGTTTGTGTCTTTGTTTTTTTTTTTTTTTTTTGTTTGAAAGCGCTAATCTCTAAAACTACCTATTAGTCGGATTTGAAAAAAAAAGTTTATATTTATTATTTTTCACTTTTTAATTGTGGTACCTTCAAACTACCTTCAATTCGTATACCACTTCTTACTATGTGAACAGCAGTAGCAGGAAGATTACAGTACCTATCGAAGATAACTCAAAAACTATCCAGGCATTTTTTATTTTTATTTTAATATTTAAGGGTCATTCTCAGGACACTAATTATTTGGTTGACTTCGGTGGCAATTTTTTTTTTACATTTAGGCATAACTAGCATGAAATATCAAATCTAGAGTTAATTTAAAACATATTACTAGTACTCTACGAGTAGATTTGATAAACTCAACTCAAACTCAAACTCAAAGCATTTATTTCAAATAAACCAATTACAGGCACTTTTGAATTGTCAAGGGGTCGGTCAGTCAGAAAGATGAAGCTAGTTGCCCATTCCAAAGCGTAGTAGGTTCCTATGGAGAAGGACGGACAAGAAACTCCATGGACACTCTTTTAAAACAAAATATTGTTACAAAATATTGGTTACATCATTCATGTTGAAGTTATACATGTGAGGACAATGTAGAAAGACGTGCACGTTAGAAGCGTCCGTAATAGAAACAATTCAAAAATTAAAATATTCATATTTCATGTTAGTTATGCCTAAATGTAAAAAAAAAATTGCCACCGAAGTCAACCAAATAATTAGTGTCCTGAGAATGACCCATTAACCATAAGCAACGTTTGTTAATGAAGGGGTAAATGTCCTCCTTTAAAATAAATATATCCTACAGGGCTATCGCCATATTTTAGTTTAGTGAGGAAAGATGCGTTTGTATTGTTAAATGAACCAATAGCACTGATTCTTGTATATAAGTACATATATATTATACCAATGGTTTATTTACTGTAAAAAAAAAACAATATATATAATTATATATATATATCTTATATATAAAATTCTCGTGTGTTAGTTACAATGTTAGTTACCATACTCCTCCGATACGTCTTGACCGATTTTTATGAAATTTTATATGCATATTCAGTAAGGTCTGAGAATCGGCTACTATCTATTTTTTTTAAGTTTTAGTAGGTAGGTAGGGTAGGGTAGGTAGGTAGGGTAATGTAGGGTAGGTTAGGGTAAGTAAGTAGGTAGGTAGGGTAGGGTAGGGTAGGGTAGAATAGGTAGGTAGGTAGGGTAGGGTAGGGTAGGTAGGTAGGTAGGTAGGGTAGGTAGGGTAGAGTAGTGCAGTTTATACCATAGCTTTTGACAGAACGAAGTCTGTCGGGTCAGCTAGTAATATAATATTTCATTGAATCAAACGGCATTTACCCATAAGGGTTTTTCCCAAGGCAGAAACTATGGAACGCAACAATGTTAACGGCATTTATAAGGTTCCGTAGTAAACATAAAACCCTTATAGTTTTGTCATGTCCATCTGTGTGTCTGTCTGTCTGTCAGTCCGCGGCTTAGCTCAGAGACTCTTAGTACTAGAAAGCTGTAATTTGGTACATATTAATCACGTCAACAAAGTACATATTACACATAGTACTTACATAGTACAGTCAGTATACACAATTAACTGACCCCCCCTTGCATAAAGGGTTGAGATTTTTTTATTAACAAATTGTACGATTTTTTTTTTCTTTCTAGTTTTGGGTAGATTTCGTATAGGTATTTAAATTAAATTAAGAATTATAAAATTCTATCGATCCGTATTCAAAAAAATCTCAACCATTTATCCAAGAGGGGGTCATCTAATTGTGTATACTGACTGTACATATTAATCACGCCAATAAAGTGGGGAAAAAATCTTGTTTTTTTTATTATTATTTTGGGTACCTCCCGCACACGTAAAGTGGGAATGATATTATTTTTTTTCTCGTCTATCCCATGGTGTGGGGTATCGTTGGATAGGCCGTTTAAAAATATTGCGGGTTAGTAAAACCATTTTTCGATTCAGGGATCCGTTTGCGTAATATCAAGCTTTAAATTGTTAATTTTTGTTAGTGTCAAGTTCCCCCCCCCCCCCCTTTCAGCTAAATGGTTGTATTTGGATACGTGAAAAAAATTCACAACAGTAGTACATATGACGAAGTTAAAAGAAAAACTATCACAGCTAAGTTGACTTTACACGTTACTGAGTAATAGTCGACCAACTTATATTTGCAGTTGAAAAACATCGAGAACTTGTTTTTTAACAACAATGTTAAGTTTGTTCTTGGGATAAATTCATCCTACCTACGGAACCATTGTGCGTGGTGCGACATGCACTTGGCCAGTTTCCTCTTCAAATTCGCATTACGGTGGATTCATATTGTAACTACCTTTTGCTATATGTTATTATTGCCTTGCGAACTGACGCAATAATGCCTCTAACATTGTTAGTATGAAAGCAACTTCGAATGATCGGAGCAAGCCATTCGTTTGCAGAACGGATGCCAATAAATCGTCTAAAAGCCTACTTGTTTCGTTATTTATATAAAGTACTGTACGTTGTTTAAGTGCAAAAAGAAGTATCTCAGTATAGCAAACGGAGGATACTTAAAAAACACAAATTATGTGATAAACTAATTGAGCGATAAAAGTCTTGATTTCAAACTGTGAAGCTTTTCCAATAACATAACCAATACTCCATTTGAAATACGATTACACATTTTAAAAAACCTTTTTTCCAACAGATTTTGACTTCTATTCCGTAGGCATAAGGATGACGGCATTAAAAGCAAAAAAGTGGTTCCAATACCAATTTTTAACTGCAGCTGCCATTTGTCATGCCACCAACGCAATAGAAGTCAAAATCGGTTGAACGGACTGTTAAAAAGGTGTATTTAAATGTCTAATCTTATTTCAAATGGAGTATAGGCAAAGGTAATCTGTACTTCATCGGCGCATTCATTATAATTCCTATTATACATTAAGTAGTTAGTAAGGTACTATGGACTTATGTAAAAAATTGCGCTATTTAAGATTCTAGACCCTAAATCCGTCGGAGATCATTCAATTACTCATAATAGAGAATAAGTAGAAAACCTCGCGCAGTTAATATTATACACATATTTATCACTTCACGTTAGAGTTGGTCCATTTGATATAGTTACACAACTTATTTCTGGCACAGACTCAACACTGAATAACAACAATGCTTTAGTAATTTATAACACAAACAAACATAAATTTCAGTTCACGAACAATGTTTTTTCTTAATTAGCCACAGTACGTAGATTAATTTAGAAAGCGAGCTTAATGTGTGCAAGTTCGCTAGTCTAATTTGCTCGGGTTTAGAGCAAAGACGTGTTTCCATATAGAGAGTGAAGATTCCCGGGGAGTTATTTAACTAATTTTACATGCGGGGCAAGTTTTAACCCCACTAGCATATGTTTGCGTTGCCTCGTCGTGGGTACGTCTTGTGAGTGCCGACTACGCGACTCTGCAAGACAAACTGGTTCATACGCCCTTCGGAATTAGCTTGGCAAATTCAAACAGCCAACTCCTCCACTTGTACGCCTGACAACTAGCGACGATAGCTGTTGTCAGAATTTTGAAAGCCACCAAGTTAACGTACAGTCTTGATTACCCAGCACAGTTTGCAAGAGAATGTTGTGCAAGAGGTTTTCTAAAGACATTTACGCTGCAATGCGCTTTACTTTAACTTTGTTACGTTAATCTACACATTTGAATTTTATTCTGGAAAAACTGGTGTACCACTACGATTCACTTACGTGTTATCCCATTTGGCGTGCACTTTGAGCAAAATATAATAAAGTCAAAGGATTTATGACCTAACGAATCTCCACAAAAGTATACAGACAATGCTATAAATAATCCTAGAGTAATAAAATCCGAAATAAGAGAGAGCTCCGCAAAGAATGGTCGCAACAAGGAGCGTATTATTCAGTGTCACCGTCGGGACGTGTCCTGTAATATATGTTTTAATAAAAGGGTTTCAATTCTCACCCGAACATACATCACGCGAAGATACCCGAAGTATCAATAATATCGAAAAAGATCTTCAATTTATTATTCATTGAAGTCGCTGGGCGGGGCGGGCCGCTCTATAAATCCAGGGATCGCCACTAAATCATCGTTTGCAGGCGGCAGCGGCGGAAGGACGTGTGCGGGCGCAATTTTTATCCATTTTTCATCGATGGAAACAAATGGATATATTGCCATTGTGTCCATAATTACAATTTCCATTTTCTCGACAAATGTCAGGGGCTAATGATTACGAATTCGATACAGCATGTGACCTCGTTCGGCGATAGGAATTCGGTATAATTTTGCGTATCCGTACAGTGTCAGTGTACTCAGACCTAAACAAAGAGAGTCAGGTGGAGCGACTGGTGCTGTACCCGCTGAAAGAATCCATAAAAACTGTAATGGTACCCTCGTCACGTCCGGACATCTTATTTATCTAGTCACGAGCAAAATCATTGTTTCCTTTTTCGTTGTGTTCGAGCAAAAACACGCCTTATTACCGCCACCGGCTAACAGATGAACTGCTGAACAGAACCATTGTCCCCGGACCTTGTGTGTGACGTTTGTTACTCGCAGACGCGAAGAAAAAATTGTACTCCCTCGTCGAGAAACGACTATTTATTCATGTGTTCACTATATTTATTTTGCTGCTTGTGAAGTAAAATAAAAGGAAAACTACCGAGAGTTACGTAAGCAGAGAGTCAATTTACACTTTGCGTACAATCTAGTTTTTATTTCGGTTTAAAGACATTTATTTCTCAAAGAACAAATTACAGTTCACTTAAAGAGAAATTTAACTAAATTAACAATAAGTTGTAGTTTATATTACGCCGTTCAATCCATCTAAGAAACTGAACACCATAGTTCCATTTATAAAATATAGCAAGTACCCCAAAGTCTAAATAAAATACAAAACAGTTCAAGCCAAACTTATATGTGTCCAATATAAAAAAGCTAAACTTGTATATCTAATATATAATTCCTTAGGCCTTTTTTTAAATGTTGGTATGCTTGTACACTCTCTGACTTTTTTGGATAATTTATTGTATAGTCGAACCCCTCATACTGTATAGTTTTCCTGCCGCACAGGGTTCTCACTCTTGGTACTTTTAGGTCGTCTTGATTACGGGTATTAATATTATCTATGAGTCTTTTGTGTAAATGCAATATGTGTGTGTATGTTGGTCTTAAGGATCTTTCGGATAGTCATGCATGTATGGTATGTATACAATTGTTGTAGGTTAAATAATTTTGTTTTTTTGTAGAGTGATTCTGTAGGAGTATAGTAGTTGTAATTGAAAAGGACTTTGATGATTTTATTTACATACACATTACATATTTATTTGAAATTATTCATTAGAATTCATAAATAAATATGCAAAATTAATCCATTTATTAATGTTTGAAAAGAAAATGTTTCAGAATTATTAAATAAGTAGACGAATAACGACGACTCATATTTCTGTTATTTATTCGGCTGCTTTAATTACTTTTTCAAAGCTTCATTATTAATGTATTAATACTTCTTGCTCCGTCATATCCCCCGAAAGAAGTGATAAGCAGATTTGATTGCTAAGAAATTATTTTATAGGTACGCAAATGAATCCTTTGTCTACTCTCTTGCAGATCTTATTTCTAAGCAATATGTTCAACGAGATTGCATAAGGCGGAGTAAAGTGAAGAATGAGTAAGAGGGATTCATTATCGGAACAATAAATGGCATTTATTAAAATAAAATTATAGAAGACATCAGTTTAGGTATAGTTTCTAGGTATGTATAGGTCAAGTCATCAGTATTTCAGAGGGACCGTTGTTAGGTTGTGACGATCAAGGGGCAATCCATCCGAATAAAGTACCTACTGATATTCTACCAACATCTGTTGATACTGACAGATTTCAAGAAAGGACCCCAAAACGTTAGTCCTTCCAATTTCTCCGAGACGAAATGTAAAATGATGCAGTTTTACTTTACCTATACCTAAATAATAAATACTAATAATAGAATGAGAAATTGAAGACAGAAATGTGCCAGAAGTAATCGATTTTTAAATGAATTACGTACATACTAGGGCTTTCAGTCTCGCTGCATTTCTGAGTCCCGGGAAAAAAAAATCGTGACTCGATACGGTCTCTAAATTCCCGGGAAAAACGAGACTTTCGAGACTATTTCGAAAGGAGGTTTCAAAGTACTTTATTTAACATACAGTTACAAACTCAAATTATGAAATCAAAAATTATATATGAGATTTTTTTCATTTTTATAGTGGGCACGTATAAAACAAAGGGCGTTTAATGTAGTTACAGACAGAGAAGATCTGAATTTATTACAAAAATAACCCGAAGTAGAAAAAGCTCTCTCTCTCTCTCTGCTTCTACGCTAGTGGGGGGATAGATTTAATTAACTAATATTGTAACAATGGTTCTGGTATTTCCCGAAACTATTGGACAAGTCTCAAAAGTCTCGTTATTCCCGAGACCGAAAATATCAGTCTCGTGTCTAGAAGATACCAAAAAATCGACGAGCCTCTCGAAATTTCGAGACCGAGATTCCCGGGATGTAAGCCCTTGTGCATACACAAAACCTCACGCCTCACGCCCATGGAGGATGGCAGAAACTACAGAACGCCACGTACTACCATCCTTTCACACTCCTTTTGCTTCGTTTGCGTTCATAACATCTGGTCATACACGTACGCCAATTGCGGTAATACGCAATCTTAATTCGATGACGATTTATTAAAGTTATAATAACAAGAACTTACTCAGACACTGAATCATTATTTTTAATACACTTATTCATTACCAAAACAGCGTTCTGATCATCTATAACCTTATCAATAGACCCACGATGAGGATTCCCATTTGCACAAACATCGATAATATTTCTCAACATTCTGCCAAGTATATCTAACTGAGCCAAGGCAAGAAACATCACTCCCAGAAGAAACGTGACAATATTCACATTATACAACATATGAGAAGCGCACACTTTGATACAAGTAGGTACCTATGCTGGATACAAAAACATAGCCTCACATTGTTTCGGTATAAAAGAATATCTACACATAGGAAACTCTAATTTACACAACACAACATCACGCATATATTCCCCGAAGGGTAAGGCAGAAGTGTATATAAAGTACCCCAACATTTCCCCAGCGATATTTAAATCCTATGAAATAGGGGGCGAGCCTCTTGCAATCAACCGGGCTTAAATCCAGACTCCGGGCTGCTACTATGAAATTCCAGATGGGAAAACCCAATAACACGTTGCCCCACCCAGGAATCGAACCCAGAACCTCAGGCTCAGCAGTAGGGCTTACAACTACTAGAGCAACGAGGTAATCAAACTCCAAATTAACATTGAAAATAACGTGAAGCAAGAATGGAAGGAACACATTCAACGCAGCCAAACAACCAAAACTCTGAAAATGTATTTGTACGCCGAAAACGGCAGAATATTATGAACTTTTAAAACTATGTAACAACTCTGTAACAATATTCTTACAAATAAATGGACTATTAATATTACTAAAAGAAGTAAAAATTAATTGTGTTCTTTGCGACATAAAGTACTGTGAAGATAAACATAAATATTATAGAGAAATTGTGTAATAAAGGCTCAGATTTTCTGCCGACCATACACCAAAGATTCTGAGGATTTTCAAATGTATTTAAAACTGCTATAGGGATTTGTTTATCAACGATTAAAGTTTTCTTTGCTTTTCCGTACGAAATTGGAATGTACCAGCTTATATACACTGAGGATACAAAGGCTAGGAAAAGGCCTGTAATTACATGCACTACTCTTAACCTACGTATAATCTTAATTAATAAGTAGAGGTGTTTGAATGCATCGCACGTTCTATTCGTCTTGAAATTTCTAATTTACACCCATTTTAGTTCAAAGTAAATTAACAGCCTCTAGAAATTAATTTGCAGGTAAATTTCCAAGACGTAATAAAATATTAATGTATGGGCGATGTATATGGAGGTTTTTATGAATGTAGGTTAATTGCTGACGTCGTGGTTTTTAAATGAGATGCAATTAGTGAGGTGATGTTCGTCCAGCCGTGAAATGATCCAGGAAATCATTCTTTAAAAGCTATGAGAAGTACCTATTGCTGTAAATCTTCGTGAAGGTGGTGCCCTAAATTAATTGCCGTGGATGCTGCATGCTTTCCTAGGGCGTATTAAGTTACCTAGTTACTACATAAAAAAATAGGTAAAAATCTTTTTTAAAACAAGCTTTTGTTGAATTGCAAAGTACCTACTAAATGAAATTTACGTACCTAAACATAGAACTTTGAAAAATTATAATTTGAATATAATTATACTCCATTTGCATTAGACAAATAACGGCTAAATAACGACAGTCATTGTGTAATATTGTTGAAATTACTGCACTTTAGAGTTATTTTTTTAATGTAAATGTTAAATAGGTTACAGTGCTTTGTATTTATCGTCAAATAACGGAGTTTATTAAACGTTTACATCGAAATAACGAAAGGGTGAGAATAGTTATTTGTCTAATGTTATAATAAATGGAGTATAGTATAATCGATATCATAATTAACCTTTAAGTATGGACGCGTAGCCTCGCAGACGTTTCCATAAAAGTTTTAGATTTCCTTTTAAAACATTAAATATTATTAGAATGTGATCTAATTATAAAGGGCACATTTTTCTTAAAAATTATAATTATTATTTTCTGTTCTTAAGCACACCAATCATGGATAAATTTGATTGATGTAAAACCACAAAAATGGAATACGAGCATCGAATCATGAAGAAAAACTTTAAACTGACATAAAACATAAGCATAGTCAAAATTGCCCAGAAAATGCCATAATTTCGTTATTTGAAACCTCTATTTTGATTTAGACATAGCTTTGAAGCGAAATGAAATAATTTTGTAACTAAACCTGCTAATCAGGAGCCCGTGAGGCGACATATCCAGGGTAGTGTTATAAAAAATGACATCCATACTTAAAGATTAAAAATAAATCTCAAGTTCAAACATCGTGAATCAAACAAGGAGCTATATAATGTTTTAATAATTTATTAAAGTGAAACATTTTAATACTATTCATTTACCAAATTTAATAAGGCATCGAGCAAGCTTTAGGTAGTGTTTTGAATATTTATAAATATCAATTTTCATCAATAAAATAGACCATTTACTTTACGAGATTTTATTATAATTAAAAGTTCGTGCTACGACTTAATTGAGCTAAAAACTAAAGTATAATACCTATTTTATTAATGAAACACTGCCGTATTGCATGAAATTAACTTATTTGATCTTGAAAGGTAATCAATCTTAAATAATATAATCTAATATTATAATAACGTCAATCTAAATTAACAGCAATATTGCATAATAGACTGGAACTTTAAAAACGGCAAGCTAGTCTAGATTATAATTAATTAATATTAAGTACAATCTATTATTCATTAGGCCCTTTACACACGTTCAGGAACGTTCGGGGGAAAATTGTAGAAGCTCTCACCCATGTATAAATGTTATGGACCAAGTGATAAATTGGGCATTATACATAACCGGTCATTATGAAAAATGCCCAATATGAGAGTGCAATTGGATAATACCCAATTATTCAAATAATCAAATTGACTGGGCATTATACATATTGTCCATCACCTTTTGGGCAGATTAATACAAACATATGTAATAACTATTTTTTTTATTGTTATTGTCGTTTGACAAGATTTCAAACAATCCTTTGGGTTAGGTTAGGTAGAACAGTGGCCATTAACGCCACATCCCCCCTATTGTTGGTGAATCATTTGGGTTAGGTTAGGTTAGAACGTGTATTATAAAATTGCCCAATTGTCATGTAGCAATATAATAATGACCGTGCAATGTGATAAATAATAAAGTTAAGATAGTAATTAATCACTTAGCCCGATAGAGCTAGACATTATTCATAATGCTCGTACATTATTAATAATGCCCGCATTAATCACCTGGTCCATAACATATACACTACTTACCAGATGCGGTGCTATTATAACCTAAAATTAGATTGTAGTAAAACATTACCTACTTTATAATTTTAACAATGTAAACCATTGTTGGTTGGTCATTAACGAAAACTAAATTTAAATAAATATACAACGCGGTAGATTGAGCGTGTGAAAATTGCGTAAGGTACGAGTACCTACATGTACATTAGAATTTAGTCTCGCATTTGTTGAAGCAGTGTGAAGAATGAATAAGCGGAATTCATAATCTGAAATTAAAGAGAATCTTAATTTACTAATCTTATAATATCGAACCAATCAGTAAACCAAAAAAATTTACAAAAAAAAAGGGTTTTCTGTAAAGTTGGTTTACGGACGATAGTTTACCGTGACAACGTCATAACAAAACATTAATGCGGCGCAAGCGTACAATGAGCGTAACGGGACAATGAGTCATCCTTTTTCGTGCATGCAGCCGGCGTTCATCGATTTATTAGACGTTGTCACGTCAAAATTTAACGCGGTATCTATCCATTGAACCGAATACAGTATACGCCGCGTGGGTCCATTACGCCCGTGTACCGTAAACGCGCCTCTGTCTTTTTCTATGAGATCTGAATTCATGGACTTGTGAGTAAAGTTGCTCTATTTGTCAGGACTTGTCAACAGGACACCAATGAATAGAAAAAACGTAAAACACGTATATTTTTCTAAATGTGGGTAGTAGAAAAAATGGTTTTATATTTGCAAACGAACTTCAGAAAAAACATTGAAGAAAGTATATTTTTTTTGCATTAATTATACTGCTTTGTCCCTCTTTAGCTTTTGCTGTCGCATTCTTTGGAAGACTTCTCGGATCAATAAGTTTTTCATATCACACAACACTTCATCTTCGTACAGATAAAGCCAATAGGTTCTAAAAAAAATGAAATCCTGTTAGATCAACAGATATATAAATATTAGATCCGTTCACAAGTCCACGGTATACGCAACTTCAACTCGACAAGTCCATGTACCGTATTCGGTACACACTCAAAAGGTGTGATAAACGAGATGATTTGTTATTGATATATCTATCCAAAATTAGTTATTTTGTATCGATTTGAGAGAGAATATTACAAAAACAGATTTAAAAATTTGTGGTTATCGAAAAATTATGTATAAGGACAGTTAACGTGAGATACAAGAAAATGCCAATACCCATAATCTCAATCTCAGCATAAAAAGTAGTATAGTAAAAAGTAAAAAGTAGTATACTTACAGAAGTAAAAGCGGGAAGTGAAAGACAGAACATCTTGCCGCCAGTGATGGAGAGAGGCTTATTAGTTCTCTCCACAAAGAGACGCATGTTGCTCTTGAACTGACGCGATCTAGGAGTCCAATCGCAGTTGTAAATAGAAAATGCTAGAAAGTTGCTCTAAAAAAAAAAAAAACATTTATGCTTTAATTTCAAGTTTTGACGGACCCTGACCATGGACAATTCAATGAACCAAGTCTTTGTTAATTGTTAACTTAGTATTTTTTACAAGTCTCCATAAAAACATTTTGCTAGATACAGAAACCTACTGCATCTTGTTGGAAACAAGGATTTCGACATTGGTAAGCCTCAGCAGATCATCAGAAATTATATCCCTGCTCTAATTTTAGTTGATATAATTAATTATTAATAATTAATATAGATGCTTTTAACGATGCACAATTAGGTCAAATAATTGTATACCTTATCCATAATCCGTGTGCCAAACCAACAAGGAACCATTATTTGTAGGATCATGACAATCATGTAAGTACCAAGAAATAAGTAATAGTCCAACGGTGCTGGCTGGAATCAATATTATCATTAATACTTTTTATTTTTTTGTTGAAATTGATTTAAATTAATCCAAATAATCAATATTCCTTACCATAGTAAATCTCATCAAGCAAACGCATATGATACAGGATGCCATGCTGAATTGTACGAATAACGTCACACTGAAAACTTCTTCGACGAGATCGCAAAACCTGGAGTATATATAATAGATACATAATTAGTACTGTCGCAGTAAGTACGGCTAGTTAGGGATGTATGAAAGAAGAAGTCAGTTTAAACTCACCTGCCTACTTCATCAAAATGTATGATACATTTGTTAATTTTCATAACAGCTTCCTTATTTCTGTCGGTCGGCTCTCTAGATATTTCACTATCTGCATCGTCAAGTTTATTCTCATCTGTTACTTTTCTTAACTTTAAATCAAGAACTTCCAATTGGGCTATCGTGAAAACCAACAATCCCAAGAAAAACGTGTCAACGTTCAAATTGTACAGCATATGAAAAGTTATGCCGACACTCTGATAAAAATATAAGGGATATACAAACATGTTTCTGAATGCCTCAGAAAAGAAACCGTAACTGCAGACGGGAAATATCAGTTCTGTACCCTTTATTAAATGCACTATTAACGGCGAAAGTAGTGTACCATTCGAAGTAACGGACACGAATGCTACAGCTTTCCAATACAGCTTATTGAATTTCTTGGCTTTTTCTATAATAGCCTTTCCATCAGCATCGTCAGGTTGGAATATTTCACTCTCCAGTACATCTAATATCTGGATGATTTTTTTACGCAGTAACAGAAACGTCAGTACTTTAGACAACACGGAACAATCAGTAAAATAAAACATCAAATCGTCAATAAAAATGTCCAAACGTCTCGGTAAGAAGTAGAAGTTTATAGAGAATAAGACATAGTAGACGAAAACAAAGGTCATAATAAATGCTTTGGAATAGTAGCTGTAACTAAGGCCGACATCGTCGCCGGGCCAAATAGCAAGGAAGCGCCAAAACTTCATGTTTATTTTGAAGCAGTCTACTTGATGCTTTTCCATTATCCAAATTGTTGTATAGCGAGCGTGTGAGATATGGCTGTGTTGCTCCTGTGTGTGGATCTGATAGCTGTGCTGTTACAAAGTAGCCAAGACTTGCAGAATAGATAACGTTTAGAATGGAGTGGAGTGGCGTTTGGTTGTTTTTTTTTTTAAAGCCGTTTCAAAAGGTTTCCACTTTCTAAAAATATTTTTTACGAATAGTCCACAACAGTTATTTAGACACTAATAGCTAAAATGCTAATGGCTAATTGGGTTCCCGATATTAGTATATACTTATTTTAGAAGGTAACCAAACTGTTACTTTGCTATACAACAAATGATTTACGCAAGTTAAACTACATCTCCATCACTTTTGTTCTACTCATGAACCTGGCTTGTTATTAGCACTTTTTCTACAAAAAATGCATTTATTTTTTTAATTAAAAGGTATACACACACTAGACTGCTACATTATTGTTTGTTCAAAGGAAGTTTAATTTACGAGTAGATTTCAAAGGAGTTTAAAATTACAATCAATTTATTTTTCACCTCAGAACCTCAAGCAAGCAGGTTTTCGTTTAAAGACAGTGAGCAAAATTAGATTTTGCTGCGAGCGTGAGACAAAGTAACTTTTTAATTATTTTTATTTATGCCGAGAACAGCGCTGGGTCTACTCACAAAATTCAACACAAAAAAAAGCGAGAGATAGAATCAAGTCGTTTCTAATCGATTTTCAAACTCGACAAACAATAAAACGTTCGGATACTGATAACCGTAAAATTGCAAATCATCAGTTAAGGTTTTAAATATGAATAAGTATTCGAATTACATATTTTTATAATCAAATAAAGACAATGTTGAAAAAAAAAAATACGAAGTTTATCATGTATCGACATAATAATTTTATAGTTTAAACAATTTTTAATATTGTGACAGAATACTGCAGGTGCAGTTTCAGAACGCATCTTTAAAAATAGCGGGATTCAAATTTATATTGTTCTTCTTCATACATGTTGGATAATATTAAAATAATAATAAATAAATATGAGTGAGTCCAGTGACGAATTCTGCTATTTAACACCGGAAGAATTGAATCAGCATGTAAAAAATACAGAATACATGTGTTCGTTCGTATACTACAATATCGGTCCCAAACAAAACTGTTAGTTTTAATTTGCAAAACTGCAATAATGTAATTTTAATATTTTTTTTTGTTTTTAATTTTTACCATGTTGTATTTTTTTTTCCTCTAGGTAGGTAATATATAATTATGATCTCGCTACTCAGGTGAAAAGTTGTATGTGTTAAATGAGACCAAAGTTATTTGCATCTCGTGTTTTGAATCCTTCGCTGCTCTCAGGATTGTAACCTAGAAACACTCGCTACGCTCGTGATTCAATTATAGAATCCTTGGCTTACTCGGGATTCCAAATCAAAACTCGCAGCAAAAACTAACTTTGCTCTCTTGTTACAAAAATAACTATTCCATAAAGTATCTTCAAGATTAAGACTATATAATATTTGAGTATATTCTGAGCGCCAAGAATTCTGTCTAGTTTGGGGCTCACTGGCAATATTAATTGTGTAAATAGCTGTATGTAGTACTTATTCTGTTAAGTGTTAACTATAAGAATGATAATCATCTATCTACGTGTGTATGTAAATGTAGTACCGAGAAAATAAATATACTTCTTTTTATTTATATATCAGTAGTACGTAATTATTCCTTTTTCGTACGAGTATAATCGTCCAAAACTTGACCTAAGACACTGCATTGGGGCATTCCTATTTATATTTTTATTAGCTTTTGCCCGGGGCTCCGCCCGCGTGGATGTCGGTTATATCGCGTAAAAAAGTAGCCTATGTCCTTCTCCGTATCCCAGGCTATATCTCTGCCAAATTTCATGACGATCGGTTCAGCGGTTTGGGCATGAAAACGTAACATACAGACAGACAGACAGACAGAGTTACTTTTACATTTATAATATCAGTATGGATAATTCGGCATACAAGCAAAACGAATGTTGATAAAAGTTACTACGAGTATTATAGGCAAACCATCAGAATTGTTTGGTTTGATTATACCACTTTTCACTTTTAACTTGTATTTTTTTTTTTTTTTAAATTTAGTTATTGTTTGATATAAACGCAAAGGTCAGACTTTAGACGAAACAGCCAGATCGTTAAAATAAAATAAAATATAATTTCTTCTATAAAACGTCCAATTGTCTCGACTAGAAAATAAAAGTTTATGGAAAACAGTAAATAGAAGACAATAACGAAGATAGTAAGAAATGCTTTTGAATAGGAGTTGTAATAATGCCAAAAATTGTTCCCAGACCAAATGGCAAGAAGCTTCTAAAACCTCATGTTTATTTTAAACAGTCTACTTGATGGCATTTCTTTAGGTAGGTACCAAACTACCAAGTACCGATAATGGAACGTAGAGCAATGAAGACCAACATTGTTGAATTTTAGTCTTTTGTTGAGCATTGGGTGATTATTTATTAGAGAGAGGGAACAAAATTCTTGAATTGCGAGTTAGATATATAAATATGAGTGCGGTGCTCTGTTTGGATCCGATGGTTGAGTAGGTAATAATAACAATTCATAATGAGCCAGGAACTGCAGTATCTGTATATCTGTTAAGAGTGGAGTATTACTTCCTGAAAGAATGTTATTATTTTTGGCGCATGACCCTGACTTTTTATTTTCAACAAAAACGCATTTCTATTTCAAATGAAAGACTATCCACACTGGACTACTACATTAACGTTTCTTCAAAGTGAATGTGAAGCTATTCATTTATGGGTATTTTTCAAAGGGGTTAAAATTACAATAAGTGCCGTCTCTACTTAAACAGGGGCCGGGCCGTTGGGAAAGGATGTAGGTTAATTGAGAGTTCCGTACTTTTTAAATGAGATGCAATTAGCAGAGGTGACGTTCGTCCATCCACAAACGGAACCAGAGATCCGTTCTAATTAAGAGACTATGCTAAAGAAAGTCTGAAAATTATTTATAAAGGCCTCGAAAACCCTTTTGTTGTATTTAAACAAGTAGCAGCGGTATAGGGTTATGAAAAATAAATCTTATTTAATCTGGTAGATGAAGATTATTTTCATATGAATAATATAACAAATCCTACATGGAAGAAACGACAAAAATAATTTAGCTTACTATCGAAAATAAAAAATCGCTTTTAGCGATAAGACCGCCCATTGTGACACCCTATGTAATAGTTCTACATTTATATCTGTAATTTTTATGGTGTACATAATAAAGAGTATTCTATCTATCTATCTATACATCACACATCTTACATCGTGTATTTGGTGCACACAAAAGACATAGATCAACATACAAAAACACAATTAAATAATAACAAATTACATGAATATTAAGAAAATACCTACAAAGTGACAAAACACAACAAAAAAAAACGGTCAAGGAGCGAGTCGAACTCGCGCACCGAGGGTTCCGTACCAGCTCAAAAAAACTACAAATCGCACCTTTGGGAACAAAGGGTCATTTCTGCATATTTTCCAACATACAGGAAGAGCATTTTTTTTTTACCAATTTTTTTTTTAACTCTACTGTTTTAGACTCTTAGGGCGATTCTCAGTCTTAAATTGATTAATTCTTCACGGACAAGCATGCTGTGTATAAAGTCGATTATCGCGGATATTTAAGTTGTTTTTGTAAAATCTTGCAGAAGTGACGCTTTGTTCCCAAAGGTGCGAAATGTGCTTCACCCAATGCACATATACTCGTAATATTACTAGCTTTTTCCCGCGGCTCCGCCCGCGTAGATGTTAGTTATCTCGTAAAAAAGTAGCCTATATCCTTCTCCATATCTCAGGCTATATCTTTGCCAAATTTCATGACGATCGGTTTAGCGGTTTAGGCGTGAATACGTAACAGACAGACAGACAGACAGACAGTTACTTTCACATTTATAATATTAGTATGGATACTACGTACAGATACCCAATCCCATACAAAGAAATGACACCTCCCTAAGGCTGGCTATTGAGCTGGCTATTTTTTTCCTCGATTTTTTAACACATGGCAGCATCAGCGACTCACTAATTGCTAGAGACTGTAGTTTTGCAACGCCATCTAGGAGTCGGCCTAGATACTAGGTAGAGAATGACTCTCGTGATTTATGAGTGTAATCAACATTAAACAAGAAAGTTTTGATTTTGCTAATGTTACTTCAGCCAAAATCGGCTCTATAACGCTTTTTATTGATTGTTAATTTCATAATTGTTACCTATGCTGCCACGTGTGTTTTTTTTTTTTTTCAAGACTGATTATTATTTGGTCGAGTTGACACCCCATGCCCAAAGCAACCTGCTACCTGCTAATATGTAGAAAGGAGGACATTTTGGTTGTGAAACGTGAAATGTTTTAAAATTTTCATCAGCGAGAAAAAGAAGAAAAAATAAAAGAAAAAGAGAATAAAACACAGAAAGAGAAAAAAAGAGAGAATTTTAACACTGCGGTGTAGAATATTGCAGTGTTAGGTCATCGCCATCTCTTGACAGATATAGTAACTAATGTAATTTTTGTTGATTTCTGAAAAAATGTGCTATTTAGAGACATAGTTTTTTTTTAAGACCACCTTTCAGTCCCTGTTGCAAAAAAAAATATAACTTTTTTGTTTCTTTCTTATTTGCAAAATATTATAGACAAACGACATCTAAAACTATTCGAAATTTCAAGTTGATAGCATCTGTAGTTCTTGAGATATTCAGCTGTGACAGACAGACAGGCAGACTGAGTCACACCATAAGGGTTCCTTTATCCATTTTGGTACGGAACCCTAAAAAGACATATTTTGAAGACACTATTGGCAACGACACATTTTAAATGAAAAAACGAACGTACAAAGTGCGGTGTGCGTCCCAAGGTTTCACCAAATGGGAGTCCAGCTCAGCATGTGTTAACTAAATATCTCTGACGCTGATATTCTGCTGGATCCCTGTAGTGACATATGGACGCTTAGCCGACGAGATAAGTGAAATAACTTCGATAAATAGTTATTCTAACGCCAATTTGATTGTTCGGCGAAAATACCTCGTACTATCCAACGGTACCGTACCACCAAACGTCAAACAGGCGTAATAATAATATAATCTTTATTTTTAGACTAGAGATCCAGAAATGTAAACAAGTTGATACTTACTAACTAAAACAAGCCACCCTGCCGGCTTGTGTTTACGTAACATATCTGAATGACGGTCTGTGTGGCGCCATCCAGTGACTTAATATTTGGCCATCCACCCTGCCGGCTACAGTAGCCACGAGGCTGTTGGGGCTGCCGCGCAAACGACACATCAGTGATACAATTCGCATACACAGCAGCGAGCCGAAATCCGGAATGCGTGAGTCCGCAAACATCCCCGACGCGCTACAGAAGCGCGGCAGCCCCAACATACTGCACACAGCATACTGCACATACTGGACTCGTAGAGCATTGTACGAACCCTGTGTATAACTGACCCACAGGGCGCACGTGTACAGCGACTGGCAGTAGGCCCTGAAGAGTGCTATTTTAACCTCTCACGTACACCGTGCGAACCTGCGGGCCAGCCTGTTACACCTGATAGCCAACGTTCTACGTTAACTCTCTAAATCGGCGTCATCCGACAGCCTATCGGTGACCCAGTGGCTCAGGTATTTAAAACGAGTGACTCTTTTTAGCGTAACTCCGCCTAAGGTAACCGGTGGGACAACGTCATACACTTTATTTTGCGCCCTAAACACTAAAAGCTCGCTTTTGGTTGAGTGGTACCTGAGACCATGAGTCACCGCATAGTCTTCACAGATTTGGAGGAGCCTTCTTAACGCACTGATCGATGGGCTCAACAGTAATATATTAGGTCTGAAGATAGTATTAGCTAACAGTTACAGGTTGCCAATAACTTCAGAGTATCTACAAAGCAACCAAAATAATTTCCTACATTTGATTTACGGCCTCTACGTACTTATGTTGTTACAGCTACTTTACTGTGACATTTTATCCTTGAAATCTAAATGTATTACACTCACTTACCATCCTATTTTATTATTCGTTCTACTCCAAATAATACTTTTTTCACTTCTCATGCTCTAAAAGTTCGTCTTTATGTTGTACGTAGGCGACATAAAGTCGCTTTTTATGCTCTAGAGCATAAAGTAAAATCTTCGTCGAAGACCAAGGCAATCGGTCCACATGAACAACTTCAACTTCATAGAATAACCGCTTTATATTATATTATTCGTTTCGTTAGTATTCTAAGAACAATCCAAGGATACCAACAGCCAAAGTACACAATAAAACTTCATGAAATAAACTTATATTTTTTATTTCGTCCATTTATTATTGCTTAAATTATTTATTGTTGCTGTTTCATTTCCTCGCAATCGAAGTGAAAACTAGAGTGTAAAACTCGTCCATAAAACTCATTTTATGCACTTGATGTACAATCTACTATTATTGCTAATATAAAAGCTTTGTGTTGTTTTTGTGTATTTTTTTTTTTGTGTTTTAATTTTACTTTCACCAGTAGAATGCTATAATCACTGAGTAACATAAGCTATTATTTATAAAGATATCACGCGGGAGAAGACGCTGGCGGAATCTAGTCTATACAAATATAAAATTGAAGTGTCAGTTTGTAATGGCAAAATAATTAGCTTTTCACTAAATGCATGTGAAATTATATACGGTAATTACAACATTTTTTTTTTTATTTCTGTGTCTGTTTGTTCCGGCTAATCTCCGAAACGGCTGGACTGATTTTGACGGGACTTTCACTGGCAGATAGCTAATGTTATAAGGACAAACGTAGGTGTACTTTTGTTTTACAAAATGCCACGCGAGCGAAGCCACGGGCAGCGGCTTAATAGCCGCTGCCCGCGACAATGTTTTTGGTTTTTGTTACCGCGAAATGTTTTCTAATCCATATGTGAATGTAGGTATTCTGACGATTGAGTAGGTAAACAGACAGGGAAAACTAAAGAGAAATACCTACGGGGTCCCGCATTCAATTTATGAATAAATATTGACATGCAAGGCGGGTGGCCCGAGGCGATTGATTGCGATGCGACGCTTACCTCGACATTCTGAGAAAACACGAAAATCATGAACAATGTGAAAATACAACTTATAACCGTGCCAAACATTTGGATAGAGTAGGTATTGCAGTTTTGTATGGGACAGCCATACATACATACATACATAAGTAAGATCACGCCTTTTCCCATGGGGTAAGAAGAAACTGTAGAGCGCCACCTGCTACGCTCCCTACCTTCCTTCCTTCCTTCGCTTCCTTCCTTTCCTTTTGCTTCGTTTACATTCATACATCTGGTCATACATGCACGCCGGTTGCGAGTGCTACGTACCTGACCTTTCTGAAGAACATCACCAATTAGGTCCCTATTTGTTCTCCTAGCGCATCCCCTTCCGCCGTTTCCACTCACATCTGCCTTGTAAATACCTTTTATAAGTCGCCTTTCATTCATCCCCTCAACATGACCAAACCATCTAAGCATACTCTTTAAAAAATATGTCACTACATCTTCTTTTAAACCACACCGTTGCCGTATCACATCATTTTTCAGTCTATCATTCACAATCACGCCACACATGCTTCGCATGGAATGCATTTCCACAGCATTTATTCTACTTTCATGCTTCTTTTGCCACACCCCACATTCACTTCCATACATAAGCGTAGGCACCAGAACACCATTGTGGACGGCCATTGATATATAAATAGCTAGTTTATCAATGGGGACAGCAGATATATTTTTCGCGACAACTATGTTGATACTAAATGCATATGAAATTATATACGGTACTTATAAAAAAAAAAATGTGTCCTTTTGTTTGGGCTAATGTCCGAAACGGCTAGACCGATTTGGACGGGACTTTCACTGGCAGATATCTGATGTTATAAGAAGTAACTTTATAGGCTACTTTAATTAGATTTATAATATAAAATACATAAATTAGATAATTTACGCCTGGACAGCTTTTAACCCTTTACAAAGCACAAGTCCGATCCTGCATGGAGTATTGCAGCCACCTTTGGGATGGCTCAGCTAAGTACCAACTTGCTGCGCTTGACTCGGTAGAACGCAGAGCTAAGAGGCTCATTGGCGACGTAAAACTGGTGGATGCCAAGCTTCACAGCTTTGCTCATCGCCGCAAGGTTGCCTGCTTGTCGGTACGGCTACCTAGTTGATATTCCACCAACTCGCACTAAGCGTTTTCAAACGTCTTTTTTAATGCGCACAGCAAAGGAGTGGAACTCTCTGCCTGCGTCTGTGTTTCCGAACGCAAACAACCCTAATCTATTCAAAGTGAGAGTGAACAGGCTTCTTCTGGGTAAATTCACTCCATCGTCGACTTTGTCTCTGTCACCCAGGCCTAGACTAGAGTCAAGAGCAAACAGATAGTAAAATAAAAAATAAAAAGACTCGCGGGCGAAGCCTTGGGTAGCAGCTATTTATTAATACCTACATTATTTTCATACCTACTATTGTATAATCAAGTTTATCTAATTGAACAGACAGATGTGCTGCTGGGGAGTTTGTTGCGCCACTTCTTCTTCCCAGCTAAAGCACTAGAAAGTGGTGAAGGGCGGGCATTTTGGGGGACTGTCTTATGTAATTTTGACGTTCGAAAAGTGCTGATTCTGAGCCTAATTTGAATAAACGACTTTTGATTTTGATTTTGAATATTTATAGTGTGTGCGTGCGTGTATCTGTGCGGTGTAGGTGCTGTAAATATGTGTGATGATAAGATCTAAATATTGTTCACTTTAATGTACGAAATGCAGATTTGTTCTAAATCCACTACTCTGCGTCTACGCCCAAAATTGTTTTTAATAAATCTTAATTTAAAAAAAAAATTGGCAGTCATAAGGACTGCCGACAGAAAAAAAAAAAACACTAAACTTTGGAATAACTGTTCTTTTATACATATAGCTCATGGAAAGCGTTCGGTGACGATGACGCGAGTTCCATAATTTTTGTTCACCCAAAAAGTACACAAATATATACACAGTATACATATAGCTCATGGAAAGCATTCGGTGACGATCGCGAACCCATAAGTTCTTCCCCCATACCAAAAAATGCTCAACGCGCCTAAAGAAATTTCACTTCAAAACAAACGGGGTAGTCTTTGGTTACTGCCGATAGAAGTGAAAACTAAGTAACTACTCGTAAAGCTTTCGGTGACGATGACGCGAGTTCCATGATTTTTGTTTTCCTCTTGGAAAGTACACAAATATATACACAGTATTCATAATACTTCATGGAAACGGTTCGGTGACGATGACGCGAGTTCCATAATTTTTGTTCACCCAAAAAGTACACATATCATCAGTTCAGCCGAAAGACATAGGCCTCCCCCAAAAGGGGGGAATTTGCCATAATCGCCATGCTGGGCAGACGGGTTGGCGATCGCAGTATAGTGTTAAAAATGCATAGAAAACGCTGCTGCCCATTCTCTAGTAAGTCCCTTAGTCGCCTTTTACGACACCCACGGTACCGGACGTGTACACATATATACACAGTACATATATAGCTCATGGAAAGCGTTCGGTGACGATGACGCGAGTTCCATGATTTTTGTTCACCCAAAAACTGCTCAACGCGCCTAAAGAAGTTTTCACTTCAAAAACAGAAACGAATGTTATTTTATTGAGCCTTCGGGCGAGTTCCGGTTTGCAGGGATATTGGGATATTCTTATTGTAACTGCGCTTTTATATATGTTTGTTCTTTTTATTTAATATTCATGAATATGGGTAAGTAAACTTTACTTTACAGCTTTCGTTGCAAATTGAATAAAAGTGTTGTGTGTATGTTAACTTGAATAACATAAATAATAATAATAGTAATATAATAATAATAATATGTAACCCCACCGCCGTATCTCTACGTTGACGTCGTGGTGGGGCTTGCGCGCTCCGAACTCTGGGTCTGTACCGGTAGAGTTTACTTTACCGGAACATGTCTAGGGTGAGGAGCCAGACCAAGAGAGATACAGAAACCCGCAGGGCAGCATGTGGCGAGCTGTTGGGCAGTTGCGACCCCACGGACCCTATCTCCCGGGAGAAGTCATGTTCCTCATCTCTAGCTTGCCTTTATTGGCCGGCTGGAGTGAACACTGACGAGGAACTGAGCTCCCACCTCATTCTTGCCTTTATTGGCCGGCTTGAGTGGAGATTCGCAAGAGCAAACGTGCTCGGAGGAAGGAAGTATTTCAGTAAGTGCTTGTAGGGATCTTGACCATCTTCCGGGCTCTGGGATTGTTCTGAGAGCCGTGGAATACCTCTCCACTCCTCGAGCACCTCAGGATATGTTGCCCGCTTGTCGCTACATCACTATGTGCTAGCGACCGTTTCCGGGGGCCCATTAATGAGTGTGCAAGTCACCCCCTGCCATTTTATCCGTGTACAATAAAACATTGATCAGGCAGGGGCCATAGTCCTTCCATAGTTTTAGGTAACCAGTCCATTTGAACCACCCAAACCCATAGTCCAATATATTTGTTTCCATATCCTACAATAGTCCTACACCAACCGGGGGTTGTCCTAGGGTGCACCTGCATAGTGCATACAGGGATAATCGTCGGTTGGTGCCTCATTCCATTTAAAATTGTCTAAGGGGCCTCTGCGAGTTGGCTTCGGCCCCTCGTACGCCTTCCAAAGGTCCGGGACCCCAGGGTCCCGAGATATATAAATGTATATAAAATAATAATATGTAATAATAATAGCTTTATTTCGGACACAAAATATCCATATATAGTGTTAGCAACATACAAAAAATAACTTAATGCCTAGTGTTAGTAAAAATCAACCTCCGCACAAACTGCTGTATAATCGGAGAGCCAAAGCTCTCGGCTACAGTTTTCAGGATGCTGTTTTGACTGCCCAGCAGTAGTAAATAGTTTACAATTTTTTGATGCTGTTTCTTAGTAGGTAAATTTGTAACGAGTACAGTCAACCGCTCATCAGTTTTAATTTTACAATGACTATGCAATAACAGTTACGATATAAATATCGTTACTGTAGTTGTAATGGCAATCATATCATTTGGTTTAAATAGGTTTTCATTTTAATACCTGGTAATTTTTGAAAGGCCTACACTGTCCTCCCATACCTATTAACACTGTTATTTAATAATATTGTAAAGCCAATTATTTTTAAAAGAGTAACCTTGGAGTTTCTTGCCGGCTCTTCTCCATAGGAAACGACTAATTGGAACCGTGCACCTAACTTCTGACGTTTCATAAGTGCCCATGTAGGTTTATGTGAAATAAAACATTTTGATTTTGATTTTGATCGTAGCAATAAACCACCTCGCACACTATGCACAACGACAGACTACGGCAGTCGCATGCTCTGGTTACTTAAGTGCTATGATTGTTATATTTATTTACTAGCTTTTGCCCGCGGCTCCGCCTATGTCTTTCTCCATATACGAGGCTATATCTCTGCCAAATTTTATGTCGATCGGTTCAGCGGTTTAGGCGTGAAAACGTAACAGACAGACAGAGTTCATTCACATTTATAATATTAGTATCGACTAGCTTTTGCCCGCAACTCCGCCTGCGTAGATGTTGGTTATCGCGTAAAAAAGGTCGGCTAAGGCGTGAAAACGTAACAGACAGACAGACAGTTACTTTCACATTCATAATATTAGTATGGACTAGCTTTTTCCCGCGGCTCCACCTGCGTGGATGTCGGTTATTGCGTAAAAAAGTAAGCTATGTCTTATTGTATGTAAGATAGATGTTCCTCTGTGGTTGAGGATTCCGGGTAAAGCTCGCTTCCACGTTCGTCCTTATCATCACTTACCGAGACGAAGGCCAAGAGCTTCCTCGTTGTGGATATAAAAAAAAAAATCATTTTTCCCTAAATACGAATAGTGATTTTGTCAAGAGCATTACCAAAATGTAATAAAGAAGTTTACCATGTTTTGCTCCATGCATAATGGAGGTGAAAACTGTTGTCCCATTTGAAAAGTTGTGAAGTTTCGTGTTGTTTTCACGTATGATCAACTTCAGTCTCAACAGGTAACTTTCAGCGTCGAACGAAAATTGTTGCTTCGAAACTGGTGATGCTCAGTTCGGCATAGTTGGAACACTTTCAATTATGACTGTGCTTTAGTGGCGGAATAAAATATGACTACCTATTCTGATTTTACCTCGTCGGAAAAAAGATTTTAGTATTATGATTTGAGAACATCGTAAGGGACTTATTAGATAAGTCCGCCATAGTAAAGAAACCATTAATAATAATATGTTTCTTTCTAAAAAACTTAATACTACTTTACAATGGTAATGTGGCAACAATTTCAAGAAAATAATGAGATTAGCGTCTGTAGTCGAACTAGGCATTTCGGCTATCAGCACCATTCCGCGCGAGTATTAATTATACAGGATGGGTAAAAAATCGTAGATCAAACGAAACAGGGCGATAGTTGGAGTTATTTGCAGTATTTTTTTTTTAAATATATATAGGATGTATCTATTCAAACACGAAATATTTTAAGAGATACACCTATTATAGGTGGTAAAAAATCGGAGTACAGTATTTGAAAAATTAAATAATTTAAAATTACTTGATATGATGATTAATTATCAAAAGGCACCGCGCTCGTGTCGCCGCCGTCGCCGCGTCCCACAGTGGAACGAATGTATGGGAGCGGTTGGACGTAGACATGTCCGAAAAAAAAGAGTAAAATTATGCCAAACTAATGATGCCATCTTATTCGATTACTTAATGCCTTCATAACTTGTGGTGATGAATTTCTTCATAACTCCCATATTTCGGGAGTAATTTGAGAAAATGTGAAATTTTACTATGAAAATGAGTGTATCGAGCTCTCTCCCTCCTGATTCCGGGCTTGTTTCAAGTAGCGGTCTCTAATATCATAATGCTAATACTAAGAGCTATATTTAATACTAAGACACATAGTGCGCCAAATGTGCACTTTCTGGGATAAAGAGTGATGTTTATTTTATAACACAATTTTTTTATTTTTTGTTTATTTTGTTGATTAAAACCGTTTTTCTAAAGGTTTACCTTATTACAATAACATTTCTGAGCAGCCAATTAGAGAAGATATAAGCTAATTAGGATATATAATTAGGGACTTAAGGTTTACATATAAAACTGATGCACTAATGATTACTGATAAGAACATTGCTATTATTTAATTACTAAATGGCTCTTAATACACTAATTTAGCATGCATCATTTACTAATTATCACAATAACTAATTACCTTGCAATATTTAACAAAGGATACCTGGGATACCTGGATTTTATATAAATAGGTCACTATTAGTAACTTTAAAATCAGTGTTGATTTACACCTCGTTGTATCCAAGCTAATCTCGCAATGTATTTTCCAAATTTTAATACAAATCTTGATATTCACGTTGCTTTATGCGCACGCGCACATAAAGATTTACGCGACTTTAACTATTTGTTCAGTGTTTTAAAAGATAACAGTTGTGTTCAGTTATGTGAAAGTGCTGAAACAAGTTTAAAAGACTGGTGTCGTCGATTTTGCTACCGCATTTATGCAAAATGGACACAGTCTGGAAGAAGCACAGATAAGTTTCGGAAGAAACATGAGATTTGGCTACAGGCTGCAATTCAATGGCCGGAATTACAGAATGAAAATATGGAACCTTCTACAGAAAATATAAGTGACGTCATCGAGCCCATAATTTCTCCTGCTAAATCTGATGCTTCAACTTGTACACATCCTAGTCCTCGTAAATCTTTTGAGGACCTTAGTAACCGGCAAAAAAGAAGACGCACTGAAGATAGTCTTTCATGCAGCAGTAGCAGCGCTGAAATTATGTTTTCGGCCGAAAGGGCGCTTCAAAAGGCAGGACAAAGCGATACAGCTTATGTTATGAAATACTTGACGGAGAATCCAGAAGAGGCCTCAAAAATCAAAGCCTTCATTGAAGGTAAATCAATTCAGGTACGGGAAATATCCCCTTTGAAGGCATTGGCTCTTTATGTATCGATGAACTTATCGAAATGGCGCTATAACACTCTTCGGGATTTCAACACTCAAGAAGGAGCTCTTCAATACCCGAGTTACTACATGTTGGTTAAAGAAAAAATTAAGTGCTATCCGGCCAAAGAAGATCTCACAGTTACAGAGAGCTCTGCAAAAATCAAATTACAAGCCTTGATGGATTTAACCTCAAGAAGACTTATTAGGTCGTTAGAAACCCCTGTTGATCCCAATCAACAGCTCGTATTGACCAGCAAATGGGGTTTTGACGGATCATCTAGCCAAAGCATTTATCATCAAAGGACGAGTGAAGATGAGCAAATCGATCTTGCTAGTAATTTTATGATTAGTCTTGTACCACTGCGGCTCGTCTCAAAAGGTGTAACAATTTGGGAAAACGAGCGACCATCTTCCACTTCATTTTGCCGGCCAATATTGTTTAAGTTTATAAAGGAAACCAAAGAAAATGTGCAGAGAGAGATGGCTGAAATCGAAGCAGAGATTGAAGCCTTAACTCCATCCACCATCACTGATGGAATTAGTGTCAAACACCAACTGCTGTTGACAATGATTGATGGTAAAATTCATTCCATTATATCCAATACAGCAGCTTCAGTGTGTGACATATGCAAGGCTTGTCCTAAAGAAATGAATAATTTAGAGTTAATCAAAGATAAACACGCAAACGAGGACATGTATAAATATAGCTTAAGCACCCTTCACGCTTGGATTCGCTCAATGGAATGCTTATTACACATTTCCTACAAATTAGACATAAAATCATGGCAAGTAAGGGGTGATATAGCAAAAAGGCAAGTTGATGACAGGAAGAAAAGAGTTCAAGAGGCTGTAAGAAGAGAAACGGGCTTACTTCTCGATGTTGTGAAACAAGGCAGTGGATCCACCAACAATGGCAACTCGGCAAGGAGATTTTTTGAAAACTACACTAAATCTGCTGAACTGACCGGAATAGATGCTATGCTTTTAAGAAAAATCTGTGTGATCTTGCAGTGTATTTCATCAGGAGAGAAGATCAACGTAACTAAATTCCGAGAGTTCTGCTTTGATACTGCTAAGCTTTACGTGGAGTTATACCCATGGTATTATATGCCTTCTTCACTTCATAAAATTTTAATGCATGGGCCAGACATAGTTCAGAACATGTCAATTGTGCCCATTGGTTTTCTATCCGAAGAGGCATCTGAGGCTAGAAATAAAGATTTTAGAAAATATAGAGAGGGGCATTCTCGAAAGCATAGCAGTATCTCATGCAATGAAGATATTATGCACAATCTTTTACTGTCTTCTGATCCACTTGTTACAAGTATCCGTCCAAAAGGAAATAAGTTTGTAAAAAAATCTTCTTTTAAGGAATTTTATGAGCTTACGGATTCTGAGAAAAGTGATATCGAATTTGTTAACATAAATGATTTAGCGGACATCGATTCTGAATTTGAATTAATTGATGATGATGATGATGACGAAGATAATTAAATGATGTTATTGTTTTAAAATGTGTAACTTAGTAAATTAGAGCTTACATCTTAATTATTTATTGTACTTTTAATGAAACTAGGTAATTTATTATCAACTTACTTAAAAGTCATACTCTCATCAGTTCTTGTGAATATTTTTGTTAATATATATTTCTGTATATATATAATATATTTATAGACCTCTTAATAAGTCTGTCTGCGGTTTAAAGTAAATACAAATGGGGAAAAAACGTTTTTTTTTTTAAATTTTCATTTCCTTTTATCCCAGAAAGTGCACATTTGGCGCACTATGTGTCTTAGTATTAAATATAGCTCTTAGTAATAGCATTACGATATTAGAGACCGCTACTTGAAACAAGCCCGGAATCAGGAGGGAGAGAGCTCGATACACTCATTTTCATAGTAAAATTTCACATTTTCTCAAATTACTCCCGAAATATGGGAGTTATGAAGAAATTCATCACCACAATTTATGAAGGCATTAAGTAATCGAATAAGATGGCATCATTAGTTTGTCATAATTTTACTCTTATTTTTCGGACATGTCTACGTCCAACCGCTCCCATACATTCGTTCCACTGTGCGTCCGGGTGAGTCATACATAGAATTAAAAAAATAAAATAAGTAAGTAAAGGTTTTTTTGCAAAATGTCTCAAACAATTTTAAAATTATAATAATTATGTAAAAATATAAAACACTGAGATAAAACAAATGTTTTCGTTGCTTTTTTTACCACATATAGATGTTTCTCTTAAGATATTTCGTGTATCAATAGATACCTACACCTTATATATATATATTTTTTTTTTCTAAGTTATTTTTTACTGCAAATAACCCCAACTAAAGTCAAAGTCAAATCATTTCTTTCAAATAGGCACGAAGATGCACTTTTGAACGTCAAAAATTACATAATTAGTTAATCGATTCCAGTTGCGCCTTCCAAAAGGTATGGAAAAGAATGGGAAAGAAACTCCATACTTACTCTTTTAAAATGTTAACAATAGTTTGTATACATTAATTAATAATTATAGGTGAAGACGATGTACCTAGAATAAAAATAAAAATTACTTACCACAATTGGTAAAAAGAATGAAAAGTGAAGTAATGACAGAAAAATTAATAAATGCGATAGGTACATGGTGCTCACATATTTACAAACATTGTATATGATTTTCCAAAAAAAAAATAAACATATAATAAGTGTGTGAGTTAAATTTATATTAATCACAGAAAATAAAAATTAATATCATAAAAATTATAAATTATACAGTTAAATTAGCAACCAGTTTGATTTTGTCTAGACTCTAAATTGTCCTATGGAGCAGGACCAGCATGTTTCCAAGCATTCTTATCTTGGATATAATCCTCTAATTTGTAATATGCTTGTTTACAAAGTGTGCTTTTTATATGAGTTTTAAATTTTCTTTCATTTAATTGTAATATATCAGAAGGTATTTTATTGTAACATTTAACACAGTACCCCATAAAAGATGTACGTACTTTAGATAATCTGAAAAATGGTTGATCTATTTTATCTTTATTTCTACCCCATTACTAATAAACGTTGTATAGCGTCTGTATAGTTACACACCGATTTCTCTCTTTCACTCGTCAGTAATTTGACATTTGATAGAAGAAGACAAAGCGTTGTATAACTATACAGACGCTATACAACGTTTATTAGTAAGGAGGTTAGTATTAAAATTATGCCTATCACTGATTTTATTAAAAAGATGTAGATTTTTTCTTACATACATAATATTTTCATAAATGAATTGGCACTACCTATCGCGCTGTTTCGTTTGATCCACGATTTTTTACCCACCGTGTATACCTAATAATAAGTGCCAAGCAATAGAACCTACATAATTGATAAGTATTCTTTAGGTGAATATCATAAGTAATGCAAGTACATACTCGTACATAGTTTTAATCCAATTATTTAATTAACTGTGTGTGTGGTGTATATATATCGGGTGTGTGTGTGTGTGTATGATTATGTGGTGAGTTTATGTGTGTGTAGGAGAGTTATGTAAATTCGCTTAGTTTTCTATTGTCATTGCTTTCTTTTTAATGTTGATTAGTAATTGTTATGTCTCCTCGTAGCTTAATTTCTGTAAGTATTGGCATACTTTTGCATTGTTTTCTAGTCAAGGGGTATGTGGTTATTATTTTTTTAAGCTTATTCAAAGGTAAGGGCCTAGAAGGTAAGGGTTTATATATATATATATATATATATATATATATATATATATATTATTATTTATATTATTCCATCATTGTATTTAAAAGAGAATGCGTTTTAGATTCAGGTATATAACTAGCTTCTGCCTGCAACTTCGTCCGCGTGTAATTTCTTGCTCCCCCGTTCCCCAATCCGTTCTCGAGATTTCATAAAAAAATCCGTTCCATACAAAATGTATGAGAAAATGAATTTTCTTCATAAATTTGTTTTTCGTGAATTTTTCTCATGTTTGAATAGTTATTCTGCTATTCGGGCGGAGATAAATCCAACAAATCAAAGATCATAAAAAGCGGTCCAGCCTTTCTTGAGTTTCAAATGATGTAACTAACCCAAATTTGTTTTATATATTTAGATTATATATTTCATATGTTCTAAGCTGTTTTCTAAATTATACTACATTGTATCTCATAGACATATTTACTTCAACAAACAAAATATTACCACATATTTCACGAGCCTATAAACATTACATCAAAATGAAATCTCCTTACCTTGACTTTGCGTACTTTATTATTTCATATACAGCCGTAAAAGCCTCCTGTTTTTTTGTAGAACTGTGTATAAGCCGAAATCCATTATCAGAAGCCCGCAGAACATCCGCAGAACCTAGATAGGCATTTGTTTTTCTGTCGGGAAAAAGAATGGCGTCCAAACGCAGACGTTTACAGGTAGCATCAACTGATTGTGTACGTATGTGTTATTTTTGTGTACAGTTGAACGAGCTGTTTGGTGTTCAGGCAGCTAAGTTGCAACTTCTTTTAAACCATGTTGTGAGTGTGCTGAGTAGTTAATTATTTTTCATCACTCTCATATGTATGCTTTATGTTTAAATAAACTACTACCGTAGAACGGAGCTATTTGGATTTTCTTAGGTTATTTGGAACAAAGCAATGAGTTGACATAAATTTGAATTGTGATCTTCGTACGAAAAATTGTAAAAGTAAACGAAACCAGAAATAAAATAAAAGCTGTCTATGGTGTTTTGGTAGAATTTATGTAAACTCAAATCTTACAATTACTTTATTCCAAATAACCCCCGAAAATCCAAATAGTCCCGTTCTACGGTATTGTAAAGCGAAAAGTTTTGTTTGATGTGGATAAACTCATAAAAATACTTAACTAATTTTAAAAAAAGTCTTGCACCTATTGAACGCTCAGTGAATAACATAGGATGTGAGTAATTTAAAAAAAAATTGAGATCCTACCAAAATTGTAAAGCTTATAAAAGTCATTATTTGACGTGCTCTGCGAAAACTATTGATGAGTGGTCGTTTTTGTTATTTGGCCCTAAAAAAAATATTATCGGGTTTATGAGTCATAAAGTATAATGTTAATAGGTACAAGTTATTACGCACATAATAAAAATGAATATTGGCAGAGTGTGGTGAAAAGACGACATAGCACGGTAGAAAGTGCGTTGTCAGAGCAACAGCCACATATGTGGATGACCTACAGAATATCGCGTTGAAGATCTGGATGAGACTTGTACATAACAGGGTCTATACATACAATGTGTAACTGAATTAATGCACATTATAAAAGTAGTTTATTCAGAATCGTTAACTGAATAGGTTTTTTTTTATTTTTATAATTTTTTAATATAGGTAATTTTCATTTCATAAATAATTAAAACTACGTAAATTACAGCCAAACTTCCGCTGTACAATTAAAACAAACCTAAATTAACAAAGTACCTACTACGCTAGACCCATAAACGTGTCCGACAATGTGCGTGCGTAGATTTATAATGTGACCACAATTTTCTCCCGCAATCAGTATAACTAATTCAATAAATAAACAATGTTTTAAACATAATAGTAAAAATTCAGCGAACATATTATGATTATAACATAATATTGTAATTGAGGTGTTTTGGTGGAATATGGCTGACAATGATGATGAGTGAAAAGATAAATATTTTGTCTGTGTATACCATTGATATATATGTTACACTAGATTAGTAATTACCGCGCTAAGACGTTGCCACTTGACATATGGCCACAGCCATATGCGTAGCTAACGTCAGTTTAGTGCTCTGTGTGACGCCAACCGAAGTGAACCTAAATATATTAATAATAATAAGTCGTCGCGTTTAAATAGTGGTTACACTTTTTTGACACATTTTATTGAGTTATGCTTCTCTAGTTATTTAACTCAATGGTGTATACTAAATAACTTGTTTGACTGTACATATGTGTTATTTTTATTCAGAGTATAAAGCATGCCTCCAGGGGTTCGTTACGTGCGCACATCATCCCTCCCGATGGTAGCTCTTTACCTCCTATTGTTTTACTTGAGATTGTAGGGCTACCTGGTGTGAAGTATGCTTTGGATTGCGTTTTACGGTGCATTGCGTATGTGTTGAGTAAGTGTGGAGGCATTGTTGGATTCTTTATTTAAAATGCAAGCATACAATGCACTAATGATGGCGTGAATTTTTGTTAGAGTTATTTTTGTCAAGCGTTTATTGTCAATGGATTTTAAATCCATACTGTATTTAGTCGGTATTTCGTTTCAAATATTACAAAGAAAATTAAGACAGATAAATTATACATACATGAATCTTTCCTTGCTAAGACTATAACCACACAATTTATAATATACCATAAAGAAAATATCTTGAGCTACAAATACCCCTTGAAACAACTGAACAGATCTGTAAGTACAACCAAGTTTAAGCAGCAAATTTTTTTTTAAATATTAATTCTCGTTTTCCGACCGAATTCAGAAAGAAGCCACGTAGAATGGATAATTTGAATTTTTAAACAGCTAGTGATTAATCCCGACCCGGCGGGAATCTCACTGTAATGTTTAAATTATACTTGAAAGCCGGGATGCGACTTGTGATTTTCCAAATTAATTGGGAAGGTAAACTATTTTTGTAATGGATTTATTTAATGGAAGAACAAAAAGACTTTTGTTTTGTCTGTTTGTGGATGGAATTGAAAGGTTTGGGATTTGTTTTGTCAGTTATTTGTCCTTTCGTGAAATTAGATGTTTACTGCTTTAGTTAAATAACTAGTAAATAAGTTTAGTATAAAATTGGTGCCGATTCCCTTGTTCACAAACCAAACTAAATTTTAGTTCTTTTTCTTTCTATTTCATTAAGAAGAGGACAGAAGAAAAATTTTAGTTTAGTCCTGTCAAATTAATCAGCGCCTGTCACTACTCCATACAAGTTTAGACGTGATTAAAAACTTGTCGACTAAAATTACGTCAATTTACGCCAAGCGCTGATTAATTTGACAGGACTAAACTAAAATTTATCTTCTGTCCTTTTCTTAATGAAATAGAAAGAAATAGGTGCACTGAACTTTAGTTTAGTTTGTGAACAAGAGAATCGGTACCATTGTGTGGTATGACAGGACCAAATCTCGTAGCGCGTTTATTAGAGGCACGTGGAAAACGAATCGCTTGTTGTTTATTTGTACAATAATCGGTAGTCTAGTACAGTGATAGCACCATAAACCTGCACGCTAAAAATTATTTAATAAAACAAAAAAGCCGACTGCAAAAATACATACATAACTGAAAAGAGCTCTTCGCTTCTATTTAACATCTTATGGCTTTAGAAATATACAATATAAAATCTAAAGCGTTTTAAAAGAAGTTAATAGCTCCTTTCAAACACATTTAACTACGAAAGCTCTCTATAAGACGCCACAGTGTTATAAAAAGTATTTATAACTCTGCTTTACATCTAATACCCGTACAATAACTCCATGAAAAGCCTTTGTATATTAACCGTCTCCTTTAGGATTATATTAACCATTGTACTGCTATTGTGCCACATGCCTGCTAAAGCGCTTTTAAATACGCTACTGAACAACTTAAGTATTATAGTAAATCCCTTGAACAGCTATTATACAACATTCAGGTTGTACAGACGTCATTTAAGCAGCTTGTGTGCTACTTGGGTAGTAATACCTGCCTAAAACCTGCCATATAATACAGGGAGAAGTTAGTACACCACTCACATTAGTAAGTCAAATAAAGTAAGCACAATGTTATTCAATGTTTGAACTCGAACTCGCAAATTCAGACTCGGCAAAATTTCATTTTGTTGTGTGTGCACTAATGAAGTTTGACATTGTGTAATTAACAAAGTAATACGAATGCGACCGCCATGTTTTGATACCATTAGCATCAATAAATTAGTTAGTATTTTTTGTTTGTTTTCTTGCTTAGGTGAATTCTGATGGTAAGGTATATAAGGCTAAAAAGTAATGGCTTGTAAGTAAGTGCATTTCAAAGCGCTTCTTCGATTCCGCAGCCACTAATTGCAACACTCTAGTTGTGAAGGCCGCCAATTATACCCCCTCTCGCATCAGTATGACCCGCTGTCCAAGGCATGCATTGACCGACTCAGATGACCCCACGACTCTCCTCCAGGTGAGCAGTAGGGAAACAAGTATGCTCGCAAACATAATACACGACCATCATTCCGACCTCGCCGCCGAGGCACATCGCAAAATCCCCGACTAAATAGTCCTCCCCGACCCTTGCCCGTAAGCGAAGCGCCAGCACGCGCTATAGCTGAGCCTGTAGCTTTAAATTCCCCCGATAATAATCATAACCCTGATTTTATCCAGCCACCGTCGGTCATTTGCCATCCTCCCTCCGACTCTGCCTAAGCCGAGGTTCGTACCCCAGAGGGGGTGCCCTTAGCGCGCAGTCGTTTAGTTTATAAGTTTTTACGCCCTGGCTGGAGGCATTAAGTTTCATTAGGAGCTTAAGGCAACCATAGGAAAGTCCGGTTGAAGAGTCTCAATCTCTCGTGGTTAATTCTGAGATGACTTAGTTAAAAAAAAAAGCTTATTAGTCTGTTAAAAATTCTTTCACCCCTTACTTCAATTTCATCTAATAATGGTAACAAAAATTCAAATAATAAAAATCTCAAAAATCTAAACACCTAAGTATTTAAGCTGAATATATCTCTACACAAAGTAATACGAATGCGACCACCATGTTTTGATATCATTAGCATCAATAAATTAGTAATATTTTTGTTTGTTTTCTTGTTTCGGTGAATTCTTATGGTTATGTAATTATTTATGAGTCTGTTAAAAATGCTTTCTATGTATAAGTTTTTTCATCACGACACTAGCAGATTTTCTCATCATCACATCAAACCTCTCGTGCAGACATTGCTTCCCTTTCAATATTTTTCCGCCAATCGTGGTGGCTGACAGTTGACATCAATGACAGCTACCTCACTACTTGTGTAGTTGAGATAGTGTATACCTATTAAATAGATTCACTATACTACATAAACACACACATTATTTAATAGCGACGAATTCATCGAATGTTCCTAAATTATCAATCATATACAATCTTCCTTTCCGAAAATTAATGTACCAAAAATTAAGCAACAATTTTTTTTCCGTCTAGACACATTTGCATCCCAGACGTTGCCAACATTTTCCTGCCACTTCCAAAACGTTTACACTATCAAAGACAACATGCTACCCTATTTATAAGCTACATTACCAACACGTCAGCTTTTATGATTTCTTAGACCTTACTCCTGTTTATTCCGAGAAGGTGTTTAAGTTTCCTTACAGAAACTTGTTTCCGGGGCACGCACGCTCCGTAATGACCAAGCTCATTAAGACTAACTGGAGAGTCCTTGTCTAGCCTCCACACAATATACATGGCTACTGTTTAAACGAAGGCAAAATGAGATTTTGTTACTAAGTGCTGCTGTGTTTTGGAGATAAAAAATCTGCTGGGCTAAAGTGATTTTAAAACTTGTCAATAAAAGTATAATAATTTGTAATCCGCTTTATACTTAACTAGCTTTTGCCCGCGGCTTCGCTCGCGTTAATTTTGATAAAAAAAACTCTTAACACACACACACACACACACTACTAAAGTTTCTATAGTAATATACTTCAATCATGATTCGAAAGACTCGTGGCGCCATCTATTATCATAAGAATGTTGTTGTCGTTTTCCTCGGGAACAGTCCTTTTTTCGGGATGAAAAGTATCCTATGTCCGTTTCTGTACACCTGACAACGTATATGCAAAATTTCAGGATGATCGGTTCAGTGGTTTAGGCGTGAAAGGTAACAAACAAACAAACTAACTTTCGCATTTATAATATTAGTTAGGATTATTTAAAATTATTTTTAAGATTTTTTTCGACCTTTGCTTAGACTGACATTAATTTTCCGATCAATAGGTATCTAACATTTAATTACGACCCCCATCAGTTAACAAGTGACAGTTCTATTTATCTGCATTCTACTACAAAAATATTTTACTTTATATTTCAGAATTTTTCTTCTCCACTTTTCTTTTTAAAGAGCAAGCCGTTGTACACTGAGTTCTAATTGTTTTTCTCCAACAATATGTGTAAGGAGTCGTGTAATGAGCCGAGCCATTACCGTTGTTCCCGAGTGACGATGTGAACGCTCCGTGATAACTATGTAAATAGACAAACTTTACACGTTTACATTGTTTCTAGTCTATTGTACAGCTCCTTTTGCATGACATCGTCTTGTAAACATGCCTTATTGTGCATTGGAATTTCAAAAGGAGTTTAGCGTTAGCATCACGGAATTTAGAGTTTCATTTTTGTAAGACTTAGTTTGAACTTAGCTTTGTACTATAATATATCCAGTGATAGTATATTCAGATGCATATTTACCTAAAGTAAATTTTTCTCTAAGAAATTATGGAAGCGGCTTTGTATTTTTTTTTTTCTTAATAGAAATCCCGGGATTCCAGAAATCCGGGAATGAACAACTGATTAGATACATGGTATGGACACAACTTTTTAAAAATGTGGTATAATCTATTTAAAAAATACCAAAAATATGAAAAATGTAATTAAATGAAGGAACTATTTTCGGGGTCACTCACTCGCACATTCTCAAAATGATTATCAGCCCTCTTATGAAGGTAACTTTCGTACATACAAATTTATATACACATGTGGAGAAAAGAAAGAATTCCTTATCCTGACTCAAACTCAAAGCATTTATTTCAATTAAACCATTTACAGGCACTTTTGAATTGTCAAAGAGACGGTTGATGGTTGATGGCTTACGTTTGCTATGCCAGTTTTGGCAACCTACTTTACAACATTAGCTAGCTGTCGATTCTATACTCAAAAAGTACTCAATTTATCAATTCCGGAATCGCGAGATTTTTACTATCGATACAAAAGTTGCGGTCCATACTAGCCAACATCTGAACGTAAGTAAAATATGCATACGATTCTATAATCACAACTCAAAATTTGTCGATCCCGGAATCCCGGGATTTTTTCGATACAAAAGTGTATTCCATAATAGCCAACACATCAACTTTAGGTAAATATGCATCCGAATATCCTATCACTGTATAACATAGCTGCTAACCAAGTAGAAAGAGGAAATGCTTTGAATCAAAATCCATAAAAGGGCTGCGCTTGACTCTCACTATTATTGCTTAAAAAAAAAAACTTCATAAAGTTTGGCGTAGATCACGCAGATCAAACTCACCGAAGGCATTATTGCGACAAAAAATTAAATTTTATTTTCAAACAAATTTTTTTTTGCCTATGAAGCTTATATTCAACCATTAAACCCGTAAACTGACGTTTTATTTGCCAAAAATCATTAATATCCTCGACCAAATTATACTCAAAAATATTTTATACGGCCGATAAAAATTTAATAGTCAGCAGTTTCAGCGCAGTCAAAGTGAAATGAAACTAATAAACTGAATTTAATCGAATAAAAATATTAATTTATTCATGAAAGTCTGCGCTCATTGGCATAGTGGTAACGATCATTGCATTCACTAAAGGTTTTCAACTTCTGGTTTATCGGGCCCGAAGTCCGGAGAAGATTTTAGAATTGAGATGAAATTTAATAATCACAGAATACTAGCTGCTTCAAATGCAGGGCAAATTACTTCTTTTCATAATTAGAAGGAAAGAGGATTGATCATTGGCCGTTAAGTTCAGGGGCCCAAGTCTGCTATTTTTATAAATTCATCACTCTAACACGATCCTTTTGTCATTTTGCTAAAAGTTCGTAATCTGCTAAATTCATAATGGTCGATCATTGGTCGGTCAATGGTCTCGTAATAGAATTACAATGGCATTTTGAACATTTATTCATGCCAGATTTCATTTATATATATTATTTATTAGTGTTATAAGCAATCTGAAGTAGTAGGAATTTGGAAGTTTAGTAGGAAGTTTCATTTGTCATTATGTACGAGATTACTTATTCTTTCAATGGAATGTCAGTGGCTGACCATTGGAAAGTCATAATGATGCCATTATATTAGTAGATTACCAAACTTGTCAAAATCAACAATTATGAAATTAATGATAGACCATTCTGACACTATTGTAATAGCAGATTTGAGGCCCTGGTTTGTCTCAATATTAATGCGTATCATGCGTGTACTTGAAAAAAGACAAATGGTACTTACCTACGTAAAATACATAAAATGACAATTGATCGCAATGGGTTTTATTTTGACAGTAATTACGTTTGCTGCGTTCAGAGGATCGAAAAAAACCCAAATGATTTTAAATAAATTTAATTACTGAATTAATATTACAAAATTAAACCTATGAATGATGATTCTAGGTCAAAGTAGGACAGTAGAATAGTCATTCTTACAATTTATTGAATAATCAACAACTTGCGAAATCGATTGACGTCATAGGTGCATCAGTGATTATAGAAATTAATAAGGTCGGTCACCCATGTTCATTGCGTTATTTACGTTGTTGATCGGAAGATTTTTCAAGCAATGAATTAGCAATATCCTTCAAAACTACGTTACGCAATTAGGCTGCTGGTTTGGGATTCGAAGGCCCGGAATTTTTTGGAGAAACTTACCTAGCGCTAAAAATGGCAATCATAAATCTCCAATCCACGTCAAGACATCCTTAAGGCTATCTACTACTGGTACAAGACTTATTTAAAGACGTAACATCTCGCTACTTAAAACAAAACATTACGTAATCCGCTAAAATGTTAAGTACCTACCTACTTATATTCATCACTTACAAATTAATATTCTAATTATTATAAGCAAATATCACGCGCCAAAATCAACGTGATTCCCTTTGTAACCTTAACCATGTTAGTAGTAATTTTAATTGGCGACAATTTGAAGTTTCGTCACTAACGAGTTAAGCGCAGGTGGCGCCATCTATTAGCGATACGTGAAATCTTATTCGTTAATCGTTTACGCGTAATGGTTTCTTGGAACAGTCAGCAAAAGATATAATATTATTATTATATATAAATTATTATTTATTTTTTTATTTAGAAATATAAGTACAAAGAGTACCTACTCATATTTCTGCTGAGTATACCAAATAATCCTTTTGAACAGTAAAAATAAACGTCTTTTTTAGTCTGAGTGCGCCCCTATTACGGTCGCAATAATAATTAATTTTGTCCGCATAGTCCAAAGATATTAATTTCTTGCCTCTACACTAATCTCTTTCGTTGACTGTACTTGGTTACCAAAGCTTGCTACGACAGAACTGCGACTGAACTTTGTTCTTGTTCAAAACGTGAGATTTGACGCCATTTTGAACTATGAAAGGTCGAATCCATTAATCAATTTGATTGTTTCGTTCATTATCTTTACTACTGAATAATTTATAATACAATTAAATGTTTTAATAGTGTTTTTCTAAATGTTTACTAATAAAGCAACTTGAATGCTAGTTATTGCCTAAAGCAATAAAACAAAGCAAAAGCCTGAAGTTTCCACTCCATTTTCCAGATGAAATTGTGAGTTTTATAATAATGTACTTTTCCTCCCCTTTCTATTGTTCTTGTACGTTTCTAATTAGCGTGAAGAAAGAATAAGCAGTCTTCATAATCTGTAACAGGAGAGTTAAAAATAATTTAAAATATGAAATGCTTTAGTTGTTTAAAGACGCCATTTATGCGGTATCCCGGTATCATACCTTTTTTCAGTCATAACACTACTCTTTAAACGTAGTTTAATTAAGACTGAGTACAGGACTTAACATAGCAACTCTAATGAGAAAATTAATTCAAAGCTTTTTCTTAATCCAAAACCATTGCCACATGCGTAAAGAAACGGAACAGAGACAAAGCTTCAAACAACCACGCTATGATAGGTACACTACTACAAACATGAGGTGCATGTATGCGTACCACTGGCGGCGTCGTCGCGTGCAAAGAGAAACTGGTTTGTACCGGCTCGGCTAGTTGAATCGCTCAGTCAGGGCTTCGCGTACGCATCGCGCTTCGTGTTTGTTTACGTTTTATAATTTAATAATAGCACATGAGTCAAGAATAATAGTGTTTTAATATAAAATAGTGTAAATATCGTTTACTGTACTGTGTGTATGAACAATAGTATAAGGAATAAAAACATATCATTTTTGAATGACTAAACTTGATTATAGTTTATTATTTTGAATTTGTAGTAGATAGATAGCTATTTTATACCTTAAAATCGAAAAAAAAAACTCAAACCGGTGGCGGTAGTGCAAAAAAGTTGTGGTATTGATCGTAAATGGTTTAGTGGACTTTTAGTAAATGGCACAGAATATGTACCTACCTATCTCGTAAACGGTGCGTTCAAGAATAAAACTAACGACAATTTAGTTATTTTTTTTTTTTTCAATTTATTCCTGAAGATTGGTGTTTAAGATTTAAAATACATAGGTAATACCTTTTTTTTTTTTGGTGGGAAATTATCAAATAACTTCTCCCGATCTAGGCGGAGCGGGAGGGCGTGTCAGACTTTTACTGACTAAAACTCACCCGTGTTCCGTCAATTGCCTGTGTGCCAGGGCCACGGTATCCTTTTTGGACAAACTCGCAACCCTGGCAGACATAGGTAATACCTACCGACCTATTAGTGATTAAATAATTATGTTTATAAATTGAACGTTCTGTTTATTTAGTTTTATCCTCCGGTGCCAAACCTACCAAAATAGGTATCAATTTTGCACGCTGTTTAGATGCTTTGACTCTGTACAGTTTCTTTACTCTGTGCCAGAATTGCGTTTATAAATACATTTCATACACAGCTTTTAAAACAAGACTTGACAGATAACAAAAATATTATCTGTCAAGTCTTGTTTTAAAAGCTGTAAAAGAAATGTATTTATTTATTTGATACACCACCAGCAGTACATACAAAGAGTTAAATCATATCAATTTGATCATACTGATATGTATGCCTATTATAGGATTACACAGCATTCACCATAAAAACAACATCTTAATTAACTAAAAAAACTTATAAAAATGTAAAATACAAAAATAATACAAAATAAGTGGATGTTTGCAATGTAAAAATTGAATGGAAATCATTTCCAACCCAATATAGTAGATACTGTATAATACTCGTATCTAGTTGGTTTAAACGTTCATATGTTCAGTAAATTAAAAGAAAATAACAAACTTACTGAAGTAAACGTGAGGAGTGATAAAGGAAACATGTTGAGGCCTGAAACCACGATTGGGATTGCGGCTCGTTCTCTAAAGAGTTTTAAACTTCTTTTAAAAGATTCGGATCTCGGTATCCATTCACAATTGTAAGCTGCTGTTACTAATTCTTGACTCTAGAACAGAAAAAAAAAAATTGTATTCTGAATATTACAAAGCTTATAGAAAATAATTTTAGGCCACGTTAACGTTATTAATTAGTTACATACTTCGTAGGACAGTTGGGTTCCCAAAAATCCAGGTACAAAAATTTGAAGAGTCATCGTGAAAAGGTACATCACTAAAAATACTTTGGTCTCCGTTGAAGATGGCTGTAAATTAAAAAAAAGAAATATATTCCTATCATAATAGGCATTATAATTTACCAGGCTATGCATGAAAAAGCTCATGATTTTCAATACGTGGGTTTTTAAACAAAGAACACCAACTCGGCACAACAGACAACGTGGTAGTATTAAACCTATTGATTGGTTTCTTAATTATTTATTATTTCTAGCCTTCTTTTTTTTTTTTTTTAACGTTGCCCCACACTACATTGTCCCACTGAAGGAAAAGACATTCTTTAGGATTCTCCACACATTTGTGCTCAATGTTAATTATAACTAACTTTTTTTAAAAGTGTGTGTGTGTCAGCTCCTACGCACGACTGGAGTTTACTCCCTAATGCGATAAATAAATAAAGTAAATAAATGCATCTCTTATAATACTGAAAGCGTGTATGTATTTTTATTCTATTCACATTTTTCATATTGATTAGAAAAAATATCCATAAAAAATATATACAAGTATACATCAATCATGTTTGTGTGCTATGTTGGTCTTGACAATCGGTGCGAGCCGCAGACGAGCGTGTCAAAAATTGGCACACATCCGACCTCCAACTAACCGTGGCTAGAGCATGAAAAGATGAAAACACTTGATTTTGGAATTAGTGGTATAGGTATTTTCATATTTTGCATGCAAAAATGTGATATAAACCAATCGACATACGATTGGTTTATATCACATTTTTTACTACCTTAATCTATATAATATATTGAATCCCTATTTCCCTTGGTCACCGCATCACGCGTGAACGGCTGGACCGATTTCGCTAATAATTTTTTTGATGTGTTTGTTATTGTCAGGAGAAGGTTCTTATGTCAGAAAAAATGAAGAAAGTTAAAAAAAAAATAAGAAAACGACCATAGGTATTAACTTTTCTAATGAAATCATATATGTAACTATCTTTACTCTATGGCGTTTGACATATCGTGTCAGTCATCATTTGGTAGGTCTGAGAATAGGTTTTAGTTAGGTAGGTAGGGTAGGGTAGGGTAGGTAGGGTAGGGTAGGGTAGGTAGAGTAGGGTAGGGTACGTAGGTAGGTAAGTAGGTAGGTAGGGTAGGGTGGAGTAGTGGAGTATATACTACATATATTTCCTTTGCGCGTAGACAAACTTCCACAGTCAAATAGCTTTTGACAGAACGAAGTCTGTCGGGTCAGCTAGTATGGTATAATATGTTTATTATTCAAAGCCTAATAAATAACTCAAATAAAACAAGAATAAGTCATAATTAAGACTTATCTTTGCGATTTAATTGGATTCAGTAAAGTGCAAGTTGTAATCGTGTATCGTTTTTTTTTTTTTTCTAAATTTGATTCCGTGTTTTTACGAATAAAACACAATACAAAACGACGTTTATCCGGGTCAGAAGAACGCTTGTATAAATTTCACTACTCATAAAACTCGGCGATTCTTAAGGAGTAAACTCCATTAGTATAGGCACATTTAGTATAAGCACTTACCAAAACTAGTCCACACATTACCACACATATTATCATAGATGCCACACTGAATTGAAAGAATAATGTTACGCTTAACACGTCCTGGACTGTTTCACAAAAACTGGAACAAGTAAAATTGAAATTATTTGTTGCAATTCAATTAAAACAGCTGTAATCTTACATTTTGAAACTTTGCACTTACTTCAAAATAACTTCATAATGTCGTAACATTTTGTTGAGCCTCCTCATCTGGATCTTATCTTGAATTTCTATTGGGAGTTTACTTTCTTCTTCCGATAATTTGAAATTGTTCAAGTTATTGTTAAGTAATCTCAACTGAACGATAGCTACAACCAAAAGCCCAGCGGTCAACGAATCAATGTTCACGTTATACATCATATGCCCATACATCCCGACGGATTGATATATGAACCAAAAAAGGAAATGGGACTCTCGAACTTCATCGCTCAAGAAGTAATATTTGCATATTGGCAATTCAGACTTGGTGCCTCGTATCAAATCCAAAAGTATTGGGACAACTACTTGACTTGAATAAGCCATGTTTGATGAAATTGCGTACAATTTCCAACCTAGTCTGTAACCCATGTTAGTTTTGTACAGGACTCCGTCCTTATTTTCATAGTCGCCTACGAATTCATCACAATCAATTAATTTAATTGCGTCAATTAGTCTATTGCGCATGAAGAGAATCGTCAAAATTTTGGTTGCGACTGTTATTTCAGTGAAATAAAATATAACTTCGCGGAGTAAAAATTCGATTTTCCGGGGCGTATAAATTAGGTTCAGAGTGAGAAGTAAATTGTAAAATATAAAGGTCACGAAAAGGTAGATGAAAGAGTAGAATCTATAATATTTCCAGGGCGTTTTTCCTGCCCAAATCCCGAAAATTTTAAAGCATATAAAATTTTTGTTGAACATGGTCGACTGATCGGACGGCATGATTCTCTCTTTACGGATTATCAGAAAATATGTTTCAAATATTACACACGCAACGTCCTTTTATACGTTCACGCGTTAATTTTCTTTCTAATGAAAAATATATAAAGCACGCAAAGACGTATCATTATGTATTTTGCCCCTATTACGCCGTTCTTATAATCCAATTCTTTTCTATCATGTATGGAGTAATTACACACCTATCCTCCACGGCAAATGTAGGTACGTGACATCACTTATAATATTCCGCAGTAAAGGGTTGTGCACAACCCACTGTTCTTTTTTAAATTTATTTTTAAGTATGTCAAGTATGAAAACGAATTCCTTTTAACTTGCTGCTCACTGCGCAAGCATTATTTATTTTTTCCATTTTAAAAATAGAAGACTCGTTTATAAATTTTATCCTTTTCAATAATTCAGATCTTGTGTGTATTTTGTAGAGAATCATTCTTTCCCGATGAAATTGTTACTTAAGATGATGGTTGATATTTTATTCCGCGGCATTGTCAGTAAGGAAGCTTGAAATTAATATTTCAATCAAGTATACATCGGTGAATTCCGCAGCAATGAAGCCATCCAGCTAATCAAGACCTCTCTTACGGAGCCTAATTGTTCGTGAGTGTTGAAGAAGAGCGGGTCAAAGTAAACTAGGGATCCTTATTCCAGTATTATACCCAGGATTCTGGGAGAGGAGTAGATTAAAACAATGGACGTGTTTGCAATTTGGAAAGCGGTGCAACCCTTCGGGTGCGTTTTAATTGCAGGGGTTGTTCAGAGGGGAGTGCCGCTGGCACGAAAATCTTCAACGTTTAATTCTTGGAAGCCTCGGATACCGCACACGGCTGATTTAATGCATACTGATATTATAACTTTTGATAGCATAACCCACTTGATGGGTATCAATTTCACTGGTGGCGACGGGCGTTACTGCCTGTACTAGGGATTATGAGATGGAGTATTTTTTTAAGATGACACATATAAAACTGGTGATACAGGGATACTCAATCATTGTTATTATTTTTTTTATTGCTGTTTCCGCAACTTTTTGCCCTAATTTATTTATGCAAGCTTGCAAGCATATAGAGTACCAGGTTCAGTTTATTTCACATTAATTTCATGGCATCTGAAAACTATTAACTCTAGAACTAACGCTAACTATACTCCATATACATTATAGCATTAGACAAATAACGGCTAAATAACGACAGTTATTGTGTAATGTTGTTGAAATTACTGCACTTTAGAGTTATTTTTTTAATTTAAATGGTAAACAGATTACAGTGCTTTGTATTTATCGTGAAATAACGGAGTTTATTAAACGTTTACATCGAAATAACGAAAGGGTGAGAACAGTTATTTGTCTAATGTTATAATAAATGGAGTATATAGAGTACATTGTAAAACTAAATAATACAGACTGCGTTATTTCCATTTAACAACGTACATTTGAAAACAATTTAGTATCATTTAAATAAATAATGTTGATTTCAATTTAATTTCACATTACTTTTGCTCGCTCTCAGAATTCGTTCTGCAATAACAATAAAAGGGAACATCGCGGTTTACGTACAAATATACTTGAAGGCATCTTTAGCCACGGCCTTTCGCTAATTACGTGATGGTAAATTTACCCCTTAAAAATTAGTTTTCCTTGAGCAAATAAAGTACATACTTGCCTATACAAAATCAAAATTAAAATATTTGATTTCACATAAACCTACATGGGCACTTATGAAGGTCAGAATACTCGTACATTGTATACTTCTCATATTTTAAATCCAATGAATAATAAAAAATATTCTAGCTTCAAAAATCGAGTAAGTAATATCAAACGACTAATAAAACGTAATCGAAAATGAAAGAAAAAAATTAAAACTTAGGTTTTAGAACTTATCATCATCATCATTTCAGCCGGAAGACGTCCACTGCTGGACCTAGGCCTCCCCCAAGCACCGCCACCTCGACCGGTTCCGTGCTTCCCGCATCCAGCGGATTCCTGCTGCTTTCACAAGGTCATCAGTCCTCCTTGTGGGAGGCCTTCCTACGCTACGTCTTCCGGTACGCGGTCGCCACTCCAGAACTTTTCGGCCCCAACGGCCATCTGTTCTGCGAACAACAACTTTCTTTGGAACTCAGCTGGATATTTTTCTAATGTCAGTCAAACTTATTATTTTTCAGGGACAGCCAAAATGATTTTCACTAGTCAACGTATTGTTTTCCTTATATCGATATCAGTGCATGAATACTCTTTGAAAGCGCTACGCGGGTGCTACAACTTAGCAGTCCTCGCTACGCGTCAAATAATTTCTTGAATAATTTAGTCTTGATCATGTTGATTTTATGTAGGTAACATTTGTTCATAGAATGTGGGGTTATGACTAATAAAATAAAATATGATTTCTTATTTACTTCATCATCATCACCATTTCAGCCGAAAGACGTCCACTGCTGGACATAGGCCTCCTTGGGGGAGGCCTATGTTCAGGTTTCTTTATTGTTATTCATGAGTCTAGAAATAAGGAATATAGAATATAAAGTAATCAAATGCCCATTTAAGTAATTTCCCTACGGCGGGTTTTTTAACCATAAAAAACCGCGTGAGAGCGAGTAAGCAATATCAATTATTGTGGGCAATCCCTTTGGTTGCCATCTTTGTCCTAATCAAATCTGCCTCCCAAGATACAGGTTTTTCCTAGTTTGTGGGGCAGGGTACATATTCTATTTGGACTTTCGACCACACTGCCTACTTTTTGTATCCAATTTTGTATACTTAAACCTGTAACTTTCCGTGTAATATTTATTGTCAAAATGTATTTTGAATAAAGAATTATTATTCATCATCATCATCATTTCAGCCGAAAGACGTCCACTGCTGGACAAAGGCCTCCCCCAAGCACCGCCACTTCGACCGGTTCTGTGCTTCCCGTATCCAGCGGATTCCAGCGGCTTTCACAAAGTTATCGGTCCACCTTGTGCGAGGCTTTCCAACGTTACGTCTACGACTTATTTACTTAGTAGGTACTTAATTAAAGTTTTATTTGGAAAATCATCACATCTTTAAAAATCAAACAGAATCAATTTATTATTAACCTTCATTTTCATCTCTTAATTATCAAAAAAGTAATTACACACTTTAACCTGTGGTCGACTCATTAATTATTTATTTACTAATCGACACGCTACGGACGGTAAAACTTTCTACTTTAACCAAACTTGAGGACAAACTCGACTCTTCTGAACATTTACTAGATCAATACAATTAGCAAGATAAATAACAAGCTTCTTCGGTGTATACCTTAACTAGACATCAAGGAACAGAAAATTCCATTAATAGACATAAAATCTCCTCATGACATAAAATTTTAAGGCATAATATTGCTTGGCATAACGTTTTCGCATAACTTTTATTAACATAATAATACTATGGCATAATAACACTTTGGCCTATTGTAATGGTTACCATAATTGTCTTTTGGTCTTATTTGTTTTGGCATAATTTGGAGTTGCATATATTTTTGAGACATAATATTTATTCGTCTATTAATCATGAGCCATAAATATTAAAATTCATAATTGGGTAATTGGGTGTAAGTAGCCAATAATTTTATGTTGAATTTTAGATACTAAGTAATGAAATACAGTTGTGGTCTATGATATTTTTATGTTACGCTTACCTATGACAACTTAAGATGCAAGAGCGAGCGAAGCGAGCTCGGGATTTGGGGCACCCCGACTCGAACAGGTTAAGTAGCGAGCGAAGCGAGTGAACTAAGACCCCGCCATTACCTTCGTGGTTATTTTTTTAACCATCCAGAAATAGGGGCCCCGCCAAGCGGGGCCCGCTGACTACGCATTACTATTGCTTAGAAACAAATTTAGACCCGCCACGTGATCTTCTCCACCCTTAATACTCCCACTATCCCAGAAAACTCGAAAAAACTTTGGTCATGTTTTTCTCTATGGTTTTGCGCACTTTGGGGTTTTCAAATATACACAAAAAAGGGTCTAATCTACCAAAAAAATAATATTGTTACTATAAAAAAGCATCGGGTGTTAAACTACAGTGGTTTCAAAATTGGAGCAATAATCCATAATGCGATTATTAAATTATGACAGTATAGTTATGCTTATCATTAGTAAACCGTAATAGACATTGTAAGTATCTTTACCAAGAATAGCATTAGGATAGAGATGTACTCGTATTTTGTTTGTGAAACTAATGCCTGTTATTCGAGCTCTTTCTATCTGCTCGTATGATTGTATAGCGCAATCTATAGTTATCTAGCATGACATCAGTACTACTATTATTATGCACTGAAATAATTAATTTTGTTAACATTTGGAAATAAAACGCATTGTAGACGTCCCTGACATATTGAACCTGTACACTTCATTTTGAACAAATATCTATACAAATAAATAAAATTGAACTATCTGTTTGTAATTTCGAACTAACAAATGCTTAAGAAAGTACTACTATATACGGTACTAATAACATAAACGATTTTGACGGGACTTTCACTAAAAGATAGCTGATGTTACAAGAATTAACTAAGGCTACTTTAATTTCAAAAAACAAAAAAACAGCTAGTTGTGAAATATAATCCTTCATAACGACAAAATAAAAAACCAACGAGTATCACTATTGTTTTTCAATCCACAAAGAAAATGTCCGCAACACTCCGTTCCTTTTTTCTCAGACAAAATACTTAGCTAATGTTTCTGAAGGGAAGTATCAGAATTCAGCGGCCAAACATTCACACGGAAAAGTTCGCGGAGTGGAAATAGGGATGAAAGACGCGGCGTGAGCGGCGCATACACACCTTAATGATGGCTGCGGGCGTCGCCTCATTGTACCGAAGCTGCGCGGCCATGCCGGAAAATTATAGTAACTAAACTTGCTAGAATTTCGCGCGTCGACTGGCAACGAGCAATTTAGTTTTTCACACGCTGCAAACTTTGAGCCGACGTATTTTTATGCATGGTAACAGGAAAAATTGTAAATTATTTTTAACGATTCCCCCTCTCTCAAGTGAACTCATACTGGTACACTTGACGTTACATAGCTTGTTATAAACTAAATTTCCGCAGTGCGCCTCGGAAATATTCCGCGTATTGTGTTGTGAGCTAAATTCTGGTTTGAAACGGTGACAGTAATAACAGGTTACGTGATTAAATATTATAACTAGTACTTTATTAATTCGAGCAGTTTTAGGTGGAAAATGGAACTGACGAAAACTATTTTCCTGAATACGCTACAGTTCCTTTTCTAACTATTATTATAATCAGACGGTCATTAATGCGTCGAGCATGTTTGCGGAAGCACATACGGATGGCATTCATGCCATTATGCGTAAGAAAGCAGCATCCCTACTACAACGTTTACGTAACAGTCGGAATGGTATCCTGAAAAGGATAGTTGCGAGACCAAACTGTCTCATCCAGAGGCACCTGGTGGAGGTGGCTTTAGGTTTAATTTAATCCTGAAACCCAGAGTTATCTACTAACATTACTAACATAGCAGTTAAGCACTAACTAATTACTAACAATCTATGGACTGTAACGTCTGAAATAAATAAATTTTATTTATTTTATTAAACAATTACAAATTATGAATGATTTTATTTCTGTAAGTAGCTTTGTACAAACACTGACACGTCCAAATTGTAAAACAGTTTAAAAGAGTAACGGTGGAGTATGCGAAACTACCTTTTGAAAGGGGCAACTAGAATCAATTTTATTTCCGTGTAAATTTTGAAGTTCGAAAGTGCCATTTACATATGAGCCTATTTGAAATAAATGCTTTGACTATAAAATCATTTCAACACAGGCAAGTTAAATAAAAGCTTGTAAAAAACAAGATCCATTCCACAATGCATGCTCTCTCTTCAAGCTCACACACAAGCCACACAGAAACCTTAACTAATACATCAAAGTATGTCTCCTTACCAAGCTTTTCTCCTGTATTTTCTTTAAAAAATATCTTCACACGGTCTCGTATACACACAAAAACAGAGCGGTACCACGTTATTTCACAGCAATTTTTCTCTGCCTCGCGCCGGCTTCCTCTTTTTTAATTAGGTGAAACTAAGAGGCCCTTTTGTTTCCTTGGCCTGCCCACTCGCTAATTGCCCGCCAGTCAGTCACTTGTCATCAACAACGCTTTACGACTATTTGCCCACTTGAGTTTATAAAACGAAATCTAAGCAAAAACAAAATAACAAAACATTATTTGCGTTTAATTAATTTGATTACGTGGAGAGACGCTGGTTTAATTACTAAGTGGGTTTGTTGACTTGTTGTGTCTAGATTATGGAGATCGTCAGACGAAACAATAATATGCTTATTATACCACTTTTAGTTGAATAAAATACGCATGGGATCTACAGTTTCTGTCGCGAATATCTTCTTGTCAGCGTCATCGTCATCACAAGAGGAGGCAGACAACTTAAAAGATTTTGGTAAAGATATAATTAAGTGTTCATATAATTAATAAAATATGATTAATTCATCGAGTATTTCGGGATATCGCCAAGCAGTTGGTCGATTTTTCACGTGGTCTCATGGCTGGCCTATTTTTAGGCCAAAGAATCAGCATTTCCATCCAACGTGGCAATGCTGCCAGCCTTTTGGGCACATTTTCCACTGACAGAGATGCGGAAGAATTTTTTGATGCCCAATAATAACATAAAATAGCATAATAAACATTTATATTTCTCTTCCACAAAGGTGCCTTAAACTTAATGAAGATTATAACATCAGATAATGACAATGAGCTCTTCACCTTGTTTTTTTATTCCTTCATATTGTACATAATATAAGTATTTTAGTGTTATTTTTATTTATTTTTATATTGTTATATATAATATATATTATTATATTTTCATTTTTATTGTATATTTTATTTAAATATGTCGGAGTCGGGTTGTATCCGATACGCCAGCGCCATCTAATGGCATTCGATGGAGTTGGTGGAGTTCGCGCCATCGATTCTTAACTAATCAGGATGCCAGTGCTGCCTACCGGTGCATGACAGAGTCTACAACATAACGCTTGACTGGCGGCAAGTGATCGCCGCTTATTCGACAAGTGAAGTTCATCGGTGGCGGTCAAGCAGTGAAGACGTCTAGAAACTGTTGCGCGTTAGGTATAATAGTGTCGTGTACCAACACTAATTACTTTGCATACCCATTACTGTTCAGAATCAAGTTCTTCTAGCTGCACAGACAGATGTGCTACTGGGGAGTTTGTTCCACTACTTCTTCTTCCCAGCTAAAGCACTAGGAAGTGATGAAGGGCGGGCGTTTTGGGAGACTGTCTTATGTAATTTTGAAGTGCTGTGTCAGCTTAGGTTGAGTAAATGACTTTTGATTTTTAATAACGGTTTTTCTATTGCGCAAAACCAACACTACCCACAGTACGCCCACAGTAGTTAAAATATGGCTGATGATAACGAGAGAAACCTACCGTTTCTCCGTCAAATATATGATAATTATAATTATGTTAAATCAGCTGATTTATATATAAATCACCTATTTATTGATCGAAGAAGCGCTAATAAAACTATACGAATGATATTTTGCTCGTTCAACTTATGGCACAGAGAACAATAAAATATAATTCCCAATTCTACAAACCGAACAAGAATAACATCTTCATAACCCAAAAACTCAAACAAAAAAACTTTACACCGCATCTCAAAATTCTCATCGGCATCTCTGAAATTGAAAAACTTTATAACGGGAACGTACGAGACGATTATACAGGAAAGTAAATTATCTGGAAATCGGCTGTGTGTGCCCTGTTTAGTATGCATTAATCACAAGCTCTCGGCCACCGGCGTGATTGAAACTAAATCCCTTCGGATGCCGGTTACTGGCGACTGATTACTGCCCCCCACTACAGTACCAGCGGATTAGGATATTTAAATTGGAACAAGCGATACACGAGGATTTTCCTTTTAAAATCTATATAGGTACTTAGGCCACACACACATTGGTAGCGCCTTTTGTTCTACTGAATCTTTGTGGGCTCTGATTGGAACATCATGTTGGCGTGAATATTTTATGTGAATCGAGTTCGCAGTTAATTAAAAGGCGTAGACTAAAGTGCCTTCTACGACAGTGGAGTCATCTGAAGACTGAGTTTTTCTCATTTACATATTGTGCTTTTGTTTTTTTACTCTTTTAGCCAAGAACAGAACTTGCATTTGGCGAAAGGGGTCATTCAAGTATTACGTAAGCATCAAAGGGGGTTGGGGGTCTTTGCTTTGATTATTTTTGATGTCATGGGGGGACGGTGGGATCTGGAGGGTGATTACGTCAGCAATATTTATTTATTTACTTTTCAGATTATACTGCAAAATTTCGTTGTTTTTGATTTAATAATAATAATTTATTTATTTAATAATAATTTGTGGTCGCTCACAATGGGCCTTATTAGAAGCTAAAAGTCATCCAAACGACAATGGAGAGGGCTATGCTTGGAGTTTCGCTACGTGATCGAATCAGAAATGAAGAGATCCGCAGGAGAACCAAGGTAACCGATATAGCTCGAAGAATTGCCAAACTTAACACGTTCCCTGTCCAATGAATCACATATGGTTCACGTAGATTGTTTAACTATTGTGTCTACTTTGAGAACAGTGAGCGTGTTAAGTGGCAATGGGCAAGGCACATTACTCGCAGAACAGATGGCCATTGGGGCCGAAAGGTTCTGAAGTGGCGACCCCGTACCGGAAGACGTAGCGTGGGAAGACCTCCGACAAGGTGGACCGATGACCTTTTGAAAGCCGCAGGAATCCGATGGATGCGGGAAGCACAGAACCGGTCGAAGTGGCGGTGCTTGGGGGAGGCATATGTCCAGCAGTGGACGTCTTTCGGCTGAAATGATGACGATGATGAATAATAATTCTTTATTCACAAAAAAAACATTATCGCCCCTACCTAGTTGATATTACACCAACTCGCACTAAGCGTTTTCAAACGTCTTTTATAATGCGCACAGCAAAGGAGTGGAACTCTCTGACTGCGACTATGTTTCCGAACGCATACAACCCTAATCTATTCAAAGTGAGAGTGAACCGGCTTCTTCTGGGTAAGCTCACTCCTTCGTCGACTTTGTCTCTGTCACCTCTGACCTAGACTAGAGTCAAGAGCAAACCCATATTAAAATTAAAAAAAAAAAAACATAAACTTTGACAATAAATATTACACGGGAAGGTGAGCAAACTTAAGTTTAAGTATACAAAATTGGATACAAAACGTGTGGCCGAAAGTCCAAATAGAATATGTACCCTGTCCCACAAAACTAGGAAAATCCTGTATCTTGGGACGCAGATTTGATTAGATCAAAGATGGCAACCCCATGTTCAGGGATTTCCCACAATAATTCATATTGCTTACTCGCTCTCACGCAGTGTTTTATGGTAAAAATCCCGCAGTAGGGAAATTACTTAAATGGGCATTCAATTACTTGATAGTCTATACATTTCTTAATTCTAGACTCATGAATAATAACCTGAACAGATTAAAAAAAATACCAATGTTTACGTAAGCACAGGAGGTATGAGCTTTGCTTACTTTTGCTGACAAGGGGGAGATGGGGGTTCAAAATTACTAAAATGGGGCCATTCAAGTATAACGTAAGCAGGATTTTAGTAATTTTACATTTTAATTTTCAAAAGAACAACTGTTTTACATTTTAATTTTCTATGATGAATGGAAAAACTAGAACCACGCTATTGCGAATTTAATATTTTCTAGCTTCCATAACATGTATCTTTCTAATAGATAAATTAGCTACAATATCCTCGTTTAATTCTGCAATGAGAAAGAATTATATATCGAATTGCAGTCATAATATTTCATACATCGAGCGCGTTGAACATAAAATATATGTTGCAATTTTCCAACTGCAAACAATAAACAATCCGCTTCTGCACAATAAGAGTAATTACGAGTACACCTGAACGGCGCAGGGTAATAAATCCATTTACCGCTGAAGGGGCTGCTGATTCCTCCGACAAAAACCGAAGCGGCAATGGTCGTGAACCAATTTAAACTTCTCACTCGCATGCAGCTGTCCGTAACCTCATTAACAGGAAATTAGTTTGACTACACAATTTGTGAATTTGATTCTGGTCGGAGCTTATTTTTCTTTACAATGCCACCAGATTGAGTTGCAATTGGCACTGCGATGCAGATTTAATAACTTTTGTGTTGGTCTGTTTTAACTTTAAAATGGATCTAATTAGCTAGTAGAACTAAATAACTGTTCAATGTAACATTTTTATTGCTCCAATTTAGATTCCCATACAATTAAACTGGCCAAGTGCGTGTCAGAATAGACACAATGAAGGGTTCCGTAGTTGGGATGAATTTAGAAGAAACTTACCTACAATTTATTGTTGTTGAAAAACATGTTCTCCCATAGGTACATTTTTACAGCGAATGTAAGTTTGTACGTACTATATTAGGATATTTACTATGTCATTTGAAGACCATAGACTTATACCTGGTTTTCCTGTAATCCATAAGTATAGAATTATTTCTTGTATTTTTTTTTTTTTAATTTTTGTTTCAGTATTTTCGGAGATAAAGGAGAAATTTTTTAATTTTCATCTATTTTTCTAAATTGGGGAATGTTTAATTTGCATCTACTTTCTTAAATAACTTTAAAACGATACAATTTTAAACTATTTAAAAATAAATACTTGGGGCTCTCACAGTAAGCCATTTGATATGTCACAGTCACACGGTACCATATGCAAAACTTAAAAAGAAAAATTATCTCCCAAAAGTGGACCTCTTATTCAAAATTCATTTATTTACGTAACACATCTGTGTTTGGGTTACAGAAATTGTTATGTGTACCGAATTTCAACTTAATCGGTCCATTAGATTCCGAGCAAATTGGTCGTGACAGATGGACAGTCAGACACATGATTCTAAAAGGATTCCGTTTTTTTTATTCGGACATATAGGACCCTAAAAACGAATAGGTATAGAAATCCCAAATAAATTTAACAAAAGCTCTCCTCAAAGCTCTATTTATCCCGTAGTAAACATAAAATAGGCATAAATAATCGTTTTTTCTAATGCGCACAGCAAAGGAGTGGAACTCTCTGCCTGCGTCTGTGTTTCCGAACGCATACAACCCTAATCTATTCAAAGTGAGAGTGAACAGGCTTCTTCAGGGTAAGCTCACTCCATCGTAGACTTTGTCTCTGTCACCCAGACCTAGACCAAATTCAAGAGCAAACCCATAGTAAAATAAAAATACATATACAAAAGTAAACAAGTCATCGGAGGCACATGCCCACGACCATTCAGCCTACATAATCAGTGTCCGGCGTCCTAACATATTAAACTTTTTTCTACTCACCGCTTTACTGAAAGAGAAAACGAAGAGCTCTTTTTGTGCCTCTGAAAAAGTGGTGTAATTTATTTTCCCTTGGTGCAATATTTAGTGCTGTCCATTACTACAGTTCGCGACCGAACATTATTTACGGACATCCATCTTTTTTTTTTCTCGGCCGTACGCGCGTGCTGTCCTCCATATTAACTTTTTCATTCATATTCTTCGCAATCTTTCCGATATTACAAGCGGTTTTGCTGCTAAGAAATATTAATTGCGTAACCTCGTTTTCGTATTAGTTTCCTTCTTTCTGGATTGTGTACCAATGATAAATGTTACAATAATCAAACAGTTAACAGCCGTTCTAAGAGATATCTTTGGTTTTAGGATCACACACATTCGAAACTTGAATCGATTTAAATGCTGTATTAAAACCAAACTTTGTAAAACAGGGTGCTATAAAATTTATGATTATTTAGAAGACAAAAAATCTTGAGGTAGAGCTATTCGCTCAGCTAAGCCTCACGATAAAGGCTCGTACAGACTAGTGCGATATCGCGGGCGCGACGCGACACTAGTAACACAATTTCTTTGTCGCGGCATGTCGTGCCAGCGATATCGCGCGAGTCTGTACGAGCCGTACAGCCGTAAAACATGACATTTTAATTATTATGCAAAATCAACTCAACTCAACGCTCAACTCTTTAAGAGGGCGTATAACGGTCCACTAGCGCCACTCCTTTAAAAAAATATTATCTCGTGACTGAGAAGGAATTATGAAAAACGGCTCAATAAGATAGGTACCTCGGTAAGTCTAAAATTTTCTAATACCTTTTATAAAGTTTCATATTGAGACACGAATCAACAAAATATGATATAAAGGAATGTACGCAGAAAGCCATCAATGTTCTTCGAGTCCAATACAATAATGCATTCAGGATGCTGCTGGGGCTGCCACGCTTTTGCAGTGCGTCGGGAATATTTGCTGATGCGCACACTGATGACTTCGCAGCGATCAGAGGGTCCGGGGCAGCTCGAACAGTCTCCTGAATCTTATAGCAGGGAAATTTGAGTGCCCACTTGTCCAACCTGCATGTTTTCTAACATAGTTATTAAGGTTAAATGTTTACTAACAAATTTATGGATGTTTCTGAAATAAAATTATTATTATTATATTATTAATATGGCCGCTTTTCTTTAGATCGAACTTTGTTGTTTCGTGTCTCAATATGAAACGTTATAAAAGGTATTAGAAAATTCTAGACATACTTACCGAGGTATCTTATTGAGCCATTTTTCATAATTCCTTCTCAGTCACGAGATAATATTTTTTTAAAGGAGTGGCGCTAGTGGATCGTTATAATAATAATAGTAATAATATTAAACACTTATTTCAGACCAGGTCCATATTTTGTTATACGCCCTCTTAAATATTATCGCAACGTCTCGCCCGAAAAATTCAGCCATTTTCTAGTCCAGACATTTCTCCGCATTTCCTCTTCTCACAAACAAATGTTGTTGTCAAATAGCCAAAGGCTGTATTATGTTTACATTACAATATGGCCGCGAAGTGTCGTCGCGGGACCGACGCGGCGCGGATGTCCGCCGGCGTCGCATCGCTAATGCGTCGCGCACTTAGCTCAATCACTGCCTAATGCACTCCTAAACGTACCGTATGACAAGATAAGTGAACTACCACCTTATGAGTGTCGCAAATATTTTGATGTTAGTTTAATAATACCCTTGTGAAAATTATCCGCCTAGCTTTTAGCCAACCATTTGGCTATGGCAAACATTTTCCCGTTTTATCGCAAGGAGCTGTAATTAGCCGTGTAGAATGATGCATAAAAAACCGGCCAATTTTGAGTCGGACCACACACAATGAGGGTTCCGTAGTTGGGACGAATTAATCCCAAGAACAAACTTAACATAGTATAGTTGAAAACATGTTCTCCCATAACATAAACTCCAACTGCAGTGTAAGTTTGTACGCAAAATATTGAGACATTTACCATGTTATTTTAAGACCATAGACTTCCTATAGGTTTTCCTGTAATCTACATATAAGTGTAGAACTATTCTATGTACTTTTTTTTGATCCATTTTCTTTCATTGCTGTAAAACTAATTATTTTAAAATTATAAAAAATAATATATTTTATATCGAGGGACTAAACGAAGCCATAATATACCAGAGGTGGTTTGACTCCCGAGCGTGCGAGGGAAACAATGAAACCGAGGGTATATTAAGTTGGCGTTTAGTCTCGAAGTGTAAACTGTACTTTTCACTTTGTAAGCGATAGAAATGGTCAATTTAGTACAAAAACATTTATTATATATTATTCCTCCAGTCCATAAAACTTTCGTAAGTTTTTAGGTAAATCTTCCGCGATTTTGGCGGCAAAAGATTATATATTATGTCTTTTGCTCTTTGCTCGACATCAAACTCTTCACTGTCACTGGACACTCTTAATAAATTTATTTAAAACCGAACAAATTTATACTCGACAAAAATTCTGAAATTTTCGCGGTCATTTTTTTTTCTTCAAAAGCAATCACAGATTAACAATCGAAAACACATGGCGCCACCTTCTTGGCGAAAAAACCATGGAACTAAAACTCTCAACATTTTCACAATGAAGATGGTCCACACTCCACAGATATATGTCACATGAAGGAAATTAAAAAACTAATTACTTTTCACTCCATAGAGACTAAAGTGGTTACTTTAGTCCCGCTTCGTAGGGCTATATTGAAGTACTTTTAGAGCATGAGAAGTGAAAAAAATCTTATAACAATCCCTTTCATTTGATATGTCACACGGTTTAATTTGCAAAACTTTTTTCTCTGATTGAGCCGATTTACTCCGAATCTACTGGACCGATAATTCCAGTATATTCGGAGAAAATCGGCTGTGATAGACGGAGAGACAGACACACGAGCGATCCTAAAAAGGGTTCCGTTTTTCCTTTTGAGGTACGGGAACCCTAAAAATGTAATTTATTATGTTTACAAAAAATAATAATATCGTCATCAAATCAATATGTAGGTCTTTAGTCGACACGGTTGGCGCAGTGATTAAGCGATTGACTGCTACGCTGCGTGTCGCGGTCTCGATTCTCGCACGGAACAATTGAACAATTTGTATGACCTACAAGTAGTTGTTCCGGGTCTGGCTGTTTATGTGAATTTAAATGTTTGTAAACGCACCTACAATACAGGAGAAATCCCTAGTGGGGGCAACGTTTTTATTAAGAAACTAGCTTCTGCTCGCGACTTCGTCCGCGTGAAACTTCTTGTACCCCCGGCCCACCCCGTCGCATCGTTACTTCGTTTTCGCTTAGTGTTCTTTCTTACTTTTTGCTAGGCTCCTAAAGAGTCTTAGCGTCATGTTAAATAGACTAAAGCCTTTCTCAAGAATTGAGCTATCAAATGCATAAAGATTTTTTCAAATCCGATTGGTAGTTCCTGAGATTAGCACGTTCATACAAACAAACAAAAAAACAAGCTTCAGTTTTATTACATTATTGTTATTTGGATAAGGATTAATACCATGTTTTTGAAAACACCTTCATTATAATGCATTATTTTATAACAAATTTGATTCATTTTCCCCGTTTTTGCAACATTTTTCATTGATGCTCCGCTCCTATTCGTCGTAGCGTAATGATATATAGCTTATAGCCTTCCTTAATAAATGGGCTATCCAACACTAAAATAATTTTTCAATTCGAACCAATCGTTTCTGAGATTAGCGCGTTTAACCAAAGAAACAAACAAACTCTTCAGCTTTATAATATTAGTATACATTATGATATCTCCTAAGATGTTGATTGAAATCAAGTGATGTCAAGGACAATTTTGTTTAAATTTAAACACTTGTGATTAATAACATATTTATTTGGATAAGGATTAATGTTCTGTTGATAAAACTCCTTCGCAAATAATGCATTAATCTCGAACAAATTTGATTACCATAAAAAAAGGTTATACTCGTAGTGAGTCAATCTTAAAAGATAGACATATGCTGTCGCGGACTTTTTTTTAGAACTTTTAAAGAGAAACAATTCCACCATACATGATATTTCTGCGGCGCCCTTGCTCGGACTGCACTCGTAACAGGCTGTTTTAAACTATGTCATGCGTCATAATAAAAAAAAAAGACGTGTGGCACTCGGGGACTGCCGCGGTAAAGCTATTGCATAGCATTTTGTATCAACTTATGCAATTATAATTATTTATTTATTTTATTTATGCAGTATTTCTTTTTCTTTGATATTAATTCAAGTTACACTTTTTGAGCGTGATGACCGATAAGAAAACAATTTTTTCTTTTATTAAATAAACAAAGAGTATATAATATTAAGAGACGGGAGTCCCATAGATAAAAATGAAAAACGTCGCTTGTGTGAAACGTGAACTAATAATGAATACCAACATAACAGAAATGACACGGACTGCAGACATGACATAAAGCTGCCAACATAATAACAAGATAGGGATGTACTACTACTCACTCGTAATTTTTATCGATATGTTGCTGTAAAAAATTTCGGGTTTTAGGATCCTGACATTTTTACGGTTTCATTCTTAATAAATTTAAGGCAAAGGCTACTTAGGCCAACGGTAACTTTCGATTTGAACTAAGGTTACGTGGTAATTTTCTTATAAAAAGAAACCAGCTACGGCTGTGATTCCACGTAGGCGTAAGCGGGGTTCAGAGACAAATCCCATTGTATAGTGTAGATCTAATCCGAGGTAAACTTGACTATAAGATGAGATTTGCTGTGATGATAATAAAATAAAACAAAACTTTGGACTTATTACATTTTCATTTGAAAAAGGGTCTGTAATAGACAAAAAAGTATCTGTAATATTTACAATTGATACATTCAATACAGTTAATCAAATAGTAAAGTGAATTTAATAAGTTTAAAATAAACATAAACCTTACCCGCAATAGAACATATTTTCCTGTCTTTTGAACATTCTACTGGCAATGGTTCAGCAGTTGATGTTGAAGTTACTGCAATAAAAACAAAATGTAGTCATTCACTTCTAATTCCAAAAACAATGAAGGGTATCGTAGTTGGGATGAATTAATCCCAAGAACCGAATTAACATTGTAGTTGAAAAACATGTTTCCCCATACTTTCCAACTGCATAATAATAATGTAAGTACACACAATATTGAGTAATTTACCATGTTATTTTAAGACCATAGACTTCTTAAAGGTTTTGCTGTAATCTTTAAGTATAGAACTGTACACTGTATTTTTTTTAATGTTAGGATCAGCAGTTTCGGAGATAAGGGGGGAAATGGTAAATTTTCATCTATTTTCTTTAATAATTTTCATTAAAAATGTAAAATGAAATGAAAGGACTTGTCAAGAGGATTTTTTTTTTAATAATTAAAAAAAAAGTTCTCTTGTCAAGTCCTTTCATTTCATATGTCACATGATACATTTTGCATGTGTACCAAAATGCAACTTAATCGGTCCAGTAGATGAAGGTACATAAGGGTTCCGTTTTTTCATTCGGACGTACAGTACCCAAAAAAAAAAAATACTTACCAGATGTACCAGTCCAAGAATCGCAGTAGTCGAAGTAGAAGATAACTCTGCAAAATATAATTGAACATGAGTTACTAAAGTAATCGGAAAGGGTGAGTTAGGATGAATTACGACTGGAAAATAAAGTCTTACCTGTTTGCTCACTTTTGAAGATGTGTAGTGGAAATCCAACGAACAGCTCATCTGCCATTGGTTCTGCAGTAAGTTCTACAGACGAAGTAGCATTTTTTCTTAGTTGTGTCTTCTTTTTATTGAAATCCTTTGGTAGAAAATGACTGCCACAAATATGTTCCAATTGATGTAGCTTTTCAATGGGTACATACACCAAGTCTTCTTTCCCGTAACTTTAACCCATTTTTTACATCTAGCTGGAACATTTTATCACATGAGATATGCAATAAAGATTTGAATTTGTTTTTTTTTTTTGAATTTGAACATTATTATGATTATAATAGTAGTGTATTTAAACTTATATCTTTGTTATTTTGGTTTTGCAGTATTAATAGAATAACAGAGAAAATTAAATGAAATAGGAATATTATAATAATAAAAATATCGACAGTCGATAAAAAAGTAACATGCGTCAAGCACTAGCATATTGATAAGTTACTTTGTAATTTTGTAAATTTTGGACTTTAAATCAAGTAATTTATTTTCTGTAAGAGCTTATCAATGTTTTTTAACATAACAATTGAAAATATATGCTTACCTATCTTCATTCAAAGGAAATTTGGCTATGAAGATTCGCATGTGACCATCTGACTGGCCGGATCTTATAACACATATTTCACACGTTTTGTAATGCATTGCAACTTAAATTACGTCACACGTACATACATAAATACAACAATAACTCTAATTTACGATAAATATCCACAAAACACAGAATAAAAACAAAAACAGCGCTTTGTTGACAAAGTTCTTGACAACAAACAAGACAAGAATATGGCGGCCGGTAGCTATGGCGGCTGAGTAGCGTAGTGTGATAGAGTCGAATAGATGTTAAAGCGAGACAGCGATAGCGTGAGGTTTTTTCGTTACGGAATTTCTGGATTCGGTCCCCGCGCTCAAGGCCCGCGATAGAAGCTATGCAATAGCTTAAAAATATAAGAAATTAAAAGTTCAAAAAAGATTTTTTTTTACATGAATGATTATTAGTCATTGGATACATGAAGTGGGCTGTCTTTGTAAGACGACTAAAATGCCACGGTGTATATATTGGAGAATCTATGGTTAGAAAAAATCTTTCATGAATATCGTTCGATCATTACTCCCAGAAAAACCCACCATCAAAGCTAAGTTACACAAACTCCTCGTCATTGATACCATTAAACTGGGTCAATTCTCCTCAATGATGAATGTGGTTATATGAAGTTATAAATCGCACGTATACGTCGTAATCGAGTACTTTCACATTGACGGATGGGCCGGATATAACCTCTTGGTTAGGCTGTCGTGTGTAACCCCTTTATCATAGCGATATTAATTTATTGGGTTTGTATAAATGGATGTAGGTACAAATTTTTGTGATATACTGTGTGACAAATGATCGGTCTGTAACTTATTGGGAACATTGATTGATGCCGGTTTTTGTACGGTTTTAATATTGATGTTTGTTTTAAAATTATTAATTGGTAATTGTTTTTGTTTTGGAATTATGAGGGATTGGATTTCACCTGGGGTTACGCAAATACATCGCCTTTGATATTATGTTTAATATTTTAACACAAAAAATACCATTCCTCATCTAACATGCCAGGATAGAAATGTTGAAATCTTACGTTTTCATTGCCTCTGGCGTAGGTATTTTTAATTGTTCGTAAAACATAAAATAATTTATTTGTTAGTGGAATAATAAAATAAAAACATGAACCAGTATCATAAAAGTTAAAAAGATAAAGGTAAACAACGAAGAACGTACTGAAGCTTTCTCTGTAATATCTACAGTAATGAAATAAAAACATCAAGTGATTATGTTTTGGAGGATTGAAGGAATTATGTGACGGGAGCTTTTTACTTACTGTTATGTATAATGGACGGGCTGGTTTGAACTATTAGTCTTAAAGAGTAGGTGAACAGTTTGGGGTCTAATCGATGTATACTACATAATGAATAGTTCTTAATTAGTAAGTGTCTTGTTATCGCTAATATCGAAGATTAACTGTTTTATATGATATGAATTTGCTGGTTTTTAGAGTTCCGTAATCATCAAGGTGTCGTGATGGGCCGTTGGTAAAGGCCTCGCCTCTCATGCATGAGGTTGAGGGTTCAAATCCGGGCAAGTACCAATGTGACTTTTTCAATTCATATGTACTTTCTGAGTTTATCTTGGACATTACTGACATCGGTGAAGGAAAAACATCGTGAGGAAACCTGGACTTAAGTCTGAAATCGCCAACCCGTTTTGAGCAAGCGTGGTGAACAATGCTCGTGCCTTCTCTGTATGAGAAGAGGCCTTTGCCCAGCAGTGGGACAGTTATAGGCAGGCTGGTAGTCATCAAGGAACCCTTATATTTTCGCCATGTCCGTCTGTCTGTCCGCGGCTTAGCTCAGAGATTCTTAGTACTAGAAAGCTGTAATTTTGTATGAGTATACATATTAATCACGCCGATAAAGTGCTAAAATAAAACCATGTTTTTTTTTTCTCTCTCATACACCTAAAGTGGGGATGATATTTTTTTTTCTCGTCTATTCAATGGGGTGGGGTATTCGATTCAGGGATCCGTTTGCGTATTATTACACTCTAAAGTGCAAATTTTTGTTAGAGTCAAATGTGTGTCCCCTCCCTGCCAGTTATGTGGTTATTCTTGGAAATTAAAAGGAAAACTACCACAGCTTATTAGGATTTACAAGTTAACAAGTAATAGTCGACCAACTTATATTTGCAGTTGGAATGCATGGAAGAACTCAACTACAATGTTAAGTTTGTTCTTGAGATAAATAAAATTCGTCCCAACGATAACGAACGATTAGATTTAATATTAAAGTTTAAAATCGTTTGGAGAAATTTGACAGCTACGTGTAGCTTGATGTGCTGGCCACTGTACCTATAATCCGTCCATGTCAGTTGTACAAGATTTAAAACTAATACCGCCTTAAACACGGAACAAATGTATACTAGGTTTAAACGTCAAAAATGTATGGTTATTTCGAAGTTATTCCTAGTATAACTTTATTCCGCGTTTTAACTTTAGCCGCCTAACTTTGCCGCTTTTTAGGGTTCCGTAGCCAAACGGCAAAAAAACGGAATTCGTCATGTCTGTCTGTCTGTCCGTCCGTATGTCACAGCCACTTTTTTCAAAAACTATAAGAACTATCCTGTTGAAACTTGGTAAGTAGATATATTCTGTGAACCTCATTAAGATTTTCACACAAAAATAGAAAAAAAAACTATAAATTTTGAGGGTTCCCATACTTAGAACTGAAACTCATTTTTTTTTTCTTCAAACCCATACTTGTGGGGTATCTATAGATAGGTCTTCAAAAATGATATTGAGTTTTCTAATATCATTTTTTTTTAACTGAATAGTTTGTGCGAGAGACACTTCCAAAGTGGTAAAAGGTGTCCCCCCCTATAACTTCTACAATAAGAGAATGGTAAAACTAAAAAAAAATATATGATGTGCATTACCATGTAAACTTCCACGGAAAATTGGTTTGAACGAGATCTAGTAAGTAGTTTTTTTTTTTTTATACGTCCTAAATCGTAAACCGCAATTTACCTATTATTAAAACATCGATCAAAGTTACAACGAACTACAAGAACTTTAATACTATGTTACTTGCTGCTACGGAACCCTTCATGGGCGAGTCCGACTCGCACTTGGCCGCTTTTTTATCTTTATTCGTTTGTATGAAACTGACAGGTGTCAGAAAAGCATTCTCTCGGTGGTCGGAATTTACAGAGGAATTAGTAATACAGGGTCGTGGCAATCGATAGTCATGAATCAAGATGTTTGACTATCGATTATATTTCGACTTAGACAACTGATGATAATGAGTACTTACTTATCGCTGTATTGTATTTGATTAAATTAAGTAAATGAATGTAAATTAACAATATTTGTGTAAATACCTATTATATTAAATAGTTATTGGTATGAGTAATGTTTTAGATACTTTAAATAGATATTTAACGAAATATAGTCAATTACGAATGAAATCAATACGATACATAAATATTATAAAAGTAGCATACAACTTTTGTTTTAATTAGTCAAATAAAGCACTTTTAAATATGATCTCCTGAAATAGACAAAAATATCACTAAAAGCGCTCTATCCACAAATGCCCATCTAATAACTAGTCAAAAATCTAAATTCTAGATCCTATCACAAAATCCGACCGATAGTTGTTATGTAGGTAATCATGGCCGCTCTATTATCAGATTTATTTCCATCGACACAGCAGTCTAATGCTATCTATCGGGCCAAACAGACATGACCCACCCCCAGAGGGTAATGTCGACACACATTACGCCCAATCTAGATTTATTCACAAATCCTGACCTACTTGCAAAATCGACATTTACCTTTTTATACCAGGTTTCGGTCGTTAGAGATATTATCAATAGGAAGATATCAGTGGCTGATAAATCTTTGAAAGGGATGGCCGTTAACGTAGGAGTCTATCCTGTTTGAGTTTGAATGATTTAAGATGAGAATTTATGTGTCGTGTTTCTTTTAAGTAATTTATTTTTTCCTTCTTTCCAAGCAGGTCCACGGCTCAAATTGCAGACAGATAGAAAGTGATTTCTACCCATCATGCTTTAAGAGGGTAGGTACTGAGGAAACGATAGATACGTAATCGCGAAATAATTGCGTTCGTTTGATCCTTTGCTGGATCGTTATTACACCTTTAGTTATGCAATTAATATGTAAGATATCTAAGGATTCACTCTATAAATCGTACACTATATAAACACGATTACTCGTCGTTAAAGACCAAATAATTAATCTCTAAAAAACAAAATAAACCCTTAGTACCCTTATTACGGCATAAAGTCTTCATGGACGGTCATCAAGTTTTTTAATAATAACAAATCTACATGTTTTCCATAACGTATGTATACATTTTACATTTTCAAAATGTGTATTTGTTTGAATAATACGAAGGAAATACTTAAATTTGCCAGAGCTGCCACGCTTCTTCCATCGATTAGCGCCAGAAGCTCAGTGCGCCATTAATGCATGAAAAGCTGCAACACCAATACCCAAAGTGATGATTCATCTAACTGCAATGTGGCCCATATTTATTCACAAAACCAGAATGATTAATGTCTGATTTAACGGTAGTACCCCTGACAAAGTATTTCTCAAGGAGCTCAAGCAAATAAATCGTTACAGACACATCTCTAAATTAAACATACATAAACCCACTTGATGAAACTACGATTTCCACGAAAAATTCTCATAACTGCTTAACACAAACATTCCAAAATTAAGTACGCGATAGAACAAACATATGTTTTATATGCTGTAATAAAAATAAAGAGAGCAGCGCCATTTTAAATGTAAGTATATTACAATGTTCATTTACTTAGTACGATTTCGTAGAACAGGCTCGCAGTAAGCAAGGACATTTGGCACATTTCCTAGGCATATGAAAAGTGTAGTACCTACATAAAGTATATTGGGTTTGTATACGCACCCAACGCCAACCTCTTAGAGAAATTGGCTTCCTTTGTACGTACTTGACGGTAATCCTATAATTTAACGTATTTTATTACTGGTAGAGATGAGCTACTATTTTTATTCGGTATTTTATGCGCAAATACAAATGTACCTACTACCTGTTCTAAATGTTTGTCCAGGAAATTAATATGTGTCCACACTGAAAAAAATATTTACTTATACATAACCAAACTTTCGTCAACATTTAACACAAGAAAGTGACCACATAACTTTATGCAACATGTAACCAAAACCAAAAGGCTGTTTTGTATTTTATAGACAAATCTCTTATTAAACCAAGTATACTTTTATAAAGTCTTGTCAAACTTTGATTATTCCTGAAATAGCCGAAGTAGTTAGGCTAAATATTTCTTTCAGAGCAGCTTAGTCGTACATAAATAACATAAGTAAGAGTACAATGACGCTGTATTTGCTGAAATAACCTAACATTAGATAGAAAAACAGTCATACGGACTGCCGACAAAAGTGAAAACACAAAACTTTGGGATAACTATTCTTTTATACATATAGCTCATGGAAAGCGTTCGGTGACGATGACGCGAGTTTCACGATTTTTGTTCTCCCAAAAAGTACACATATATACACAGTATACATATAGCTCATGGAAAGCG